>CM077015.1:143120971-143845679 GCA_039090855.1 Macrothele yani
AGGGAACTTAAAGATGCGGCATAACTCAAACTCTTTCAACTGCTCAAATTGCTTCCGAACGTTTCTCCGAGGCATACTTCACTTCCGAATGATGAAACTAACACGACAGCATGAGTCAGAATGGCAAGCACACGCAACGGAACGCCCTTATACAGAGAGTAAAGCACCGTATAATGACCATTCCTTGCTTGCCTGACATGCTCGTCCGGCTATGATACTTATATCACTTCCATGTGTCAGTACATCAAACATACCCAGCAATATTCATTCATGTCTGTTGTTTCTTTCTCGGTGCAACAATTTTTTTTTTCGATGAGGGTATGTAAAGACAAATAATTATGTAATATTTCACCTCGTAAATAAATTTCCAAGGCACTTACACGTATACCTGAATTTTATCCTTACGATAACTGAGTATGATGTAAAAGTACTCCTGAAAGTTCATATAGGAAATCTGAAACACGGAACACATTGAATCTCATTTACCCAGCATGTGGAAGTAAACTTAGCGAAATATTCTCTTTAGTACATTTTCGATTTATCTTTCGTTGAGGTTGATTTTTTATCACCATCTATATGCGTTTATAGCTATTATAGGGTTGCTTTTAAAGCAATATTCTCTTTAACTAAGCTCTGTAATGATACTGCGATGTGATAACTGCTTGGTTTCGAAGAACCAGAATACGCACAATGTATTTTTTTGAACAGTTGCCATTTAGAATTATGACATCAATTCAGAGGGTGCCCTGGTGCCACGTTAAACTTTTCGCGGTGAACGTGTTTATGCTGTAGGCAGTCTTATTTGGTCAGTTATGGTTTTACCATGCAAGGCCACGGAAAGTCCGACAGTAATCATGCATCACGCTGCTCCAGTTTACGTATTATTTACATTAACCCAAATGTTCATGAAATGTTTTAAAACAGTGTAAGTAATACAGTTTCAAAAAACATAAAGAAACTCAAAATATTTTAGTAAGAAAAAAAAAACATTGTTTCTGAAATTAATCTTTCAAATAACAAAGCTTTTACTTTATTATTTGAAAAATTTAAAATTACTAAATAAAGCTGACTCGTTTTAAAGCAATATTCTGTTTAACTATTTAAAAATGCAACGGGCATAATTCGCATGGAGCACGTCGAAACCCTTTTACGGGGAACTTTCATAACCCAAATTTACCCTTTTTAACGTTTCAAGCAACGATTTTCTACATTTCACCTGAGTTATACGATTGTCCAATCACACGATTTCCTGCATCAAACGCCGTTTAAAATTTTTGGTTCCTAACCTGATTTTCTTCTAATTTAGTATCTTTCTTGGTTTTCGTACATATGAGATTTCTTTAAACAGATTCTTCTCCCTCCTGCCACATTTCTCAGAGGAATCTCACGACAAGGTTCCCTCGAACCAATTGTTTCTCCCCAGAATTTGTCGAAAACACGTGACTACCAGCTGGGGCAGTGCCGCATTCCTCAGTCGGTACGTGTCATATCTCAGCAATTCTGTTGAAGCGCCACTTCAAGTGACGCAAATTTCCATATTGAACGGGACTGCGTCTCAACTTGGCAAGCACGGTGTGAGGTCTTGAGAGCAATTCACACAGTTTGGTGTTTGTTTAAATCGCGCTTTTTAGACGTGAGAGTGAAGATGGCCAGTAGGAAGTGCAACTATTTTTATTTAGTTAAAAACGTCTCAATTATACAAAAAGATAGAACATTTCATGAAACTAAAGTTGAATTAGCCACGTCTCTTGGATTGCCAGTTTCAACTTTAAAAACAATTTTAAAACCAAGAGAGTCAATCAAAATCACTTCGAAAAGGTTAAGTCTTTGTGCTCATAAGAGAAGGACCTCGAATAGTTCGCCTTACAGTAAACTGGAAACCAATTTAACAACATGGTTCAGGCAAGCTCGAGCCGCAAACGTACCCCTAAATGGATCAATACTGAATGAAAAGACCTTAGAAGAAATTGCTTCTCGGCTTGTTTTAAACGACTTTACTGCTTCAAATCGATGGATTGATAGACCAGCCAAATGCCACAATCTTATGTACCAATGAATTTGTGGTGAATTTGCAAGCGTTGATCAGATTGCAATTGATGAATGGAAGACAAAGACTTTACCTGCTTTAGTCTCAAACTATGCCCCGAGAGATATTTTCAACGCCAATGAGACTGGCCGTTACCTTTTTTAAATCTCTATCCTGATAAAACATAACGTTGTAAAGGGAAAATCATGCCACAGTGGAAAATGTTAAAAATACGATTGACTATCTTGTTATGGTGCAATGTCGACGAGAGTGATATATTAATACCTCTGCTGATCCGCAATTCTAAGAAACCAAGTTCTTTAAAAAAAATGTAGAGATATTCCCTACAAGCTATGAAACAAACAAAAGGGTCTGGATGACGTAAACTATATTTCAAATGTTTTTGCAAAATCTAGATAAGAAAATGTGATTGCAAAAGCGCAACATTATCTATTTTTTTCTCAGTGTTCGGCACATGCTAATTTGGAGCTTCGAAATGTACGCATACCGTTTTTCATTCAAACTGCAGAAACAAATTTTAGCCGCGCGATTTGGGGAGTACCCGCTCCTTCAAATAGTTTTGTTGAAAACAGTTGATTAAAAAGACACTGGCTGAACTTGATCCTGGAAACTTTGAAGATGCGTGGAAAAAGAAAACCAAACTATTGGAAGCTATACATTTCATATTTTCTTCATGGAAGAGCATGACAAATACTTGCTTTTGTCATTCGTTTGAGGAATTCGAATTTCCACCGTCACATGAAAGTCCAACGGAATCACAGGATGATTTAAATGGACTTGACGTTACGATTGAGCCAGAGGATGATTACTTGAATAAGCTTGCAATCGATTTTGAAGAGCATGCTGCATGTGATGAAAATGTGATAATTTCAGAGTTTCGAAGAAGGTAATTACGATAACAACGTAGCTGAAATTTCGGAACTTATGCCTTCTTTAAAGCGGCATTAAATGGATTAAATAGAACTTGGGAAAAACTTTATCATTGTCCTCGATTCAGAGTTAAAACACTTGGAAAGCCTTTCCACTATTTAGAAATAGAGGAGGCGTTAGATGTATAAATTCTGCAAACTGTGATAAGAATATTAACAGTCGCCATTTTGAAGAATGAGGTCAATTCAGCGGGTTCCGTGTTGCCACAAAAAACGTTCCGTGGTTAATTTGTTTAAGCCGTAGGAAATTTGATTTTTCGATTACGGTTTGACTATGTCAGGCCACGGAAAAACCGACAATAATTATGAAACATGCTGCACGTTAGGCTGCTGCATGCTATAAATTTGGACATGGAAACCACAATCACTAATTCATCCAAATATGCAGCTTAATTTTAAAAATGCTAATATTTAGGCAGACTGCCGATATTTTAATAGGGACCCATAATTCCAACATTCTGGAATTTAAAACCTACAAAAAGGGTTTTTTGAACTCCTTTCATCTTTTGTAATAAAAAGACTTTTCCAAAAATTAAAATTTTATATTAAGTTTTACAAATGAAATACTAAAAATTCAGTATTAATGGTATTGATAACTTCAATGTTTTATTCTAAATAAGAATTACTTTTACATTTATGAACCATATGAATTCTTACTTTATACAGGAAGACAACGTTCTGCAATTTTTCGATTACTTTCCTTTATACGTGAAATAAAACTTTCAGAAATTGCAAAACAATTACATGCACCGAGTATCAAATTTTAGGATCATATCCTAATTGAATTCTCGTTTGCAACATTCTCGCTATATTTACTGTGCATGAGAACATACTGAAGGGACATTATAATTCTGGAGTGACTTATTGAACATCATTTTAAGTCCACTTGTTCTAGCTGTACGGTTGTGTCTATCATTCACCATAACAGCAGCTAAACTGACACTTGTATTTTTTACTATAAGAGCAGCCTCTCGTCAAACATGTATATAGACTATAGAAGGCACCTCTGTTATTAAAATATATTTGAATCTGAGAAAGCAGGGCCTGACACGAGCTTCCATGCAGAAGAAACAAAATTCCATTCGGAGTGAAGAAACTGAAAGTACCCGGATATATGCACGACGCTTCAAAGTCAGTGCAGAAAACAACAGGCTAGCATAAACAACGCACTACTCACTTGGGTTCTCCCGTGGAACTTGGAGATTGTCACAAGCCAACTCCGAACACACTCCTTCCTGCATTCAAAAATAATGCACAGTATATGCGATCGGAATATGTTTAGGCCTAACTGCTACCGCATAGGGTACCAAGTAAATAATGCAACGCCGTTAACCCAATTACGGTAGTTAAGAAAATTAAAAGAAGACTTGAGATGCCAATGAGTAATTGACAACATATATTTAATATTTCTTTCAAGTAAAGAACTGAATGCTTAATAGAATTTGTAGAGTTAATGATAACTGCAAGAATTCCCACCAAAATATTTCTAATGCGGTAATTGCCAGATTTTTACTGTACCACATATTCCTGGAAACTTATTTAACTTCAGAATATTTAACAGCGGTAAAAATTCAATTACTTCTACATTTCTGTCAGTTCTTCAAGGGGCAACAATATATCTATTCTTAAAAATAAAACCTGGTACATACGTATTCAAAGAAAAAAGGATAAATGTTAAAAAACAATATCATGTGGATTTGCGTAATCAACATTCCGTTCTTCTTATAAATAACTTTTTTCCGAATTTGTCTGAAATTTTGCTTTTTCGCTACAGGAAAACTGGTTGAAATCCCAAGTCAGAGAAACGATATATTTGAACGAAGTAGCATTTAACACTTTCAACAAAAGTGCACATTGATATCAAGTACTTGCTTTCACACTGCACGTTTTAAATATTTGCTAAAGTTTAATTTCACAATGCCTGAAGCTCATATCCACGCGGAAAAGTTGAATGGTGTATGTTTTGCGTTTGTTGAACACGAATTCCTATTTCCACCTTTAAAGACGTAACCACAATTTTATGAGGGCCACTGGTGTCCTTGTGAAACCGAAACGCGTGCGAAGTACCTGGAATCATAGTAATTACTAAACTGCAATGCTACAGTAAAGAATATTTGATCCTACTTTGTGGTTCTCATATGAGACGAAAATCAGTAAAAATTGGTAAACGTGTTAGGTTTTATATTCGATTTTTTTTTATAAAAATTAGACAACAGGATGCTTATCATGCAAAAGAAACATTTCCGACTTCGAATCCGCCATTGAGTTGGCTCCCAGTTTAAAGTACCAATCTTGCGTGGATTAGTTGTTTTATAAGTAGTATTAGGCTACACCAGCAGTGTTACAACTACAGGTGTGGACCAGTTGCTCTGAAACTTCAATTTGGGGTTTTCCACTACGTTACTTTGTTTTCTATACTTTAAGGGGGAGTAAGTCCGCCTTCGGTGATTTTTCTACATGTAAATGTTTTTTCTACTTGAAAATAATTGGGTTGAAAGTACATATCATGTTTATAGAATGTAACAAATGATGTAAAACAGTTATGAGTGTGTTTTTAATTTGTTAAAAAACAATACATTAATATTTGCAAAAAATGTTTTCGTTGGCTGAAGGAACTTTTACCAATGTTTCACTAAAACGTAATAAGAGTACTTTTTATTGACCACTTTGATGACTGTTGTTAGAATATTATGCAGATCATCACTGAGGTATTCTGCAGCCAGTGCTTCTCTCATTATAGAGTGTGTCCGGACCACATTAAGTTCTTTGGACATTTTTCAACTTGAAGCCGTTGGTAGCAACTTGCCATTCAAAGACCTCGCCAGTGCAAATGACAACACATGTTTTGCAGTCCGTCGGATTCTGCACCATAAAATCGTCCACAACCTCAAAAAGTTTCAATATGTAATTCAACTTTTGTTTCCTTTACAGAACAGCAATTCTTCAACAACTTTGTCGTTAAAAAACCCGACATAACAAATAAGGTGAGTGTTTTTTTCACTGTATTGCCTCTTGCAACTGGAGTGTAATCTCTTTTTTAAACGACTAATGAGCTGGTCGTTAACATCTTCAGCCGTATCACTTATCCTCCAAATGATAGATAACATTATAACAAAGAGGCAATTTCAGCTTCTGTTTACCCTCACCTTCGCAGAGCATGATTGTTACGATATCAACAGCAACAGGCAAAATCAGCTCTTCTGAAGTTGTGTGAGTTTTTTACACTGTGCAAGACGTAACCTACTTTATCACAAGACAGGATGTCGTTGTTGTTAACTTTGGATTGAGTTAAAAAAGGGGAATACTGTAGTTTGTCTTTACGTTTCCTCATAAAAGTTCCCTTGGGAATATTTGAGTGAAGACGTTCAAGGTGATTCTTTAGTTTACTGGGAAACGTTGATTTTACAGCTAAAACCCTTAAACAGGTTGCCCATTGAGGACGTTCTGTATTACACTGCCGGACAATTGCTAAGGACGGATGACAATAGCAACGATAGCAACCATAAAATGGAAGGCAGGAAAATGTGGAAATTAGCATAAGTGCGGGATACAGTAAGACTTGTTGTGCGTATGCAAATTTTGGATTGCCGAACTTGTTCGTGACGTCATAGCGCTGATAAGAGATATAAAGGATTTGACGCGTATTGACCGTTGTTGTTCAAACGCAAAGTTGAAAGGAAAAGAATCAATTGACGAACTTGCAATTTTCAGTATGACTTCCCGACATCACCTCGATGATTTTACGCGTGGCCGTATTATTAGCAAGATTGAAGAAGGGCGAAAAATAACAGATGTTGCCAGGGAGTTCAACGTCAGCCACAGTGTTGTTTCAAGACTTTGGAAATCATTTCAAACAAATGGAGAGTGTAGCAAACGTCACGGGGGAGTTCGTGTTCGCAGTACGACACCAGCAGAAGATAGGTACATAGTGCTATCAACAAAAAGACACCGGCGCAGCACAGCTAGTGAGGTAGCAAATCAGTTTATGGCTGCTACTGGCAAGCGGATCTCCCGAAAAACTGTCGCCAGACGTTTGCATGAAGGAGGACTATACGCCCGCCGTCCTGTTGTGTGCATCCCATTGTCCAGACGTCACCGTACCGCACGTTTGCAATGGTGCCATCAACATCGCAATTGGACTGATAACGACTGGTCTGCTGTCCTCTTCTCTGATGAGAGTAGATACAGTCTATCGTCTGATTGTCGACGACAACCGATCTGGCGTGATAGTGGTACTGCATATTGTCCAGCAAACATACAGGAAAGAGACCGATATCCGACATGTAGTGTCATGGTATGGGCTGGCATCATGATCATGGGCCGTACGTCCCTCTATGTGCTTCCAACTGGGACTATGACTGGCCAACGATACATTAATGATGTTCTGCTACCTCATGTTCGCAATGTTCCGTGGTGCTGTCGGTGATAGATTCATTTTCATGGACGACAACGCAACATGTCATCGAACAGTCGCTGTCCAGGAGTGTCTTGAGAGCGAGGATATTCAACGCCTCGTATGGCCAGCACGTTCTCCAGATCTGAATCCCATTGAAAATGTGGGAGATGCTTTGGGGAGGAGTCTTGCTGGTCGCCAATGCCCTCCAATATACAAGGACACCCTCATCTGTGCACTGACAGAGGAATGGGATAAATTACCCCAACAGCTGCTTGATAATGTTGTGCAAAGCATGACACGACGTGTGTAATCTTGCATCGCCCTCCATGGTGGCCATATCCTGTATTGACATCTTACGCCGGAACGCCTGCGGACGGTAATTGCATTTTTTTCACGTTTACGTATTCTGCACAAAATGGCCTGTTTGTCCCTTGAACACGTTCCAAAGCCTTCTGGATTTCAGAGCACAATAAATTGTCTTTCTTGTAATGTCCTGGCATTCTGACATTATTTTATTTCACTTGGCATCCAACCACACTTACTTTTTTATGCACTATATAGCCGTTTATGATCCGTCCTTAGCAATTGTCCAGCAGTGTATTAAACCTCTACACACTTGAAACTATAACCTAGATACCTGTCGTCGTACTTCCTGTACTTGGTATTTCGTTTACTGTCCTCTTTTTCGTCAGAAAAATCTAGGACATCACTTTGCTCAGACGAACCTGAACTCGATATTAAAATCGTATTTATTGTATCCAAACTAAAATGTGAAATAGTGTCACACACACGCTCAAACACTAACACAAAGCACATATAGCCCTACTGAGCCGCATCAGAAGATACTCTTAGTCAGTGATGACAAACTGATCTGCCTGCTCGTCGGAGCTTATATGTGCTCGCTGAATGCTTTGGAATGATCCAGGACCTGATCGACGACCCAATCCAGTGGGCGGAGACTTGCATAGAAAACCGCAGCTGATGCGTTTGTGGAAATCACACAACTTTATGATCCGAATGCGGTGAAACATGCAGTCGCTGTTGAAACTTCTTTTGGTATATCTCCCACATATATTCAGAATGAAGATCACACTATTACTAATCAAATTTAATAAAATAAAACCTTAAGCTAACAAAATAAATGAAGGTGTTCTAATTGAAGTAAAAATAGAAATACACTTTTACAAGCTTTTTCACATCAACCAGATTTCATTTTCTAGGGAGGAAAACAGAAACTGTAAAAAACGCTGTACATTGCTCTGAGAAAAGCGAAAATTAAACATGGAAAACGAAGAACTGTGCAGCAAATACACACAAAATAGACAAGCTGAATTAGTATTTCTGTTTATTGGCATAAATGTAAAAATTATATTTTCAAGCTTTCATACATGGAAGTTATGTCTTTACCCAGGAAGCTTGACAGAAAACGTATCATTTTACCTAACATGTAAATGCTATCTGGTTAATGTATGAAACCTTGGAAAGGTTTTATAAGAATGAATAAACACATTGCATGTTGTGAATTTGAAAGCGAGTGGTGTTTTGGTTCGGGCACGTGACATTTTGTAAGGGAAAATCATAATTAAAGAACTGGATCCTGTTTTGGGGCAACCCCAGGGGAATGCTGTGTTTTTACTTACCATACCTACCGATGATTTCCATGGTCTCTCGTAGGGCTGTTACTTTTGGCATGGAATACGATGACAGTTTTATAATACATAGTGTACCCCATATGTACTGATGTTTTGAAACACACTTCTCGATAGAGAGCTCTGGATGATGAACCTTCCTTTGAGACTTTTTTATGTTCGTTAATTTAGGTCCCGAAAAAACGTGCTGTCATTCCGATATAATAACGTTAAGTCCCACAAGGGTGTGATAATGGTATGGCATAAAAACCACCCTTATTTAATCGGAGGTCTGTCTGAGAATGCCCAAATAAAACACTTAAAATTTAGGAGACTTGATGTCTACACCGTGTCTTATCTTTCTTAAGAGATCTCAATGATGACAGAAGCGAGTAGAACTTAGCTCATTGATCGCAGGTACTGGAGTTGGGTGAATGGATTAATGCGTTTGAATTATGACGAGTACTTATCATTTTTTATGACATCGCGCATATGTTTTTATTTCTGTCCTGCTTCTCTGGTTACAGGTAGATTCATCTTTTTCCCCAGTTTGGATTGTCTGTCAATGACATCCGATAAGACAACAAATATTTTTCGAACTCGGGATCTGAAGAAGATTGTGTTACATTAAACTGGACAGGATGAACTGCAGGGCTTCGGGTTAAGAGTTGCTGTGAGAACATGATGTACTTGGGAAGGATACTGTTACCCGATAATTTCTAAACAATATATCTAATTAGGCTAATGATCTGTTTGTCTCAATCCACATGGTTAAGTTTATCGAAGATAGCATAGGTTGATTTTGTCTAGAGAGAACAGAAGGGTCTCTTTTCCATGATATAAACTAATAACATGTCATCAGCATATTTTACTTAGACATTGCTTAATGGTGGTAAAGATATTTTCTTTGATGCTGCGTGCAGGGCTCCGACAGGAATAGGTGAAAACCTATAGGAGATCTGCCAGTGAATTTATTTTTGGAATCTGTAAAATTTTGAATTCGTGAACATTTTATGTTTTATTTCTGGCGTGATAAAAGGTGTAGTAATTTCAGTTTTATATGCTTGGTGTGTCAACAGTTTTCTTATATGTTTTGAGTTTGCTGTATAATTGACGACATGGCTTTCAAATCTCAGTAAGAAGGCAAATACTATACGCCAGATCTCAGAGGTTTGCTATCCTCTTTAGTAAAAACAATATGAGAATAACTTGGTCAATACTATGAGTCATGTATACAAACCAATATTTGTAGTTTGAATACCTTTCAAATTACTTTGATTAACATTTGTCAAACGAATTAACACCAAGGCACAAATTAACTTGTGGTATAACGAAGTAAATTTCTGCGTCATTTCTGGTCTACGCCGGGATTCGAACCCGAGGCCGCTTATTCCGGAACAAGTTGCTCTACCAACTGAGCTACGCAGACGTTTTATTCTGATTCCTATCTGCCTTTATGTCGTGTGCGTCCTTCTGGCAGGTACGTCACATCTCCTGGTACGTTACAGTGGATAATTTCATATCTTCAAGACTCCCCTAGAAAAAATCTTCAGGTAATATATTACTAACCGACACGTCTATATCTTTCAGTATTTCGTAAATTAGCTATACTTATATCTCTTTTTTTTTACATGTACGTTGCAGGAAAGATCATGTTTTTCATTAAACGTGTAAGACGTTTTGTCATCGCATTAATAAAATCCTTTACTTTTATGTCCGACGTCATGATTCACAGTTAAGCATTTGGGTATCATTTTGAGACATTTCATGTAACTACTACTTACATTTCCATCAATTACACAAAAGTATTCTATCGCAAATTGACATACTTCTAGGTATTCTGTCGCTAATGGACATACTTCCGTTCGAGACCAATGAAAAATAGTTCTCGTTCATTAATGCCGATCACTCGCCTAATGTATGAAATAAACTATTTTGTCCATAGCATTGTTTCAATGGGACACAATCACATATCCTGCTCGTATTTCGACTCCATCCTTTATCTCCATGTTACACTTCATTAATTACACTCGTGTTTGTATTCCCTAACATGTCATGGAGCTTTAAACTATCTTCTTATGCTTACATACACATTACGTAACTATACATTCAGTCAGGAAACAAATTAATCCTATTCCTGTTCAGTGTAAAATATTATCTATCACTGTCTGGAAATTTTCGTTGCAGATATTTGGAAAGTGTATATTAACAGAAATTTAACTTTCAGTACTATTGTTGTATTATGCGAGAACACCTCAGCTTAGAAAGTAATATACGCTTTTGCAATCCAGTTTCCTAACAAACTACATTTTAAAACCCGTAACTTCTAATCAGTACAGACGAAGTTACCTGGGATTAAACAATTTACCACATTCAACTTAAAAGAAAATAATACATTTTGTATTAAAATTTACTTTTAACAGTAAATTAATAAAAACTACTGCGATCAAAAACATGTTTAATTAATGTAACTTCGGTTCACTAAAAAATTAAAGTTTATTTAAAAAATCTGTAATTATTTTAACAACTTTCCGTGAAAACATTTGACAAACTATGTGTTGTTCTTATTAAAAATCTTCGCATCATATTTTTGAACAGTATGCATTATTTAGAGCCATAGCCACGTAATAAACTGAAATACAAACCAATAAAAGGCAGTGTGAATGTTTGCAAGTAAAATAAAGTTGAGAACGAAAGCAAAATAAAACCTTCGTTTGGTTCTTTTCTGATTGTAAAAATTGAAACATAAATCTGTTCCAAAATGTCGAGTTTTCCTGCACTGGTGACAAATATGATCCGAATGCAAAGCACTTTGCCCAGTAAAATCACAGCATTATTATTTTCTGAAGTTTGGACAGCGACTACATCTCGGATTCCTTTTCGTAAGGTATAAACAGAGCAAATCATTTGGACGTCCTTGTGTTTTACTGTTTTGCTTTGTCTTGCTGGTACACTGGAATTGAGACCCTTTAACAGGTAGGAACGAATTACATTGATGTTAGCACGATGAGATGTGGTAAGTACGAACGGATATATTCCTTTTCTAATAAGTGAGCTCAATGCAGAATGAACACTGAACTCAAAAAGCGTTGTTTTCCCCTTGCTGTTCTATTCAAAATGTCTAATTAAAGAGATAAGTGACACTAACAATTTCTGACTGACTTAACTACTAAATATTCACTAACACTGGCATTCAAATTAAATAAGGAGAGAGAAGATGCTTGAATAATATTTCAACCCAAGGGCACGATGTTATTCTCTTCGTAGGGCAGGCCTTCATTGTTATGCCTCTGGTCACAGAGCAGAAAACAGAGGACAAGAAGAGAGTTCTTATCACATGTGACAAGTTTATATTAGGAGATGCTGAAATGTGAAAGGCACGTGACTCGTTTTACCATAACTTTCGTGAATAATGGCTGCTACCTGAACATTTCTGCTTTGGGAGCGTGGAATAATCTTAGTCACAGCTTTGTTCGGCTACAAAAAACTCTTAAAATTTTAAAATTTATAGTTAGTGTCTCGTAATGACATCCGGGCATAATTAGACTAGAAGAAATGAAAATACGAACGATTAAATACAGATATTAAGAAAAATTCCCACCATTTTTCAAATAGAATCTGTTGCAAATGCATTTTCCAGCCGAGACTTGTAGTCTGACCTACGCATAAATCCATCGCAATTTTATGTGTACTTTCTGCTTTATCATCTGATTTCATCTCTGTTGAAACATTATTCTGTTTATTTCTTTTCTCTCAAGACATTTTTACTGCGCACAGATCGCCACACAATACGTAAAATAGCCTGTCTTCGGACAACTCAAAGAGCTGCAAAGGAACGACGAAAATGACAAGACAGCATGTATTATTCCAAAAGTAGAAAGGAATGTGTATATCTAGTTGGCCGTCGATAACGACTGCTACCCAGGCGTGAGTCGGGGTGTAGAACCAGTTCTTCAAAGTCACTATGACAATGAAGTATATAATCGCCCTCCAACCAGACAACCCATGCGGTAAAAATAAGAAAAGAATAAATGGCCTTAGATTTTCGTGTTTCTTTTATGTGTGTTTGTAAGATGAGTCGATAATTCACATCATGTGACGAATTATCGGGGTTTTACTTTATTTCACCATCCGTTCTGAAGAAGAATTCCGTTAATTAATGTAAGCAAGCTAGGGGATTCGCACATTATTCGTTTCAAACTAAGGCGGCAATCAAGCAGCTCATTCACTGACTGCACAAATCGAATATAGTTCAGGATTCGAGAAATATACTCTGATAGAAAATTGGGTTGTGGGTTGTACGCCACTTACAACAATACGATATAACACACTAATATTTTTTTTTTGTTAAATCATACTCATATTTGATTTATAACATTGTAGTACGTATTCAGTTTGTTCTGTCGAACAAATTGAATACGTTGGCCTTGGCAAAGCTAACTGAATGTATCAGCCTTGGCAAAGCTAACTGAATGTATTAGCCTTGGCAAAGCTATACGTCGATGAGTTAAAGCTCTGCCAAATTTGTTCAAATCTTTATCGCAATCCGCAGTTACTTTTGAATTTAACATCGATTTCAGTTAAATGATCAAAAGTATTGCTTTCTATTTTTTGCAACGAGCTTTAGAGTGCAGTCCAGAGCCCGCGAAACAAATACTTCAACAAATTACACTAGTGAAAAAAATTACATTTTACATCGTATTAATAATGTATTTTAAAATCTTTTTAATGCCAACTATAACTGCATGTTTGCTTTTTGTTATTGTTCAGTAAGCAAAGGTAACAACCATGGCTGGCCGTGAGCACTCCATTATCATCTTGGAAATGTTCTAGCCCAATCGTTTGGCTTTTACAATTTAGCGTTTGTCAAAATATATATATATCTCTCTCTCAAGTCCGATGCATTTCCCATCTTGAGAACGAAAATAACACTGATATTGAGGGAGATCGGTTTTAGATGTTATTTATACCATCCCATGTGTTTCACACTAGCCATTTTTATTAAGCGCAATTGCTTCGATTTTCATAAAGACGCACAGGTTATAGTGTTTTAACTCTGGCGTATTTTGTATGCACAGTTGTCCTACATATTAATAAAGTAATGGGGCTGTGGCTTACTAGAAATGGGTATCCGGCGTTATGGTAATGATAAATACCAAAGTTGCGAGTTAATACATTTGTTAAAAAAATCACAAGCATTTTTATTTGTTCCTTGCAAGCACTTTTAGGAAAGCGTTATTTATTTATTTATTTATTTTAAAGGTGAACTGTATTAAATAATGGATTCTAATATATACAATATCAGGGAAAAATACTGTATCTAAAGTCGAGTTGACAAAGTTTTTCCTATAGATTTTTACTGAACTATAACACGGATAACAAGGATGACAGCAGCAACGCGCCGTGGAATGGACTCCACGAGCTGTCTGAATTATATTTTCACGTTTCCAGTAATCTGGTGTCTGAGCACAGGCGAGTCGTAAAACCTTGTGGTGTCGGGTTAGCAATGACTCCCGGGTAAGTTGTCGCCTCCGGACACCATAGTACACAGGGAACGTTGCACTGTCCGAACGCTGATGTTACTACTGGCTCTAGATTGAATCATTCTGCGATTTGCGGCAATATTGCACGCCAGGTGGATAGTACGATGCGTGTCAGACGCCGCTGACTACGATTGCCCCGGGCTTTTCTACGGAAACACAGCTCACGCATTATGGATCTTTTCCCCGGGTTGGGGTAGTCCAGGTAACACCGGTGAAAGTGTTGACCGTTTAAAAACAAATTCCTTGGTAATTTACAAGATGGAGAGCCACATCTCCCGGGCGTCAACTATCATACAACTTTCAAAATCCCTTAAATGCTGTTAATCATCTGAACTACGAATGCTTCCACTTAACCTTGCGGAGATATTTGCCTCTATATACACTGAAGAGCAATTGAATTAGGGACAGCTGGCATTATGCAAATGTGGCGCTGTGGGCGTCCCTGCAAACGGAAACGACATGACGTATGCACCGATCTGACAATATAAAGAGTGATGCGACAGGAATCAGTAAGTGTCGGACGCAGTATGGGTAAGACGAAGAATATAACCGCATTTGATCGTGGGCAAATTGCCGGGGCCCGACGAATGGGTCACTCCATCTCGGAAGTCGTGCAGGCACTGGGATTTTCACGAGCTACTGTGTCACGGGTTCACCGTGAGTACATCGAATCCGGTAAAACTATCCTTGCAAGGGCCAACTGCCGTGGAAAACAGCGTGTGGATGAGCGGGGTCATCGTCGGCTAGCTCGCATTGTAACAGGGGATAGACGGGCCACAGTGCAATAAATCACTCGGCAATTTAAAGCTGGTGCACAAAAACGTGTAAGCAGCCACACCATCCAGAACCATCTCCTAACTTTGGGGTACAGAAGCTGTCGTCCCACGAGGGTACCGCTGCTGACCGCACATCACAGGGTACAAAGATTAGCATGGGCGCGGGAACATCGCCACTGGACCCTACACATGTGGAAAAATGTTGCTTGGACTGAATAGTCGACAATCACTTTGCTACATGCGTCTGGCAGGATACCAGTACGTCGCAAAACACATGAAGCGATGGATCCTTCTGGCCAGCAGGGTACTTTTCAAGCTGGTGGGGGCGGCATTCTCGTCTGGGGACTGTTTACGTGGTCTGAAATGGGACCCCTGGTATGGGTGACATCGTCCCTCACAGGTCAACGTTACCGGGATATCCTGGACGACCAATTGTTCCCGTTCGTGCGTCTTCAACATCCCACTGCGGACCTCATCCTGCAACAATACAATGCACCGTGCCATCGCTCTCGAATTGTACCAGAACAGGACAGACCGTGGAACCTTTATCACGGTAATCTTGTGTATTTGCAGCGTCCGTGAAAGACCTTCCCGTTCGTGCGTCTTCAACATTCCATTGCGGACCTCATCCTGCAACAAGACAATGCACCATGCCATCGCTCTCGAGTTGTACCCGAATGGTTGGATGAACACTCCATCGACGTGACCTCGTTTCCTTAGCCAGCTAGGTCACATGACCTTGGGAAAAAATATGGAAGTCAATCTGTGAACTTATTAATGGCCAAGTGATGGTGAATCATTGACACAACGTGGATATGGGGGACTTTGGGTTACCGATACAGATGCTATTTCTGAGATATTTAACTCTTTCTTTGTTGAATTACCCGATAAATTTAAAAGAAATATTCCGCAGGAGTCTGGGGATTTTAAGGGATGTATGTCTCACCAGAGACCCTCCACATCTCTTTGTTTTATTCGGTTTCGATCGACCTATTGACCATTATCAACAAACTAGATTCCAATAAGAGTGTCGGGCCGGATGATGTTCATCCAAGGGTGATTAAGTCTGTTGTGCAATTCTCGCTTGCTCCACTGGAACATATCTTTAATCATATTTTACAAACTGGACCGATTCCTTCTTCATTTACTATTGGTAGGGTATCAGCTTTCTGTAAAAAGTGTCTTAGACACAATGTTGAAAAATATTGTCCGATTACTAATATTTCTACCTTTGCAAAAATTCTAGAAAGATTAGTTTTAAGTAGATTGCAGAAATACTTTAATATACATAAAATTCTACATTCAGGGCTGCATGGTTTTCATCAGGGTTTTTCAACGAAAACGGCGGTCTTGAATGTCTTCAATTTGTTACATACTAATATAGATTCGGGAAGATATGTCTTAGGTATGTTCTGCAATTTATCAATAACTTTTAACTGTGTTCAGCGTGATATTTTTCTGTCTAAATTATTTCATATTGGGATCAGGGAGTTTTGTACCTGTTTTTTAAAAACTGTATGTCACAAAGGATACAGTACGTGCATGTTCGCGGAATCCGCTCGTCTGTATGTAAAATGTGCTCTGCAGTTCCGCAGGGCTGCGTTCTGGAACCAGTTCTTTTCCTTATTTATATTAACGATATATTTAATGTAACTTCGCGATCTCATCGTGTATTGTTTGCAAATGATACCAGTGTTTTTTTCTGGAGGCGCACTGCTTGAAATGACACCCACAGTTAATCGAGATATTCATAAAAACTTTCTTTGGTTCTGCTGTAATTTTTTAACTGTAAACCCAGACAAAACTAATGCAGCCCTTTTTTCTCGTCGTGGTACATATTTATCGGCTCTGAATGGACTTTTTTTTAAAGATGTTAGTGTTATTTTTGACCCTTCAATTAAATTTTTGGGAGTTTTCTTGCATAGGTCCCTACGTTGGGATACTCACATTAATCATCTGGAAATTCAGCTTGGAAAGCAAATAATTGTCATTCACAGGATATCGGGAATGTTTGACGATTCGAATTAAAACAGTTTTATATTATTATTTCATCTATTCTCTTCTTTCCTACTGTATATTGGCCTGGGGTCAGAGCACGTTTGGTAACGTCTCTCGATTAGTAGTATTACAAAAAAAATACATTCGTTTATTGGGTAATGACCCTAGTGCTAACCGGGTTTATTATCTATACCACATTTAGCCATTTAATAAATTACACACTTTTCATTTATTACTTTTCATGCATAATAGAATTTATTCTGATAGACACTTGGCCGTCCTGGAGTTGATGCAGTTTTAACATTTCCATGATACTAGGGGCGTTCTGAACATTCTGGTCCCTAGGGTTCGCTCGAACATAGCATACTACGGTATTAATGCAGATGGTCCTCTAAGATGGAACGAATTACCGTCGGACATTAGAGGTGTTGGTAACTACAGCCATACAGCAAAATCTTATTTACCAGTATAGTGATTACTTGGTAATTTCCTATATTATGGTGTGCACCTTTTAATATGGATTTTTTACTCTAATTCAGTACTGCCCAATAAATGTCGTGTTATCCATGTTATGGGCCTCAATGATTGTGATTTCTGACTCTTCGACTTTCACCTATTTGCCGTCTTTTTACTTTCTGACTTTAAATTTCATTAGTAACTCAGATCTTTTTAATGCATGACTCATTAGTCGAAATGGTTCTCACGGATATTTATAATGGTACTATGATTATAGGCATATATAATAGGATATCATAATCGGATTATAAATTTACTGTATTCCGGTCATCCACTCTGGGCGTAACTTATTGTTTAGTGTGTATTATATGTTGTCTATTGTCGGTATGGTGATATATTGTTAATATTAGTCATATGGTTTCTCATATCGGCATGGTTCGTGGGGCACAGTTGGTAGAGTGCGGATTATATTAAGTTCCTTTTTGTTTACAGTTTCCACCTACTGTTACATGTATGATTATTATTTCATACGTAGCTTCGAGATGTAAGTTTTCGGACTGTTCTCATGCATTGTGTTACGCGCCAGTGCACGTACCACATACCGTGCTTAACATTTTACATTGGTTTAACTTTTGGCGTTTTGGCTTGTTAAGACATTGTAATATTTAAATAAATTTACATTAAGTATTGTTTGGTTTCTTTGGTTCATATATTGTTATAAGCTGGTTATAGTTTAGGATATTCTTATTATGCTAGTTCCCATGACTAACCTGCGTTATGTTACGAATTTTCTGTTTCGTGCTTTCTGGCCTGTCACTTATTAAATTGGGGATTAGGGGCTTGTCATACTTTTTACTAAAATCTTTTTCCTGGCTCCATGCCATTCAATGTGGTGATTCATGGCGCTATGTGTTTACAATACTAACTCTACATGTTTCGTTTGTTGAACAGTTTATGAAATATCTAAAATGGTACTCATGTATATTGAATATTTTTTGACTAATTACTTAATATTTCATATAGTTTTATTGTGGTTGAGTATAATGTATAACTACTGTTATGTATTGCATTATCAGCTGTATGCGGGAATATTTCAATAAAACAATAAACAATATCCGTAGTGATAGAGGGGTAATTTTCTCATAAAAATAAGTCCCCCCAAAAATATCGCAGGTCACTCCATGCCATTCGGTCTCTTTGTGTTCGCGCTTTGGTGTCCGGCCAGTGTACACAGTTATTTGAGTTCACTAGCACTGGTAGGGTAAAATCAGCTTCATCTGTCCGAAGAATTCGCAGTGGTCAACTGTTATCGGCGTCGTACCGTATTAGAAATCCATCTGTGAAGTCTAAATGGTGTTCACAGTCTCCTCTTGAAACATGTGCGCACGATTAAACTGGTACGGTAATACGTACAGGACAGACCGTGGAACCTTTAACACGGTAATCTTGTGTATTTGCAGCGTCCGTGAAAGACCTCTTGCGTTTGATTCTGAATCTTCATGGTGGATTTCAGCTACAAGTTCAACTCCCGAAAAACGTCGTCAAGATCGAGATATGTCACACGTGCATCCTGTATCTTAAAACTCACAAACAGCTTGAGCAGAAAACTGATGTCGGCGTAAATGATGACTCCTGCCGAAGAAGTAACGCAGCTGCAGTATTGCATCCATTTAGGTATTAACTTTCCACGAGTTCACCCCGTTGCTTTCTTGAGAGCGGCATCTTGATCGTTTCTGGTTTTCGGTAGCACGATGCGTTTAGAAAGTGTTTCAAGTGACGTCGTCATATGTGTTTGTCGCTGACACGATGCCTCTAACATCATCTCATTTGTTTGTCACTTCAAAGTGACATCATCTCATGTGTTCATTCGACTGGAGTGCCGTTTGTTGTACTAATTCCATACTTCTCTCGCCGTTCTTCATTTGACTATATCCCATTCTCTTTTTGGGCTAATGTTACCATTCCAACACTATCTACCGTTGTTCATGCTGCTTCTTACAGTGACATTACCAAATTAGGGCTTTGCCACTCAATTATTCTGAAAGACGGTAACCGCAATCTTAACCTTGCCAGCTTGCACGATATTTCATTTGAGCATCCCGAGCGCATGCTGCATAACATCTACATTATGTTTTTCAATTTCATCCATCCATTACAGCCATCCATTGAGCACGTTCAGTTGGCAACATAAATTTTTCGCCACCCTGTACATATGAATGCCTCCAGAGTCAAAACAATTATTTTCAACATGCAAGGTAGACTTAAAAGGATATGCAACATGCTCTAACTTTCAATTCCGAGGTATTTTATTCTGGAAAGTAGCATTGATAAATATAGTAACGTTACCAATTGTGTATGAAGCTGCATAGTTTGTCTTTTTTTATCTAGCAAAGCATAATACACTGCTCAAAACAACAACGGCATATCGTAGTTTTGATATGAACTACAGACATCAACTGTTTGTATGTTAAAAGATATTGAAAGAAAGAGATTAGAATGAAACTTTTGCACTCTTACAAACACTTGAGTATGCATAATTTTATGTGTGGCGTTAAAAAGGGCGTGTTTCAGTCTGCGAATGGAAAGTGACATGCAACATAACATCGTTTAGTCCAGGAAAAAAACGACTCACATGCTTTGAGTGTGTATGTTATTGATGAATGTGATGTACGAACAACGAGATTTTCCCGAATCTGTAGCCTCGATTGTTGTTAGTCGCTTTGAAGCGGGTCAAACCCAATCCAAGTTGCGGAAGCCATTGGGGTGTCACCAAGCGTGACTTCCAGACTTTGGAATCGGTTGTTATATACCAGAAATGTAAGGCGAAGACCAAGGCAAGGTCGTAGGAGAGCAACATCAAGAAATGAGGATCGGTTTTTAACACTGACTGCCAGCAGAAACCGGAGTATGAACGCCACTCTTCTGCAACGCGAACTACGTGAGGCTACTAGCACAAATTTTTTAACTGAAACTGTTCGGAACCAATTCCATAGTGTTGGTCTGTATGCTCGACGACCTGTGGTATATGTTTCTTTAACCGAAGGCCACTGTGCTGCCCGAACAATTCGGGCACAGGACCATGCAAATTGGAGATAAATAGAGCAATGTTCTCTTCTCATACGAGTCGCGCTTTACTAAGCATCCTGACAACAGGCGACTTATCATTTGGAGGGAACGAGGTACTCGTAACAACCCTTTATTTGTGCAAGAAAGTTTTCGATTTGGAGGAGGCGGAGTGATGGTGTGGGCCGGTATCTCCATCAATGGTCGAACCGAACTGTACTTCATAAGAAATGGAACATTTACTGCACAGCGGTATAGGGATGAGGTCCTCAGGCTCTTTGTCGTTTCTTATTATGGAGCAATAGGAGATGAATTCAATTTCGTGGGCGATAATTGCAGGACACAGCACGCTCGATGTGTCGACGACTTCCTGTTTGACAAGAAAATCTTCCGAATGTTCTAGCAAGCAGGTTCCTTACACATGAACTCCATCAAGCATGTTTGGGATATTCTGAGGAGGAGGGTTCCTGCTCGATTAACTTCTCCACAAACAGGCCAGCAATTGGAAAGTACTCTTTTTCAGAAGTGGGATGGAATTCCCCAAACCCTGATTAATATTCTCATTGACTCCATGCTTCACAGGTGTGCAACTTTGCTTTCTGTCTGGAGAAACCCTACCGACCATTAAATCCCATTTTCTGGCAAAAAATTTACCTTTATTTTAATTTTTATGATAGGATCATAAATATGCATTTTACGTTCGTCTCATTAACAATTATTAAATTTAAATTACTACTTCTTTCGGCAATATTTTTCTTCTTACATACCGTACTATGTAGTTCTTATTCCAACGTCCGACGTGTTCCTTCAATCACAGTTTAATATAGAACTAGGATATCCTCTAATTGTTTTGAGCAGTGTATTAGGTATTTAGCAATTCTCTTTCAAGTATTACCACTCTCAATAAAACTGTGATATATTTTTCTAGGCAATCTAAACTGCTCTTCTGACGAATGATTTTAGTATAAATTTCGCCTCCTCCAACTGTGCCGATTCACCTAAAAGCTGCAATGTGCAGTGATACTGTCATATCAGAAGTTATGCAGCAACATAGGCCACCATCATTTTAAAACACGAATGGGAAAGTGTATAATAGGAGACTAAGTGCGAAACACCAATCAGTGACGATCAGTGTTTGCAGACATCGGACGATGTGTGAGAATCCTCCATTGCTGAGCAAGTGTCATGGACGATGTTTTACGCGACGTCACTGCCATAAGGTGCAAGTGCCTCGCTCCGCCTAGTTCGTGAGATTTCAAGCTCCAGACCCTGCACGACGATGCGTAGGACCTTCTGCTGTCCATTAACGCCATGTTCAAAGAACGGTAGTCGAGTTTCCCCTAACGCGTGCAGCAATATCACGGTATGATAAAACATTTTCTCTGAGTTCAACTTCACTGGCGGAAAGTGAAAATCAAAACACCAAGAAGGAGACGTCTGATACCAACGAAATTTATACAGCATAATAACGGAAACAGAGGATAACGTGATCAAAACATTACGGCAAAATACAGCTGTATTTGCTGGTAAGCTGAAAAATAACATTTCCATGTAACACGGTTAGTACGAGGTTGAACCACAATGAACTGCGGCACACTGTGCAATTCTGGCATGGAGTCTGTCGTACCGATGTTGGATGTAAGTTTGGTGTATTGAGTTCCAAGCATCCTCAACCTGGTCGCGTAAATCGGGGATGGTCGTGGCTGGCCGTGGAGACCGGATAAGTCGTTGTCCCATAAAATCCCACACGTGCTCAATGGGGGACAAATCCGGTGAACGTGCAGGCCATGGAAGTCGTCTCAAACCCTGAAGTGAATGTTGCGTTGCACGTGCCGTGTGTGGGCGTGCGTTATCTTGCTGGAAATTATCACGATGGACCGACCTTACAAATGACACAACAACGGGCTGAATGATGTTGTTGATGTAGGAGGTGCTGTTTAACGTACCCGGTACAAACACTAGTTGTGCACGGGAGTGATAGCTGATCGCTCCCCACACCAGGAGACCAGGTGTAGGCCATGTGTGTCGCTGGCGGATGCAAGAAGGGTGGAGACGCTCCCCTATACGTCTGCCAACACGCATACTGCCATCGGAGGTTCCCAAGCAGAATCTGCTTTCATCGCTGAACACGACAGATCGCCATTGCGTTCTCCAGTGCAGACGTTGGCGACAAAACTGCAGCCGTCCCTGACGGTGGGCTGGAGTCAGAGGTACACATGCCAGAGGCACACGTGCACGTAGTCCTGCATCCAGTAGACGGTTGCGGATTGTTCGCACAGTCACCTCAGGTGCAACGACAGCTCGTATTTTCGTCGCAGTGGATGGTCTGCTTGACAACGCCGCTCTTCTTATGCGTCGATCGGTCCGCTCATTATTACGTCTGTGACTTTTGGTTCCACGTCTTCTCGTGTTGGAATGTTCCTCGGACCATCTACGCACCATCGTACCACCACCGATACTTCCCATCCAATTCGGTCCGCAATACGACGATACGACCACCCGGCCTGGCGGAGTCCGACTAGACGACCTCTCTCAATGTCCGATAACTGCTGAAATCGTGCACGTCTTAATAGTCCAGGCATCGCAGCTTGTTCCGAGTCTTCGCACGTGTCCGTACGCCAACGACTGTTTACGTAAACTTCGCCGTACTCCTTAAATACCGCCGACGATAATTTGCATATTATGCCATGCTGTGGCGTAAGCGCTCACCGGTTGGTTCCGAAATTGACATCACACCTACGTAAACTCGTCCCATTAGCATATGCAAATTTCATGATCTTCCGCCAATTCCTTCCTGGTTTCCTTTTTCACTTTCCGCCAGTGTATTCTACCTCTTTAAAACTTCGCTAAGTGTTCTTATGGCTATATTGTTCGCCTACGCGGTATATTTACATGTTAACAACAGCGTACGGTTGAGTTTAGATATATCATGTTTAGAAACCTGTTTTCTAACACCTTCTTTTATTCACCCTTTTGTGACGTGTCCGATGGCATTGTAAGCGTACCACTTTGGCATGAGCGCAGTAATTTTAATCGTTTACATTTCCCATGGTGCCCTATCCACCCTGCAAATTTTGTGTAAATCGCAGCGTTTCATCAAGGTGTTGCAATTTCTATTAACAACAAAACAACACTTTTTTTAGAAAATTTTTACATAACAGAATTATGGAATATTTTACAGTTTGTAATAATAACTTATATTATTAGGGTAATGAAAAAGAGAGCTTAGCTTTAGTCTGTGTTCCCTTCATTTCATTACTTTGTTTATTCAGACCATGTATTCTACTTCTACGAATATATGTATAAAAAGAGATTTAAATTAAATTTACAAAAAGTGTCTACTCAAAAGTTCTATTTACTGTCCAAATTCAACTACACTGACGGAAAAAATCCCAACACCAAGAAGGTGTTGTGTTAGATAAACGACAGTTGGTAGGCGGTGAGAGTACTGTTATAGGGTGCAGCCTAACTTGTGGAAAATTTTTATATTTCATTTATGCGGTAAATTTGTGTTTCGATGTAACGGCAAGGCGACACTCATAGTTATAATTAATTACGGTAATTGATCCTCTAATTTGTTCATCACTGCCATTGTTAAAATTTGCTCATTATTTGATAAGTGCATAATTCGTAGCCTTCTGGCAAACGAGAATTGTGAAAGGCCACATGGCGACAGACCATCTCTATTTCGGACTCATAGCAACAGTCTTGTGCATTTTCAACTCTAACGAAAGTCTGCAAAACTCACCCCCCAAAATTCCCTCTGGAAGCCAAGAGACATTCGGTGGTTGCAGTTTTCTCCGAACTGAACGTGATAAGGGAGAACCGACTACCACCCACAGTTGAAAACAAGGTGATAAATCCCTTTTCAAGTGGCTAAGAGAAGCCCTGTGACAGGACAAAGAGGATAGAAACGAGGAGAAGAGAAAAACAAGCGGCGTGGCATTCTCAGGACGGTGACAAAGCCAGACACACGCACGAGAACAGCACCGGCGAGCTGCATGGAACCTAGGCCTGAGAGCTGACCGCTGGGAGAGCTCGGAAAAAGAAGCAGAGAAGCAAGTAAGGAGGGCTATGAATGATCCCCTCTTAAACGAGGACATCTCAGTCCTTTGGACTTCTCGACCGATACTAGGTCGACATTAGTGCACTTTTGCCTAGGCTGTCTATATACCTAAACAGGCAGGATATTTCTTGCCACTTCTCTGCGCTGAGGACCTCAGACAACGGTTGCCAAGGTATGTGGTCTTTATATGAACATTTGCTCACGACTTACAAGTGCCGTCGGACAGTGAACAGCATATAGAACTCTCTCCCCTGTGAAAGGGAGTACGCACGACAGCGGAGGCCTCCAACACATTTTATTCGTGATTTTTATTTGTGTTATGGCCATAAGTTTTAAGAGCTCTTCCCTGCTAATTTGGCATCAAGCCTATGCAGGTGTGTGTAATGGTATAGGTATATATAGCTTATAATTAAACTGCGGCAGTCATGATAATTACTGTATCATTTTAATTGCTGGTACCCAAGCTCGTACTCAATTATCGTTTTCTAAAGTGTGTATTTAAATGTTTTTGGTAATCTCTCACATATGTTTCCTTCGCTCTATTTGTTTATTGTGCATACTAGAATTTCATCAGTGAACAGTGTTTGAATAAGTGTTAATTGTTAAATCAGAGTTAGTTAAATCAGTGTTATCGTTTAATCAGTGATAAAGTGTTTAAATCATTGTGCATAATTAAGCTGCCGATAGAGCAGCCCACCATACATTCATCTCAGCAGATTTTTGTGCCACTTCATGGATAAAGGTGGCAGTGTATATAATATAACGTTGGATATTAAATGTCAAGCGTACGTGAAATGAGCGTTGGGTATCTTTTCGAGTGTGTGTGTGCGTTGCTGTGATTTTCGGTAGATTGGGACGTGCTGGAGTTAAATCCAGGCATCCACGCCCAATCGCGGTACGGGTTTTGCGGGAAGTTAATAATTAATTTGGTATAATTAATTATGGGAGGTCATTATTAATTATTGGAATCAAATAATTAATTTGTTGTTGCATAATTTTCGGTTGTCAACGCAAGTAGGAGGACTCCTTGCTAGCCTCTAGCAGCAGAGGAGGAGGGCAAAATTTTTGACAAAATTTTCTCTAGTTTTTTTTTTCTTTTTTTATTTTTTTTTTTTTGGTGGAGATATCGGGTGCTTCACTGCAGGCGATACTTCACCTGGTGCCGCGGCCACATCAGCCTGTAAAGGTAAGATCCAACAGTACATCTGTAAGATGACGTTTATGCAAATTTCGCGCTCAGCGCATACGTGTGGCGCTAGTAGCGCCCCTCGGAACATGCAAAGAAGGTTTGCTGTAAATACGCGCTGTAACATTCGTGAGCGTTAGTTATCGTTGCGATTCGACGTAGTGTGTTGATGTTAGCCAAGAATGCCTTTAAGAAGACGAAGAAGCCATTATCAACAGCTCACGAAGTTTGAACGAGGTCGTGTAATAGTGCTACGACAAGGTGGATTTTCGTTCCGCAATATTGCAGAACGACTTAGCAGGAATGTAGCCACTGTGCAAGATGATTGACAGCGGTGGTCAAGGGAAGGTACTGCCTCAAGAAGACCGGGTTCCGGCTGGCCACGTGGCACTACTGAAAGGGAAGACCGCCGTGTACGGCGCATGGCCGTGGCGCATCGTACCACGTTTGCGGCAGGAATTCGAGCTGCAGTTGCCACCACAGTGACACAACGAACTGTTACAAAACGGTTACTTGAAGGACAGCTCCGAGTCAGACGCCCTGTAGCGTGCATTCCACTTACTCCAAACCACTGCCGTTTGCGACGTCAGTGGTGTCAAGCTAGAGTTCATTAGAGGACGGAGTAGAGATCTGTTGTGTTTTCTGATGATAGCCGGTCCTGCCTGGGTGCCAGTGATGGCCGTGTGTTGATTTGAAGGAGGCCAGGTGAGCGTCTGCAACCAACCTGTCTGCGGCCGAGACACACTGGACCTGCACCTCGAGTTATGGTCTGGGGAGCAATTTCCTATGACAGCAGGAGCACTCTCGTGGTTATACCACGCACCCTGACGGCACAGTTGTGCGTCGGTCTGGTTATTCAGCCTGTTGTGCTGCCATTCATGAACAGCATTCCAGGGGGTGTTTTCCAACAGGATAACGCTCGCTCGAATACCGCTGTTGTAACCCAACATGCTCTACAGAGTGTCGACATGTTGCCGTGGCCTGCCAGATCACCAGATCTTTCACCAATCGAGCACGTATGGGACATCATTGCACAAAATTCCAGCGGCACCCCCAACCAGAATTAATCGTCCCTGTATTGACCGACCAAGTGCAACAGGCATTAACTCCATCCCACAAACTGACATCCAGCATCTGTACGACACAATGCATGAACGTTTGCGTGCTTGCATTGAACATTCTGGCGGTTACACCGGTTATTAATGTACCAGCATTTCACATTTAAAATAGCTCTTCTCGCGCTTACATTAAGCTGTGATCTTGAAACCTTAATAGATTAAATATGTTACCTATACAAATGCATTGCCGCCATTTCATTCCACTAGAACTATTTTTTCGTGGTGTTGGGATTTTTTTTTCCGTCAGTGTATGTTCTGCGGTATTTTTCATTTTATTGGATTAAGTTTGCGCAATTTAAGTTCATTTGTATTTAAAGAATTTTCTTAGTAACGAAATTTTTGAGTAGAACGATCGAACGTCGTTAATAGAAGCTCAACTATATATGGAACAAAATCTGTTTTGAATTCTGTAGCATCTGCCTATACGCTCTCTGGCGGCATAGTTTTTAACCAAAACAAAAGTGAAAGCAAAGATCATTGTACTTTGATTTTAGCTTTGCCATCCAAAAGGTAAAACACATATTTTAAAAGGAACTAATAGTTTCAGAGAAATGGTGTCTACAAGCAAAGAACAAACGGATGGACCTAATGATACCAGAAGCACGTACTATTTTTTGCGAAAGACAATCAAAAAATTGAAAGGGATAATGTGAATTTAGCAAATTAAAGCCAGTGAAATTAGTAATTCAAGTGTAAAAATAGTTTATTTGTTAATATCAGAACATATTACGACTACATATTTTTTTTTCAGGATTAAAATTGAAACTTACGCCAGCTTTTTATTTCTCCCAACAAAACTGGAAGCACCCTCCTGGCTACCTCTGTAGGGAATTCATGTGATTACAATGTATGATACAGGAATCACCTTTTTGGATCGGATTAGCAAACGCAAAGCTATCTGGGATCGCAGTCGGGAATATCAGCATCACCTTTTCCTGACGTGAAATTGTGGTTGGCAAAGTTGAAAATTCAGTCCTATTATGAAGCTCTTATTTGGCCAATGAAAAACGAATCACCCTTTGAAATTGGAATTAAGAAATAGAAATCCAACAGGAATCACGGTCGGAAAAAATTGCGTTGTTTTGGCATGCGTATTTAGTATGCACTATCTTTCAACAAGTAATTTGACACCCCTGCAATCGACGATATCTGCGGTACTGATACACGTCACGGCCGCCGCCGTTAAATATCGTGTGGGAAACAACAACGCAACCAGTCGCATGCAAGATGCCAGGCAGTTCGGAGCTCTCTGATTTCGAGAAAGGTGTAATCGTCGGATATCACAGAAATTGCCGATCCATACGTGACATATATAGCGAGTTGAAATACCCAAAATCGACAGTGGCCTACGTGATTGGCAAGTAGAAGATGAGAGGTGACTGTCGGAATGTGCCCCGACCCGGCAGACCTACAAAACTGGGAGTTAGAGACCGACGAGTGCTGGCCACAGAAATTCGGAAGAACCGCACCAAATCGATGGGCCACATCCGCGAGGAGTTTCAACAGGCGTCCGGGAGTGTTCTTTTCATGAATACTATCCGTAAGGAAGCCTATCTGTTGGGTTATCATGGACGTGCTGCCGCCCACAAGCCCTTGATCACCAAGTCCAATAGCGCTGCTTCGCTAACGTGGTGCAAAGAACGTTGACAGTGAACCGTTGAACAGTGGAAACAGGTTCTATGGAGCGACGAATCAAGGTTCACCGTCTACCTTTCGGATGGCAGGGTCTGGGTTTGTCGTCTGCCTGGAGAACGCCTCCTTCCGGAATGTATTGTGCCAACTGTGAAGTTCGGCGGCGGTGGAATTATGCTATGGAGGTATTTCTCCTGGTATGGCACAGTACCCTTGGTCGCAATTCCTAGTAGACTCAAAGCCCAGATCTACTGCATCATTTTGGATAACCTAGCGCTTCCTACGTTGTGGCAGTCTTACGGGATGGACCCATGTTACTTTCAGGATGACAATGACACCTGTCATGTTGCGAGGTTCACAATACTTGGTATGGTGACAATGGGGTTAATCGAATGGACTGGCCTTCGCAGAGACCTGACCTTAACCCTATCGAGCACCTCTGGGACGAGTTGGAGTGTCGACTTAAGGGATGCCCCCATTGTCTCGAAATCGGTGAATGAACTGACCTGTCTTCTCCAAGCCGAGTGTAAGAAAATGCCGCTAGCCGTCGTACAATGCCTGGTTGAGAGTATGCCCCGGAGGGTCGCAGCTGTAATCGCCGCTTGTGGAGGCTCCACCAACTATTGAAAGTGAATAAACTTCGTTTTCCTTTGCTATCAGAGGTATCCAATTACTTGTTGATAGATAGTGTATTTACGAATCTAATTTTCCTTCGGCACTTTGTGTTAAAACTTTCTAGACGAGCTACTATTTTAAATTTTCAACCGACATTTGAACAGCTGAATTATTATAATCATCATTCAACACTTGAGTTTCGAACACAATTATATCGGTACTGGGAATTTGGATCTCATTAATTGTGGAATTTGATCAGTCGGTGCCGCAGTGATTTAAGACATATTCGTAACTGTTCGGACGTGTGGGATGGGAAAGAGTCGCGGGTGATGTGTTTTTTGTAGTAGTACCTCTGCGTTCACTTTAATGAGTGGTCCTAATCAGTGGGGGCTAAAACCCAGTTGATACACTCACGGCGCTCGATGCTTTGCCATTTCTGCCCCCTCCCCTCCAATAAAAAGAAAAGTGGTGAAAAAGAAATGTACTAAAGAAAAACAGTTTCCAGATATTCAATTCACAAGATTTTTGTTTTTTGGGTCGTTAAAATTTATTGATTTTTTCAGGCATTTCTATTTGTCTTGGTCGCTATGGGTAATAAATTAAATCATTCTAAGTTTACGGATTCTCTCACCACCTTCTTGCTACTGACAATGACATAAGATCAGCATATTTTTTCTCTTTCAAACGGGCAGCACGGAGAAAGGGGCGGACATGCGCTTGTGAAACAGTATGATTGGTAATCAAACAACAGTGCATCTTATTTATACAGATATTTCTTTTCCAAGATATTAAACCGCTATCTATTTTGGTAATGTGCTTATCTGTCAAGCAATATACTTCGGAATGATAATTACTGATTTCATTCCAAAAACGGATCGCCGTTCGGGTGCGCAGTGTCATAAAATCCGGGTAATGGCTATTCTCCGCAGATGGGTCTAGATTTGTATCACGATAAAGAAAGGACGTTGGGTTTGTCTTACGGCATAGGATATCTCCCTTCCCTGAAAGCAGTGGCCCTAAATTAGGAACAAGCGGTTTCTTGTAGCCCATGATGTTGTTCCGGTGGAGGTTAACTCCTCCTTCGACAAACAAAGGAGAAAATGTATCAGTTTGCATGTTGTAAAATAATACCTATATGGTTCAGAATAAAGAGGAGAAACTTCAGCATTGATAGGTTCTTACAAAAACACTTAACTTCAGCAATTTATGAGAATACATATCTGCATTGCGCTGTAAGATGTTATGAAATAATAATATACATTGTTTTCTGTAAATATCGATAAGAGAGAGAAATGATATTATTGTTATAATATTATTATTTAAATAATAATATTGTGTCGCAAAATATTACCGCAAGTTAAAGTACATCAAATTTTCATTGTTTAAATAATGAATAATTTCAACCAAATGAAATGAAACTTCACCGTCTATGTACGATATTTAATAAAATATGAAAGATATTTACAGTTAAAATACCCCTCTAGCACTTTCGGGGTAACATTTACCCATCGTCATGTTGAACAGAGGCAATGCTGTACTCCTTTATATAGTAGAGCAACGATGCATGATGGGTAAAGGTCATCAAACGTCGCATGGGTCGTGACCGTTGCGATTATAACAGTGTTATGGGTACAATTACCCAAATAATTAATTTTACATATCAATACAAGGATTTGTTACAAATACATAGTTATGATAAATTTGTATATATTTTTATATATTGTTAATATCTATTACTATAATTTTAAGTTCAGGTTGGTAATACGCTCTTTCCAAAGTTTTGATATGTCCACAGGTATGTAGTCATTAGAGCATTTGTCCCGTAAAGCTTCGATGTAGATACTTTCAACAAAATGCAGCGAGTGTATATACGCTGGAGTGTCCAGTAGTCTAATGTTTTCCCAGTCTGGCTGCAGCATTCCATTCACCACATTCCTTGATAATGCTGTATTATTGCTGTTGGTTCGGATATTGTATTTGTGTTCCTGGACACGGATACCCAGACTTCTCCGTGTCGAGCCTACGTAGTTGTTAACATGTTCTCCTGTTGAGGGGTCCAGCAGTGGAATATTATACACACCTCATTTGTTCGTAATATCTGTTGTTGCTCCATCCTTTTAAACTGATGCTAGGAGGTTCTTCGAGCGGGTGCCGAATTGCAAGTTATGTTTTGAAGAGATACAAGATAGTGTGTTAGTGATATAGAGGTGCTCGTCCAATGCTCCCACGAATCGTTTATTAGGCCTTGTATCTGGCTTCAGATTAATAGTTCGTTGACTTGATCTTTTAGTGTATAATCTATTAACCATTGTCTTGGGGTATCCATGTTTATCTGCTAATAAGAAAATGAACTGTATCTCAGACTGGACTACACCAGGACGATGGTTAATAGTTTATACATTAGAATATCAAGTGAACGAAATATTAATGTGAAGCCAGATACAAGGCCTAATAAACGATTCGTGGGAGCATTGGACCAGCACCCCCATATCACTAACACACTATCTCGTATCTGTTCAAAACATAATCCTGGTAGGGAGAAGGCGTTACTTGAAGAATTGGTCCCAAATTCTTGGAAACTCGGGTGAGACGCTGTCATTGCACGTATCGCTGTTGGTAATGATCTGTAGGGTTTCCCGAATGGCTGTACATTTAGGGGTAGAGTAGGTAGCCAATTTCCTATTATTTAGGCTCAATTCCCTACATACCAAATGTGTCTTACAAACTCAAAAACGCCCTCCAGAAGATGAACTACGGCGTTGGCATTAAGTTTCCTGCATCTTTATATACCAATTCATGTACTTCATGTAATACTAAATTCGGTGAAATAGCTTGGGCTCTGGTTTTAATGCAAAACACTACAAAAATGCTTACAATTTCTTTTCAAAATGAACTTCAATTATCTTTCAAAAGAGTTAGACATCTGATCAAAAATTTACCGTTATCCACTGTTTGCAAAAGGAAATTCCTTTATAACACAGTCACTAGCGACCGTTATGTGTGCGTGTTTTACATAACACCGAATACAAAATTTTCTAAAAAATGTTTTTTCCGAAAGTTTTCTTTGTTAGAGTTGTTTAATATCTATATATGAATAAGTATCCGAGAAAAACTGTTGAAACTGTACTAGTTTTAAGTTCTTCTTTTAGTACCTCTCCGAGACTAACTATGTATTCAGTGTGTTCAAGATTATTTTTCAATGAACACCAACAATGTTTCGTAAAAGAGTATTAAAGCAAACAATGTGGGTAAATAAATGGTATAATAGAAACGCCAGTTAAATCTTTACAGCGGCTTTTTCTTTAGCATTTTAGAGGGATTCAACGAAGGAGCAGTAAACGTTGGTATTCAGTGAGCTGGGTAATTTCTGTTGCTGTTATTTATGACTGAAAGAAAGAATCCCTTTCTAACAATATTGATTACCGTAAAATATTATATATGTGTATCTGATGTAATACTCTTTCGTCATGTCAATCAAATGTCCACGTTTTAAGCAAAAATGTTCAACATTCAAATCACATGCATAATTTTATAAACCGTTATTCCCTCTTTTTCTCCTAAACATTCAGAAAAACATTCGTGATGTTTGGAGTGGATAAAATGTTCATCGTATGCTTTTAAAAATGTTTCATTCATGTTCACTTATCAACATACTTAAGAAAGAACAAATTATGACACGGTTTGCAGTTTATTACTTGCAAAGAGAAATTCAGGTATATAAATAATTAATCCAAAATAACCATCTATAGAATTGCTAGATACGTCTTAATGATTCGCCTGTAGATAGGCTTACCTAGTAAAGTAAATATCATAACCATAATATTTCTTGCGTGGATGCAGAAGTATCAAACTTTTAAAAATAGCATTTAGTTTCCCTTGATTAAATTCTTCAATTTGTTCCAGTTCTTTTACGTTCCCTTTTGAAAGCGACAGAGCTAAAATAAAAGAATTTCAACACAAAATTAAAGACCTAATTGAGACTTGGTGGGGATTTTAATTTGGAGTAATTCTTGGAGTTAGTTCGTAATATTTCAATTTAGTTCTGACAGCGTATTTAAGCGCGTGCGTGTAATTAATCGATTCATAAACTTTCTTATTGTCATTATCATGATTACGCTAACGTTTGACATTTTCATTTCAGTTTATAATTTTCTTTACTTCGTTACATTGTGCGTTTGTAGGTTCTAGTCCGGGAATTCGGAGAGTGGCATCGATTTGACAGTGTTTCTTTTGTAATGGTTGCATAAATTCGTTTCTCTTTTGAAGTTTATTCCTACTCTTACATAAATTTGAACTTACGTTTCACATTTGAATTTAAGAGTCGCAGGCTTATTTTTCTGATGCTAGAGACAAAGTCCTATTTCGTCGAAAAACCTCTGATTTCAAATTATTCTATTTACTTCATTACGTATCCATTTTTGTTTTACCAAGCTTTCTAGTTTTCTTCCGCTCTTTTTTTCTGTAAGATACGCTGGGTAACAATAAATTCTAAAAAAAAATGTTTTTTTTTTCCTATTCGTTAAAATTTTACTTTCATTATCAATAAAATCATAAAATTTCGCAAATCTACAAATATATGCCTCTTATATAAACAAAGTAGATGATTAATTTTTGCTGTAATAAAAAATATATTTTCTTTCCGCATGACAGTTTAAAACCAAATCATTTGAAAACGCAAAGATAGAAAAATGTTTCACTCTATTCCCTTGCAGAAGAAAGCCGAAAATAGGGCGAAGGACTGTGTGAATGGAAGATTGTGTTTAAAATAAATGATGTGTCCCTCGCCGCATTACACACAACCACTTATGATAACACAGTTTACTCATCGACTGATAACGCCTTTTTTTGCTTTTAGGAGCTACTCCACGTCCTGTTTTCATAAGTGGTTCTGTGTAACGCTGCAAGAGACACATCATCTATTTTCACTTTCAAGTTAGGTAATGGAAGAATCTGTTTTCGACGACCTTTGGAAGAGTAAAACGTCTTTAGCTATCTTGTTTGTTTGAGCCTCTTTGTATTTGGGCTGCTATTGGTTGACAAAGGTTCGTTTTAAAAGAAGGCAGAGAACACAGAAAAGCGGTTGTTGCTATGAACTTTACGTTAGGGTAACAACGTAAAAAACGAAAGATACAAAATATAACAAAAGCTTTTGAAATTGGTGGCCTTTCAATCTAGAAATCAAAGTGTTTGTTAGCGCTTTCTCTGATGCCGTTATATAAAAAATAATAGTTTTAATTGCGACAAAGCAAGTGAACATCGTGTAAATGTCGAAATTTGTCTTTTCTGCTGGTAATTTTGAAATTATAACCAAATATTTTGTTGTATGTGGTATTCTTATGGAAATGTATCTGAAATATTTTTCTTACTTGTTATTGGGTTGGTAAGAAAGTGATGTCTGCAAATGAAATGCAGATGAGTGCTAATTACGTATACACGAATACAAACCGCTCCAAAATGAAGTCACTATCATTTGCTACGACCTGCTTCCAACATCTGGGCCGCCTTTGGATACCATTCCCGTATAATTGTGGCGATAATTGTGGCGGCTTGGTTGCAAAAAAGTGAGTAAGTAGGAGTTACACATTGTCTTGCTCGGTGAACCGCGGTCCGCCGAGGAATTGCGGCAACGACCAGAAAGCAGATAATTAATCGGTGACACAATGTCCTGCGAATAGCCTTGGAGCGGCAGCGGACCCCAGCCGAGTTACCTGATCTCTTGACAGGTCAAACGTGCTGTGTGAGATCTCACTTCATCCTGCTGTAGGAGGGTACCCTTGCATTTGAACAGTGCTGTTCGTTTCGACGTGAGCGATGGGTGGTCATCGTCGAGCTGACAGCGGTACACAATGGCGGTGATAGTGGTGTAGTGAGGCAGCTCAGGACAATCCGACACCGACACCCTGCATATTCCACAAAACCGACAAGACCTTACATGGGTATAAGCTTGTTATGGGGATCTGCATGAGCTTCTGTTTTAGGTGCAATAATTGTTTTCTGGCGATGACATTGTCACACAATACAAAGTTCTCTGTGCCTGTCAAAATGCGGTCTACGAACAGCTAAATTTGGCCATGTGCAAACAGAGAAACGCATGCACTCATACAACAATTTGTTTTCCGCTCAACTGTGAATTGATAGTGTACAAAATCTCTCCTTTTGTTTGCCTTCTCAATTTGACTCAGGCGCGATTTCTTGTTTGTACTTGTAGTCCGCAGGCCTTCAGTCAATTCCCGCGTGGTCTCATGTTTGTGATTCCCACAAAAGTCTTCAGAATGTCCATATGCACTCTTGCGTGTCCTCTTAATTTGGAACGGTCTGACTGGTCACAATTTCCGTCTCTAATCCGTTAGAACCAATGACAGCACTGACGGTGCTATATGACACTGGGATACAAAACGAAATCATTCCTCACAGCACTCCCGGTTGTTCTACCGCGAGGAAAGTCATACAGCATTCAATTGGCGGATGTGCACCTTCTCTACTTCCATATTGGCTGGCGCTAAGACTTTTCACCTTCCGATGGCTTGAGGCTAACTGCCACTAGCTTAAGCCAACACGCAGCTGATATCATAATGCTGGTGTGCTGTACCATCACAGTGGCCAATGTACGCTGTGGGCGAGGTTTCGACTTCGGTATTTTGCCTTTAGACTTTACTTTCTTTCCAAACCAATATGAAAGGATTGCTAAAATTTTGCACAAAACTAGATTTACAAACAATACGTTTCAAATCTGTAAAACAAAGCGCTGTACAATAATTTAACGAATAGAAATGAATGATGGATAGCATGTAAAATGCTGTTTCTAAATTTATTTTCATATTTTAATTTTAAAAATTAGGTATTAGTTTTTAAATATATTAATGATTTGAAAATGCATTTGGTTTTCAAATAATTTTGACTGACTAGGCAAACTATTGAAACGCACTATATGTCAACTCTTACATGTACTTTATGAAAGTGCACGTAGCTCTTGAGAAACAAATAAACACATCATACACGTACATCAAAATGCAACACTACAAACCCTTGGTGTCTAAACTCAGCAGCGATTTAATGCTAACGAACCTGCTCTTCAACGTGTGAGGTTTTCGACTCTAAGCATCTGCGATATATTCTTCTTGTGATAAAATTCAAAATATAGTGCAACAAATACTTGGTCCCTTTTATGCTGCTGGAAGTAAAAAACAAAAGCTAAGTTCATTCCAGGCTGCATTAACGAATTTATCATTTTCATTTTGTACAGAAAAGTCGGTGTATGACAACATCCAAGCGATTGCAAATATTTTCCATTTTAGACACGTTTCCGTTTTATACAGGTGTATAAATTCGACCCTTTGAAATGTAAATATTTGCATTGTTTAATCATAATAACATATTCAATATAATTAGTAACTACTTAATGAAATTTATTTCCTGTACCTATCCTAATCAAATAAATAGCAAACTATTCATTTCTTAATTAATACAGCATTGACATTGTATAATAATACTTACATTTCGAGATTCAGAGTGAGCTCATTCACTACTCCTTAATTGGAATAATTCATTTAATTTAGAAAACAAATTTTACATGAATGCAATATTTTTGACTCAAAGTCTACTTTAGTTTCGCTGGAAATTACGGTCCGGCTTCATCAGGACTAGATGTTTTTATTCTTTGCTTGTGACAATGATACCAGTTTCACGTGTGTAACATTTCGTGGCGCCCACCGGTTTTCATGAGTGTTTTCCATGCGATGGATAAGTATGCAGATGAAGATAACACGATAATACTTGCATAACAGATCAAGATGAAGATAATACCTGCATAGCATTCCTTACTTCTGAAGACGTTACCAGTTTCTGCTGTGAAACGTCTCGTGATCTCCATACCTTTTGAGTGTATGCACTCGATAGGTAAGGAGATGTAGGTTATCTTTGTTTGCAAACTAACAAATCGCATGGAAAACATTCATCAAAACCAGTGGGCGTCACGAGACGTTTCACACGTGCAACTGGTAACATCGTTACAAGCAAAAAATGTAAACCTTTAGTCCTCATGAAGGTGGACCATAATTTCAGGCTAAATTATAGTAGACTTCAATTTATTATGGCATTCATAAACGTTATTTTCTTAAATAAATGAAATATATTTATGCCAAGCCTGTAGTTCATTTACATCAATGAAATAATTCAGTCACCTCGAAGACCTCAAAAATCTCAAAAATCTTGAATTTTGGCATTTGTGAGCATGTTTTATACTACATGTGAAATCCATATTTACCTCCTCTATTTCATCATCTCCACTAATATTGTTATTTTCGTCGATTTCACGATAAACAACAAGTTCGTTAAGATGTTCATTACAGGGGCGCTCGGAAAATATATGTTGAGCGAGCTATTGCCTTTACGCTACTGGTGTGTTACCTCGTCGTTTCCCTGTAAATTGTCTAAAATTTCTGTTTTCCAGGAATTAAGTTTTCTATCAAATGCTTCTCACTTCCTTTTTTTCCTACATTTCGGTAACTTTAACTTTTGTATTAAAATCGACAACTTCATATTTAGAGTCATGGGGAAAAGAAAGGGAACGAATACTACTAAACAAGCAAAAGCTGTGAATATAATATCAAGGCATAATAAATGTTTGAGAATTAAATTGTAGGATCTCTCTGAAATGCATAGGTAACAGCCACATGGGATGGCTTTGGACTTTGTTTTCAGCAAAATGGGCATAACATGACCTACACTAAAGTAGTCCTATGAGCTTGCCCAGCGGTTGATGTGCTGCAGTGTACCGAGCGAATTCGTTACACACTTTCTCGTGTTATATTTTGAATTTAATTAAAATACCTGACCGCACGAGAACATATCTGGCAGCTTACAGTTGTTAAAAGTCCAATTTACTGTCTTGTCGCTTCCCTTTTAGCGTAAGGCAGATCCGTTCTGGACACGGAAAGTAGTAGGTAATTTCATCTCTTTCGTTGCGAGGGCCGAACTTTCCGCTTTGGGTAGGTTTCTGTTTTATGCAGGTTACGTCTAAGCCGTTTTACTGTATTATAATTACTTATTATAGAATGGGTTTTCCAGTATTATCAGTTCTTAAATGGGAAATGTTATTTCCCGGCGTTGTGCATATTGATTTAAATATTCAACAATAGTACTTTTAGCCCAATTTTCTTACCCGGAGTTTGGAAAAGAAACAGAAACGATAACTCTAATTGAAGTGCAATTTGCCTATATCAATTCGAGCCAGCATTTTGGTTTCTTTTTCTTGTTTTTTTTTTTACTGAGTCTGATTAAAAGGTTTATTCTGGCAATATTTTCTATGTAGGGAACATAAGTGGAATGTGGAACAACAAAAAGTTTCCTTGGACACACTGATAGCAAGCAAGTTGTAAGAAATTTCTGACGGATGTTTACTCTCGACATTAAGTAAATTGAAAGCAAACTGCCTCTTTGAACCGCATTGGTATTTCATGTTTTTGCGTTTCACCTATTCTACAGATGTGATATAGCCAATTTATTGGTACTTCATTGTCTTCCGGTTATATTGGTTATATTCGCTTAATTTAACTCTGGTGTGTTTTCAGGAGGTTCTTATTAATTTGACGTGCGTGCGACTTTCGGTTAAACAACTACCACGCGCAAAATGTGTATTTATAAAGTTAAAAGTTATCACAAGTTGAAAGTTATGTTAGAGTAAATATTAAAATAACCTATATTGTTCAGTTCAAAATTATAAAACACTGTCAGTAGGTTGCTAGATTGCGCATGAATGAGAAACTACGCAAAGAATTAGTACATCTGCCCGGATAAACACGACAGTATTAAAATAAATTAACTATTCCAAATGCCTGCCCTAAAACACCACTGGAATAAAGCATAAACAAATGTCTTCTATCAAAAAGTTGCATGTTTAGAGCACACAGAGCATTAGAAAGGATTTTATTTGCTAAGTACACCCGAATTGAAAACATAAAACCATACCCCAAAATTTAATATCAGTGAAATGGTGAAAATGTAGGTTACCTAATAAGAATCGTAGGGATAGGGCTAAGTAAATTATCAGTAAATGTTGAATTTTTCGTTTGGGGTTTGCTTTTTTCCATGCGGTATGCGTCACATACATATAGTTTACGTTATAGATTTTTGCACATTGGGCACTGGAAAAAAGATATTATCCAATAATGCCTTCCTTACAAAACTCAAGTCTCTGCGATAGGATGTCAATGAGTTTTACATTTCTTCAGTAAAATGTTTCAAAAATGTGTTATTAAAAATTCCTCTAAACTTATTTGGTTCTCAGAGTTGCTTGTTTTATTCGTTTAAAATGCTTTACCAAGCGTTGGAATATAACTTTCTGATTATTCGACCCATTTGTCAAAGTAAGAAGGTGAACACACATTAAACTTTTAGGTAGGTACAGCAGATATCATACGTGCGTCTTCCGTTCATCATTACGTGCGTCTTATGAAGTTTGGTTTTTCGCTAACGATAAAAAGTATGAGAATACAATAAATCCATTTACCGATAAAAGTAAAAAATACGTATACGGAAGTACACTTGAAACTTTCATCTGCCTAGTAACGAGTGGGTTACTCTAAACAGAAAACACAGTGCACACCGTGAATATTTTAACGACATTTTGAACAATCCGATTTTGTGTTGTCTGCATTCTTAGTCATCTTTATATGGGCCAAATTTGGTGTGTATGTATCATTTTGGATTTCTCGAGTAAGCGGAAATGTTGTCCTGTCTTAATTTGTGGCATTGCCGTAAAAAAAAAAAAAATTCCCATTCCAAAAGGCAATAGCTCTGAAGTGACTAGATAGCTCACCCTAACTTATTGCACATCTGTTACACATTGAAACATATCAGTGCATCCAGGGAACTCCCTATTAATTCCCAACTATAACGACAAGATGCATACTTTTATAAAAATCTGGAACGTTTCAACTTTCTGATTTCTTAGTTCAATTTCAAATACTCTTATTTCTAAATTAAAATTATAATTCAGAATTATTGAGTACTATATCACTGTAATAGCAAATATATCGTTCTCATTTTTTTCTCTTCATACGTACATGGGGAGGTTACGTCGGGTACCAGTAATGTGTGTAGCACGTACATGGGGAGGTTCCGTCAGGTACCAGTCCCCGTACCCAAGAATGTGCTTGTTCTTCATTTTTCAGATGAAGGAAACAAATGACGTTTTTTAAAATACCTTATTCCGCCTGCAGTCAAGTTAAAAGAAGAAAAATATTTTAGAACACGTTTTTGTGATTTTAATTCTTATAAATCGGGCAATCGTCATTCTTTATGTATTTCTTCAAACGACAGAAACGCGATCATTAAAATCTGATATCCATCAGAGAATGATATTTTACTTCCGAGATACTTTCATGGGTCAAGCTGAATGACAATGGCAAACAATGGTGTGGTAGGGGATCTATAGGTCCCCGGAGTGTTTGGTTGCCCTGAGTCCTTCACTCTGTTCTTCTCTACGAGTTCCAATGCCCTTTCCCAGGGAATCGTCTCAGGGCTAAGTTCAGATGAAATCTATCTCTGCCGCTCAATTGACTACTTCTCGGGTGCGTATGGATTATTATTAACTATAATGTTCTGTAGCACGAATTTACAATTAAAAGAGCAATAGTGGAAAATGTTTTTTTTAATTTAATAAAAAACTGAAAAAAAATGGATCGACATGTAAAAAAAATGCGCCTCATTTTTGTGACTCAGAAGCATGTCATGTCCTTTGTTGAAAAAGCTGAGCATGTTTAAGAAGGCAGGGTGTCCGGATGCTGGACAGTATTTTGGGGCCCTAATTTTAGTGGCACATCTAGGATTTCAATATGGTTGGATTAAAAAATACCCGGAAGGAATCATTCCCAAAACATGATGAGGAAGCCGTAAGAATATCACCGTCGCATGGAAGTGTGTATCCTATGATTCACAAATGAAGAAGTGCTAGCAAGAAAATGAAAAAATGAATGGTTGAAAAGTGGATGGCAGTTCAGTTCTACTGTAACCCTCCCCTCCCCCACCCACGGGGTTGAGCTTATTTAAATTATATAGAAGTATTGGGCAAAATAATATCGTTCAAATCACATGATTCAAATGAACTCTTAATGCATCAAAATTTCCCCCAATTACAAATGCGTATCAAAAAAATATATTTAATGCTTTCGAAAGATCGAAAGATTTGAGGATGGAAGGGGTGGAGGGGCAATGGTACTTTTTGCGAACTCCTCATGAAAAAGCGGAAAGAAATATAATTTGTTTGCCATAAAACAGTTTCTTATAGCTTTTGTTGTGCTATTTGAAAAAAGAGCAAAAAAGAAACTGTAGAACTCTGCCAATTCTTCAAGCATCCTACATAATTCTAGGGCTCCTTGAAAATATGGGTCCCGGGGCTGCAGCCCCCTGGCCACCATCTTAAATGGGATCTGTGTAAATGCATGGTTTATTTAGTTTGCTCTGAAAGGTAGTTAGATAACGCAATAAATATGTACATAACATGACGTACTTTGCTTGCTCCATGGATTTCTTGGTGGATGACCCACTTGAAGAAATGCTGTGGGCGCCACTGGGTGAAAATATAATCACATGAATACAGAATTTACTGGATGACGTCAACGTGCAGTGAACAGCAGACTCTTTGAGCTTTCGCTCTCCAGCATTGTACCCTTCCTAATCCTTCTTACGTTCTATGGTCTTATGAAATGTGCAGACCTAAAGTTTTCTCCCGATTTCACAACATGACATTAAATTAGCTTCGCCGTACGATGATGTCACAGTTAACCAAAGCGCGAGTAACACAGTACGCGGTGGTCATTTTTACCCTTTAATGAAAAAATATTTAAGACGTATATGATAAAAATTAATTCCTTAATGAAATATATTTGTAAGAATTACTTCAATATCACATAAAATTATAAAAATAGTATCTAATGAAAAATACATGTGATAATAAAATAAATCTGCAATGAAAAACATGTATATACATATGTACATTACTTGAAATATTTCGTTTAATCATAAAGACAGCCCTCCCCCATTTTCGAAGAAGTCTCTTAATTCATTTAAAGATATTTAAATGAATTAAGAGACCTCCGAAAAGCTGCAGCAACTCTCAAGTAAGGGAAAATGGTCGAAAATGGAGAAAAGAGAGACATTTCTTCTAATTGCTTTTGTACAGTGCATTTTTAACCTGATCGACGACCGGCCTATTATTTGCGTAGTTAAACTAAAATTTTTCGCCTCCTATCTTGTGTGTTTTATCTACTTTTTATTCCTCACGCTTATATTTGACTCAATGTTCTCATTAATAATTTAAATCACTGCTGTTTTCATATGGAACAGACACACATTTTTGAAAAGTTCTAAGGTAATGTAATTTTTTTGAAAATTTTCTCTATTTTTAGTCCTATGTAATGAGAAATTTTTCATACAAAATATCAAACAAATCCTGTAAATTCGTTTTATGTCGCTGTCGCAAACTCGAAAATTACTTTAACAGTGGATGTTGCATTTTTTAAACATGAATATATCAAATAAGAATAATTCGTGCGCTAAACAACATTTTAATTAAACAAGCCTTCACTGCACGATTACTATATTTATTAATACTGCCTGTACTTAAAATAACATTTTTAAGGTACAACAACTTACAAGATCTTTCAAAGCACCAAGTGCTTCATCGTCAGGTATTTCAATAAACATAAACGAAAACAACGGATAAAAGCAAGAAGCATTTTCAAATTACGCGAGCACGTGATAACAATAACGAAGTTTACAATAAATATAGTGGAAGTTTAGTCATGTTCTAACAGTATTAAACAAATAATGATATTAGGAATCACTATTATATATATGCACACAGGATAATTAATAGGTTAACATTAAACTGTAAATGAATTATTAGGAGTAGAGTGCTGTTGGAGAGGAAAATTCTTTCTTCGCTGGATTAACATCGCCCAAGGCACATAAAATTTTGACAAGAGTGAAAGATTTCTACTCCAAATTATATGAAAGGGATGATACATGTACTCCAGACATCATGAAAGATACCAGTACCAGAGTTCTTCCAGTCCTTCCAGCAGAAGTTGCACGCTAATCCAGCAAACATTAATAATATTTTAAGGTAAGTTGCTGTACCTTAAAAATGTATATTAAGTACAGGCAGTATTAATAAATATAGTAATCGTGCAGTAAAGGCTTGTTTAATTAAAATGATGATTATATTAAGTGAAAGATTTTGAAATTAAGAGACCGTGTCACCAAAAGTAGTAATGTTTCACCCGAAGTTAATCGTAGAAAAAATAACTGAAAATCCTCGAAAGCTTTCCTTCTGTTTTAAATGACGTATAAGTGCAATTCAAGCTTTTTATATGCATCATTCGCAAAACAAAATTATACAAACTGCTATGGTATTCAAACACCTCTACGTTTTCTTAGGTTCAGTGCCCTTGTGATAACCTTTTTAACAGGTAATCAGTCACAAAGGACTAGTGTCAACCATCCCTTTAAACGAGCAGTTTGAAACAAAGCAAAGCTCAGTGTTTTCCGGTGCTCTAGTTCACTCGTGCGAGCTGTAAATGGAGCAGCTGCGTGCTCCGAGATATTTCGTTGGGGCAGATTTCAGCCCAATTTGCGTACTCCGAATTATTATGTACGATCAGCTTAATTAGACAGACGTACTTACATCACAGAATATATTTGAATTTACGCACTTCAACTTATGTGAGTGCGCCGTAATACATCTTAACAAAACAAATTAATCCACAGTAAAAAAATTTCCTTAATATATATATATTATTTTAAAAATAATAAAGTGTAATTTTTGATTAATAACAATTTTATGTTTGCGTTCTTTCAAAAAGCAATTTGTTAGATATGAGTTTCATATTTTACGCAAAAAAAATGCATAAGTAATATCGTTTCGCTAATTCTATAAGCTTTGCTTCAAAAATTGGGTTATAAGAAGCTTTATTGTCTGTTTTATTGTCAGGTCCCTCAAGGTCTCAGATAAGTCACAATGTTAGATAAACGAAGTTCCTTTCAAAATAATTTTGAGCAACATAATGCGATGTAAAGGCATATTATAATGAGATGATGGTTTATTTCGCAACTGCTAAGCGTGGTGTAGTAGCAGAAAGGATTTCGGAAGCTTGTGATTCTGAATAATTTACGAGAATATTTTAAGACTCCTGGCAGTACTTCTACACCAGCTGATATGTCACAAAATTACATGTAGACCTGCATTGCGCTTGTCCAAATGGTAAAATACTTTCCAAGGGATACCGATCGATAGATCATCTCTATGTAGTTTTGTTACTGTACATCTCTTATTATGATAATCTGTTGTGTGTTTCTTCTTTACCATATATTTACGTTTCCATTTCCATTTAATGTTTCGTATTTTTTTTACGCACAGACCAAAGAGGTCAGCCTGATCGCCCCATCTCTCACTGAGCGAAAATGCTTGGGTCGTTATGGGACGCCATCTACACCCATCCCGGAATGTCAGTGATCTGGCCCGCTATTTGGGCACCATGTTGCATGCCATACCTCAGGACAGAGTCCGTGAACTGTATGCGTCCATGCCACACCATTATAACCTCTTCGATCAGAGCCACAAGTGGTGCCACAACGTGCTAAGTTGTTCTAACCGTGTAGCTAATTTACCGGAATAAATGGCCGTACGACTCTGGAGTTGCAACCATTTCCTTTCCTATGCAAGTACATTTAACATACCAGTTTTCGTCTCGATTGGATGATTCCGTTTAGGTGTTTCGTTGTTGTTGTTTTTTTATGGCAAGGAGTTTAACAGAACTACCAATGTTTCATACGCGGTGCAGTTAATTGTTATCGGAACTTACCATTGTTTCATCTAATAGAAATCGAATTATGCTACTTTACTACGCCAATTTGGTGAAATGGCAATTTTTGGATTTAATGCTCAGACAGAGTTTTTCTTCTCAGGAATATCCGACCTTACATATCTTGCCGTATGTTTCCTTTTTATATATCTTCGTTGCAATGCCTTGTACATATGCAATAGCACGAGTAACGAGTTGAGCCACAACCAGCAATAATATGATTTTCATATTTGTTTTCTTAAGAGCCAATATATTGTAAATGAAGTTATTGCTTTTCAAATATGGAGATATGTTTGTGATACTACACACTAACAAATAAAATTTGAGAATAAGTTCTTCAAGGAAAATGGAATATTTCCCCCTTGAACCGCAGTAATCGCTAGAGGAATGGGAACTGAATATCAGAAATGAAGTCATCACCAAGCAAGCAGCGACGAGCATTATGTGTTACTACTACCAAATGAGTTATTTACATAATTTCCTCCAGTCCAATGCATCCAGGATTGTTCTTGTTTCACAGCGCGCAAGATCTTCTGTGTGTGTGTGAGTGTGTTTTGTTTGTTTTGTTGCTTATCGTCAGCAACCAGAAACTTAATGGACTACATTATTCGCCCGCCCCCAAGTAAGGTCCAAAATTTTATGGGAGGGAAATTCTTCAGGAACTAAAGCAAAACAAACCGTTCATACACCAACCGCGGTTTGAACTCCTACTCGTTTCAGAGAAATGATTACAACTCAACTGGTCAGACAGCACCACGGAGCTCTCAGTTTACCATATCATCCATTTTCCTGAAAAAGCAAGAATGAACTCTATAAATCCTATTCTGCCTTACAGATAAATATTTCACACTACCTTTAAGCGTTGATTCGAAAAGTATATTTGAGTCAGGATGTTTGGTTCAGTGATTATCTAAAACGCAACCCCAACCTGTAAATGATGAGCAATTGTGAAACATCCAGGATCGATCCAGTCATTCGAGGTGCTAACATTGTCTACACACACACACATACACACATAAAGGCGGTAGAGGAAATCCGTCCGTATTTTATTGACAGATTATCTCCCTGCCGTTTGTAGCTGTTGATGAAGTAATCTTGATAAGATCATCACATTAGGCATAAGAGAATACACAAAGTATGACTTTTTTTTCAAACTTTTGCAAGTTAATATATATTTTTAAGAGGAAATATATTACAGGGGACTTCGCCAGATTTTTTTATTAGGAAGCAAATACCAATGAACACTTGAGGTAAACAATATGATCATTTTTCAAAGTAATTTATTTGTACAAGAATCAACAAATACTGATCGGAGACAATTGTCATTTTAATTGTGGAAGAACATTGCTCTAAAGTTCAAAATTCGGGTATAAGCTGAAGAGATTCTGATACAGATGACACTAATAGCTCGCTACGTATATGTTAACTTTGCGTTACGTTTGAGTCGTTACCGTATTTACTGGATATTTTCCGGTGTTTCTAAGGACCCCGTACAAAACAAATTCCCATTCATCCATGTCGCATTTCGACATGTTCGGCGATACTTGGCCTATTTAAAGGCGATCATTTGAATTGAAGATATGAAACACAAAAAACACAGGAAATTTTATATATGTATACATTTTTAGGAACATAAAACTGAACACTTTCACGTAAAGATAGTTTGTCAAATGAACACAGTAAATGAATAAGGGAATGAGTACCTTTCGAAGCTTATAGCAGCAAAAAGTTGCTTTAGTATGCAACGTATGCATTATTTTGTAACAATAAGACGGTTAGTTGCATCACAGCGAACGGAGATTGAGCATCTCTGATTCAGAAAAGAAAACAGCAGGGCCAGTGAAACTTTTATGCCTATCTTTGTGGCAGCAACTTCCGATGATATGAGAGCAGACAAATAATTATCCCCTTTGAATTCCTGGTGTTATAGGATGTCAAACAGTTCATACTTTATCTATTCTAAAATATAAGGGAGCATATTTTACTCGCTTAAAACTATGAGAATTTGCAGGAGATAAATGCTATAACTGGAGAAACAAAATTTACCACCGGTGAATAACTAGTATGAACGGCAAATTCTCTTTTTCTTTTTTTGTCTTGCTGTGATGGAGTTCAATGGGCCCATTCAAATTGAAGAACTTTAAACACGGCAGCAATAAAGAATCGAAAATCATATTACTGTTCTGCGGAAAACGTTTCAAGAATTACGTGAAAAACTCTCGCTATGGGCATTTTATTATTTTATACGATGACTAATCCGAAGTTCAACAATGTAAAGAAAATGAGCTAAATTCAGGGATTTCTCTCGAAGAATTACGCGTCCACAAATAGTTTCAATAATTCTGTGCGGGATTCATAGTTCAGATTAGCTTTTCTAGGAATAATGGGACATTCTTCTATATACTACACGTCATATTACTAAATTATAGTGAAGATACTCCTCTGAAAGTGTAGTAAGTCAGGTTTGAAATTGTATGATGCCCCTGGGAAAACCTGGCTGTGTTTTTAGATTAGTGTTACAAACACAATTTTCAGGAAGGCTCCTTACGGTTCCGAGAGTTGACGGTCGTCAGCGAACGAAGATTCCGCCTCTGCGCGCGGTGTACACGGAGCCTACTTTGTTGTTCGGTTTGCGGATACCCACTTTAAACCATGTTTGTATTAGGATATTTCCCCAGGACAAATAGACTGCGGTAAATAACGAGATACCTTTAAACACAGTTGCATATATCTGTGGCGTAAAGTGTTAGGTGAATTCTGCCCATAATAACGGAACATCTCAGTTCTAGTAACAGTAAGATTGTAGCCCTTTTTTCCACAAATTATTGTGGTCCCCATCTCAAAAAAACAATTTTTTTGTTTTATAAATAGACTTATTTTCTCGAATATTTACGGAAAGTTTCAAAATATTCCCAAAATGTTCTTCTGTTAAGAACATTTTCATAGTAAAAGGAATATAATATATACTGAAATGGAAATAAGAACTTCTTGTTGACTTTAAAATGTTCACCGAAAGAAATGTCAAAAGAGCAATACCTAATGCCAAAAAATGGAAGTAGATATCATGAGCATTACAAAGACATACCTCGTTCTTCCTTATTTAGAAATTTATGTCTGCCAACTTAGGCTGTGGACACTAAGTATCGCTTTAAGAAAATGCTTATGCCCTTGCATGAAAAAGCAGAAAAAAAAACGTATCTCTAGAACATGATCTTTTCTAAATATTATTCTGCAGATATATACAACGGCCGTTCCGTAACTATTTAGATTAGAATCACACAAAATGAAGAAATATAGATGCAGTAAGTAAATGTTATTCCTTCTGAAAGTGTCTACCCTCCGATGATATGCAACTGTCCAGTTGTTCAGTACACTTTCCAAAGCCTTTGGCGAAGGGAATTTGCTGAAATTGCTTTAGCACACACTGTACATCTTGAATAACGTCAGCATCTGTGCTGACTGTTGTGCCCCGGAACTTATTCTTTATTGTTGGAAAAAACCAGAAATCGCACGGGTCGAGGTCAGGACTGGTGATAGGCTGTGACATGCTTTCAATGCTGCGTTTCGTAAGAAATTGTTGAACAGAAGCAGACCCATATGGGCGGGCGTTTTCATGGCGTTGGGTCCACTTTCCCAACAATTCCGGTTGCTTAATCGATATGTGTCATCGCAGACCCTTCAATACTGAAATGTAATACACAGCTTTTGACTGTAATTTGTGGAGGGTCGCATTATGGTAATCAACACCTTTATCATCAAAGGAAATTGTCATCATCAGTTTCCCAACTGATATTACTTGGCGGACATTTTCGGAGGAGGCGAGCCTGTGCTTTTTCAGACAGTCGTTGCGCGCTTCGTGAGGAGGTCGAAAGAGTGGACCCATGTTTCATCGGCAGTTATTACTGCGTTTAGAAAGTTTGGATCTTTTGTAATAATTTGTTTCCACTCATGACATACATTAACTCCGGCTAACAATGGTCCACTCGTCAGGTGATGATGTAGCCATCTGAAACACACACCATTGAGAAATAATTTGTCGCGTAGAAAAGGGAATGCCGAAGTTTTTGAAATTGAAATCGATCTTCTTGCAGGATTTTGCAAAGAGTGTTACGAATACGCTCCGTAATAAAACTTTTAATTCGACTAAGCATAGGAGCGAGTTCTGCAGACAAACGCCATTTGTTGAAATTAAGGTGTCATCTAAAAAACGTTGACTCACCAAAACATTTATCTTTGTAAGCATTTTTAATTTGCTCAACTGTTTCTGCAACCAGTTTACTCAAACGATTGCATAATTTTATTGCAAAAAAGATTTCACGTCTTAACTCTGAATCACTCATTTCACAGCTGTATCGCAAAATGCAGACGTACCATAAACAACTGCGCTATAACAAAAGGCAGAATCATCTCCCACGGCTAATAACTGTTGTCCCAGAAGGTTCCTTAATTCAGTTAGTCGTCTACGTGGTTTTATTCCACTTTCGCACTGTTCCCAACTCAAAAAAGTACTCTCAATTTTTATGGAAAGGCATTCGTATATGTATTGATATTATGAATTTGCCTTTCTTTTAATTTAAAAAAAATTACCATACGATCAGGTGTAATGTGCATCAGATAAGTTATTAGCTTTCTTCGTGGCACCAGGAATTGAAAATAACTGCATGTTTATTCATGTCAAAACCGTTGCAAGCGAAATTACTAACCACCAACCGTTCATGAACTTTTATATCTGTAAAACGCCTGCTTTTTATCTATCAAGATATTTACTTTTGAATTCAATCAAACTTTCATATGGCAACAATGGCCCTTTAACGGATAATTTTTCTATTATGTATCTTGGTAATGGATATAAAGTAGTTATTTTCGTGTTTCTTTTGATTCTTCTGCTTAACAGCTGAGATTTGTTTTACCCCAGTATTAGGTATGATGATTTTTGGGGGGTTTTGGCCACCATCGTGAGCAATTTGATGGGCCATAAGCAGTCTCGTACCCCTAATTTAGAACAACGGGTTCCAGAGAAAGGTTAGAGCCAGCGACGTAAGAGAAACACAACATCCATGCATCCCTGGAATACGAACCCTGGCTCATATACGTTCTCGAACAAGTGAAGACACTCCCAGAGCCACATATAGTACAGACGAGTGGTATATGGGTCAGATTGCCAATATGTCTGCTCGCAGCCGCTACAGGAGCGAAGATTTCAAGACATACTCTTTATAACAGAGTTCCTGAGCAAAATCCATATGCAATGCAACATGTCATTTTGTTTGTTCTGACTTACGCCACCAGTTCAGCATGTTTAGCGTGGAGTCATCAATATCACACTTGGAGTCTAGTCCAGGAGGCAAATGTTCTTTTCACATATGCATCGTGATTCCGCTTAAACACCAATTGGCGAATAATTCCCATCTGTGGACCACGGATATAAGAAAAAGAGTATTGTGACGTAGGCACTAAAGAAAATGGAGTAAGGAATATGGCATCTTCTGTTCAAGCCTGTTTCGATGCACAGGGCGGACATTTTCATCATCTCTTGTGACATGATTCTGTTTTCCAGGAATGAAGGCATGTTCTTACTAAATGTCATTCAATCACCGTAATTATTCGCGAAGTTATTAATGAAAACTTGGGTAAAGTAGCGGGTGAAAAACTCTGTATAAGCAGATCGTGATCTAAAGTGTATACTCTAGTTCCCTGATCCAGTGATTACTAAGGAAAGACCAAGCCCCTGGAAGAAATGCTATACCTCGCCTCTAATACTCGTCCTACAAATGGAGCAACACCACTTTGACTATTCGAAATATGGTCCAAGCAAGTGTACAATGATATTGAAATTAGGAAATTCTGCATGTTAGAAAAAGAGGGGTGTTTCATCCTATATATTAAAATGTATTCTTAATGAAAGATTTTCATTCTAAGGAGTTTCAAGCTATAATGACAACCAGGTACCTCAAAGATTTACACACAATTCAGAGATCCATAATTTAAATTAGTACTATTTTTTCTAATGATATGCCAAAAGGTTTTTTTACTATATCTCCCCTTTCTTTCTTTCAGCTTAACAAAATTATTGGAATTGTAATTTTGTTTATATCACAATTCCAAACCAAAATATGCACATAAGAATATAACTGGAATACAGTATATATCATGCAATCAAGATATTCCAAACGTTCTCATCCCCCTTCTGGCGAAAAATGTGGTAATTGTTGTGATGATAGGGAGGTCGTGGGGTGATAGGGAGTTCAAAGCAAATGCGATGCATGCTAAATTTTCTCTGCGGAATTGTAAATTCTATTAGTGAAAACAGCTTCATTGAGAAGAAATTGCAGCTCAAATTTTCGGTAAATTTTCCAGATTATTTTTATTTTTGTACATTCGAGGGGGAGTTAAGTCAACCATGAGTATCTGAATGCGTTACAAACGGTAACCCTTCCACAATTTCGTATTACTGGTTCTAAAAGAAAGCAATTACATAACTAATCCGGGAATTCTGCTCGGGCATGCGTAGGATGAAAGTTCGCAAGTCTTAACTTAGACAATAGGGCAACCGGAGAGGTATTTGCAGATTCAATAAAACACTTGCTAAATTTTCGTGAAAAGTGCATAAATTTTATTTTGTCTAATTTAAATTGCACCATGTACATTAACGAAAGAAATTCACTATGAGACATTTATCATAAATTTATTCACAATCCGAGTTCATTTGCAAAGTCAGAAAAAAGGCACACGTAGCCAGTGTGTTCTTTTCAATCGAATTATTAGTTTAATTTAAAAATTGTCTTGTTTATAGCTTTTTTCGTATTTAAAGGAAAACCGATTTATTACGGAACAAAATGTTTCATTATTTATAAAATATATCCTCACCTGAAAATTATGATTTTAGTCGGGAGACCATTACTTAACTAGGTTGAGCCATTGTTTTTAAATACAAATTGAACGTATGTGTCAATACTTGTCTTGCAAGTTTCCCTTTTGTTTTAATAAAGGAAAGTCATCTTTTATTTGAGTGTCACTAAGCATTTGCAGGGAAATAAATCCTGAATGGAAAAAAAGAGTACTCCGCCTAATAACATTTTTGACTTGTTTTTAATTTTGAAGAAAACCTATACATGTTTTGCAAAATAATTTCACCAAAAGTACATCAGGTGTACCTATATTGAGCTTACAAAACGCATAAACAATAAAAAAATGAACCTCAAATGTTGAGAACGGGTGATTACAAATTATTTAAATCAAAGGAAGGTATCCGATAAAATGAATCAACTCATTTGTCAGGATCCTCATTCCTTAGACTCCACTCAGAAATTCCATTGGATTCTTTAAAACCCTAAAATAGTCATTGATTCGTAAATGTCTAGGTACAGATACTTAAAACTTTACAATACTACTCAATATGTATTTGCAGTCCTTGCACATTCTGATCTGTGTTGAAGTTAAAATTGCTGGATCTTTTCTTTGATATTAAGAACTCCGTTATTTCTAAATTCAAACGGCTTATTAAATGTACATCATATTTCCATATAGCAAATGCTCGCAGTATTCCATACAAAGTATATTTGAATACATGTCCGTAATTCAAATAATAAGAATAGATGAACTGATTTTCATAAATTTAAAGATGTATTAAAATTTCCTGTCCACAGCTTTTCTTTAAATTTTCTTATAAAAAGTGTAATTCAGTTTTTCTTTTAAACTGCATCAGACACCAAATATTTCATACAAGATTATTTTACTCCAGTGAACATTTTTAATTTTATGCACATTTTTAGTTTCTATGCTTGTAAAAAAAGACAAATTGCATTATCCTTAAAAAAAAAAAATAACGTCACTTCTAGATTTCCCCGCAAACATTTTACTTGGTATCCCAAACGTATACATACATACGTTTTTCAAATGCCGCGTTTAAAGTAGCTGCAAGTTACTTGCGTGGAAAGTCGAATGTTTAAATTTTTATTTAAAGAGTAAAATGATATACACGTTTTATTTACATGTGTTAATTTCTCTAAATGTTTTTATGCATGCTCATTTTTTGATCTGAATGTAAGTATTCTAGGTTCTAGGAAGTTATGATGCTTAGCAGGTTATATAAAAATACTTTATTTAACTTAGTATAAACGTATTTCTAAAAGAAAAGATTTCAGTAGTTTCTACAGAAAGAAATTTATATACAAGAATGCACATATGTTTGTGAATCTTAAAGGTTGAAATGAATGACCAATACGAAAGCATTGGTTGGTATTCAGTTTGCTGACTTCGTACATGCTAACATTATAATAAATCCTATGTCCAAACGTTAGGAAAAGCACAGTTCCACAGAAAGAAAACAGTCGACGTGACGTAATTGTGGACATAAAACTGAAGAGGACACAACTGTTAGATGAATCAGTTCCAATTACAGAAAACACCCAAAAAACGGTACATGAGATAATCGCGAAAAATAAGAACCTGTGAATCGAGATCGAAAGGATCTGGAAAAGAAGCATAACACAGATCGTACCAGTTCTAGTTTCGGTAACAGCAGTGACACCAAATTACTTTCTTAAAAACCTTGAGGATTAACTATTGCCACAAGAACTGCTTCACCCAATCCAGAAGGCTGAATTAACGGTTTTAATATTTAAATTATTTTTTTTAACCACTTGGTAAAATGTACAGAAATTGTAACTCCAATTTTGGTGTATTAAATGTATGAGAAAATTAGTAGTTTGTGAACTCTGCGCTATAACTGAGTAAGAGCAAACGTAAATGTGAAAAGATAAAAACGGCAAGCTACGGGAATGCCCATTTGACGAGTGTTGCCCCATTAAAGAGAATTACCGGTTAACAACGTGAAGATTATGGTGCAAAATTCAGTGACGAAAAATTAGGAAAACCTGTGACGCACATTCTATTTGAAATTAAAAATGATGTAAAATGAAAATAAAAAAAATCACTTAAAAGTCATTTTTTAAAAAGTTTTACGTAAAATTTAGCTATCTATGCGGGAAGCAGAAATGCAGTCAGAAACGAACGAGCACTACTTCCGTTACGAAAAAATGTACCTAACGTTAAGAGCAGATAAGCAAGACAAAGACTATTCGGAATCCATTTTTCTTTGCTCAGCAGGTTTTGGACAAAGTTGCTATGTAACATAAGTTTTCATAGCGTCAGAATTTAATGTTTTTTGGTTATCCCACGGCGTTGCCTGTACCAGACGCCATTGATCCTGACGGAAACAGCTACCTGCGCTACAAAAAATAGTCCCCAGTGTTAAGGCAAAAAGCAACACAAGGACTGTTCAGAATCGATTATTCTTTAGTCAGCAGTTTTCTGGACGAAATTGCCATGTAAAACAAGGTTTAAGACGTCAGAGCATTTTCAGAAATAAATTTAATATCAGAAGTTACTCAGCCAAGAGCCGGCACTTTCGGATGATGCTGTACACTTAGAGAGGAAGTGGTAGAAAAGTTGCAACCCAGTCACAAAAAACTGGCAATCGGGCGAACTCGAAGGGGGTGTGTTACTTAAGAAGGCAGTAGGAGATAGAGTTCGGACTCCACCATACTGCCATCCACTATCTCCACTTCTTCTCTTGAAATGGATCCCTATCTTTACTTTGTTACAGGAGAGCCAACTTCACCATTGTTTGAGGAGGAGGAGGGGGTAATAAAATAAACTACGAGAGTTGATGTCTATTTTAAAACCTAATTGTAATTGATCATCAGGAAATGAACAAGGAAGCGGAAATATTCTTTTGGTGAATATTATTTTTTTTAAATAAGATTCAACCTTGGCTTTTTTATAAATGTATCCAGCGATTTTATTTCCAAACGTTTATAAAAAAATAAAAAAATTAAGTGGATTACTTAAACAGAGAACAAGAAACGCAAAACAAATAGGTACATAAAGGTGCCGGGACCATACGCTTCCGTCTTTTTATTTGTTTTATTTTTGATAATTATTTTAAACATTTACCACATATCAGGATGACATGTCAAACACAATACGGGGCTGCCAATTCACGTACTGTTTCATACGAAATGCGCAATGTTAAATATGTGAACAAAAATTCTTCTTCTGTTATTTATTAAAGTTTTTGGATATAAATTGCTTTGGCCTGTAAAGCGATTAATTATTCAAACAGGAGGAAATATATTAGAGGGGCAAGATTTACTCGCCCCCCACACGCCTATGCAGTGCCGTTTTAACACCTTTGGAGGCCCCAGATCCGTGTGTGTGTATTTATACGCGTTGAAGTGACACGAGTGTTATTATATACACACCACCATCACCATGTTATGCCTAGGAAAATAATAATTCAATGTCCAGAACGTTTTTAAATACATTTTGAATGAAAAATGGTACATTACAAAAACTGTACGATGGACGAAAAAGTTCCTTACAGCGATATGACAAGAGACACTCAATGTCCAGTAATGTTTCATATGTTTTAAATACCACTTGAATGAAAAAAATATTAGATAAAAACACGTTTGAATTAAAGTCACATTTTAACTAAAAACTTAAACACTTCAAGGGGGAGTGGGTGCAAGCTCGAAAGTGTTTCCTATTGGCCCCTCTCTAAATACGCTGTTGGTAAGCTCATATTATTAACATGTTGTAATCTTAATTTACAGATTTTTATTGGAAAAACTGGAGTTTCGCGGCCTGACTGTTTTGGTTATGTATTGCTTTATTCATAACATCCAAATAAAAAAAAATCGGACGTAAATAAACAAACTTTGCCATCAATTTTCGGCCTCTGTTTGGGTTGGGGACCTGATGGCTCACCTGTTCAGATGCCACTGCCAAAGACAGAAAATATGCAGAACATCAATGTTTCCACCGAATTTAAATAAACATTGATGTTTCCACCGGTATTATAGAAACATCGATGTTTCTCTCCGATTTACAAATTTCTTAAATAAACCAATAAGGAATCGTAAATATGATAAAGTAAAAAGAGGAGGCCCTTCCATTGCTTGTGAAAGCAGAGCCATCCTGTACGGCTGAATGTGTCACGTCTAAGTATCCTTCCGCGCTCACAGCAATTAGTCAAGTTGCGGTCGCGCTGCGCGGCTAGGCTTAACCTGTTTTGCGGGGATACTTCCGCTGAAGCAACAAGCAGCCGTGGCAGATGTTCTAGCCGCAGTCACAGCGGTATCGTCACCGCTAACTGGATTTGCGCGTATCGCATAGACAAGTGAATTTTACGTAAAACGTTTTTTAAAAATGACTCCATCAATGAAATGTTTTTGTTATTTTTAATTTTTTTGATTTTAAAAAGGATGAACGTCACATTTTTTTGAAATTTTTTGTCACTGAATTTTGCACCGTAATCTTCACGTTAACCGAATTACCAACATAACTGCCGAAACGATTATTGAAATTAATTCGTCCAACAGTATCCCTCAGTTCTCTGAAATTAAGGAGCTTTACAGTTCCCTCATTATTAAAAATTAAAAAAAGCAAAAAAGAGAGCAGATTTAATAAAAATATTTTTAAAAATATCAAAATTCTTAACTATGCGGAAATAACTCTTACCTGCACATGACATTTCCCACTGCATTTAAACCACTTTCTCACCACATAGGATATTTCTCACACTTTCGTACAAAGCTGTGGCTCCTGTCTCTCAGACCCTGATGAACACCGCCAGGCATAGACACCGAGAGCTTAGGGAATCTGCAAATACTGACACATTGGACGGACACTCTTTTCTGTCTCTGAAGATGAGCCAGCGGTCACAAAAGTTTCCACAGGACACCTGAAAATACACCAGATCCCAAGTGGGTGAAAAAACGTAAAGAATGCAGAAACGGAAAAGGCCCCATTCCCAAACAACAGGAAAAAGAATTATCACAATGATCTCATGTACTCTAATCTATAATAACATAGATCCACCGAATGGCATCAGGAAAATCTTCAATTAGCATATCAAAACACTTATCATAAAAACAAAAGTTTACCACAAAATAATTAGCTCGTTACTGACACACTATAAATTTATCATCCTCGATGAAAACAGAAGAGCTGCAAGTTGATATTACACTCACTTTCGAAACTTTTATTACTTTTATTTACTAATGAACAAACCAATTATTTCATAATAACACTAAGGATAACATAAATCTGCCGCCTAATTCAAGGAAATATGTTATTGGGACACAAGAAACACGCACCATAAAAACTAAAATTTGTAACAAAATAATTTGTTTGTTACTTAACATGAAACAACATTTTAGTTATTCTTCGTTAAAAACCGAACAACTTTTTGTTGAGATTGCACTGACTTTCTCAAATTTCTGTCTTACTAACATAACATAGATGATATAAACTTAAAAGAAGACTTAATCATATTACACGTCTCACAAGAACAACTTAAATTTCGAAACACGGGGTGTAATCTAAACGAAATTATGATATGCTCCAAAAATCCTTCAGTTTATGACCTAGCTAACGGTTTACAGGTTACGAATTTTTGGCACGTCTTTTGTAAAAAAGATCGTGTTTATGTTATCGGTTTGTTCATCCGTCTCTCCGTCCGACTTTCCTTCCATCCGTCGGCTGTAGACACGGTATCTCTGCAAATATTAGTCCGATTTGAAAAATTCTTTTGCATTGGAAAGATTGAAATATGCGAATGATGATCCTTCATTTCATTTTTTTTACGATGTACAATTTTGCCGCTAGAGGGCGTAAATGCAGATGATGTCGAATTCAAAAATACGTTTTATTCCTCATATTTGCTTCTAAACATCGACGGAAAATTTTTGTTTTTCGATTCCATTTGTATCGAAGAGTATTTTAGTCATAGTTACTTTTTCAAATAACGCATAGATTTTCCGCTACAGGGCCTAAAAGTAAATTACATTTTCCCCGATAACTCTTCTTCTAAAACTCCGATTTGAAAATTAATTTCTTCAGCGGATACAGCTCCCGAAGGAAAATATTTTGCATATAATTTCTAATTTTTGGTAAAGAATACTTTGGCCACCGGGGGGCATAGGAGTTAATTTTTGCTTCGGATGTATTTGCCATATAATCTAAACTTCTAAAATATCGATTAAAAAAATTCTTTTCGAGTCTGATGCTCTTCACGTCGATAAAGGTTTTCGGAAAATTTCCTTCTTAAAATATTCCATGGTTTCTCCGCCAAGGGGAGGAGATGCATATCTTATTTTTGTCAATATCTCTACTTCAAGGAGTTCGATTTGAAAAATTCCTTCTTTTTTGGATAGTGTTTTCAGAGTGACATGTTTTTCACATAATTTCAGAATTTTCAAGTAATTCATAGACTTTTCGCTAGGTGGCGTAAAGGTAAATTGCGCTTACCTCTATATCTCTGCTTCTAAATCTCCGATTTGAAAAATATTTCTGCACCGGATACAGCTCCTGTTTGGCCACTTGAAATATGGGAACTTAATTTCCGCTTTTTGATGTATTTGTACCAAAATATGAGCTTCTAAAATCTGTATTGAAAAAAAGTCGTTTATAGGCATTTTTTCGATAAACCTTTTAGGATCATTTTCTTCTTACAATAGTGCATGGTTTCTACGCCAGGGGGCGTAGATGTATATCTTATTTTTTCAATATCTGTACTTCTAGGAGTCCAATCTGAAAAATTCCTTCTTTGTTGGATAGTGTTTCCGATGCAAAATAGTTTTTCTATAAATTCAAAAATGTCAAGTAAATTATAGACTTTTTGCTAGGGGACACAAAGCGAAATTGCGTTTTCTGGGTTATTTCTGTTTCTAAAACTCCGATTAGAAATATTCTTCCTGTATCGCATAAACCACCTGATGGAAAATATTTTTGATATAATTTCTAATGTTTGGTAAAAATTGGTTTTGGCCCCAAGTAGTATAAGTGTTAATTTCTGCTACTGATGTATTTGTAGCAAAATGTTGGCTCCTGAAAACTAGACTATTTTTTTTTCTTGGACCGATACCGCTCTTATTGCAAAACCTTCTAAGAATACTTTCTTCCTAAATTATTGCACGGTTTTCCCACCAGGGGGCGTAAATTCACATCTTATTTTTGTCGATATCTCTGTTTCTGAGAGTCCGATTTGAAAAATTATTTCTGTGTTGGAAAGCGACTCCAGTGCTAAATGTTTCTCATATGAATTCATGTTTTTCTTAACGCACAAGTCTGCAACCAGAGGGCGCAAGATCACGATTCCCTTTTACAGCAATATGTGAGGGATTAAAAACCCCATTGAAAAACTTCTTTCTTCCTTCAGATACTATAGTTTTCCATACCGGTTCCATTGACTTTTAATAGCTGTAAAAAATATAATTTGCGTCAGAAATTATTCAAAAGACGTGCTTATTACAACTGAAAACTCGGTGTCATCTTTATTGTTTCATTTCAGGATTGAAACACAAAACAAAATTTATCAGCAACATAATTTCCAAATAATCAACTGAATAGTACTATACGTTATTCACTGTCTTACTATAGTTTATTTTCTTATTTCTGTACAAGTTTATGAGCTAATTTTATCTCAAACACATATTATATAAAAAAATGTTGCGTATGATGAAACAAAATTAATTTTGGAAGTACAAAATTGTGAATTAAACAACGGCCTGAAAAACAGAGCTTCATATAATACAACCGGTTGACAACACAGAAAACCCTTAGGAGAATACAAAATATGCATGTGTTTCATCAGCACATACAAATCTGCAGCAAATTCATACTGTAAAAGTAATCAAATAACTCAACTTTCCCGAGATATGGCCTTTTTCTTCGCGAATGTCATCTGAATTTCTAAGTACTGGTGATTTGCCCAAAGGTCGGTTCTGACATTCGAACAGGTTTTCATACGGTTACGCACAAAGCACTTAACGAAGCATAAATTTAAAGTTCTTTTCGATACCTGTGCATTAGATACTTGAAAACGATTTGATCCTGTTCCGTGTTGTGCTAGTATACTCGAAAGATTTACGCAAGTTATTTTGAGAAATCTATGAGGACACATTTATACACTGCTGGCCACCCAAAATGCAACACCAAGAAGGAAGCATCCGATTGGCCTGAAATTCGCAGCATACGTTGCCCGCGAGAGGACATGCAAACGATTAGCATTGCAGGGCATATGCAAATCATGTCGCCCGGCACACCACCAAGAAGCACTATAAGAAGGATGCACAGAAGGCCCGCTGTAAGTAGTGGAAGTGTGTTGTGCTAACGGACCTGTGCGTGGGAAGCATCCTGATGCCACGTCGCAGAATACGGTAGTCATTCCTGCACGTTTCGAAGTTGGACAAAGGACGAATAGCGGCTAACCGCGACAGCGGTTTATCGTACCGAGACATCGGCGCCCGTGTGGGACGACATCCAGAAAAAGTGAGGCGAGTATGGATTCGGTGGGTGCAGGAGGAACGGACGGACCTACGTGATCGATTGCAGCAGCCGCGGCACACCACCGAGCGAGAGGACCGGCATGTTGTGCGGCGGGCATTGACGGCTCGCACCACCATATCCCGAACGTTATCGCAGGAATTAGGGTGTGTTGCGAAACAACCTCTGTCAGCACGTACCGTTCGACGTCGTCTGCAGGAGTGGAGACTTGTGGCACGGCGCCAGTTGCTCCGATTACCATTGACGTTACACCACTCGCGAGTGCGGCGGCAGTGGGCCGTTGAACGCCACACCTGGACTAGGGAATGGCACGACATTGTCTTCTGTGACGAATCCCGCTTCTGCCTGCAAAACCACGATAGTAGGATCCGCGTGTGGCGGCAACGCGGCGAGAGACTGTATGACGCCTGCATTATGCATCGCCATAACGATCCGTCGCCTGGCGTTATGGTTTGGGGTGCAATTGGATATTACACCCACACCCCTCTGGTACACATCGCCCATACACTCAACAGCCACCTCTATATCTCCAACGTTTTGGTGCCTGCAGTCCTCCATTCCCTGCAGAACCTGCTAGCGGCCACGTTTCAACAGACAATGCGCCCCCGCCCGTGGCACGCATCGTACAACAATTCTTCATGGCCCACCAGGTGTCACTGCTGCCGTGTCCCACCTGTTCTCCCGATATGTCGCCCATCGAACACGTCTGGTCGCTGATCTGCAACAGAGTGGGCCGGCAAGCACCACTAGCGGCTACGCCTGATGAACTGTGGTAGCGTGTGGAAGCAGCCTGGACTGACATACCCCAAGCCCGCATCCAAAGTCTCTTTGTTTCGATGCCGCGGCGTGTTGCCAGCAATGGGGGCGCACGAACTATTGATGTCTGCGTGTTCCAGAAATCGCACGGGCCTGTAAGCTCAACCGTTTCATCTTTATATCTGTTGTTATGTGTCCAGTAAATCTTCCTTTGCTATCTCGTGTCCTTCTTGGTGTTGCGTTTTGTGTGGCCAGCAGTGTATGTTCGGGTCTTATTCTACAAAAATGATTTTTATTTTTCCTATAACCGCAGCCTGACTGAAGGATTAAAATAAAAAATATACAATGTGTTACTGAAACCAGACTCTAGAAGAACAGTGTCGCAAAAATTTCAAGTAATCTATTTCTTACCGAAATGGCTTTTACAAATATTGTAAAGGATGCTTAGTTTCAGTTCCGTGAGTCACTGTCTCAGCCTTATTATCTTTGAGACAAATCGAAAATATCAGATGTTTAACGCTTGTACGAATTTTCCTATAATCCGGGAAACACAACTCCTTTTGTTCAATGATTAAACCTTGTGCATAATTATGCAGCATTTAGATATATCGCATAATATTAGCCCCAAAAATTCATTACCTTTATGTGAATTAAAAGCAAAAATTATCAAACTACTTTTTTTGTTGATTACACCAACAAAAACAATTCTGTAGCTACGTTTTTAATGTCAGTGTTACATATATTTCCAAATTTTCAACATGAACATCGCATACGAAAGTTGCGCTTCACAGTCTTGGCAAAATTTCCTATATTAAGTCTCAGTTTGTATAAATTTCATAAAACGTTCTCTCCTAAATTTAAACTCAGCTCAATGTTGATTTCTGTTTAACAGCAGAACGGCTAGTTGTGTTTCACAGAAATAAGTACTGGAAAAAATACCGGTAAATACAATTTTTGAAATTTGCTCATCAAATAATATATCCAATGCTAAATTTAGTATAATTCGTTTTAAATTTCTTAAACTGTTCGTCAGAAAAAAAATCGTTCTGTCTTTTTGATTACCAGAGATGAAATTGACAGAAACTGAGTCAGCTCCAAAGAAAGTTTTCTTTATTCAGCTGAAAAATATGTTGCCTTTAGAGTAGTATTATCAAATGTTTTTTATGAGATGCTGGTAAGGTTTCTCGTTATCTTTAAAATTTAGGTTTCATATGGGCTGATAGTGGAGCACTGATCTTTTTTCAATAAATCTCTACATTTCAGATTTTGTTTTTGTGGCTTTTCTCCGTTGAAGCAAAATAAAAAAAAACGAAAAAGAACTATTTTCTCCGTTTATGCTTCAAATTCATTTGTTGAAGTTATCCTGTATATATGCTCTGATTACCAAATAAAACCGCAAATCACCATAGTCTACGTACTTTCTTCTCCGCTCATTGAGGTTTTAGAATGTGCATGATGATTCGAACATATACGCAGCAGAAACCAATATTAAAAGAATAAACTGTTTGAAGAAGTGGTCAGAAATGTCTCACCTAATGCGATGAAACCCCTTCCGCGTCAGTAAGAGAGAACGAATCTCGCGTACAAGCTAATTTTGATAGGTGGACGTTGAACGCGCTCAAAGTGTTAATATCGATCAAAGGGTTATCACTGCTCGCAAGGTTGAATTCTTTCAATTTGTCCTTCATGGCAATTAGTTTTAATTGTAACGTACAGTCCAATTAAATTAAATTGCCATTTAATTATAATATTTCTATAAAACATTCTCCTTGAAATTTATAGGGATCTAAATATATTTTCCTTCATGCTTGACACAGCAGACCTTATCTAAACAAGGCGCAGATATACAAAGGATTTGGGAACTGTTATACATGCAATTACTCCACCTTTACTTTTCCTTCATATCTACATAACCTTCTCTGTAAATCAGATCTTCAATAACTGTGGAGATATGTTTCATTCATTTTCAGCTATTTCTTTTGTACTTCATATTCTCTCATTTACTTTGTCTCGTTTGATTTACTTTCATGAAGGAGTATGAATCATCGAAATACACTGGCGTGCAAAAATTAAGGACGAGACGGTTTTTCGAATGTAACGTCGTGCAGAAGTGTTCCACATCGACTCAAATCATACCATAAGATCCCCAAGATGTAAGAATATGGGACTAGTGAGCAAAACCGTCCAAAGAAGGAATCCTAAAGATACAAAGGCACTTTATTGAAAAGGTAGCTTCGAGCACAACTGGACAGAAGACAGAGACGTCCATGTGACATGCGGCTGCCAAGAAAAATCCAGACTTTACTAGGGGATATGATCACCCCTGACTGCGTTGCAGGATTTACAACGTCTGTCCATGCTGAGGACGAGGTTGTCAAGGAGCTGTTGAGGCATCGCTGCCCATTCCTCTTGTAGCGCCATCGCAGCTGCGGAATCGTTGCTGGTGGCTGGTGACGTGCTGACATGCGTCTCCGAAGAAGGTACCACACGAGTTCGATTGGGTTTAGGTCCGGCGACTCTGCAGGCCAATTCATGCGTTGAATATCTTCACTCCCCAACAGCTCTGCGACAGCCACTGAACGATTAGGTGTAGCGTTGTCGTCCATGAAGAGGAACTCAGGACCCACAGCACCTCCAAACAGACGCACGTGAGGCCGGAGAACCTCGGTACAATAGCGGACACCAGTGACTGATCCTCCTTGGAAGATGTGGAGGTCAGTCCGGCTACCAAGCATGATACCACCCCAACGGAGAACTCCGCCGCTTCCAAACTGGTCCCTTTCAATGATGTTGGAGGGGTTATTGCGTGTTCTCGGCTCTCTCCAGATGTGTATACGTCTATAATTGCTCATTATACAAAATCGGCTCTCATCCTAAAGAGAACTCGACCCCATTGCTGATGTGCCCACTTCTTGTGTTCTTGGCACCACAGAAACCGAGGTCTCTGATGAGCAGGCGTTAATGGCACACACCGTACTGATCGTCGTGCAAATGGACCACCTTTGTGCAGCCTCCTGGCCACAGTAATAACGCGATAACGGACGTCCAGTTGTCTGTTGCATGTGCCTTGCGATTTCTCCCGCTGCCTGTCGTCTGTCTCTTCTCACCTGTAGGACAATATACCGCTTGTCTCCCGCCGTGGTTGCTCGTGGACGACCACTGCTAAACTCTCGGACAGCTGTTCCTGTCGTTTGAAATGTTCTCCAAGCTCGTGAAACAATGCTGTGAGCGATTCAGAACTCCTCGACTACACTAGTCACACTTCGACCTTCGTCCAACTTGCCAATGATGCGACCTCGAGTAAAGTAATCCTGGATTGCCTGTTGGCCATATCACACGGTTGCAGCAACTCGACGTCGTTCAAACCGATGTACACCGTGCAAAATCTTTCACCGAGTTGCTGAGCATACACCACCCGTGTGCTTTATACCCTTCCGACCCCCCCCACCCACGTCATGCTGCATATATGCGCATGCCCAACCGTACGGGACCCTAGTCTATCTCCTGAGTGGTCTTTATGTTTGTTCTGCCTGCTCGTTCCACTGTTATGCTAATTTCTTCTCTTCGTCCTTAATTTTGGCCTACCAGTGTAGTTTATATCAGGAATTGCAACTATTTCTTTTATTCTAACTTCATGAAGTCGGTTTATAGGATTTTTTTCTTCGTAGAAAATAATTCAGTATACAACCTAACCGTTGATGAAGAACCTCAGAAATTACTGATAGCTGTCAAATATTTCTTTTCAGCCATCAGATTTTCTCGTAATTTTAACCTAGTAAATTAAAATTTACTCGGAAAGTATAAGGCATTAAGATATGACACGGAGGCTAAATAAAGACAAACCGCACATACACACACATACATTCTGAGCTCGTTGGTCACAAACACACACACTAAAATGATTAGTTCGGTAAGGTTTTCCATTTAAAGGACAATATCTGTCAAGGCAATAGATTCTGAATTGTATCCTTTGATTTTCTGATATTTGATACCATCTATATGAATATGTATTAGAGCTTCTTCTATGGTTAGCACTTCTAGCTTTGTGGACGATTTTTAAATTTAAAATTTTCTTAATTCTTACAGGCTGTTTTCCCCCTTGGTTTTGATATAAGTTCGTTACGAAATGTTCACGTAACTTATTGCATTTGTTTACTTCTAAGTAAAGTAAAATGTTTTGCCATAGAATTAAATTAAGCGAGACACCATGGGGAAATTTTGAGGTCCAGTAAAAAATAGTGTGACTACTTGGTTTAGTAAATCCGATCGTATGTGAATCTATTCTTTCCAGGAAAAATACGATTGTCAATGTCTCAGTTTGCTGATTTGTTCTTATTTAACGAATCATTTGTGAGCGATACATTTCTGATATCGCGAAGACACGTGTCGCTAAATGCTGCAATTTGTTCACGCCCACCCGTAACTACTCTTGTAGGTGCCATGTTAAGTTCTTAACCTACATAGGAAAGCTAGAGCTATTACATGATGGTGCCTTTATGTTGATCCTGCGGAAAACGCCAAAAAGAAGGCTCCGTTTTGTACTAACTTGTATCAGTACCATATTGGGAGGATTTGGGTTCTTCTAGTGAGCGCTAGAGCTTCCCTCATTTTTTGTATTCAGCTTTCGTGGCCTTGAACGCCTGCACGTCCCACATATTTTTAAACACTTCGCGCACAATACGAATGTGGAATGTGGGGTGAGGGAACAGAATTCATCAGTAGTTGAGTTCAACCCATGAACTTGCCGTGTTGTGAGGTGACATCGTTCGCACCGCCCTTAGAAACTTACAATGGGGCAAAACCCTCGAGTGCAGTAAACACACTGAATATATTCAAGAGAGCTGAGAAATATCGCATTTTTTCTGCTTCAGTGATTCGTAACTATGCCATCTAAAAATTTCCTACTTTATGATATGTAGTACATTAAAATATTACATTAAAAAATACAATTCAAATTATATTAAAAAATGCGGTTCTTTTTCTATCTGTTACTTTTTTTTTTATATCGGTAAATTAAATGGTGCTCCAGATAAATCGTTTTTATTTTAATTCGCAACTGGGACACCCTGCCTTTCTGCAAAAAACCTTAATACGTTACGGTCAAAACGAATACCACCTTAAATACCAAAATAGAAAAAAAGGAAAAGTAGCCTTTCACATGACTGAATTGTATACGGAAATTAAGTATCAGACTGTAAAATCCCAGTTTAGAGTTTAAAAATGTTTTCCTTACATTATCAGAAATGTTTCATAAAGCATATAATTGTCCATGAAGCCACTAACAAAAAATTGAAAAAATCAAATATGATAATTAAAATTTCTAGTTTCTTATCCTTGTAGATCTTTTAATGCATAATCTGTTCAAGACGGTGCTTGTCTTGCCGATAAGTGCTGCGCCTAAATGATAAAACAATGGCTTCGTTCTTGTGAAATGTTTTGCAATTAGATCATGCTATGTAATAAAAACCGCAAAATGCATTCCGGGATGTGAGTTCAATATGAATGTACGACATAATAGCAGTGACTCTTAGCTCGTTACCTTGCTAGGTAACTGAAATCTTCAGACAAGCCTCACCTGAAACAAAAAATGAAAATTTTCACTTTCCGCTACAGTGGGTACGAAGGAAACTTTCCTTCTATATACATATTTTAAAAGCTATCTAAAAATAAACAAAATGTTCTTTTGAAGCCCATCAGAATCTCCTTAAGCCGAAATCAAATGTACATTTTGTTCCAACTAGCGAATTTTCAAACAAATGCCTCCCTGAAATCTTTATTTTAATAAATTTCGGTGCTGCTGCTTTACATATTAATTTACTTAGACTGGCACTAGGACAATATTTGTCGTTCTTGTGGGCTTCCACCAGATTTTCTTCGTGTGTTTGTCGGGATGATTGTGGTAATAAATCCCACGAACCACCACCCCGGCGTTTCTTTATCAGATGAACCTCTCAGCAAGTTTTCTCAACTTCGCATTCGGCAACAGGGTTATTCAAGGAAATCGTACCGAGTCCTTCTAATCGAAGACAGTTTTTCTCAGCACGCTGATCCTTGTACCTTTGGCAGTGTGGGGAGTTCCGCTACTGTAATCCAAATCCTTCGTCTCTTTATTTGGCCTTAATTTTCACCAGTTCAAAATTGGTTGGGCGGACATGTTCCCGTTTTTATGACAACCCCACTTTATTTGATAAAGCGTGGGCTCACAAACAAAATTTCTGTATTTTATGCAAAGAGCTCTGTGATCCGCTAACCTAAAATTGATTAAGCAATATGGGCCCACTAACCTAAATTTCGATCATTTAACAGGATTGGAATGTGCGTTTCGTTTTAATTTCGATAAACTTCTTAACCTATTTTTTTTTTCAATTTTAGAAAGCACAATCTGTCTTTCGTTCGTTTATTTACTTTTCTGTTTCACAAAAAGTAATAAAATCACAAAAAGAAAAGATATGTTCAAGTCTGTGACATGCTGATTTTTGTGCGACTTAATGGCTCCACCTTCGTAAAGCCTGCAATGACAGCAGCGAGAACTAAATAAAATTTGGTTACATTTAAAAAAATATATCAAAATACACTCATATCCCCATGTCTACCCATATTCGCCAACTGCGATCCACTATTGGAAAGCATCGTAATTTATTTTTTTATTTTTTACTTTAGGAACTTTTTTAAATCAAAACATGATAAATAGTTTGAAATCCACTGGTTGATGCCGCTATATCTCCCAGCGTAGGTCACTCGGTGGGCCGATATCTTTCTATCCTGACGACCGTAGAATCAGGGACACCTAAGGTGCCCGTCACCAAATTTTATTTGTAACAATAACCCAGGAACTACAGTCACGTTTTTCAAGCGGTGGCGTACAAATTGAGATCTGTCTTATTAAATTTACAGAAAACATCTGCCGTCGGTTTTAATGCGATGAAGTAATTCATCCGTTTCCTTGTACTAATAGGTTTTAGGATAGGAAAACGATGGAAAGCCAAAATGATAAAAACAAGAAGCCAGCCTATACAAATCAACTATGATTTAGCTTTAAACTGCTCGTTACCATGAACCCCTCCATAGCTTAAGTGAAGGGTTTATTTAATCACAGTCTACCAAACACTGCTATTTTAAACGGAAAAGTCACTCAACGAAACAGGTCTGCAGAAAACTTCGCACAGTGTCATTAAAAATATGAAATATCAAATTTTAACTTAGGAAAATATGTTTGATTTTTAAATGTTACAACAAAATACTTTCGAATTTATTCCTCACTTTGAAGCATAAATATCTTATGTCACATCAACATTGTTTTTATATTCGTGTAATGGAATCACAATAATTTTCGTGCAATAACGTAGGCAATCAGAATTACGCCTGACTCTTGAAAGCATTTGTTCAAACATAATTGCAGCAATGCATTGGAAAAGGATGGCAGTTGATAAGCTGTGGTAAAGGGACATGCTTCGTGTTTTCCCGGTGAAATATTTTTTGTGTCCTAATTTTAAATGTAATTAACGTACCGACAAAAAATCTTCCATGGGAGTTACCATGCCTAAAGCTATGAATTATTTTAACAAAAATCCAAGTAGGAGGTGAACAGCTAACCAAGGAATTTGGCAAAGCCAGGAAGACGCCATATAATGCGCAGTTGAAATCTCCGTTATCTCGGATTTGCGCCTGATGTCACACAGGATGTCCGAAGCCTACGCAGATTCATGGCGGGAACAAGGGAACCGCAAGCTCGTTCACATGCTTAGGAAAGCATTTCGGAAACTGAAAAATACAAATTTGAAGTCTTTGCTATAAATTTGTTTGCTTAGAGAGAGATTCCACATACTTCACAGCATCAGAAATCCGAACATGAAAATACACTTTAAAAACATTAAAGATGCATGTTCAAAAGTAGTGAAGATATAAATCCATTAACAATCCATTGCTTGATAAAGATTTCCCAAATTTCTTCTCCTAATTTTCTTCAAGAATTGCCATTTCGAGGCAGTCTACTCCATGATACACCGGTATGCTTTCGAATCTTACCCACCTATCTTTCACATGTTCTTCTTATGAATGTTTACCTGCCCTCGGTATAAAGTCTAAAATTTCGACTGCAGTTGCAACTTAAATTAGTTTAAAAACGCGACGTACCTGCGGCACCACATGCGCTTATGCAAATATTGTAAACTTTCAACTTATCCTGTGTATTTATTTATATACAAAAAACATGAACGGTTTCACTGGAAATTAATATATATATATTATTGTCGGCAGATTTCATGCAAGATAAGCAAAGGATTATCTGCTTTCACACGTCTTCTCAAACGACAATCTTAAATAGTTCCGCCTATAACGGAATCCTTTTATAATACCGCATTTGTGCTGAATTGGCGAGTTCTCGGCCAAACAAAAATTACCCTTTGAAGGAACTCCTCTAATGAGCCAACTTAAAATTTGCTCTCATATTTTTAATTTTTCATAATTTTTTTAACGAAACATGGGCGTAACTTTCAGCAAAATATAGACAAATTATGAAATATTTAGACGTTTCTTTCTTTCATTTATTTAATGTTGCATGGAAGACGGGCCGAAAATCACCACTGTTACACGATTCCGAAGTGTTTCAAAATGGTTAATGTTTAATTAATACAGACCATTGAAGTGGATTAGGAACATCGAATAGAAGTCATCGCTCTTTCGACGTTTAGAAGTGAGTCACGGAAAAATTCTCACCGGTCGACTCCGGTGGCGGCCGATGAGAATTTTTCCGTTACTCACCTATATAAGTGGTAAGTGTCTCCCGGTGGAGGCGGGTGAGAATTTTTTCCGTGACTCACTTATAAACGTGGAAAGTCTCCCGGTGGGGGCCGATGAGATTTTTTCTGTGACTCACTTGTAAACGTGGAAAGAGCGATGACTTCTACTTGATTAATGTGTATATCCTAAACTCTTTGAAAACTGGAAATGTTTTTCATGTACCTTTTCCCGAGAAAACCAGTAGATCAGTATGATGAGGACATATATATTCTAATTTAAATCAGAGTTGCAATCAGAATTATTGTTTTATTTGGCTGCAATGAATTCAAATAAGTTATGAAGCAGATACTGTAATTTGTGCTGAATAAGGTTGATCAGTGATGTCAGATGAAACTCGCAGTTGAAACTTAACAGTATTTTAATTGTCGTGCATTTCATCACAATATAATATTCAACAGCTAAAGTAAAATACCCGCTAGTTTTAGTTTATGTTCTATATAATTGGAAACATTGAAAAATGTGCGTTTGTAAAAGCGAGTTGCTCCAAATGTTTCGCACATCCGTTACCTGACGCTGATATCTGAGATTGTTGTTAGATTACGATAACGACTCTTCCAGGAATGATTATTCAAATGCATGTTTTGTACCACTCCCGGTTTTCGCAGTATCTACACTGAGCAGACAATTCTTTGCTCTGAAGAGACTTCGACTGCAGAGCGGAAATTGAAAAACCACCCAAAGGAGCTGGACTTCAGTTTATCAATTTTCGGTTTACGATGAACTTCCGATTAACGCAACATCATTTTTCAAACAGAGGTATTACATTACTAATTTAAAGAGAAGCAAATTTTATGATTGACCTCCTCAATGCTCCTCCACTTGCGGTTGATATTTACTAATTCGGGACATTTCTGCATCATATTTACATTTCTTTTGAGTTGTCTGCAGAATGGAGATACGCGTATTAATCTGATCTGCTAAGCGTTGACACAGAAAGAAAGAATTAATACTGAAATAAGGTCCGAATGCAGTGCATTTTTTCCATACAATATTTACCTTAGGTTGATTTTTTTAATTGAAGTTCGTTTTTTAATTCCTGCATACTTTACTAATGCTAATTCTCTGAAAAATAATAATCGATAAAATGTACCGAACATAACGTAATGATATTTCTATTGCAGACTGATTATTAGAAGGAAAATTTGAAGCATGGTTGTTACTAGTCAAAACTGTTATTGTAAAATGGAACGAAAGTACCCCAACGTAAATGTAATATGTGATTATTTAATTAAATTAGTACTGTAAAATAATTATGAAACTCCCTTCTTTTAAATGATAAATTTACAGTTATCAAAAACGATAGCTCATAAACAGGAAAATATGCCAGTAATTTCATTAATTAGTTTACGGGGATGAAACCACAGGGAAAAATTGCAACGTTTTAAAATGAAAATTCTTTAATATATACCGAAGTATTGAGCTTTTCTAAATAATCTTAGTATATATTGAAACATATTCGAATCCAAGAGGTCGGAGAAAAATAGCTGAAGATTACTGCTACAAGTGTAAACACGATTCTTCACGGATACATTTACTTATAAAAAAAAAAAAAAAAAGAAAACAGAAAGGTACACATTAATTCTTATATTGACAGTGTGTTTACAGAAAACTGAACAAACTGGATGTTTTAAACAATACTAGATAACCCAAGAATAGTGGTCCAACACAAAACACTGAAAATAAATACAGACGACATAATATCTTAATTTTCAAAGAAACAGTTTTAAAAGTAAAGAAAGAAAAGCAGAGACCGGGCATCAATGCTGACGATATATTTTCACTATTTGAATTCGCTTGAATATTTACACACACATAAGAAAGGCACAAGACCTTACACAGTCCAAGTAGCATTAAGACTGGGTAACGTATATGGAAAACAGATTGAAACCAGAGTCCCATTTAGAAAGAAAGGTGACGCCCGTCTTTTAAAGAAACTCGAACACATGCTATTAAGGATACTGGTACCGTTCTAGCTTTCCTAACCGAACAATCACATTCCAATACGTTGTATCGCACAAATCTGTATTGGGATTCGGATATCGATTGAAAACATGTTGAACCTGCTGCTACTCTGCATGGCAGCATTTTTGATCAATGTGTATCTTCAGAATTGTGAGAGAAAGAAACTGAGCGAAAAGGTTTAGAACGTTTGATTTAGTCTAACCTGGTAGTTTTATTTCTTACATCCAAATACCGTCACGTCAAGTCGTATACTTATTATCCTGTTTTTTTTGTTCTTATAGATTAGTGGAAACTGTGTTCTCTCTGGGAAAATGTACAGTTTAAATACTCTGCATATAGATATTTACCAGTGGCGTCGCGTGGCCATTAGCCTTGGGTGTGCGCTTCTACGGGAAAATAAAAACACGCAAGAATTTTATCATGTAATCCGAGCTGAAAAATTCACGCATTGACTTTGAACATAGAAAAGCATTTTTTTATTTAATGGTCGTTTAATTACACATGGTAAAGATTTTTACATACACTCTATTGTAAGAAAATCTGAATTTTCTACGCAACTACTTTACCAGAGTGAGGAACAAACTTTTGGTATTATTTTATAATTTCTAAATACAAGTATGTAATTCCTAAAGAAAACTGTAAATGTAATCACGTGGTAAAATATTATATTTCGAGATATTGTATTTCTTACAAGGATGCTTAAAAAACTTGTTGACCTCGCTTTTTATATTCTAGTTCTAATCTCCAGTTTGGCCGCAGGAATTGCGTGATCACATCATTGAAAAACGAGTGACTTTTCTTCAGTTCTACCAGCAATGCTTTTTCGAATGCGAGTAAACTTAAGCCACATAACTTTTCCTGTGTTTGCGTTCTTCTACAACAGGTGTGTATTAGCTTCATGGCAGAAAAAGAGCATTCTAGTGTCGCGGTGGAACTCGGAATCTTCATGACCAATTCCGCTAAGTTTCTTTGAATGCCCACCGAAGTTCGATTTTCTTGTATGAATTTTACAAGCAGGTGCACTGGTTTCCTCGTAAATTCATCAGAGGAAAAGGGGACTTTTCGTTCATTTTTAAGCAAACGTATAAACAATTCTTTGTGTGAAGTGCTGTTATTTATAACTATTCATTTAGTGATATATTCAAAACACGCGTTCTTCTATTTTGAAAATGCATGAATTTCGAAATTTTGGTTTTAGTATTTGAAAACTTGAACTACATTTTAGAATGCTTGAAACAAATTCTGACCGTTAACAAAATGATTCATTAAAGAATAAATGCCTCTGACTAGTCAGACGTGTCACTAAATTGCGTTTTTCTCTTGCAAATGCAACGTTATGCTCTGCGGTGTGTTTTCAAGGGAGTACGTGGACAGTTTGGATCGTGTTGAGGAACGTTTGACCTCCCAAAGTTATTTAAATATCGTTGCTGACCAATTCCATCCAGTTATGATGATGGTTTTTCCCAGTAGAGATTGATACTTCCAACAGAATAATGAACCCTGTCCTTAGTATTCATATTGTACGGGAATGGTTTCAGAAAGGGGTACTGTTTCCGGCTACATTAATCTCTCTATATCACCGCTGCCCAGTGCGATGAAGCATTTGTGGGATGAAGTCGAAAGGGGCATCGGACAGCTAGATCCGCTGCCATCCAATGTTCAAGAGCTGAAGGATGCAGTTTGGCTAATATTACACCAAGCCTCTTACTGGCATTTATTAAAGTCCATATCTAGAATTGAAGAAATATTAAGGGCAAGATATGGCTCAACAGCGTACTAATCAGGTGAAATTTGGCCACTCAATGTATTAATGTTTCCAAAATCAGCTTTCGTTTTGCAGAATGTGTATTAGTGGCCTGTCAATCTTACTTAGATCACAATTAAATTTGATATTTTATTGTTGCTTTCGTAAAGGAAAATGACCTTTCAAACATGCCATAAACAGTGAAAAAAAAGGAAAACATGTTTTAAATTATAAGGTTCCTATTTTACATACATTCTACTGTATGTAATTTCGAAAACATTTTGTGATTTTTAAGTTGCAAAACATAATTACTTAGTTGTGTGCAAAGTTATGGTGAATAGTTTAGAAATAATTATTTCTCATTAAAAGCGCAATGGTAAGCAACAATATACATTTAAGAAATTCTTCAAAGTAATCGCATGCCCGTATATTACGTAAGTTCTATGAAACCAAAAATAAACAGTTTTAGCAGTAATTATACAAAAATCCCGTCGAAGTGCTAAATAAGGAATATTATAGCCTCATACATTATAATTCCTTACAAAATATGAGGATTATCCGAAACTTTTGGTCATATGTCGAAGTAACTAAGAGCATTTAGGTAACTGTTCCTTTATTTTAATTGCAACATTCCTTCAAGAGCCCATACCATACATTTGAAAATCAGGTCAAGAGTAATAATAAGTGCTTTTCATTTTAATCTTTCTACTGTTAGTAAAATGGAATGAAAGTTTCCAACGTCTTTTCTCATCACATACTTATGATGGTGGAACGATTTCCCTCAACGGTTTGACCTTATTTGTATTTACACTGACGGAAAGTGAAAAAAGAACACCAAGAAGGAATTGGCGGACGATCATGAAATTTACATATGTTAATGGCGTCGTATTTACGTAGGAGTGATGTTAATTTCGGGACCACCAGGTGAGCGCTTACGCTACAGCACGGCATAATATGTAAAATATCGTCGGTGGAATTTTAGGAGTACGGCGAAGTGAATGTAACCAGTCGTCGGCGTACGGACACGTGCGAAGACCCTGAAGAAGCTGCAATGCCTAGACATGGAAGACGTGTACGATTTCAGCAGTTATCGGACTTTGAGCGAGGTCGTCTAGTCGGACTCCGGGAGGCCGGGTGGTCGTATTGTCGTATTGCGGAGCGAATTGGACGGGAAGTATCGGTGGTGGTACGATGTTGGCGTAGACGGTCCGAGGAACATTCCCCCACGAGAAGACGTGGAACCGGGAGTCACAGACGGACTGATGAGCGGACCGATCGACGCATAAGAAGAGCGGCGTTGTTAAGCAGAACATCCGCTTCGACGCAAATCCGAGCTGCCGTTTCACCTGAGGTTACAGTGCGAACAATCCGCAACCGTCTACTGGATGCAGCACTACGTGCACGTGTGCCTCTGGCATGTGTACCTCTGACTCCAGCCCACCGTCAGGAACGGCTGCAGTGGTGTTGCCAACGTTTGCACTGGAGAACGCAATGGCGATATGTCGTGTTTAGCGATGAAAGCAGATTCTGCTTGGGAGCCTCCGATGGCCGTATGCATGTTCGCAGACGCACAGGGGAGCGTCTCCACCCTTCTTGCATCCGCCAGCGACACACAGGGCCTACACCTGGTCTCCTGGTGTGGGGAGCGATCAGCTATCACTCCCGTTTACAATTAGTGTTTGTACCGGGTACGTTAAACAGCACCTCCTACATCAACAACATCATTCAGCCCGTTGTTGTGTCATTTGTAAGGTCAGTCCATCGTGATAATTTCCAGCAAGATAACTCACGCCCACACACGGCACGTGCAACGCAACATGCACTTCAATGTGTGAGACCACTTCTATGGCCTGTACGTTCACCGGATTTGTCCCCCATTGAGCACGTGTGGGAGTTTATAGGACAACGAGTTATCCGGTATCCACGGTCAGCCACGACCATCCCCGATTTACGCGTCCAGGTTGAGGATGCTTGGAACTCAATACCCCAAACTTTACATCCAACATCTGTACGCCAGACTCCATGCCAGAATTGAACAGTGTGACTCAGTTCATGGCGGTTCAACCTCGTACTAACCATGTTACAAGGAAATGTTATCTTTCAGTTTACCAGCAAATACAGCTATATTTTGCCATAATGTTTTGATCACGTTATCCTTTGTATTCCGTTATTATGCTGTATACATTTCGTTGGTATCAGGCGTCTCCTTCTTGGTGTTCTTTTTTCACTTTCCGCCAGTGTATATAGTCGTTCCTGTTTTCTACATTGACGTCAGTGTTCACGTGATGTTGTGAAATGTTATATTTTATGATTTGATGAAACACACTCTAGCCCTTTGTTTATGTATATTACACTTACATCCATCCTTTTTTAATGCATTCACCCCTGCAAATTTTCCAATTAAAATATTTTCCGTCTGTCAAATTTTCACAGAAATGGTGATTTTGGTAATCAAGTAATTGCGAATAGTACACAATGCTTGTTTTTTGAAAGAAATTAAATGATGAACATGATTACGTAACAGAAGGGAGCCACTACTTCCTTGTGAGTCAGTAATTTGGTGTTATTGTTTAAAATAGCTTGCCTCCGTAGCTGCGGCGCAGATGTGGCAGCGCTGTCTGGTGTCCAAGATCTGTCTGATCCCAGAAAGTCATGGACGTTGCATTTGTTTTAAGGCTCTAGCTTTCTATCATCCCTGAAGCCGGCGGCCATCAATTAGTGACAAGAGACTGCTTTTAACCCACTGATCAGCTCGCGGTAGTCATCAGTCCCCGAATAAAAAAATACATCCAATCTCTTCCTGGGTTAATCATACAGATATTTTAGTGTAACGTGATGGCGATCTGCAGATGTCATAATTTCACTTAGGATTGTTCTTTGCAAGTATTAAGGAAAATGAAAAAACCTTATCAAAGTAGGTTTTCGAAAATACCACTTATAACAGAAACTTGAAATACATTGCTGGACCATCAAGCAGAAAGATCTGCATATCCAAAAGTGATATACATTTAAATATTTCTAAGGTTTTTTTGTAAAGATAGTTTTCCCTAACAATGAGCATTTAATTTATAGATCCACACATCCACTTAACATACTTATTCAAAAGCGAAAAATCAGAAAATCAGTAAATAAACTTTGGCATACCTTTCAAAAGAGATTATTCCTGTTCTCCTACACCTAGTTCTGTTTATCGCTTGGAGACCTCTTGCGTATTTTGAAGCTTCTCTGTGTTTAGCTCTTGAACGACATTCTTTTCTTGCAGTTACTTTTAAAACAAGGTCAAAAAGGTAATTATATGGAGGATCCTCGAGAAAGAGCAGTCTTGTTGCTGTCACACCTCTCACGATAGCAGCAGTAGTAACAGTGGAAAGTCTATAGTGTACAAAATCTCTCGCATAACAAGCCTAGATGACTGAACAGAGAAGCAACTTACATGAAATTCGTAAGCGTGCCCTAAAAACCTTTACAAGTGTATCATCAAACAAGAAGAATAAGGATAAATGCATTAAAAAAATTCAAAAACTTCCAGTGGAAATCCGAGATCCACATTCCACACGTAGTGCCAGAAAAGAGCACGTTCGAAAGTCGTCCAGCAGGCACACGGAGTTCCAGCCACAGCATGAAAAGCACAAAATGCAAATCAGGTGCACTGAACACGTACGTAGACTATGAGGAGAAATCAGTAAAAAAACGCAGCCGATTCCCGTCAGCGATATTACCGTGCGAACATCACATGAGCCACCGAATTCAGATACTTCCTAAATGCGACATAATCCGGGTGATGGATTGGATGCGGTAGACCTGTGGCTTGACCTCCACGCTCCCCGGAAATTTATCCACTGGACTTTTTTTCTGGAAGCACATGAAAACATTGTTGTATGAAACACCTGTGGGCTCCCTCGATGATCTCCTCGCGCGAATCGCTGTTGCAGCGGACAAGATCAACACCACACCGGGAGTCTACGACAAGGTACGACCGTCCTTCATTAACCAATGCCCTTGGATGCCAGTTTTAGCAGCTCCTTTGATTTGAGTCTTCTTCTGATGCCATTGGAATTGTGCAACTCATAAATTATGTATGTCTCTTTGTTTTCACTGTTGAAGGCTCAACGCGGATAGTTACTTTACTCTTTCCGGGAACTAAGAGTGGAATGCGGCTCTATGTCCCATTGCAAATATTGTTTGTCTTGATGTGACTATCACCCCTCTTGTTTTGCTGAAGGAGTTTACAATCACCCTGTATGTCATGATAATTAAAACAACAATTAAACATCTCTGAATGGACAGTACACAGTGCGTCAAATAATTTTCAAGACTGGCGCTAGAATTCAGCTTACGGTGACGTCACCAGTGTAATCGCGAATACGTTATAAACCGTGACCATCTGCTTACTTTCTGCCAAAAGTACTGCGCAGTTGTTAAAGTAACTCAAACGAAACGGGCGTTCATTAGAGAAGTAAATTTTTTTCATGTTGAATTATTAAGATGGAACAAAGGGTTGTTATTAAATTTAACGGAAAATTTGGCAAAAATGCCTCGGAAACGTACCAGATGATGAAACAAGTTTAAGGTAAGCTTGGTTAAGTAGATCAAATGTTTTCCTGTGGCACAAACGTTTTTTGGAAGAAAGAGAGACGCTAGAAGATGATAAGCATACCAGAAGACCAAGTTCATCTAGGACACCTAAGATTTTTGAAAAAGTGCGTGATTTCGTGGCAAACAATCGATGTGCGTCACTAAGAATGAGGGAAGAGTCTTTAAACATCAACAAGGAAACGATTCGAACCATCCTGCATAAAGATTTGGGGAAAACAAAAGTATGTGCTAATATTGTATCACATACGTTAAGCAATGAACAAAATTCAAGGAGAAGTGCACATTGCAGAGACATCATTTCAGCCGCTGAAAATGATCCAAACTTCTTAAAATCGATTGTTACTGGTGATGAAACATTGTGTTTTCAATATGATCCTAAAAAACAAAGCGATACAGTGCGGAATGGAAGTAAAAAAACTCGCAAGAAGCCAAAAAAACAAGAAAAAGTTCCATCGAAAATCAAAACAATGCTCATTACATTCTTCGATAGTAAGAGTATTATCCACACAGAATTTGTTCCAAGTGGACAAACAATTACTGGTGAGTTTTATTTAAATGTTTTGAGGCGTTTGATGTCCAGAATTCGTCGCATTCATCCAGAATATCGAGATGAAAACAGTTAGTGTTTGTTGCACGATAATGCACCCAGTCACACCTCACTTCTTGTTCGTAGATGTTTTGCGAAAAATTACGTCTGTGTGTTGAATCATCCACCGTATTCGCCTGATGTAGCACTCTGCTACTTTTCTTTGTTCCCAGAACTCCAAATGACGTAAAATTGTTTTTTTTATGATATTTTGACGATACAAACAGCTTGGATGCGTGCTTTGTAGGCAATTCCGCAAAGTGAACTGGAACAGGCATTCGAATCTTTATTAAATCATTGTAACAAGTGTATTGAAGACGGAGGGACGTATTTTGAATAACAAACCAAAACAAATTATAATTTCTTAGTTCTATTTCATTTTACAGACCCAGTCTTAAAAATTCTTTGACGCACTGTGTATTTACTCTTCTTCACGGAATATCAATCACATCAAAAAACTTGAAAATTTGGTCCACTGATGATATGCTTAACAATGCTATGTGGTAGCACAGTTGCTTCGATTATGCATGCGGTCGGACTACTTTCCGCTGCTCTTAACACTGAGATACATGTGATTTTCGTGTCCTGGGAGGTGTAACGGTAGCATACTCGAACGATAATCGGGAAATGTTTGGTTCGATTTCCTCTGCAGGGCGATTAAACTTTCAAGTGCTCTGATGTGATTGATATTACGTGAAGAACAGTAAATACAGTCGATTCAGATTGTCTGATTGATGCGTTAATTATTTTGAAATTAATTAATTCGTATTTGTTCAGAATGATTCTGAACTGGGCATTATGCCTTTCTTTAGTAATTGTGCGATGATGGGAAAATGTTTATTTTTCGCTTATATAAAATTTAAGTTCTCCTCTGTGCATAGGTTACCTCTGAACGCTGTGTTCTGCTTCCACTCCGATCCTCCAAAATAACTTCAAATGAAAAAGCCAATAAGAGCATAGATCAATTATGGACGTAAACTTTTCCTGTATAAAATACATGCTTTAAAATATGTAAATAAATTTTCCTCGAAATTTTTTGCTGAATAATTTAGGACGGTAAACCACACCTCTACCAGTATTAGTAATAATTCCTTGTAAAACTTTAGAATGAGTAGTCTGTAGATAAAAGCAACGATTTAAGGAAAGTTCACTGTAAAGTTTGAAGAACACAACAGTAAATCCTTCTTTGGGATTATAGAAGAGCGTATATTTTTTTCTCTTTAAAAAAATGAAAAATAGTAAAACGTGACAATTAGAACACTACATAAAGCAGTTACCATAACATTAGCTGCAATAATCACATCAGTATGCAAGATAAAAGACGTTCACCACATTAATACCGAATGTAAATGCAAGCTCCTTACCCAGTGAAATTTTTTTCTAACATAAATAATTTAATGTTTTCCAAAGAGAAATTATAATAGAATTTCTTTATTTCAAATATACCCCATGGTTCGGACATTTAAGTGGAACTTTGTTATACATAATAAATGCTTAAAAATTGAAACATGTTTAAATCTAATTTTTTGCGCAAATGAATAATTGTTTAAAAGTCCCATCTTTCAAACTCGCAGTAAAACATGAAAATCATAAAATCTATCTATTTATTGCAAAAAAATATTCTTCTATGTCTTCTTCCTTCATTTATTTTGTTGAAACACAGCAGCTGTCTTGTTTTACTACTGCTGAATTGTTAGTAAGAGAACAGAGGGTTTGTCATAGTTGATAATTATCCATTGGTTACATCATTTGGGATATTCTTTGGAATGTTCTCTAAGTTTAGAATTTACGGGTAGCTACCACGAAATCCTCAGAGCCGTCTTCTGCTTTTCACAAATCGGGATATTTATTCCGATTTTACAGTTTACCGGATGAATTCCTCTTCTTACTCGAAGGAAAGAATCCTGGCTTTAGATGAAAGAAGCAGAGCAATACCCTATTTTTCTTTTTGACTACCATAACCACGGTAGAAGTAAACCGATATTAGTAAATCCTCTATCGAGAGACCCAGCGCCTCAGCAATAGAGAAATCATTCCATGACATAAAAAGTATTTCCAGAAACTGTTTCGAGAAGAGATGAGCGAATTTGCTCATTAAAATCCGAACAATGATTGGTTAATAATACTTTCTCGTGCTTCGAATGCTACTCGTTGGATTGATACAACGACGTTGCATTCGAGTGGTTTTCTTCAGTCAAATGATTATGACCTCATTAAATGTTTCGAGAAATTTCTGTGATCGAACGAGCCGATTAATCCCACTGGATTATGACTATCACTATTTTATCGGTTTTTCGTTTGCCAGATATTTTTGTCATTTTTGGTTCTAATTTTGGAAATTATTTTGTTTTATGAAGAGGAGGGCAGTTGCAATTCCCAATGTCAACTAATTGGCAATTTACTTATTTATTTGCTTGTGTCATTAATATAATTCAGTGTCAAGTTTTTGGATGGGAACTAGCTATTCTTTATTGTTGGCTCATGGATATTATTCACATGACATCGGAAGGTAGAGATGGGTAGGAAATCACATAACTGTTACTTTGTCACTGTGACAGAAAAATCATTCTCACCGTTACGGCCAGTGACAAAAAGTAACAATTCTACAGTCACTGATGAGAATGTAATTGTTATCTATATGCGAGCAATGCATGGGGTCCGAGTTTGCCATGTCACCATACCATTTCTGTTCAAACATCACAGAGGTCATTGGTGATGCCTGCTTTCTTAAGAAGAAACCGGTTTTTTGTGCTCATCTCCTCAGGAGGAATCGTTTGGAATGGACATGAACGATAATAAAGTATTAATGCTGTTCGGCAGTCAACATAACAGAATGCCTGACTCCAGGCGTAGAAACACCAGTGAGATATTTAATTATTTCACCATCATTGATGGAAATTTTGCTTTGTGGGATATTTGTAAGCAAAGGTCTCTTACAAAAGTTCGACTCGCAGTGCCATTACTGCTTGCTCACCCCTGTCGTAAACAGTGATTTTGTCACCGATACTAGGTAGACGGTGACTCGTCATCCCATTACAGATCCATCATCACTGGAATTTTGTCACTTTTTTTGAAGTCAGTGTTACTTCCGTGGAACTGCCACTATTTTCACCGTGACAGGAAATCACTATTACGCCCACCTCTGTCGGAAACGACTTCGACAAACCAACATGGATACTGATTCATTGTTATTGCTATTAGATTATTCGCTTATTGTTGGGCAGTTTTCAAAATTTTTACTGCTTGGAGTGTGCAAAAACCTTAATAGAGCAAAGGGGGGCAGGAAGAAAAACAAATGTTTTACAAGAACAAAAATAAAGTTTGCAAAAATATACCAAGAAAATGTTTTGTTTGATGTTTACTTCAAAGAGATGTAGCGCAACATTGCCGTTAGTTGCGGTAAAATGTTTAATGAAGAATCGTGCGGTACATCAATTTTGAGGCTTCCCATCAAAGTCTGAACCTTCGGTTCTTGTGTATTAGTCCTCGATGAATAGACTCTACTCTTTTAATTCAACAACTCACCATTCTAATATTTTCTATCTGAACATCTGTTCGTTCATACTTTCAAAGACGGCTTCACATACGGCGTCACGTCTTTTCCTCTTTTCAGAGCTGTGCTCAACGAGCATTCAGGCGACTAAATATCGTTAGGGACAAGTAGAAAACACCGAAAAGTATGAAATTTCTTTCTTGAAATATTAGGAATCATAAACAGTTGCATTTCCCATTTTGCGTTCTAATTCCGATTGTTGTCGAAAGTAAGTAAAAAAATAAATGCAGGTAAATTTTCAAGCAAAAGGAAATCCTAAAATAATTATCATTATTTTATTAGGCACGCTAAATATAGAATAGCTCTGTTTGAAAAACAACAGAAAAATAGTAGCAATTAGTAACGTTTTATGCAATTGCAAAATGTGGATAATTCTTACTGAAAATTGTTCCCCATGGTTGAGGAAGCATAAAAGAAATTTAACACTTTGTGCCTAGAAAAGTATTGTTTTTTTTTCAGGTGTAATGCCTCAGTAAAATTTATAAGGCCGTACAGTTATTCCTACTTATGGAAATCGGCTCAAAATATTTTGATATTTTGATGATCTATTGAAAAATAACGAAAAACAATATTTCAGAATTCCTTAAAAACTTACTTTACAGGTACATTTGCTTCTCGGAAAAGTTTGTAAAAAGTACACTTTTAAAATACCCTGGTCACAAAAAGTTGGGGATATTGCTGTGCCGAAAGGAAAACGTCGTGATAAACAAATTTCTTGACTATTGGTGATCGGTTATAACTACGTCTTATGTATATTAACATCATGAAAACACAGTGTGTGATATACGTGCTCCGATAAAATTACTATGCGAGAAACTGATTAGTCGTTTCACTGCGTGGGCTAGAAGTTTAAAGATGAATTACCTTCAGTGTGCGACTGTGATGGAATGACGTCCAGACGGCATTTGAGCATTAACAACAGAAATAGCGTTGATTACATATAATGGGCAGGTGTATGTCACATCGACGTGGCTACTGCTTCAGGAGTTCCGCAAGGACTTGTAAGTCATTTATGCACAAAATTTCAACTAAATAGAAATCAATCAGATCGACCCAGGATTGGTCTCCCGAGTATTACCACCAGGAGGCAAGATCAATATTTGACAGATGTTCTCGGAGAAGGACCCGTAGTACCAAACTGCGGGGATCACCCTGACCTGCTTCTGGTGTCACATTATGTTGCCATACGGTACGAAACCCTTTTCACAAGTACCGATTTAGAGCACAAAAGCATATGATATATATGCACTTTTCCTCATCTCTCTGCATGCATTGTCCGCAAGGATGTCATGGAACATGAAACGGAATACAGAGTGGCAACAAAAATGTCATGGAATAAAGAGTGGTAACAATAAAGACCATGGTATAAAGAGTTGCCCAATGTACTTCTCCCTGGTCAGTTTCGATTTTTATCATTATACGTACGCGACATGGATACGTGTGGAGGTAATCCGAAACACGAATGCAACCATAATTTGTGCAGTTCGTTCATCCTTACCATCGGAAGTCAGTCCTGGTCTGGACAGAAGTCTGTTTCGATGGCTGTACTTTCTTGTGTGTTCGTCAAGGCAACATCAGTGCCTCATTGTATCTGAAGAGATCGCTTTGAACATTTCAGGACTGGTTCACGATGCCACTGGCTATGCATTCCGTTTTCTCGATGACAGTGCAATCAGGTACCGTACCGGGAGTGTGCTCCAAGAGCTGGAAAATCATCGTCTTGACTCGTTGCAGCTGCCTCGGAGGTATCCTCAACTTAATGCTATCCAGAACGTTTGGGACGCTGAATGGCGATGTGTGCAAAACCACGTTACGCAATCTCACTGGTGCTATCTGAATGCGTGTTACGACAGCGAAATACATAAATCCTTAATTTCATGGAATATTTCTAAACTCTTTGGACGAATGTATTAGGACGTTATCGGAATTTTATTATTTTTACAGTTGCTGAATAAAGCCTCTACGTTTTGAAGAAACTGTGACTTACTTCACATCCGATTTCAACAGCAAAACTAATTTTTAGGGAGATGCGATAGGTCTAATCACATCCAAAGGTTCTGAAACTTAGGTTCAAAGTACTAAGTATAATTTTTTATAAGTAATATGTCGTATTGCAAGAATTTCTTTGTAAATTTTATTGCACTTAAAATAAAGGAATACATGATCCGTCTAAATGATCTTAGGAAGTGAAAAAATATAGTAATGTCTAAGTTTCGAAAACCAATAGAACTTTTCCTTTATCAGTGTCAAGACAGTAGACCGAATTTAAAAGGTTTCTGCCTTAGTAAACGACTGACAAAAGTGAAAGCTAAGAATTGTAATCCATGCAGAATGTCCAAGAATTGGACATTAGACACTTGGGATAGAAAACCTATACTGTGCGTTCCAACGATAGTGTTTAGAATTAAAATATTTATTTTCTGTGTTTGTGGACTTTCTATTTTAACGTCCTAAAATGATGAGACATGATTCGTTACTTGAAGGAAATATTCACTTTATTCACATAGCGCGAAAAGCAGTGTCGACAATCCTCAGTGCAATCTATTTTGATTAGACTTGGAATTGTGTTTGTAATATCAACAGCGAATCCAACTTTTCCCTTTATCAGTGTCATATAATTTCTGTTTTAAAATATAACTGAATAACGGTTTTGGTGGAAATCAGAAGGTAAAGCATGTCGTTACAACATTCCTAAAATTTGTTGGCATGAGAATTCAATTAAAAACCAATAAGTATTATTTCAACAGAAAAAAAATCAATATCTGGTAACATGATTATACGATGTACAGGTCTTGATCTTTTGTAACGAAATGCAGACACCAAAACGTAAAAAAAAATGCAGATACAAACACGTGTGAAATAGCCAAAAGCATAGGTCTTCCATGAAACGATCCATATGACTAAGCGTTTTCGTGTAAAGTTTTAAATCGAAGTTGGTTATCTTGAATGTCTTTGAACACCAAGACCAAAGAAAACACAACGTTGTTTTATAACATAATTGTCTAATACAAGGCAAATTTGGAAATGCGAAAACAATTTAAAAAAAGTAACCTTATCAGGTCAGATCTTTAGTAGAGGATTTTAGGAAGGGAGTGTTTTACCCCAGGTCTTAAACAACCCTCAGAAATAGGAAGCTTTGAGATTAGGGCTAGAGTACCCGATAGAAAAGTGGCACGGAAGTGAGGTGGAAAGACGCTCTTATTTATTACCCAGGTACCGACGCCTTAACGTGCCCATCCGATGAAAGGCGGATATTTCGTGGTCCGAGCGTTCGTACCTGCTGGAATCGAAAAGGAGGTCTTCTCCGCGGCAGGCACGAACGTTGACCACTAGGCTATCCGCAGCCCGAGTAACCTTATTTTAAATTACAAATCACATATATTTATATTTTCTAAATAAATTACTGGTTTTATTAGTAAAGAGTTTCAGATAAGGAAAGTTTAAGTCAAAATAATCAAATTTCTACACAAATATTTTCAAAAAGTCTTGCTTAAGTTATGACAAATCCGCCAAAGTTCTCAACAGCTCGTCCTCTATATGAGCCACCATGCATATGATGGCACATGTGCGGAGAAGTAGTGAACACCACGAGGGAGGTATGACAACGCGAAGTTCGTAATGCATCATGACTTCCATGCGTTTCCTGCCTTAGCTTATGTGTCATAATTCCTAGTGCCGAGCAGTAATGAACACCAGAAGGGAGGCGTGACCTCGTAAAGTTCGTGATGCATCATGACTGCCATGAATTTAAAATCGTGATGAATTATGACTGCCCTGAATTATAATTCCTAGTATGTCAAAGAAATAAGTACCGAGTCGTCGTGATAAAGCTGAATAACGCAATAGAGAAGTCTTCATGCTTTCGAACAACGATGTGATTTCGATGAGGTGTATCTTCATCTATGAAGACGGAATCTTGACCTATCGCACATTTTGCATGATCATTCTATTACTCTTGATGTCACGGTACATGCTAGCGTCCATGCACACACTTGGAATGTGCGCAATTCTTTGAAAACATAGAAACCGTTCCTTTCCTTTCAAAATTAAAGCTGAAGAGCTGCGAAAAGTATGCACATTTCAGTAGAAATTCGAACTGTGTCCCACTAATGAGGACCGGTACGCACAAAGTCAGCGAATGTCAGAACGTACATCTAATCAAGATCCAAAGCATAAAATGACGCTTTTCTGGTAGTGAAAATCTTCCTAATACGTGGAGACAATGTAAACAGAGAAAGTCATCGCACTTTGCACATTTTCTTTAATTAGTACACAGCAACCGAAAAATTGTTGTACGGACACGGCTGGGATTGTACTCCAGATATCTCGACAACTAGCCGTGTGCGTTCGCCTTACGGTACGGTGGCGAGCAATCCACGACACCATGTTTGTTTATCTGTCAACATCTGACTTCACAATTCCGTAGGGATAGGCTCAGCATCTGAGACATCTCCATTTGGTGGGGATTAACGTCACAAGCTATTAAATTATAGCTACTAAATCCAAGGGGCCAGAGTGAGAGCAAAAATCTTCCTTTTCCGGAATTCTTCCATACATAAAAATAGTAGCCCCAACTGAAAAATTTCGGGACAGGTCGAAGCAGACAGTGATTTGCGAAGCAGTCGGAAGTCTTGACCCCAGACGACAGGACTTTCGTTAATTTTAGTGTAGGTTTAGCTATTTTCCTTACAGACTACCGTCCGTGGAATTTCTAACAATACCACGAATTCGATGATGGATGATATGAGATTTCTCGTAATGATTTTCCTAATGTTCTAATCTTTCAGGTTATTGTTCACTAAGCGAGCATTTTTGTCCTGTCTCAGACATTATCTGGAATCGGTCAGGGCGCAGAGCTTTTACTTTTAGCACTACATGATACATGAAAAAGTGCCGCAAACACTGTATTTCTCAAACTGCATTGCTACATTTTTGAGTTATTTCTGTGTTCTCCCACAGTCAAATGATCCTCAGTATTCTTCAGAATCTAGAAATAGCTTTTGCACGTTGGATCCGCAAAAACAGCATTTCGTGCTACATCTTTGATGCTCCTGGGCGTAAGAGACAGGAATGTTAAACTCAGTATGTTGCCAAACATTTTGTTTGATAATCTCGGAACTTACAATTCCAAATACATAGCATTTGCATGAATGCGTACTTGGAGTTCTAAATGACAATATCCCTAAACATTTTAAACAGTTTCATCTGCATGATATGTGATTGAGGATGTTGTCTTAAAGTTTAATAAAGAAAAGCGATATGCCAAACACAACGATGCAAATGGGATTTTAATTTTGCATGCGAAGAGAATACGCATCAATGATCAAGGAAGTCATAGACATATTTTCCATACTAAAATCGTCAGACTTGTGCAAAAGCAGTACGATAAATGAAATCAACGGTATCAATTTTGCAATAAACAAGTATACTATGTGTTTTGTATCCCACAATATGTTTTATCATAGGCTCTCGCTATAATTCGTTTTTTTTCTTCACGCAAACATGAACAACACAGTTATTAAGACTTTTACTATTTTATTTGCCGATCGGTAATGTGCTAGACAAGAAACTGTGTAATCCAACGGAAAATGAAATGAAATATCGCTGCGTATATCAGTGACAAAGGCGAAAACTTTCTCCAGTGACAACCATCGATCCTGGAACCCCTAAAGGGCACATATACAAATGTCGTTTGTACAACTAACCTATAGAAAATTGCTAGGATTTTCAAAAGGTTACACAGAAATCCAAAACTGACATATTACAGTAACAGGGCAGCCTCTGGCGTCTATTATAGTGCGACAACCTATTTCGGCCACCCCTCGTACTTCTGTACTTCTATTTTCTAATTTTACTAGGTTACCCTCTTTATAATACGTTGCTCTTATTTAGAATTGGTTGGATCAAATTCTCGTTTTGCGTAGTGCACTACTACTGTGTCCTCCAGTACTTGCAAGAGTTTCTGACTTACATACGCTGATATTTCGTTCTTTGTTACCTAATACAATGGAGTCCTAAGTGATATGCATTACTAATTCTTAGTCTAAAATGTACAGATCCGTTTATTTATGCAATTCAGAAAAATTGGTATCAGACAACTTTACAAAATTGGTCCCTGGTGCTCGAAATAATATTTGTCTGTGTGCTACCTGTTCTGGTCTTCCATTTAAGTGCTGTTATCACATTATAAAAACTTCAAATTCAGAAGTAGCTTTATTTTCTCTAGTTGCCTCACTGCTTCAGCTGCAGTGAGGGTAATAATATTCCCCAAATTTTTGGTGTTAGCCCAATGTCCATTTAGACAGTAAGGAATCTCAGAGCACGTAGCACACAAACAAGAACCATTCTTGCACCAGGGAACATTTTAGTAATTTACGTATCATTTTTCTGAATTGCATAAATAAAGGGATCTGTATATTTTATTCTAAGAATTATTGGAGTATAACACTCGGAGCTTAAATGGAAAGGCTGACAGACATAGAACTCTTACTAGTAGTATGTACGACGTCGGCTCTGGTTTGTAATGTAAGGTACAGAAGCAGGACACCTGCTCGAAACAATAACTGTGCAGAAAAATAGGAAGAGAAGTAAAAGTGACCCAACCTAATTCTAAGTAAAGATACCATATGCTGCATAGACGTCAAAGTGCGAACATAAGGAAGTAGTACATGTACAGTATATGAACGAAACTCGTAATCGCATTAAAATAGTCCACTTGCTTATCTGGGAATGTAGTAGTATAAGTCAGATTTGAAATATGTACCACCTAACAGACTGTAGACGAACTTCGTGTTACAAGTGATATTCGTATGGAAGTAGACATCCGTCATACATAACACGATATGCAACTTGTTCATTAACCACCTTTTACGAAATGATGAGGACCACTTCTACATTTAATCAAATTAAAAACGGTATTTACAAGTTAAAACATATGATAGATAAAAACACTAGATCTTTCGATCACACTAGTGATCTTCATCAGGTCACCCACCTAATAGCATCAGGGTACGTCGACACGCAATATATAGGGATATTTGATGACCCAAATAATGGGTAGAGCGCATGCTCACGAAAGTTGTTGGGAACCGAGAGAGAGAAACATAGAGAGAGACAGGTAACAGGACTGCGAACGAGGAGAGTCAAAATGATGTTACACATATATTAATATTTCAGCTGTAATTATTATTTCCGCAATATTCAAGTAGAGCAGTCCATGTTCGTGGGAGGAGAGAAGGTACATCGTTGTTACAGCAAATACCTCTACAATGGTGAATATACAAGCTTTCTGCAAAGAGGGTCATGCGTTTGGGGCTGTATGTAATGAGGATTTTACATTCATCCCATAATGGTGTATGTGTGCCGCTAGCTACCAATCGGGCTAGGGTTGTCGAATATGAGCCTGTTCTGACATCGCGTGAGTGTTCAAGCAAACGGGTGTTTAAATTACGTAGGGTTGAGCCTATGTACACTTGATCTATTTCAATAGGGTTTAAAGCTCTCAGGAGGATAAGGTAGACGCCGTACCTGTGTTTGGTTTCAACGGGATCCCTGTCACGTTTAATTAGAGTGTACAAATTGCGTGTTTGTAAACCAAAGTTTATATTAAACCGGGCACATACATGTTTTAAAACGCTGGTGCAGCCGTTTTAAAACATGCATGTGCCAGGTTTAACATAAAGCTTGCGTGAGCATGCGCTCTAACCATTATTTGGGTCATCAAGAGTCCCTATATATTGCGTATCGACGTACCCTGATGCCATTACGTGGGAGACTTGATGAAGATCACTAGTGTGATCGAAAGATCTAGTGTTTTTATCTGTCATATGTTTTAACTTGTAAATACCGTTTTTAATTTGATTAAATGTAGAAGTGGCCTTCATCATTTCGTCAAAGGTGGTTAATGAATAAGTTGCATATCGTGTTATATACCACCTCTTGAAAATTCTGGAGATTTTGCTTTGGTTATTGATATAAAAGCAATTTGCAGACGATCCCTTTGGGGTACCAGAATCGATGATCGTCAAGGAACAAAGCTGTCGGAATTACCACCAATCTACTGAATGAGACTTCGCTGCACCTCCCGATGAATTTCAAAGTTGTTTGTTGCAGGACATTTGATTTGAATTTACATAAGCGCAAAAGAACCAATTGACACTGCCGAATCAGTTGTGCTTTTTAAAATCATTACAATGATTTCGTAAGCAAAATTTTATTCATTTTATAAATCAATAATGTTTTCCTAAAAACTTACTGAACATGATTTCGTTTTAAAACCATGTTTTTGGTAATCTGAAAAAAGTATATATTATGAACTGGTAGGCTCTTTAACTTTGTAAAATTGCCAATCAGTTTCATTCTACACAAAATAGTATAACTTTACTAATGATCCGAATTTCTCGGCGTACAATAGATATAAAACTTTCGAAGCTTTCTCACATCAGCCAGATGGAGTTTTTCATGCAACATACAAAATGCCATCTGATTGTTGTGAGAAAGCTTGGAAAGGTTTATTTTTATTCTACGACAACAAATTCGGATCATTAGTATAGTTATACTACTTTGAGTATAGTTGGTGTACAGTTCCTACTTATTAATTACTTTCATTCTATTTTATTATTTTTTTTGTATTATTTTCTCTGAACTATTCAAATTTGTTGGTTCAATCACTGCGATTTTTGAAAAATAAAAATTCCAGTAATTGCTTAAAAACTGTAGTTTTGTCGCAGTATACACAAAACGAGTTTTTATCAGCAAAGTTAGCTTCTTATTGACTTTCAGCAAATTTTCGATGGTTCGGCAGCTTATTGAAGCATATTCTCTACAAAGAGCTTGGAAATATTATTACGATTTTTGAAACGCTGCACCTTCTATTGCTTGAAGGAAAATTCTCTTTATTGAAAAGATTGGAGGTACCAGTTGCGCCTTTTTTAGTAAAGGTCCAGCTCTTTTAAGATAAAAGTACTTTTCCTATATAACAAAAGCACTTTTCCTATATAACTAACTATATCAAATGTAAGGTCAGGTGATGCGTAACATCACAGCCTCTCCTTGACAAATGTCAACCCCGCCTTCTCGTGGTACATCCTGTTCCCACTAAAGGGGCTCTGACGACCGCCAATAGCGGTATAACTATACCCTCGGGATTAGAGGAAATGCTATCCCACACACACACTCACCAACCCGCTTGGCCAGCGTGGTGAGTTATGGACAAACCCCTCCGAAATGACTCCACAACTTAAATCTTGGCCCTCAGTCTCCGGCAGCTGAAATGTACCTAGCCAAGGCAGCGGCCAGTGCGACATGAAGGCAGAGGGTGCTAAGAATCCCCGGAGGACCGGACTAGGCTGCCATCTGATGCTGACCTTGGCTACATATCACGGACGCTCCCTATCTTCTGATTCAAGGCTTCTTGAATTGGAAGAGGAACTGCAAAGGATCAAGTGGGACATCGTCGGGCTAAGTGAGGTAAGGAGAAAAGGAGAAGATCTCATTGAACTGAAAAGTGGACATCTCTTCTACTATCGTGGGACAGATACTGGGAGAACTAGTGGTGTTGGATTTATAATAAACAAGAAACTGAAGGATAAAGTTGTAGAAGTTGAAAGTTCCTCTGACAGAGCTGCACGACTCGTTATCCAACTCTCGAGAAGATACCAGGCTCAGATTATTCAAACTTATGCACCCACCACAAGTCAGGCTGAAGAAGAAATTGAAGAATTTTATGAGGAAATTCGTGATCTAAATAATAAAGGTAAGCAGCACTTGAAGATAATTATGGGAGATTTCAATGCAAAAATAGATCAACGGCAACAGAATGAAACTTCAGTAGGTAAATTCGGTCACTGCAACAGAAACCAGCGTGGAAATACTCTCGTAGAGTTTGCAGAGGCAGAAGGGTTTTTCGTCTTGAACTCCTTTTTCAAGAAAAAGCCACACAGGAAATGGACATGGAGACATCCAAATGGGACGACAAGTGAAATTGATTTTATTATGTGTAACAAAAAATTCGTCATAGAAGACTGCAGTGTGCTAAACAAGTTCAACACAGGCAGTGACCATAGATTGGTGAGATGTAAGATGCACCTCAACACTAAACTCGAACGTAGCAAGCTCATAAGGCAAACAAAATGTATTGACATAACTATCCTTAAAAAACACCATAATACCTTCAAATTGGAACTGAAGAACAGGTTCTCTGCTTTAGAAGGCCTAACATCGGAAGAAGTGGATATTTCTGAAGTTAACAGAAAAGTAACCAAAGCTCTTATGGAAACAGCAACAAAATTAGCTGGGTCTAATAACAAATTGCATGTGAACAAATTATCAGGAAAAACCAAAATGTTGATGCAAAAAAGAAGAGTGATGAGGACAACTAAAGAAGATGTGACTTCCAAAGTGGAATATATAGAGCTATGCAAGACAGTACGAAAAAGTATCACTGAAGACGTAAGGAAATTTAACTGTGAACTAGTAAGGAAAGCAATTGAAAACAACCAAAGCCTAAAGATAGCAAAGGGACATCACAGTAAGGGAAAAAAAACAGATTATGGCACTGAGAAAAGAAGATGGTTCTGTAACAAGAAATAGAGGCGAAATTTTGACAAGAGTGAAAGATTTCTACTCCAAATTATATGAAAGGGATGATACATGTACTCCAGACATCATGAAAGATACCAGTACCAGAGTTCTTCCAGTCCTTCCAGCAGAAGTTGCACATGCAATCAAGAACATGAAGCGGGGAAAAGCTCCAGGAGAAGATGGAATTACTGTAGACATCATACAAGAAGCAAGTGGAGAAATCGAAACAGTACTCGCCCAAATTTTCACTCGATGCATTAATGAAGGGAAAATTCCTGAGGATTGGAACAACGCTACAATGATCTTGCTCCATAAAAAAGGTGACATTGAGGATCTCAGGAACTACAGACCTATCAGCTTTCTATCAGTGGTTTATAAAATCTTCACTTAAGTTCTTTCACACCGCTTGAAGGTGACACTGGACATGGCTCAACCGAGAGAACAAGCTGGATTCAGGAGTGGCTACAGCACAATAGATCATATCCACGTACTGAGAGAACTAATTGAAAGAGCGAGGGAATATGAACTTCCATTGTGCATGGCTTTTATCGATTATGAAAAAGCCTTTGATTCGGTGGAACCATCAGCAGTTGCAACGGCTCTGAAATCCTGCGGTATTGAAGATGCATACATTAATATTATTAATAACATCTATGAAAATGCAAGTGCAAAGATTCGGCTGTTTGAAAATACAACACACATAAAAATTGGAAAAGGAGTGAGACAAGGTGACACCATATCTCCGAAGCTCTTTAATGCCACATTGGAAAATGTCTTTCAATCACTGAGCTGGGAAAACAAAGGGATAAAGATTAATGGAGATTATCTAACCCACCTTCGTTTTGCTGATGACATAGTCATTTTTGCAACTACACCATCAGAGCTACAGAGTATGATCCAGGAACTTGCTGACAAGAGTAAAGAAGTGGGATTAAAAATGAACTTTCAGAAGACAAAAGTGATGTACAATGCTTTTACAAGAAATGAAGATTTATCGATTTATGGAGAAAAGCTGGAGATAACAGACACGTACGTCTATCTTGGACAGCAGATATCAAGTGAGGGTCACATTGATGAAGAAATTAATCGGCGTACAAAACTTGCCTGGAGAGCTTTTGGAAGAAACAGCATAATTTTCAAGAGCAATATGCCATTATGTCTCAAAAGAAAAGTGTTTGATCAATGCATCCTTCCAGTGCTTACGTATGGTGCAGAGACGTGGACCTTAGCTAAAAGAGACATACAAAGGCTGCAGACAACTCAAAGTAGCATGGAGAGGTGCATGCTTGGTGTAACCAGGAGAGATAAGAAGAGGAACACGTGGATCCGAAAAATGACAAGAGTGGAAGACATCATGATCAGAGTTAAATCCCTGAAATGGCATTATGCTGGACATACTGCCAGAAGGACAGACCATCGATGGACAGCCGAAATTTTAGATTGGATTCCAAGGGACAGGAAAAGACCCAGAAGAAGACCACATGGAAGATGGGTGGATGAAATTCGAAAGTATGCGGGAGTGACATGGAGGAGACTGGCACAAGTCAGACCGTTGTGGAGGAAACTTGGGGAGACCTTCGTCCAGCAGTGGATTGATAATGGTTGAAAATGATGATGATCAAATATAAGTATTTTCCTATATACTGAGAGAATCATTTAATACTCTAATTTGAGTACGCATTTGAAATTTCAAATTGAATGTTGCATTTTCACAAAATGTACTTAATTTTCTTTGGTTATGAACGAGAATAATGATTGCAAAGAGCAAAACATTCTGAAAAAGAGCTATGATATCATTATTTCATGGTGTTGAGAACCTTTAGTTTTGAAGCGTGAATAGTTGCTGAACATCTATCGTCGAATGATATCTACATATCAATAAATAATGAAACATTTCCACTTCTTGGAAAACTAATTTCAATTAACCCTTTACAGTTTCAATAAAAGCATGAAAGAAGATAACGCCGCATAAATATTCATGTTTTGATCTTTTAAAACTTGTTGCATCAAATTAGGACGAATATCAGCAAAACATGTGCCTTTGATGCCACTTCAAAGTAATTTTTGCGTAAGCATCACGCTGTAGAGCAACCGTGCAACCTTACATGTGCGCTGTAGAGCAACAGTGCAACCTTACATGGGCGCTGCAGAGCAACCGTGCAACTTTACATGTGCGATGTAGAGCAACCGTCAGTTATTATATAAAACCAAGCTAGGCAGTTGATAAAGTTCATCTGCGGCCCTGTTTGTTATTCATGTTTAATTTAGGGAAAAGTGCTAGCGAAACATACTGTTCAATATGCCAGGCGTATGGCAAAACGGTTATGGGTAAGAGGACGTGTCGAGAATGGTTTGCCAGGTTTTTTTTTTTTTTTTTTTTTTTTGATTGGAGGTTTAACGACCACCGTGAGCAACTCAATGGGCTATAAGCAGTCGCCCGTCCCTAATTTAGGGGCACTGGTTCCAGGGAAGGGAGAGAGCCAGTGCCGTAAGACAAACACAACATCCATGCCTGACCGGGATTCGAACCCGGACCCCTTACGGACGAATGATCAGAGGCCAGCGCCTTAGACCACTGCGCCACCGGGGCGGCTTTGCCAGGTTTAAGAAAGGTACTCTAGGTTTGGAAGACAAGCCACATGCATGTAGACCTGTTACATGAGGATGCCACAGAATCGACTACGCAACTGGCGAAACGTTTGAAAGTGACTCAATCAACTGTGGTACGGCATCTACAGGCCTTGGGGAAGATCCTGAAGATTGGTAAGTTAGTTCCGCATAATTTAACGGAGCGCAATATTGGTCAAAGATTGGGCATCTGCATGCCGTTGCTGAACAGGTTTCAAGGAAAGAATTTTTTTGGAAGGTTGTCACCGGGGATGAAAAATTAGTCTATTGCGACAACCCAGTAAGCCAGCGATCCTCGGTCGACCCAGGCCAGCCATCAGCATCCAATGCAAAACAGGATATCCACAAGGAAAAAGGCGCTCTTGTGTATGTGGTCGGATATGCATGGAGTGCTGTATTTCGAACTGTTGAAACTGGGCGAAACAAACACTGCACAACGATATAGCAATCAGTTGATGACCTTGAACGCCGCAATCGAGCAAAAACGCTTAAGGACAGGTAAAGGACGTCGCGCAGTCATTCTGTTACACGATAATGCCAGATCACATGTCGGTGCCACCACGAAATTAACTCTTGAACCATTACACTGGGAGGTTTTACCACACCCGGCTTACTTCGCGGTCATTGCACCCTCAGACTTTCATTTGTTTCGCTCTATGCAACATGCTCTAGCAGAACAGCAGTTCACCACAGTTTCAGAGGTGTAAAATGTCGTCACTGCGTTCTTCAGCTCAAAACCCGAGTCCTTCTATCACAAACTGTCACTGCAGCTAACTGCCAGTATTTCGCTGAATAAATGTGGGCTGGTTTCCTGATTGTTCCTGTGTCCTTTCACCTTAAAACGGCGGAAAATGTTGCATACCCCATATATTACAGTGCAACAGATACTGTCAGAACTAAGAGTTCTGAATTTATAATTAGCAAGAAACTGAAACGCCATGATCTGTATGTCAAATGATCCTCAGACTGAACTACATATCTCATTTTGTAGCTCTGATATCGATACCAGATTCAGGTCATGTAAGCTTACGCGCCCATCAGTGGTCATCTTTATGCAGAAAACGAGGCCTTTTATGAGTGACTTCTGTTTCTAGATGAAAAGGGTATCAGCACTTAAAGATCATTGCGGATGATTTCAATCCAAATAATAGGACAACATGAACAGAATGAATCCTCAGTACGTAAATGCAGTAATGGCAACAGAAACCAGCGTGGAAATGCTCTTTTCTAATTTGCAGTGGCAACAAGGTTTTCATAATGAACTTCGTTTCTAAAAAAAAAACAGCTTAGGAAATGGACATGTAAACACACCAGTGAAGTAAAAATTGGCATTTACCTTATTTTGGAAAATAACGAAATTTTCATTGATGACTGCAGTTTGCTTAACAAGTTCGAAACAAGAAGTGATCATAGATTTTGTGATGTAAGATGCACCTTAATTCCAAACTTGAATGTCGCAAGCTGATAAAGCGAAATGCATTGACATGTCAATGCATTGCGCTTATACGGAAAAGTATCACCAAAAAAGTATCACAATACGGAAAAGTATAACCAAAAAAAAGTATCACAATACGGAAAAGTATCACCAAAAAAAGTATCAGAATACGGAAAAGTATCACCAAAGACCTAAGGGAATTCATTTGTGAACTAGTGAAAGAGCTAAAAAAAACCGTGAAGAAAGCAAACGGTCACCTCACCAATGGAAGAAAACAAATTTTTTCATTCAAAAAAAAAAAAAAAAAAGGATGCAACTGTAATAAGAAATATAAGAAAAATTTGACATCAGTTAAATTTGACATGAGTTAATCTACACTAAACAACGTTGGTGTGCAAAGTTAAAGTTCGGAAAACAATAGTGGCAAAATAATCCAAAGCGCATTCTAAAACGTTAAGATACTCACATAATATATTGAGATGGATTCGAAAAACCAATGCCCGCAATGAAATTCACATATCAGTGATCAAAGTGCTAACAAGATGTTAATGAAGTTATATATAAGCCAAAGGAATTGTCAGTAGAATTTCTCGTTCACAGTGCTTGTTAAGAAACCGTTCAGTGGCAGCAAATGCTTTCCTCACTGTGTGTCCCATACACGTGTATCCGACGCTGTATGTTGGCAAGCGATGGAGTGATTAGCAGCAGACCTAACTTAGGCCTAGATCACAAGGGAGTTGATTATCTTTTCCAGATTGTTTTTGATGGTGATGAAAGCAATACAACAACACTAGTGAAGTATCACGAAGGTGTGGCCAAGTTCGTTCAATGCGCAAGACACTTCGTCAGTATCGTTTTTTCACTTTTCCCGTTCGGCGTCTTATGTCCTATACAGTCCGGCAATTGTCTTTGGAGCTGACACCGGGTTTAGAAAATCAAGACAAACTATACATATAAGGTTTAAGGCAATTGGTTTTTATCCCAGGAGCTATTAGTTATGTACACTAAGTTAGCTTTTCATTAGAATCACCGATCTAATAATGCGTTGCCCCATCTTTCTGTGTTCTCGCGGCCCGCAGACGTCTAGGAACAGATTCTACAAGGTTCCGAAGATCATCTGGACCTCTGAAGCCACTCCGTTAGTTCAGGCTCATTCCGTGGAAAAGGATTTATATTTTTTACACCCCCTTCCAGCATATCCAACAAATGTTCAGTTGTGTAACAGTCAGATGACTTTGGGGGCCAAGGCAATATGAAGAATTCTTGGTCGTGTTCCTCCAACCACTGTATGTATACGAGCCCAACGGCACTGTGTATTGTCCTTTTGAAAGATAGAAGTGTTGTCCGAGTAAACCTCTTGCAGATATGAATGGAGATGGTAGGCTAATATTTTCCCGTAGCATTCAGGGTTTGTGGGATTATAACCAACGAACCTGGAGCTTGCCAGGAACCAACTCCACCGGCCTGTTGAACCCCAAACGTACAACCAGTAGATAGGACTTCATGCTTTTTACGCCATATACGAAACCGGCTGGCTATCAACATGGTGCAGCAAGATACGGAACGCATCACTCTAAACGACCATCTTCGATCTGTTGAGCGTTCATTGCTCACGTTCCTTGTCCCATGCGAAGCGTTGTTTGAGATCATTGGGCCTACCGTGGACGCCCTGGTTGTTCTCTGGCTGCGGAGCCTCTGGCAAAACAAGTTACGGCGCATGTTGTATGTGAAATTAGGTCAAAATGCACCAATATTATATTGGTGGTTGAGCTGTGTGACTGTTTCTCATCGTTCCTGAGACACAGTCCTGACACTCACCTTTAGGATGAACCGCGCGTCGCTGGCCTATGTGAGTCTTTCTGCTGGATGTATGTGCATATTTAATCCAGTCCTGTTACATCATTGACATAGTACCGTATGTGAGTAGCGACTAAGTGCGACTGTTTTCGAGTTAGTGGCACCTGTCCTTCGGGGTCTCAATCATCTAGCCAGCGGCGGTCAAATTGGCTTAGGTCGCCACGCTTCCCCACTACTGGCAAACGTTTACAAATCCTGTTCAAGGATAGATGTGCACAATTCATAGTAGCCGCTCCCAGCGTTGATATCCAATGTACTTTGTTATCTCTCCAAATATGTAAAATGGGAGTAGGGTGTTCCTAATTTGAATCTAAATCAGTGTATGATGGCCCTTTATGACAAAAACTGTTGATGAAATTTTGATGCAACTTATTAAACGTATTCAGTCCTCTAATCACATTTTTAAAAATATCCTTTCCTCTATTCTTCTCACGTTCAAATAAAAAAAACAAAATAAACAAGATGTAACATACAAGTGAACACTTTAGTTATACGTTATTGAAAATTAATTTTTGAACCCATGAAAACTAAGCTCCGGTTCTCTGAGATAAGTGCTTCTGGTTCAATTGCTAGGTTTCTATTCCTATTGCAAAGGAAAGAACACACATATTCGGAGCAATTTTCTCTTTTTTACGGTTTCCAACCGTAAATTGAAGAAGCATATATGCTCCAGCTTTGTCCGTCCGTCTGCACGATAACTGGCTTAAAAATGAGTCGATTTCGATGAAAATTTAGTATGCGGTAGTACACCACCCGAGGAGGAACCCTATTGAAAACGGGACAAATGGGGTCAAAGGTCACGACGTAGGAGCGGAATCATTCCATTGCCCTTATGCGTCATAACTTGCGTAAAAATGTTTCGATTTCAATGAAACTTTACTATGTGGTACGGGACCACCTAGGAACGAACCCTATTGAAAAGGGGACAAATGGGGTCAAAGGTCACGACGTAGGAGCGGGATTATCCCATTACCCTTATGCGTCATAACTTGCGTAAATATGGTTCGATTTCAATGAAAGTTTACTATGTGGTAGGAGACCGCCTGGGGACGAACCCTATTCAAAATGGGTAAAGAGGGGTCAAAGGTCAGGACATATGATCGGGATGCATTCCATTGCCCTTTTGCGTTGTAACGTGCGTAAAAATGGTTCGATTTCGATGAAATGTCAGTATGTAGTAGGTGATCACCTGGGGACGAACCCTGTTGAAAATGGACGAAATGTGGTCAAGGGTCAGGACATAGGATTGCGAACCATTCCATCCCTCTTATCCCATATTATTAAGATGGACGTCGAGTAATTTTGCTTCCTATACTTCCAATGGAAAAACTTTTGTACACATTTCCTTCACATTTAATGTGTTCCCAAGGATGAAAATTTGAACATCGATTAAAATAACTTCATATTATAACTTGGAAAACTTAATATTTTCTAAAACATAACCATAATTATATTAAAAACCAATAACATTTCCTTTGGTGGTGTTGAAACCTGAGAAAAGATGGAGCGACCTGTACTTTGATGACGTCAGTGGACAAAAAAATGTTGGATTGCATAATTACGGTTATGGTTTAGAAAATAATAAGTATTCCAAGTTATGAAATGAAGCTATTTTAATCGATGTTCAAATTTTAATCCTTGTGAACGCATTAATTGTCCAGAAAAAAGATGGCGCGACCTGTATTTTCATGACGTCAGTAGACAAACAAATGTTGAATTGCATAATTATGGTTATGTTTTAGAAAATATTAAGTATTGCAAGTTATAAAATGAAGATATTTTAATCGATGTTCAAATTGCATCCATGGGAACGCGTTAATTGTGAAGAAAATGTGTACAAAAGTTTTTCCATTGGAAGTATAGGAAGCAAAGTTACTTGACGTCCACCTTAAAGTAGCAATTCTTGTATGTATGTATGTACATTTTATTTTGAAAACGGCTCTAAGAATTTTGATGAAATTCGTTAACCTACCGTTTTCTGGTACTAGAAATCGATTCAGCTTGATCTCGACTTTAGAAGAATTCGTTTAGTGGGTTAAATAACCACCCCGAATTATAACGTTTTTAGTGATGGCGTTGTTCCATTAATGTTATCAATGCTTAGAAATCTTATGACGTCACAATCTCGCGGCTGAGATGTTGGCGCGCGGTCACGCCATCTGTCTCATTACGTCACGCATTGTGTATGGATCCTATTAAAGATTTATGACGTCACACTTTTGCGGCGGGCAGATGGTAGCGATTCCCATCTGCCTCATTACGTCACGCGTTGAGTGCGTATGTCCGTCAGCACGATAACTTGCGTAACAACCGTTCGATTTCGATGAAATTTTAGTATCTGGTAGGGGATCACTTTGGAAGGAACCCTATTTAAAGTGAACGAAATGGGGTCAAAGGTCAGTACATAGGAGAGGGATCCATTCCACTGCTGTTATGCACCGTAACTAACGTAAAAAAGGTTCGATTTCGATGACATTTTAGTATGTGGTAGGGGATCACCTGGAGACAAACCTTATTGAAAATGGGCGAAATGGGTTTAAAGGTTAGGACACAGGAGCGGGATCTATTCCATATTCCTTATGCATCGTAACTTACGTAAAAATGCTTCGATTGCGACAAAATTTTATCATGTTATTTCGGAGGTATACCAAGCCGGTTGTGTTGAATATCATCGAAATGGGATCAAAGGTCAGGGCACAGGACCGAGATTTATTCCACCGCCATTTTTCTCATAACTTGAGTGATAACTTGAGTAATGATTTCTGTAATGTATGAAAGCGTATTATAATCAATGTATTGCATGATTTTACTAACCTGTTTGCTTTTGTTTAGATGTTTTTGTTGAAAAGCGGTACAACTACCAGCGTGAGCCTGCTTCTGAAGACTCTTTTAATTTTTTGAGAATTAAAGAGACTGATTCTAAAAGGACATGTATAGCACCTTGAGTCAGTAACATGGTTCTTATTTTCTTACTTTCTTTTATGTTAAGCTACCGTCTAGAGCCAATTTTTGTTTCCTTTCATTTCCTTCCTTGTTTTCCCAAACGCAAATCATGAAAAAATGTGCCAGTATTTTGCAGAATTCTTTCCAGACTAACCCATCACATGAGTACAGTAATAATTTTTATTTCTTTGCCCTCACAGATGATGATAAATGAAGGAACAGTTATTCATAACCGCCGAACTTTATAGCCTTCTTGTTAAGACGAGTAATAAACGTTGTGACGTACCTGCCAGCAGGACGCACATGACATAAAGGCAGATAGGAATCAGAATACATGTCTGCGTAGCTCAGTTGGTAGAGCTGCTTGTTCCGGAATAAGCGTCCTCGGGTTCGAATCCCGGCGTAGACCAAAAAATGACGGAGAAATTTACTTCGTTATAATGGCGCCCGAACTACCCGGATGACCCGACCGTTCAAAATCTCGCAATGGTGTGATGTTCTTTCCACACCGCGAGATAGGAAAAATCAGAGAATCCCTTCTGAAATGCTTCGAAAAATAAATGTGTGTGACGTTGCATTCCACACACCAGATTGACTGGGAGTTCTCAAGTGCACGTTCTACAGTGGTTGTCTGCCTGCAGCGATTCATGGTCACGGCTGATCCGTGGGCCATGCCCCCGGCCCTCTTTCGGGGGGGAGATGTGACGTACCTGCCAGCAGGACGCACATGACATAAAGGCAGATAGGAATCAGAATACATGTCTGCGTAGCTCAGTTGGTATAGCTGCTTGTTCCGGAATAAGCGTCCTCGGGTTCGAATCCCGGCGTAGACCAAAAAATGACGGAGAAATTCACTTCGTTATAACGTGCTATTTATGACAGAGTTCAAGTATGAAACAGTTTTTATGGTTTTGTACACTTACTTTTGCTGTTCTTGCTTTATTGTGTTTGCCGCCATAATATGGACATTATAAAAATTCTATTTTGTGTGTGTGCGATGTTTACATCCCGCAGATTTTGGTGAGATACGCAGGTTTGTTTTTTAAAGAAAAATTTAAAATCTGAAGCAAATAAACAGCTATGATGAACCAAAGTACAAAAGTAAAAACAATTGCACTGATTGCAATGAAAAATTGATTTTGGATATAAAGATTATAATACCTATATAACATTTATGTTTTCTTCTTGAGTGGCAAAAGCAAAAAACAGGATTTACTTACCTAGTATAAACAGTTATGTCGGGACGCCAGACTTCTGTACTTGGTACATTAAATGATGTAATGCCGTCAAACTCTTGGGGGTCCCAAACTAAATAATCATCCTTCCATTTCTGTTTCACAAACAAAAGTACCAAAGACTATTAATGCAAAGACTAAATTTCAATTTTAAAATTGTAAAATAATTAAAATAAATGTCCAAATTCAAAATTGCAGGGAATTTGGATAAACATAAAAAAATACATAAAAACAACATAACTTTTGCATATCGAAGATGCATGTACATTTATGTATTTTTTCAATTAAACTAAGGAAACACTGTATGATAACATTCTACTATTTCATTTCCACCACTGCAGCCACTCTACACAATCCATTAAAATTTAATTAATTGTTCGAGTTATATCAGGCAGAAATAAATGGTGCCTTATACTGTATTTATTATAAGTGAAATCAGTTAAGCCCATATACTGTATCTTCTCCGTAATTCAGTGTATTCCAGTTTTGCTGTGAAAGATCGTTAATGAAATGAGCATGCCATCTGTGATCACAGGAACTGTAGGAAAATCGGAATACATTTACGCACGTTTATGCCAAGCGATAGCATTCAGGAACACATCGTGACTGCAAAGGAAGTGTTTTGTACATTATGTAGGCAGACGTAATTGGACATTGTAAGTACCTAGAAAAAGAGTATTGTATTTCAATCAGTAGGGAGTAAGTCTTCCAATTTGTCAGCGAAGAAGGTCCTGTTGGTATAGACCTCACCTCTCATTTACGTTCATCCCATAGGTGTCAAATGGATTCAGTTCCAGGCTCTGAGTAAGCCAGTCTACCCGCGAAACCTGAGTTTTCTTCATACGACTCCATTGCAGCCCTGGAAACATGACAAGTGACATTGTCGCCCTGAAAGAAAGAATAGTCGTGTCTGCAGATCTACGACAACGTTGGAAACATTGAATTATCCAAGATGTTGCTATACAGCACACAGTTCGCGTTGTCACGAATAACCAGTGGACCCACACAATACGAGCTGAAACAGCCTCATACCATAATTCTACCGAATCCGTGCTTCACAGTCGGCTCTGTACATTGCGGAAGCAGATGTTCTCCAGGTAAATGCCAAACCCAAGACACGTCCATCCGATCGGAGTAATGTGAAGCAGAGTTCCTCGCTCGATAACATCTGCAGCCTTCGCCCCATTGTCCAATTTTTATGCTGTTGACACCATCACAGCCGAACGATATCGGAGTTCATGGTCCGGTCTTCAAAGTGTCTTGGTGGAGACCATAACATCTGTAGCCATCTGGAACTCATCTCGTATGGCTTTCATTAAACTGGACCTGGATTTCCGGATTTTTCTTACAAGTACCCTGCGGTGCCTGGGTTGCAGTTTGGTGGGTATTCGAACGCGTGGTGAATTCCTGTAGTGTCCTGTCTTCTTCCATTTGTTGATGCCAGAGCCTATTTAGCGACCTGTGTGACATCAGCAATCCCTCATATGCTCATGCCTGTAATTTAACAGACTATTATGAAGTCCTTTTCAAACTCGGAGAACTCTCTCCGGATAACCATTTCACTAGCGATTGATCTGAGCGTACTCCCGGTGATCTTTTTATACCTTATCGACCACGTGTCTGCTGAGGGAGAACACCATTGCGCCTGCGTGGAGAAGTCCAATCACTCCTATACCATGCGAGCACTATGGCAGGACGCATTATCTTGTTGAATGTAGCCATCCCCATTGGGATAAACTATCCACATGACAGGATGCACTTGGTCCGCAACGATGTTTAGATATGATGTGCCAGTCAGATGTGGATCAACTCGAATTAAAGGGCCCAAGGAATGCCAGGAAAACATTCCCCAAACCATAACGTTGCTTCCACCAGGTTGCAGGGTTTTAGCAATGCATTTGCGGTCCATGCTTTCGTGCTGTTTCCTCCGAATTCTCACACGGCCATCGGCATAGTGCAACTGAAACCGTGATCCATCGGATCACATAATTGGTTTCCAGTTATCAACTGTCCAATCCTTGTGCTCCTGTGCGAACTGGAGACGGTTTGTCTTGTTAACTGCAGACAGCAAAGGTGTTCGAACAGGCTTTAGGCTGCCATATCCCACCCGGTGCAATGAACATCGAACAGTGCGTGTAGAGATCATTTGAGCGGATCCTTGATTAAGATGGTCTGTAATTTGCTACACTGTTGCCCTTCAGTTGTTTGTTACCAGTCTGGACACTCTCCGTTCCGTCCGATCAGTCACTAGTCGATGACGACCGCACGTTGCACGTAGAGACCCAGTTTTTGGCTGACAATCCAGTCTTTAAACACTTTAACAACAGCTGCTCTGCAACATTTCACGAATGGGGCGGTTTCGGTGATACTCCTTCCATGGCTCCGAGCTCCTACAATCATCCCATGTTGAAAGTCCGTCAAATCGCCTTTTTTACCAAACTCGTCACCCAACAATCACTGCTACTACTGTCGCAAGCACTAGGCTTTCCCTTTTTATACTAGCCTCGCCATCTGGTGGCTACTGCATGCAGCCATAGCTCGTTTGCTTAAAACTGTCAGGTGGTCATAGTAAAGTGACCACTCAGTGTATACTCAAGGACAATAAAATTTGCACACCAAGACGAAAGCGTCGGCTTGAACTGAAATTTTAAGGACGTAATGATACAGATGAATGACACACATGATGGCAATAACAGAGCTGCAGGACTATTACCGAGGAATCTGGGGAACTCAGCCTGGTCATCTTCAGTAGCGCGTCACATCGTCTCGTGCGGCGATACATAATGAAATACGGTCCGTCGTGGAGGCGAACAGATGGCTGATGTTGTCCTGAGGAAGACAGGCATACGTGATGGACGGTGAGCTCCAAATCCCAGAAAGTGCAACACGGCTGCAGCCGGCGTTTCAACTGGTCCCACAAATGCTCGATATGGAACATGCTCGGGGAGCGGGCATGCCGTGAAAATTCCTAGACAAGACGTACATAGTCCTAGGCCACCCTAGCCGTATACGGGCGGGCATTGTCCTGCTGGTATAGCGCATCTGGAATACCGGCCAAGAATATAAGCACGTGGAGCCGTAGGATCTCATCCATATACCGCTGGCCCGCCAATGTCCCACGTACCACTACTAGAGCTGATAGTCATTCATAGGCAATGGCTTCCCGAACCATAATGCCTGCAGTGGGAGAGGTGTGGCGCTCAAGAACTAGGTTGGGATTTTGCCGTTGACCCGGGGACCGCCACAGCCGGACACGATGCTCATCTGTTCCCAAAACGGAGCGAGCGCACATAGCTAAAGACCACACGTCACCAGTCTGTGGCGTTCCACGTCGCTCTAGCCTGGCGCCACCACACACGGAGCTGCAGATGTTCCAGTGTTAATGGCAGCACACGTAAGGGGCGCTGGGATAGCAGATTCACTTCTGCGAGGCGTCGGGAAATGGTTCGTGGGCACACAGGAGCCGCTACATTTCCCTGTATATTGGACTGTGTCCCCGTGGGATCCGTTTGTTCTTGGCGCACGATCTGTCAATTCTCTTTAAAGGTGGTCCTCCTGGTCCAGCCGGAGCCGCGCCGCCGTGTAGTAAGCCCGTCACGTTTTCACTTCTGCCAACACAGTCGGATGGTATGGTCAGAACGATCCACCTGGCGGCCTATACAGAGAATTGACCACCCTGCGGATTTCAGACCAATGATAAGTCTTCTCTCAAAGTCCGTAAGTTGTGTAAATGGACGTCTCTGGCATCTGCCCGGCATTCGTGTCACTCTGTACTCTTGTTTGCGTCTGCCGGTGCTTTGCGTTTTCATGGGGCATTGACGACATGCCGGTTTATGAGGCTGCTGGTTCATTCTTGCCGCGCCACCAGAGGATGTGCGGGCATGCGCGCTTGCACTAAACGTGGATCATTTGCATACCAGCACGCTTTCAAGGTATATGCAAAGTTTCGCGGTTGTAGCATGTTTTCTTCTAGGTACGCAAATGTTATTAACTGTGAGTATAATAACAACGAGACTCGCATTTAAAACTAATAAAAATTTATCCTGATAGTCCTCTTAGTCAAATATTTAGCATTACTACGATCAGATTTAAAGAACTGTGTTACACGTACTACAGGTGTAACAAAATATTCCATCACTCCGTTGTTTACCATTATCTTATCAGGAAACAATGACTGCGTGCATTACCTGACTATGTGGGTGATTCATGATGGGTCATTATCCCCGCTGCATACACACTCGATGTGCGTAAGTTTAATCCATTCTGAGAGTGAATCTACTTCTATTTCCCATCTTGGGTTTGAGTAGAAATGAACACAGGCTGGGTGTTTGAAAACAGTTGACAGAAAAAATTTAATGGACGTCTACAATTTGGATCGAATGCATTGGAAAAAACAATAACGTTTTCATGAGCAATTTACCATTAAATCTTAAGTTTTTAATCAGGGCATCATTCCAGTTCTTTCTTATGGGTCACAGGCATATACCATAATTGACAAAGGCATACAACAAATATATACAACTCAAAGACGTGTGGGGATATGCATGTCTGATGTATCCAAGAAAAGCAGAAAAGATATTCATGTTTCAGGAAAATGACAGGAATTAATAATGATACCATTATCAAAGTGGTCTATTCCTCTAGCATTATGTCCAGCGCATTACCACGAAAGAGATTTTAGTGGTAATGGCTAGACATAATGCTAAAAGAACGTACCACCGTTGTTCAACTAAAATACTGGGTTGGATACCGAGGAACAGGAAAAGTACCAGAGGAACAATATTCGTACACACACATATACTGAACTCAGAGTTGCAACTCCATACTATAAACGCCATATGCAGGCTATGATATGCGTTAGTAGTGACGACACATGGTTTAGGACATCTGAGTGCTTCTTGTGGAATGAAATTTCAAGTATTCGATAAGAAAGACAAACAATATGAGCGACTTCACGAGAGAAATGGTAGTAGGCAATGTTTCTACGGTATCAATTACACGAATATTTGCGGGGTTCAACTGTACGTCAATATGTACGGGTACACGAGTGTATGTTTCAGTAGTTAAGGCAAAACAAAGCCAAAGAAACAAAGAACATCCATGGCAAAAATCGGATGTTGAATGTTCCAAAGTACATATTCTTTCTGTGCATGATAAACCAAAGTTTCTATTGCAGACGATTTAAAGTATATTCATGCATATGACAGAAATTTTCACGGAATTGGAATTGCTGGGTTTTCAACCCTCATGACATCCGTAAACGTCGTCTGAGAGCCAAACGGATTTCCTTCCTTCAGAGGTGGCTGCAACAGCTATTATGCATTAATAAGCGAAAACTTATCGGTGTTCTCGAGACCACTGTAGGTGGGATCAGATACAAGCGAGGTTATCAGATGAATCTCATTAAACAGTATTTCTACCGAATTACCTATGAAGGAGGTTTCCCAAAGTAACGAATCGCGACTGCACTTTCCATCTGTGGAAGTTGATGCTGGTGGAAGCTGATGCATGTGAAATCTGTTTCTTGATATGGTACGGCTACATCCATCATTTCGCCTCCGAGCATCTTTAATAACCAGTTTTGTTATTTAATGGCGACACTGTATCCGGACAGAGATCTACTCTAAAATTTTAAATTCACTGCGTAACAGCCTATGATATAGCCACAGTTCCCAGAGCATTCCACTGATACGCTATGTTGCTCGTGGCTTGCACGTTCTCACTGAACAATCATTTTTCTGAGACATATATTGGAACCCGCTATTTAAATTTAATAGAAAATCATATCCTTCTCTTTGTTTGCATGCGGATGTCAACAGCGGTCTGGATGATAAATATATGTCTGGAAAATAATGGATTATACAGCGAGAGCCCCAGCAATACAACGATTTGTCTAATATGACGTTTGTCCTAGGCGTGCAGCCAAAAGAGCTACTTTCCAGCAATGCATGGACTCCACAAGATCTCTAAAAGTGTCTAGTGGTATCTGGTATCAACGCGTAACCAGCAGGTCCTTTAACTCTCATAAAATACGTGGTTAAGCCGACGTAGGTCGGACTTGCTGTTCCAACAAAAGCGATAGGTAATCAATCAGATTGACGTCTGGGTAATTTGGAGGCCAAGGAAATAAAAATGGAAGTCTTCGTCATTTTCCGTGAATCGTTCTCGAAAGACCAGGGGTGTGGAATGTCACATCATTTTGTGGAAGGAGTTACTAATGTAGGGGATTACCATTGCCATGAAAGTATGTACCTGGTCTACAATTATATCTAGGTATGTGGCAGGCGTCATAGTTTTTCCTAGAAATGAATGTCTGTATCCATGGTTTTTCCATCAAAATATTTTCCAAATCATCACCATTTCTTGACCTGTTTGTTTTTCTCCCACGGTGCATCATGCTGCAAAAATGTTCCCAAGTAAAGGATGCACACGTACTCGGCCATCCACACGGTGTAGCAGTAAACGAAATTAATTAGACCAGACGAACCTTTCCTATTGTTAAAGTTCCAGTTTTGTGGCTCAAGTGCTCATTGTAGGCGTTTTCGACAGTAAACGGAAGTTAGCATGTACATTCCGAGCGTACTGTGGCACTTCAACCTCATTATCAACATGGTTAATGTACGGTGTGTTGTGACACATTACTCCCGTTACCAGCATCCCAATTACCCGTCAGTTGGCCACATTGTTCCTTCTGTTAGATCACGCCAGGGGAAATAGCGTTCGCTGACCTGTAGCAAATATGAGTCGTGGTTGGCAAACATTCTTTTCGTGTGGTTCGTGGTTTTTTCCTCCTCGTACCACGTTTCCAAGGTATTAATCACGGCTGACTCAGAGTAACCCAGAAGCCTTGCCGTCTCTAAAATGCTCTGACCCAGTCGTCTTGCTGTTAAAATTTTGCCTTTGTCAAACTCCCTGGTCTGCTGCCCTTCTCATCTCAAGAACAAGTATAATTAACAGAGCTGAACATGAGATGTTATTTATATCGCTGATTAACAGAGCTCAACATGAGATGTTATTTATATCTTTTTATTACCTTCACTCGCGCTGTCGTTTACCTGAAGTTGCTTCGATTTGCATAAAGACTGCGTGTTCATAGTGGTTTGGATCTTACATGTAAGTATATACACAGATAGAGAGATACGTGTTTACAATAAAAGTTCTTATTAAACTGTTGAAAGCGATGGAGTGCTTCTCCGGTTTAACTTTACAACCGGAACTACATATCAAATTAATTACAGTGATACCTGTGCTTCATTTTAATGTATAAATAGCAGAAAATCAATGTCTTACCATTACAATCCAAGAATCCAGTTCCAGAATTTGCTTCTCTTCATCCTAAGAAAATGTACGATAGAGAGATTTTAGAAAATCCATGGAAGGTTTTTTAAACTTTATCAGGAAAAACTGTTATGTATATATAAGAATTTTTCATGTAAATAATACAGCTAGTTTTGCACGTAAATACACTGACGGAAAAAAATCCCAACACCACGAAAAAATAGTTGTAGAGGAATGAAATGGCGGCAATACATTTGTATAGGTAACATATTTAATCGATTAAGGTTTCAAGATCACAGCTTATTGTAAGCGCGAGAAGAGCCATTTTAAATGTGAAATGCTGGTACATTAATAACCAGTGTAACCGCCAGAATGTTGAATGCAAGCACGCAAACGTTCATGCAATGTGTCGTACAGGTGCTGGATGTCAGTTTGTGGGATGTAGTTCCATGCCTGTTTCACTTGGTCGGTCAATACAGGGACGGTTAATGCTGGTTGGGGGTGACGCTGGAGTTGTCGTCCAATGATGTCCCATACGTGCTCGATTGGTGAAAGATCTGGTGATCTAGCAGGCCACGGCAACATGTCGACACTCTGTATAGCATGTTGGGTTACAACAGCGGTATGCGGGCGAGCGTTATCCTATTGGAAAACACCCCTGGAATGCTGTTCATGAATGGCAGCACAACAGGTTGAATCACCAGAACGAAGTACAACTTTGCAGTCAGGGTGCGTGGGATAACCACGAGAGTGCTCCTGCTGTCATAGGAAATTTCTCCCCAGACCATAACTCCAGGTGTAGGTCCAGTGTGTCTCGGCCGCAGACAGGTTGGTGGCAGGCGCTCACCTGGCCTCCTTCTAGCCAACTGACGTCCATCACTGGCACCCAGGCAGAACCGGCTTTCATCAGAAAACACAACAGATCTCCATTCCGTCCTCCAATGAGCTCTAGCTTGACACCACTGACGTCGCAAACGGCGGTGGTTTGGAGTAAGTGGAATGCACGCTACAAGGCGTCTGGCTCGGAGCTGTCCTTCAAGTAACCGATTTGTAACAGTTCGTTGTGTCAAGACACTACGTCGAATCTCAACGATAACTAACGCTCACGAACGTTACAGCGCGTATTTACAGCAAACCTGCTTTGCATGTTCCGAGGGGCACTACTAGCGCCACACGTATGCGCCGAGCGCGAAATTTGCATAGACGTCATCTTACAGATCTACTCTCACCGCCTACCAACTGTCGTTTATCTAACACAACCCCTTCTTGGTGTTGGAATTTTTTTCCGTCAGTGTATGTTAGGTTTACATGCAAACGAATGGAAAAACAAAGATATCTGGAAAATGTTACAGTAGTTTCCTCTCCAATACATTTTTACATTCATATTTCTGTTAGTGATTTTTAAATATTATTTTCTGTTCCCATTGGGTATGAATAATAAAGAAAAACCATTATGCGTTTCTATTAAGAGCACAAAGGTTTTATTGCGCTGCTCTTCCATCTTTTATTTTTCTTCAAATTGCAACTGCATAAAAATGCAATGCAATACATGATATTGCATAAACGTTTTAACATTAGCAGCAAATAAATATACCACGTCGAATATTTTATATGCAGATCTCTGAACAAATGTGTAGTAATGGGGGCATTAAAGGAATGGTGTGTCTGAATATGCAGTCCTGAAGTTGGACTGATATTCACTCCTATTTTCACTAAATTGTAAATTACAGGCTGTTGTTTTCTATACGCCTTTGCAAACTTTCCCCCGTAGGTTGGTTGGTTATTAGATTTTATTGGCGCAAGGGCCATGGTTGGCCAAAGAGCGCCAGACACAAGACAAACAGACAAAATTAAAAAACGGGGCATAAATCGCAAAATCTGGCTGACCAAGTAAAACCGAACCATGAGTACGAAGGAAGGGCCAAAAAAGACAATGAAACAAACAGTATGAAAAACATGGTACAATGGTGAGAAACAAGCCGATTAAGTAAAACTGAAGAATGAGAATGAGAAAACACATTACGAAATCGAACACAACTACACATAGGATGCGTCACCAGGAGGGGGCCGAATTGTCACTCTCCTCCCCCACACACTCCAATGCAATGCTGGCCGAGGGCGGGGACGAACTGTCACTATCCTCCCCCTCATGTTCCTCTGCAATGTTGGTTGAGGCTGGGGACGAACTGTCACTCTCCTCCCCCCGATGTTCCTCTATAATGTTGGTTGAGGGTGGGGACCTCGCTGAGTCCGAGACAGTTGCAATGTTGGTCAGGTGGACCGCGACAGTTGGATGGACACTGCACACCTTTGCGGATTGAGGGCCGGGTCTTCCGCACGTGCAGGCTTTCTGCTGGGAACTGGAAGAGTCGGTCGTCTTCAAAAGGGAAGGCGCAGACTCAGCTATTCGAAAAATCTGGAGCTCGGAGAAATCCAGCTGTGTCGCTTGTTCAGCTGTAGATCGCTTGGCAAGTGCGGCGAGAGCTACAGGGCGCGGAACAAAGGGCTGCACGGGTTGTGGCAGAGACTGAACTACTGCGGCAAAAGTACGCTGTCGGTTGTTGGGAATACCCAACTTGGCCTTGGCAGCAGGGTACGAGAGGCCTTCCAGGGTCTTGAGGCGCTTAATCGCCATCTCGTCCTTCCATTTCATACAGTTGCGGGAGTAAGCTGCATGGGCCTCACCGCAGTTAACACAGCAGGCCGCAGAAGTGCAACCTTCCCCGTCATGTGCACTGGAGCCACAATTTGCGCAACGAGCAGAACTCTTACAAAATCGTTGTGAATGCCCGTACCTCTGGCACCGGAAACAGCGCAGAGGACTGGGAATGTACGGGCGAACTCCACAGACCAAGTAGCCAGCCTTGATTTCGGTCGGAACTTTCGGGGAGTTAAAAGTCAAGATTACATTTTTAGACTTAATCAAGGAACCATCGCGCCAAAACATCATACGACGTGCAGCAATAACACCCTGATCTGCAAGTTCAGTCACCAATTCTTCCTCACTGCATGGCAAGAGATCAAACTCCGAAATAACACCCCGAGAGGTGTTAAGAAACGGGTGAGGTGCCACTTTGACAGGAATGCCTTGAAGACTAGTGAGGTGCATAAGAGTGTTACTCTGAGAAACACTGCAAGTTTGGACAAGCAGGTCCCCAGAGCGAAGCTTCCTCACAGACTTCAAGGGGCCAACCGCAGCGTCCAAAGCTTTAGAAATGAAAAAGGGAGATCTGGTGGACAGTCTCTCATTCGGATCGATGGATTCTACAACTAAGTGTGTAGCATGCGTATTCACAGCATTCGAGGGGAGACGACGCTTCGGAGCGACTGGTACAGCTGCCGAAGAAGAGGTTCCACATTCTTGGTCCAGGTCAAGGTCTAAAGATCGTTTAAGGTTATGAGACTTGTTAGGTTGAGAAGACGAAGGAGAGTCGTTGTCAACTATCATTTTCTCAGGTGACTTAAATTTGGAGTTTTGTTTTTTGTTTTTACCCATGGAAAAAAGGAGGAAGATTCGTCTGCAAACTACTCCACCCACCACCGAGCCCTACAAGGGAGAACTGGAGATCTGCAAGCCTAGAAAATGACGCTGGACACAGTTCTGGAGCTTATACGTTGCAGATATAGTCCGTTGGCTGTGATCACACGCACTCGGCGGACACTTCGGCCTCCGGGTACCGTCATGCCAACGCTTTTGGCATGATCCCACAGCCCCCGGGCTTACCCTGCCGTGCTATACGACAAAAAAGCCGCTAAAGCCCTGTACACAACTTGGTGCAAGACTTCTGACTAGAGGTGGGTTAGTCTCTAGCCTCCCGTTTACAGCGAAGCCGGGGTCGAAGAGGAGTGTTGGTACACAGGAGGCACATCTCCGGTCTCCTGCGACCTCAGCCGCCAGACATCCCATTTCCGCCTCACGGGTCTCCGCACGCGGCAAACATGCAGGTAGGTCTAGCACCCAAACCAGCTAAAAGGAAAAAAGAAATCCAAAGAAGACAAATCCTGGAAGGGAACCTGAACGGAATCTCAGCAAACCTACGAACTGAGCGGTTAATATAAAACAGTTAGTGGTGGAGGGTAACAAAACCACAAGACCGGGGTGTTAGTACATAACGTGGTAGTGATTAGGTAGAGTAAACAACACGGGCAACTAGCCAGTGGAGAAAATAAATTAAAACAAAAAAGCGAGACACAAGACCAGCTCGGGATCGTGGGGCCGCGACTCCCCAACAGCTGGATGAACAGCCGTCCCTGCAAACACCAACAGCACCAAAACAAAAAGCAGGCGGTGGCATGACATCAGATGTTGACCAGTCACAAGGTCAGCTCGGGCCGTGGGGGCGCCGCTCCCCAAATAACTGGAAAACCAGTTATCCCCGTGCGGGACGTTCCCCCGTATAGCCACGATACCAGGATGGCACCATTCGGCAGGTTTGTGGAGTGATCTCTGCTGCCAGATCCCACATCCAACAATGATACCAAATGAGGTCCTCGTAGGAAATGGGTCATGGAGTGGCACCGATCGTATTTTAATGTAGCAAGGCTCGAGCTGGGTGGAGAATTGGTTAAGACCTCAACGCCTTCCAATTCCAGGAGTTTCCGGCAAACAAGCTAAGAAGAGTGACTTGAGGCATTATCCACTTGCAGCAACGATAGTTTGCAGTTAATTAGGGCTTAGTAGCGTTGGTGCAAAGCATCACAGATTTTCTGCAGTTATTTGCATAGAGGTTCCCTCCAGCAGCCTGACCATCCAGGCACGAATCACGAGTGCACAAAACCATCATATCTTGCACTAAATGCACAGTACACCATTCCTCCCGAACCACCATTTTGGCACCACTGGGCGTGCTTCCTGGCGTCGCCTCAGACACTGGTTCCTAGTGGTCGGATGTATAAGGCAGCAATATCAACTTAGAGATCAACACGTTCAGCCCTTTTTGTGTTGACAATTCATGCAGAATCATTCGATGGCATTTGGAGGAGAGACAAAGCTGATGGAGCTGACGTACGATGGTGGATTAAGACCAACCCACAACAGATGCAAATTAACTTCCAGTGGTACCGGTGTTTGTTGTCCCAGCTTCGATCAGTGTGTTAGTGTTTGTTGGACATTTTGAACTAGGCTTGTTTTCGAATTCCTTGTACCCAACATTGAAATGCTGGATACATTTTCGTGAGGTTCTACTCTTCAGGGTCTTCTTGTGTTCAACTGCTCAGATTTTTCTGGCTGCAGCTGCCGCGTTTAACCATTTATTTCAATAATAGAGTAGGTGCACTCAAACAGCATGTTTATTGACCTTCATGTTCTACTCAGCTGACGGCACAATGGGTTTCGTGCCAAATATTGTCATTAACCAGGTGTGTTCTACGTTTTCACAGTACGAAGTCGACGCTGGCGCACCTTTTGCGCAGATTGAAGGATTAATATTATATATAGCTCAAAAGGTGACAACATTTGACTCAACCTGGTATAAACAGTTCACTTATGGTAAAATATTAGAAATTTCAATTAAATACCCGTTTGACTTCTTTTTTCTAATCTTTTGAATAGGAAAACGTTCGGCAAATTAGTACAGACATTTTATCGAGATTTTCTATTTCTTTTACTTTAGTTTCTATTTATTTTAGTAAGAAAAGCGACTATCATGGTAATACAGATTTGTTCTGTGCTAGCGCCCCACCATATTAAAGTTCATCATGGTAGCATAACTGATGTCAAATCTTGGGCTTAAGAATTGGGTGACCATATTTCCATGAGACAACGGAACATTAAGGATGACAAAAACGGGATAAAAAAAGCAAGACGATAAAAAAATGTTTATTACTTAAACATACTGAGCTTACGCTTATTGTTCAGTTAACAGTGACAGAACCACTACAAAATTTTAGGAACACTTCCATGAATATTTCTCCGATGAAGGAATCTTACGAAGCAAACTTCGGTCTTTCAACAAATTATCATAAAGGAACGTCTCATACTACATGAAACAATTTTGTCTAACAACTAACATAGCTCTCATTGTCTCAACACTTAACCTAGATTTCTCTTTGACCACATACTATTCATAACATAAAATATTATCTCAACAGGTGCTGTACTTCCTAGAAAACAAAGAATAAACTCTACAATATTACAAAAGTCCTGGAAATCTAGGCGTTTTTTGCTCATTTCAGAAAAAAATTTGGGCCAAAATTGACATTTTTATTAAAACGACGGAACGGCCAGGAAATATGAAAAAAACGGTATTGTCCCGTTCAAAACAATATGTACAGTATAATCAGCCTACGTAGGAAGTGTAAAAACATAAACCTGCTTAGGATGCAACTACTATCTAAATACTCAGTTGTAAGCTTTTATCTTCCTGAATGAAAAAAATAATATCATGGCATTCCTTTTAACGTAATCTTCCATTTCTCGCCTTGTACATTAATTTCATCTTTATGCTCTTAACGTTATATTTTTCTTACCCACCGGTAATTTCTATTTAGTCACTGAAGGTTTAATACGGTGACTTTAAAACTGTTGAAGTGTTTCTCAAAACCGTGGAGGTTTTCTCAAACTGAGAGACATATCATTTGAAGACGATGTCAACGCCGTCCATGAGTTTGAGCGATATTTACAAAAGCTTTTATAAATAGATAATGTATTTAACATTAACCAACATACGTCGAAATGGGACTAAATAATCTTAATTTCTCTGTTTGACCCGAATAAATGGAAAGAGATATGATGTGTCTTTTAATATAAAAAAAAATTTACGGACAAATCTGATTATTCTGAAACATTTTGAGTAATTTTCCTTTTTCCTTTTTTTCGAGTGAAACTAAAAATAATTTTCTCGTGCATCTCACATCGACACATGAACAGCGATTTGCTAATAACAAAACCATTTTGGTGCATACTTTTTCCAACGTTTTTAAAAAAATCGTTTCCACATTTCAACCGTGCCAATTATATACCTTCAGTATTATTTTCTTCAGTGTGGACATTAAACTGTGTTTACCAGCAACGATATCGGAACGTTTTCTCCCTCTAAGGCGATGTCTAACACCTGTTTCTTTTTTTCTTGTTCTTTTTGAATTCAACGATTGAGGTCTTATGACGATTATAAGTAGTAGGAAATGGCGGGTCCGGCGCCAAGGATCATCCTTCTAGAGAAGGATGGGGGCGTGACCTGGCGCCGAAGGATGGGGGCGTGGCATGTGACCGAAGGATGTGGGGGCGTGGCAGATGACGCTAGTGCGTTGGGTCGATGTGCTGCCCCCTAGCGGTGCTTCTTGGAACTTTATTATTATGTGAGATCTTTGTTTTTGAGAGACGGCAACGACCGAGTCGGGGAAAGGGGGTGGATATAGGGGGATGTCAACTCGATGTGCTGCCCCTAGCGGTGCTTCTTGGAACTTTTAATGGACCTTTGAGAGATGGTAACGACCGAGTGGGAGAAAGGGGGTGGCTATAGGGGGATGTCAACTCGATGTGCTGCCCCCTAGCGGTGCTTCTTGGAACTTTATTATTATGTTAGATCTTTGTTTTTGAGTGATGGCAACGACCGAGTGGGGGAAAGGAAATGTGCTGCCCCCTAGCGGTGCTTCTTGGAACTTTATTATTATGTTAGATCTTTGTTTTTGAGTGATGGCAACGACCGAGTAGGGGAAAGGAGATGTGCTGCCCCCTAGCGGTGCTTCTTGGAACTTTTAATGAACCTTTGAGAGATGGCAACGACCAAGTGGGAGAAAGGGGGTGGATATAGGGGGATGTCAACTCAATGTGCTGCCCCCTAGCGGTGCTTCTTGGAACTTTCGATGTATCTTTGAGAGATGGCAACGACCGAGTGGGGGAATGGGGATGTGTACGTTGCCCCCTAGCGGTGCTTTTTGGAACTTTTCTCGGGATATTTATTGGACGTTGACAAATTTTTAAGAAGTCTTTCCAATATTTATTTTTTAATTTTCTCGGGAGATTTACTGGACTTTGTCAAATTTTTGAAGGAAGTTTTTTTGTCGTTTCCAATTTTTTTTACTCGTATTTTTTTGTCCTATTTTTTCTCTCTAATTTATTTTGTTAAATTTATATTTTCAGGAATTCCCTGAGGTATTATAATTTTTATAGACGTTGCATTATTTTTTTTTAATTTCTCGGGAGATTTACTGGACTTTGTCAAATTTTTGAAGGAAGTTTTTTTGGCGTTTCCAATTTTTTTTACTCGTATTTTTTTTTTTTGTCCTATTTTTTCTCTCTAATTTATTTTATTAAATTTATATTTTCAGGAATTCCCTGAGGTATTATAATTTTTATAGACGTTGCATTATTTTTTTAATTTTCTCGGGAGATTTATTGGACGCTGACAAATTTTTGAAGGAAGTCTTTCTAATATGTTTTTTTTTATTAAATTTATATTTTCAGTAATTCCCTGAGGTGTTATAATTTTTATAGACGTTGCATTATTTTTTAATTCGTATATTTGTCCTCCCTCCAATTTTAATTTAGACGAGGAAAGGCTTTGTTTGAAAAAATTTCGTTCCTGTTGATTCATGTTCCGCTATCTTTTGTCCGACATGTGTTTTGGGATGACTCACCATTTTCTCTTTGACTCAGAAAACTTTGTATGACACGTGTTTTGGGAAGAGTGACTATGATGTGTGACGCATGTCGTGATAGCAGACATGACATCAGCCAACGCCATTTCCTCCGCGGGGTCGGCGGTTGACGTCATTTGAGATTCTGTTAGACGCCTTAAGTTCCAAGACTGATTTTTTTCAATAACTTGATCATTTAGCAACGAATTTATTCCTTATTTTTTCCTCATAATTTCCCATTTTATATTCATAATTTTTCAACGCAACGATTTTTTTATTTTCTTTGAGGAGACTTCACGCATTTTCAACGGACGTTCCAACATAAAAACGTTTTCCAAAGTTTTGTGCTGCAGACATAATCTTAAAACACGATTGTTTATTAACGTATTAACGTGTTCATGACATTTTCTGTTACATTTTTTTAACGTTGTACCTTTTTCCAACATACAAAGCCACAATTTTTTATGCATAGTTAAAATATTTATTTTTTTTATTTTTTCGTATTTCTTCATGATTAATCAGTGAAATGTACCTTTTAACGCATTATCTTAATCTTTTTGTTCTAAATGCTTGCGTACTCCTTAAACTTCTTGATGTACCAACATTATTTTATTTTCTAACTTTTCAAACTAAGAACTACTTTTATCGAGGCTTTATTTTTTCTGATTCAAACAAGCAAACGTTTCTCCATTATTATTTCCGTTACCTATACAAACAACTTTTCTTACTTGCTTTTAATGTATGACTTAATCTGGTTTTCTATATAGCTGTTTCATGTTTGTGCAAGAAATATACAGATCTATAGCAACTAGCTATACATAACATTCGTTCGTAACAGTATCTTTTTTTTTCCAGATTTAAACCAACACACGCTTCTTAACGACTTGATATCGGTTTTCTGGGGAACTTTTCTTTTTCCTTCATTCAATTTTATTCCAGATCATGAGACGAGAAAATGCTTCTTTAGAAACGATTTCGTTCCTGTTCGCAGTAATTATTGGATTTTGACAAATTTTTTGTGAAACGACTTCATGCTAATTCTGAGTCTTTCGCCTTTACAATATTATTTTCTCGTAATTTTTTCGTGTGTTCAAGAACTCTACAGGTCTTTCACAGTTAAAATTCTGGTAAAACTATATTTTCTTACTTTATTTAGCATATCATTATAGCTTCCCAATTTTCGCTATTTTACTTCATCTTTTTTGAAATTTAGTAAAACTTTTCAGTATGTCAATAATTTATTTCTTACTTGGCCAAACTTAAGACTCCTTTTATTTAGACTATTTTTTTCATTTCATTTCAACAAAATGATTATTTTAGATGTTGCAAATCATCAGGTTTTTTTGTTTCCTTATATATCATATTTTCCAACTTGCTTTTAAAGTATTTCTCAAAGCTTGCAGGTATGTCAAATACGCATTTTTTTAATCCTTCCCTAGTTTGCTATACTTTTTTCGTGGACGGCCCCAACAGGAAAGCATTCAGTGTCAAGGCATGAAATCTAAAACCTTATTTCTTACGATAAAATTTGTATTCTTTGGGACATGTTTTCTGTATATTGTTCTGTCTCGTCCGAAAAAAACATTCATTCTGGAGGCAAAGCGAGTAATTCCGTTCTTCCACTAAACATCATTTTTTTACGTTTTACTAACTCACCACCCCCATAGCGAAAATAAAGAAATACTTACTCTGTTCTCTACATATCGACTCAATCTATTTCTTTTCGAAATGCTGATCATGACATTTCAACTAAAATTTCATACTTTCACCAAAAATCATATTCTTAAACGAGCTATTTTTTACACAATTATTTCATGTATAACTAAATTTTTGTTGTTTACTCACCTCATAAAAGTCAATAAGAACTCCCCTAATCTCATTCCTTTCCCTCATTTAGTTCGCTTAAATTGAGATGTTTCAAAATTTCGCGTATATTTCATTCAATTAATGTCCAGTTCTCCCGTGTCGGCCCCTTCATTTTTAACTTCTGTGCATGATGCATTTTATCTTTAGACGTTTAGTTTCATTGACCTTTTCTTTCGTTTTAATTAGGTTTTCATTATCATATTTTTTTATTCATTGTCTCAGCAGAAAAAGCTTTCATTCTGGAGACATAGCGACTAAGTCCGTACTTCCTCTAAACATTTTTATTTCACGTTTTACTAATTGTTCAGAAAAGCAGTTGTTTCCAAACTCCCATAGTGAAAATATTGTATTCTCCTTATTTTACTTATTATATTTTTCCTTCTATTCAGTGTTATATGATTCTTCAAACTTTGGTTTATTTTTATGAAACTTCTTTTTTTCTTAGTTTTTTTTTTTCTGATTCAAACTTTCAATCTTTTCCTATCGATGTAATTACTCTTATTTTCCCATTCGACTTTACTTTTGAACAGAAATGTATCTAAAATCTTCAGATGTATTTTAGTCTACAAGGCCGATTCTTCCCTGTTTCAAATAAAGTCATTGTAGGATTTTAGTGTAAATGCTCCTAAATCTTTAGAACTTACTTTTCATAGTTAGATACAAATTCCTCGAGGTTTACATGAAAGAAGAGTGTTTTTACGCTCTCTCCAGTGTGTGAGCTTTCCCCAAGAAATTAACTTTGAATTCCCCCTTGTTTCTGTCGGAAACTGACAATCTCCTGCAACTGTTTTCACGCGTCTCTTGCTTACAAAAAAAACCTCATATGGCATGAAATCACTTTGCTTGGGAGATTAAACTAAATTCTGGTTTTGAACTTTGAATGCAAACTTAAGCTCGCAAAAGCATAGTTTTCTGAGACAAACTTAAACTGTCTAAGATGACAAAAATCTAAAACTGCTGACTCAATGGGACAGAGCGTTTGAACTTTGGCGTTAATTCACCATTTAAGAGATCCGTCGTGAACCACTAGAAGGGAAGTAAGCAGACCCTGATTTAGTCCACTGTTTCCAAGGAAGGTAGAAAGCTAGTGTCGTAATTCAAAAGCTCTTAACTCAAGCCTCCCTAGGATTCAGTTTCGGACGAACGAATACTCAGATGTCCATGCTTAGACATTGAAAAATTGCTTCAGACAAATATTTTCTTACTTAAAGTGCTTCAATTCAGAATTTGTACTATTTAAGATTTTCCTTAGTCAATATTTTTTCTATCTTAAAAACTTCTAAAGGGTTGATTTTGAAAAAAACGAGTTCTCATAAAAATGTAAAATTTCCTTAGATTGTATGAGGAACCAAAAAAAAAAATTGATGAAGCTTGGACGTTAACCATTCCAACCATTTCTTTCTCTTCATGTTTCATTCCATAAACTTTCTTCAAATTCCTATATGTCCAAGAATTTTGTTAAATGTCCAAGTTCGACTCCCCCAGAAATTTTCTGAAAATGATATTCTGGAATTTTTTTAAAAGAGAAACTAAGAATCCCTTCACTGAAACAAGAAATTCATATTCAAAGCATTACATCCCTCTTTCTACTTCAAATACTCTATTTGTAAATCTAAGGAAGTTTTTTTTTTTTTTTTTTAATATTCATATATTTTTCCCTCTAACTTTAGAAGATATTGTCCCAAAATGTATGTACATCTTACGATAGTAAAATATCTTACTACTTACTGCTTGATGTTCAATTCACTTCACACCGTCTTAAGGAAATTCGTTCATTTTCTCATAACACATAGACATGTTATTTTTCTTTCCATTCACTTCAAAGACTCAATTGAGATCAACCTAATGGAGTCCTTTGAGAAAAACTTTCATAGGAAAGCATAAATTTGCCTAAAACCTACATTAAAAATAAACAAATGTTGAAAGTTCCTGTACAAGAAGGAAATTCTGTTGTAACTTCTAAACGAAAAAAGACAAATTCTAAGAAAATATGTAAAAATGTTCGTTGGATTCCATATTAAAAAAATTAGTTGAAGAAAAGTGTCATTCTTTTTTTTTTCGGAACAGTTCATTCTTTCCTATGGTTAAAAATGGAACACTTCATTTTTCTTAGTAGACAATTTTGAGAAAACACATTTCATTAAAAGCAGGGAAATTCCCATAGAACAACATGGGAAAACTAGTATGCATAAAAAGACTGTTTCGAAACGAGTAAAAATCTGTTGAAGTTCGTTTTCGAAAAAGTTGGAAATGGAATGAAGTAAAAACAGTCACAGCAAGTTCCTGAAAGTTGAAAATTGGATGTACTAAAAATGTCTAAGGAAAGAAATTTTTATAAAACACAGACTGTTTAGTTTTTCCAGGCTAGGGGTCTTCAGTGAGAGCGCTTCTTTTTTCAACTCAAAGAATAAAGCGAGTCAGTTTGAAACATTTCAAACTCCCCGAAATTAAGCTGTGTACTCTGGTTTCGACTCAATACTGTAAAGCATTGCTCTCAGACCAGTCGGAATTCCGCCCCGATTGGTTGCCTAATGGAAAACATCAGACCCCTTTCCAATAACAATCCCCAAATATCCTTAAGAAAAGTCTAGCAAAAAAGCACTAGTTCACCATTAAAACAATTTGATTCATTCTGTTACTGTTTTAAACATTTCAAAAAGAAGTTTACATTCTCACTTTTACTTTAAAAATCTTGAAAGCTTAAATTTTGACCCATTTAAAAAAAAATTCACTTAAAATTTAATTTAAAAAAATAATAATTACTCTTTAAATTTATGTCTTAAAACTAAAAAATATTTACGCTTAATATTTCAATAAATAATAAATATTCACAAACTCACCTTCTACCTTGCCCATTTAAAAAAATAATTCTGAATTTATATAATCGAAATCATTACTTCTCCAAATAGTTCTTTTCCCCTGATTGTAGAGAAGAACTCTTCTGAAATCTTCACTTTTCCACATGTGTTCATAAAAGCTTGAGCTACTTCCTTAGGATTCAACAAGGCCACAGCGTTCTGGAAACTTGAAATCGCTTTCCTGTTCCACTCAGTGGTTAGGCATGGAGGATGCATCTCAATAGGTGGAAGTACTTCCGAAATGCATTCGCGACATCTACATACCTTCAGGATGCTCTCCCCGATTAAATTTTTTAAACATTCAATTAAATTGTGTCTAAGTTCACACTCCTCAATCGATGTACTTTGAAACTTTCGGGATTCTCCGAGTACGATTTTCTGGAATTCTGAACCCATTAACAATTCCTGGATGCTGTCCCACACGCCATCCAAAATAATTTGGAGTTTCTTAAACTGCTTTCTGGTTAATGCAACTCCTGTTGTTAAGTGAAAAATCCGGAACCAGAATTTGAAAGATTTGAAGACTTCTTACTTTATTCAAACTTAGAACAGAACTAAAATTCGCTCAGCGTTTCCTTTGCATACTGTAACCAACACATGACCCTTATCACCACGTGGTGATTGATGTGTCACGATGCGTCAGCACACTAACTGCACGATGACTGTTTCCTTATCTGGTCATCTCGCAACGAACATGCTATTGATTCTAATCAGGCAAAGCTAACTTCAGCTTGAGAGATAAACGAAAGGATTTCATTATAACTTTCATATCTTGAGAGAATAAACTAAAAAAATCTTCATAGAGTGCATAATAAGAGTAAAGAAATTCTTCAAGGCTGAATTTCCACTAAAATGATGGTGGTATACGGAAAGCGTGAGAATTTAATCAGACACCTTCAAAGAATTCATCTTGGAATTAACGCTGCTTTTGAAAAACGAGTGAACTATGAAATTCTTTGTTCTCCACACAAGAAAATTTCAGATTTCGAAATCTCGCCGTCCTGACCCACTTTTTCCTGAGTAAAATTTAACACATTGTGGAAATCTCCACTTACGCATTCCTTTGAGTGGGGAATAGCTCTCATGAAAGGGGTCAACGGTTCCAAACAACATTGATTAAAACTGGAGAGAGGAAAAATATATGAATTAAAAAAATAATGCATAAGCAGGATTCCCAAAAACATAAAAAAATATAAGTTTTATATAAAAAAGAAATTCCAGGAAAAATATTGGTGGGGCGAAAGATTTACCATTCTTCCATTCCCACAAAAAATTTAACGAAGTCTAATAAATCTCTCGAAAAAAATTAAACAAATACTTGAACTGACAAAAGAGAACGACACGTGACGTCAACCTATCCCGCGGCTAGTAGTAGGAGATACACTGTTCCCCCTCTGACATCATTTTTTTCTATGCGAACAGAAATTTACTTGAACAACCGTCTTAGAAAATGCCCCTTCCACGTTTTTCTTCCCAGCCATGCAAAAACAATCAGATTGCCTTTTCCCACCAAAAGTTCTAGCAAAAAAGAGCAGGAGACGCCGGAACGTAGCCCGAAGGAGCCGAATAACAAGGGGGCCAGACAGGGAGGGAGCTCCTTCGGGTTTCGTTCTGACGTCTCCTGCTCTTTTTTGCTAGAACTTTTGGTGGGGAAAGGCAATCTGATTGTTTTTGCATGGCTGGGAAGAAAAACGTGGAAGGGGCATTTTCTAAGACGGTTGTTCAAGTAAATTTCTGTTCGCATAGAAAAAAAATGATGTCAGAGGGGGAACAGTGTATCTCCTACTACTAGCCGCGGGATAGGTTGACGTCACGTGTCGTTCTCTTTTGTCAGTTCAAGTATTTGTTTAATTTTTTTTTTCGAGAGATTTATTAGACTTCGTTAAATTTTTTGTGGGAATGGAAGAATGGTAAATCTTTCGCCCCACCAATATTTTTCCTGGAATTTCTTTTTTATATGAAACTTATATTTTTTTATGTTTTTGGGAATCCTGCTTATGCATTATTTTTTTAATTCATATATTTTTCCTCTCTCCAGTTTTAATCAATGTTGTTTGGAACCGTTGACCCCTTTCATGAGAGCTATTCCCCACTCAAAGGAATGCGTAAGTGGAGATTTCCACCCTGTGTTAAATTTTACTCAGGAAAAAGTGGGTCAGGACGGTGAGATTTCGAAATCTGAAATTTTCTTGTGTGGAGAACAAAGAATTTCATAGTTCACTCGTTTTTCAAAAGCAGCGTTAATTCCAAGATGAATTCTTTGAAGGTGTCTGATTAAATTCTCACGCTTTCCGTATACCACCATCATTTTAGTGGAAATTCAGCCTTGAAGAATTTCTTTACTCTTATTATGCACTCTATGAAGATTTTTTTAGTTTATTCTCTCAAGATATGAAAATTATAATGAAATCCTTTCGTTTATCTCTCAAGCTGAAGTTAGCTTTGCCTGATTAGAATCAATAGCATGTTCGTTGCGAGATGACCAGATAAGGAAACAGTCATCGTGCAGTTAGTGTGCTGACGCATCGTGACACATCAATCACCACGTGGTGATAAGGGTCATGTGTTGGTTACAGTATGCAAAGGAAACGCTGAGCGAATTTTAGTTCTGTTCTAAGTTTGAATAAAGTAAGAAGTCTTCAAGTCTTTCAAATTCTGGTTCCGGATTTTTCACTTAACAACAGGAGTTGCATTAACCAGAAAGCAGTTTAAGAAACTCCAAATTATTTTGGATGGCGTGTGGGACAGCATCCAGGAATTGTTAATGGGTTCAGAATTCCAGAAAATCGTACTCGGAGAATCCCGAAAGTTTCAAAGTACATCGATTGAGGAGTGTGAACTTAGACACAATTTAATTGAATGTTTAAAAAATTTAATCGGGGAGAGCATCCTGAAGGTATGTAGATGTCGCGAATGCATTTCGGAAGTACTTCCACCTATTGAGATGCATCCTCCATGCCTAACCATTGAGTGGAACAGGAAAGCGATTTCAAGTTTCCAGAACGCTGTGGCCTTGTTGAATCCTAAGGAAGTAGCTCAAGCTTTTATGAACACATGTGGAAAAGTGAAGATTTCAGAAGAGTTCTTCTCTACAATCAGGGGAAAAGAACTATTTGGAGAAGTAATGATTTCGATTATATAAATTCAGAATTATTTTTTTTAAATGGGCAAGGTAGAAGGTGAGTTTGTGAATATTTATTATTTATTGAAATATTAAGCGTAAATATTTTTTAGTTTTAAGACATAAATTTAAAGAGTAATTATTATTTTTTTAAATTAAATTTTAAGTGAATTTTTTTAAATGGGTCAAAATTTAAGCTTTCAAGGTTTTTAAAGTAAAAGTGAGAATGTAAACTTCTTTTTGAAATGTTTAAAACAGTAACAGAATGAATCCAATTGTTTTAATGGTGAACTAGTGCTTTTTTGCTAGACTTTTCTTAAGGATATTTGGGGATTGTTATTGGAAAGGGGTCTGATGTTTTCCATTAGGCAACCAATCGGGGCGGAATTCCGACTGGTCTGAGAGCAATGCTTTACAGTATTGAGTCGAAACCAGAGTACACAGCTTAATTTCGGGAAGTTTGAAATGTTTCAAACTGACTCGCTTTATTCTTTGAGTTGAAAAAAAGAAGCGCTCTCACTGAAGACCCCCTAGCCTGGAAAAACTAAACAGTCTGTGTTTTATAAAAATTTCTTTCCTTAGACATTTTTAGTACATCCAATTTTCAACTTTCAGGAACTTGCTGTGACTGTTTTTACTTCATTCCATTTCCAACTTTTTCGAAAACGAACTTCAACAGATTTTTACTCGTTTCGAAACAGTCTTTTTATGCATACTAGTTTTCCCATGTTATTCTATGGGAATTTCCCTGCTTTTAATGAAATGTGTTTTCTCAAAATTGTCTACTAAGAAAAATGAAGTGTTCCATTTTTAACCCTAGGAAAGAATGAACTGTTCCGAAAAAAAAAAAGAATGACACTTTTCTTCAACTAATTTTTTTAATATGGAATCCAACGAACATTTTTACATATTTTCTTAGAATTTGTCTTTTTTCGTTTAGAAGTTACAACAGAATTTCCTTCTTGTACAGGAACTTTCAACATTTGTTTATTTTTAATGTAGTTTTTAGGCAAATTTATGCTTTCCTATGAAAGTTTTTCTCAAAGGACTCCATTAGGTTGATCTCAATTGAGTCTTTGAAGTGAATGGAAAGAAAAATAACATGTCTATGTGTTATGAGAAAATGAACGAATTTCCTTAAGACGGTGTGAAGTGAATTGAACATCAAGCAGTAAGTAGTAAGATATTTTACTATCGTAATATGTACATACATTTTGGGACAATATCTTCTAAAGTTAGAGGGAAAAATATATGAATATTAAAAAAAAAAAAACTTCCTTAGATTTACAAATAGAGTATTTGAAGTAGAAAGAGGGATGTAATGCTTTGAATATGAATTTCTTGTTTCAGTGAAGGGATTCTTAGTTTCTCTTTTAAAAAAATTCCAGAATATCATTTTCAGAAAATTTCTGGGGGAGTCGAACTTGGACATTTAACAAAATTCTTGGACATATAGGAATTTGAAGAAAGTTTATGGAATGAAACATGAAGAGAAAGAAATGGTTGGAATGGTTAACGTCCAAGCTTCATCAATTTTTTTTTTGGTTCCTCATACAATCTAAGGAAATTTTACATTTTTATGAGAACTCGTTTTTTTCAAAATCAACCCTTTAGAAGTTTTTAAGATAGAAAAAATATTGACTAAGGAAAATCTTAAATAGTACAAATTCTGAATTGAAGCACTTTAAGTAAGAAAATATTTGTCTGAAGCAATTTTTCAATGTCTAAGCATGGACATCTGAGTATTCGTTCGTCCGAAACTGAATCCTGGGGAGGCTTGAGTTAAGAGCTTTTGAATTACGACACTAGCTTTCTACCTTCCTTGGAAACAGTGGACTAAATCAGGGTCTGCTTACTTCCCTTCTAGTGGTTCACGACGGATCTCTTAAATGGTGAATTAACGCCAAAGTTCAAACGCTCTGTCCCATTGAGTCAGCAGTTTTAGATTTTTGTCATCTTAGACAGTTTAAGTTTGTCTCAGAAAACTATGCTTTTGCGAGCTTAAGTTTGCATTCAAAGTTCAAAACCAGAATTTAGTTTAATCTCCCAAGCAAAGTGATTTCATGCCATATGAGGTTTTTTTGTAAGCAAGAGACGCGTGAAAACAGTTGCAGGAGATTGTCAGTTTCCGACAGAAACAAGGGGGAATTCAAAGTTAATTTCTTGGGGAAAGCTCACACACTGGAGAGAGCGTAAAAACACTCTTCTTTCATGTAAACCTCGAGGAATTTGTATCTAACTATGAAAAGTAAGTTCTAAAGATTTAGGAGCATTTACACTAAAATCCTACAATGACTTTATTTGAAACAGGGAAGAATCGGCCTTGTAGACTAAAATACATCTGAAGATTTTAGATACATTTCTGTTCAAAAGTAAAGTCGAATGGGAAAATAAGAGTAATTACATCGATAGGAAAAGATTGAAAGTTTGAATCAGAAAAAAAAACTAAGAAAAAAGAAGTTTCATAAAAATAAACCAAAGTTTGAAGAATCATATAACACTGAATAGAAGGAAAAATATAATAAGTAAAATAAGGAGAATACAATATTTTCACTATGGGAGTTTGGAAACAACTGCTTTTCTGAACAATTAGTAAAACGTGAAATAAAAATGTTTAGAGGAAGTACGGACTTAGTCGCTATGTCTCCAGAATGAAAGCTTTTTCTGCTGAGACAATGAATAAAAAAATATGATAATGAAAACCTAATTAAAACGAAAGAAAAGGTCAATGAAACTAAACGTCTAAAGATAAAATGCATCATGCACAGAAGTTAAAAATGAAGGGGCCGACATGGGAGAACTGGACATTAAGGGAATGAAATATACGCGAAATTTTGAAACATCTCAATTTAAGCGAACTAAATGAGGGAAAGGAATGAGATTAGGGGAGTTCTTATTGACTTTTATGAGGTGAGTAAACAACAAAAATTTAGTTATACATGAAATAATTGTGTAAAAAATAGCTCGTTTAAGAATATGATTTTTGGTGAAAGTATGAAATTTTAGTTGAAATGCCATGATCAGCATTTCGAAAAGAAATAGATTGAGTCGATATGTAGAGAACAGAGTAAGTATTTCTTTATTTTCGCTATGGGGGTGGTGAGTTAGTAAAACGTAAAAAAATGATGTTTAGTGGAAGAACGGAATTACTCGCTTTGCCTCCAGAATGAATGTTTTTTTCGGACGAGACAGAACAATATACAGAAAACATGTCCCAAAGAATACAAATTTTATCGTAAGAAAAAAGGTTTTAGATTTCATGCCTTGACACTGAATGCTTTCCTGTTGGGGCCGTCCACGAAAAAAGTATAGCAAACTAGGGAAGGATTAAAAAAATGCGTATTTGACATACATGCAAGCTTTGAGAAATACTTTAAAAGCAAGTTGGAAAATATGATATATAAGGAAACAAAAAACCTGATGATTTGCAACATCTAAAATAATCATTTTGTTGAAATGAAATGAAAAAAATAGTCTAAATAAAAGGAGTCTTAAGTTTGGCCAAGTAAGAAATAAATTATTGACATACTGAAAAGTTTTACTAAATTTCAAAAAAGATGAAGTAAAATAGCGAAAATTGGGAAGCTATAATGATATGCTAAATAAAGTAAGAAAATATAGTTTTACCAGAATTTTAACTGTGAAAGACCTGTAGAGTTCTTGAACACACGAAAAAATTACGAGAAAATAATATTGTAAAGGCGAAAGACTCAGAATTAGCATGAAGTCGTTTCACAAAAAATTTGTCAAAATCCAATAATTACTGCGAACAGGAACGAAATCGTTTCTAAAGAAGCATTTCCTCGTCTCATGATCTGCAATAAAATTGAATGAAGGAAAAAGAAAAGTTCCCCAGAAAACCGATATCAAGTCGTTAAGAAGCGTGTGTTGGTTTAAATCTGGAAAAAAAAAATACTGTTACGAACGAATGTTATGTATAGCTAGTTGCTATAGATCTGTATATTTCTTGCACAAACATGAAACAGCTATATAGAAAACCAGATTAAGTCATACATTAAAAGCAAGTAAGAAAAGTTGTTTGTATAGGTAACGGAAATAATAATGGAGAAACGTTTGCTTGTTTGAATCAGAAAAAATAAAGCCTCGATAAAAGTAGTTCTTAGTTTGAAAAGTTAGAAAATAAAATAATGTTGGTACATCAAGAAGTTTAAGGAGTACGCAAGAATTTAGAACAAAAAGATTAAGATAATGCGTTAAAAGGTACATTTCACTGATTAATCATGAAGAAATACGAAAAAATAAAAAATAAATATTTTAACTATGCATAAAAAATTGTGGCTTTGTACGTTGGAAAAAGGTACAACGTTAAAAAAATGTAACAGAAAATGTCATGAACACGTTAATACGTTAATAAACAATCGTGTTTTAAGATTATGTCTGCAGCACAAAACTTTGGAAAACGTTTTTATGTTGGAACGTCCGTTGAAAATGCGTGAAGTCTCCTCAAAGAAAATAAAAAAATCGTTGCGTTGAAAAATTATGAATATAAAATGGGAAATTATGAGGAAAAAATAAGGAATAAATTCGTTGCTAAATGATCAAGTTATTGAAAAAAAAATCAGTCTTGGAACTTAAGGCGTCTAACAGAATCTCAAATGACGTCAACCGCCGACCCCGCGGAGGAAATGGCGTTGGCTGATGTCATGTCTGCTATCACGACATGCGTCACACATCATAGTCACTCTTCCCAAAACACGTGTCATACAAAGGTTTCTGAGTCAAAGAGAAAATGGTGAGTCATCCCAAAACACATGTCGGACAAAAGATAGCGGAACATGAATCAACAGGAACGAAATTTTTTCAAACAAAGCCTTTCCTCGTCTAAATTAAAATTGGAGGGAGGACAAATATACGAATTAAAAAAATAATGCAACGTCTATAAAAATTATAACACCTCAGGGAATTACTTAAAAATATAAATTTAATAAAAAAAAACATATTAGAAAGACTTCCTTCAAAAATTTGTCAGCGTCCAATAAATCTCCCGAGAAAATTAAAAAAATAATGCAACGTCTATAAAAATTATAATACCTCAGGGAATTCCTGAAAATATAAATTTAATAAAATAAATTAGAGAGAAAAAATAGGACAAAAAAAAAATACGAGTAAAAAAAATTGGAAACGCCAAAAAAACTTCCTTCAAAAATTTGACAAAGTCCAGTAAATCTCCCGAGAAAATAAAAAAATAATGCAACGTCTATAAAAATTATAATACCTCAGGGAATTCCTGAAAATATAAATTTAACAAAATAAATTAGAGAGAAAAAATAGGACAAAAAAATACGAGTAAAAAAAATTGGAAACGACAAAAAAACTTCCTTCAAAAATTTGACAAAGTCCAGTAAATCTCCCGAGAAAATTAAAAAAATAAATATTGGAAAGACTTCTTAAAAATTTGTCAACGTCCAATAAATATCCCGAGAAAAGTTCCAAAAAGCACCGCTAGGGGGCAACGTACACATCCCCATTCCCCCAGTCGGTCGTTGCCATCTCTCAAAGATACATCGAATGTTCCAAGAAGCACCGCTAGGGGGCAGCACATCGAGTTGACATCCCCCTATATCCACCCCCTTTCTCCCACTTGGTCGTTGCCATCTCTCAAAGGTTCATTAAAAGTTCCAAGAAGCACCGCTAGGGGGCAGCACATCTCCTTTCCCCTACTCGGTCGTTGCCATCACTCAAAAACAAAGATCTAACATAATAATAAAGTTCCAAGAAGCACCGCTAGGGGGCAGCACATTTCCTTTCCCCCACTCGGTCGTTGCCATCACTCAAAAACAAAGATCTAACATAATAATAAAGTTCCAAGAAGCACCGCTAGGGGGCAGCACATCGAGTTGACATCCCCCTATAGCCACCCCCTTTCTCCCACTCGGTCGTTACCATCTCTCAAAGGTCCATTAAAAGTTCCAAGAAGCACCGCTAGGGGGCAGCACATCGAGTTGACATCCCCCTATATCCACCCCCTTTCTCCCACTTGGTAGTTGCCATCTCTCAAAGGTTCATTAAAAGTTCCAAGAAGCACCGCTAGGGGGCAGCACATCTCCTTTCCCCTACTCGGTCGTTGCCATCACTCAAAAACAAAGATCTAACATAATAATAAAGTTCCAAGAAGCACCGCTAGGGGCAGCACATTTCCTTTCCCCCACTCGGTCGTTGCCATCTCTCAAAAACAAAGATCTCACATAATAATAAAGTTCCAAGAAGCACCGCTAGGGGCAGCACATCGACCCAACGCACTAGCGTCATCTGCCACGCCCCCACATCCTTCGGTCACATGCCACGCCCCCTATCCTTCTGCAGCAACCACGCCCCCATCCTTCGGCGCCAGGTCACGCCCCCATCCTTCTCTAGAAGGATGATCCTTGGCGCCGGACCCGCCATTTCCTACTACTATTATATAGTATATGAAGATCATACAACGTGTTTTGTCACACGTATTTATTTTTTCAAGTCGACCATAGTGTCGATGGGTATTGACTATTGACCTAGCTTCATCAGGACGAATGGCACGTAAATACTCAAATTGTATATGATATCATAAATGGTGTTTACAGTCACGTGTTTTGGTTAGATTCTTCCACGTTCTTTATAGAAAAGGTGTGGATGCCATGTCATTAACAAGTTGGGAAGACTTCCGACATATATGGAAAGTTTTAAATATATCATGTTTGGTAGTTGAATCTGGTTTGTCAATTAGTTTTGCTTCTTCAAAGATAAATTTATGGTCCTTTTCGTAACAGTGTTTAGCCATCGATGACTTCTTTAGGTAACAGTTTCGTATGTAGGTCTTGTAATCCTTCGATCGAGAACGCAAGGCTGTACGGGTCTGTCCTATATAAGAAGCGTCACATTCACATGGAATTTGATATATTCCCAATGAGTTTTTGTCTTCAACATAGTCCTTTGATCCTGAAAAGTCCATTGTGTTTATGGGTTTAAGAATGACTTCAGAATTAAAGGTTTTGAGAATTTTTGAAATTTTGAAAGCAGTGTCACCGGAAGATAGAATAATGGCAAAATTCTCTAGGGGGTTCCATTGTTTCTTTTTTACGAAATCCAATTTCGAGTTGGAATGTTTCGGCATTTAAATTATTTTGAACCACAACGGAATAAACGTCCTTTACATATGGTAGACAATTTCATATTTATCAGCAAACTGTTAACAAAGAAATTATAAAGAGCTTGTAAGGGCTATCAAAGCACTATGAAATTAAACTTGTTACACAGCGCACACACAACACTTCCAAATTATCGTCTAAAAACATATGGTCTAAAGAACGTCTTTATTTAAAATTTAAAAATATGGTTGTTTAAAAGCTTTGGCGAGCACTTTCGCGATCACTATGTTCGCATCTTCAGGCCGATGAGTGAAACCATATTAGAGCGGCACATGGCTTAAATAGTAATAGACATGAGCCCAAGGAATACATATTATGCAAATGAGAAAAACATATAAATCACCGCCATTCACCACAAACTGTTTAAAGTCATCAAAATTATTTTGGTTGTTTCTCCCATGAGTATTGTAAAACGAAATTTCTCCAGGTACTAGGGATGTAGACAGGAACGTCTTCATTGCAGCACTTAGGTCCTAATTTAATAATGTATAGACTCTCAGTTAGTAGCATAGCACTTTTTTGTAGAAGCTGTTGGTAGCTACTTCACATTTTCCCAGTCAGGTCTTAAGTCCCTTTCAATGACAGTCTTAGACAATGTCGAGGTAGTAGCTCCTTTACGGATGGCATATTTGTTTTCAGCCCACCAAATTCCCAGCAGGCTTCGAAAGGTCGAACACACATAGCAGAGATCCGCAGATTGTCAATTAATGTCTTGTACCGGGAAGTATTGAAGATAAGTTTAAAGCCATATTATTGTTCGGAGACAGAGTGAGGCCAGATAAGAAAAACATCATCAACATATCGTATGTATAATGACGGTTGCACAATACAGGATTCTAAGTATTTATTTTCTACGTCCTGAAGCAGGATCTCGGCAAGAACAGGTGACAAAGGGGAACCGATTGGTGCCCCCTCGTTTTGTTTATAGATGGTTTGTTGAAAACAGAAAACACATCGGTCCCCAACAAGTTTCAAAGTTTGTAGGGTTGTATCAATTTCAGCTTGGCTATAATGATTCTGGGTAAGCAAGATGTTTTCAATGAGGTCATAGACAAATGCACGAAAAATATTGGGGAAGAGGTTTTCCATATCTAGCGAGGCAAGGATAAACTGAGTCTTCGGGAATTGACAAGATTTTATTTTGTTAATAGCTTCTATTGTACTATTGACTGAGAAAATATATTCAGTGGTAAATGATTTCAGGAAGGCTGCCAGAGATTTTTCCAGGTTTCGAGTGGAATTTGCATAACCTGAGATGAGGAGTCGAACAGAATGATCAGGTTTATGAGTTTTTACTTTTCCAAAGGCTTCACGAACTCTGGATCCTGGGGGAGGTAACATATTGTGGGAGATACAATCCGGCAGTAAGCCAGAGTTGCGTAATTTTGATTATCTAGTAATGGTATAGGTTGTCGGATCGGAGTTCGAAATTGAGTAGGGTATATTCTGGATAATTGCCAACATTTTTGTAAAAGATTCGGTATGGTCTAGGATAATGATTTGGTTAGTCTTGTCTGCACACAGAATGACAAGATCTGGGTCTTTTCCAATAGTAAGAAGTTCAAACCTTGAGTATCTCAAGGTGGAATCAGAAGATTTTTGTCCGTTTTGTAAGAGGCCACAAGTTTTAAGCCAGGTGAATTCCTGAGTTTCTGGGGGAGGTGCTTCATAATTTCCTCAACTTGAGGAATAATTTAGATGGGGTTAGGGTTAGAGTTTGGAAAACAAAATTTATAAGCAAAGTTTAGTGCCTCATTTTGGTTGGTTGTAAGGAGTTTGGAACTCAAATTTGTGAAGGAGGGGGCCGGTCAAGTTTTCTTCTAGGTTCTTCATTCTGGGCTGTATATCATATGTAGTTTTTCCACCAACAAGAAACCTTATTTTTTTTTTTTTTTTTTTGGAATATGACCTTTCCGTTGATTTTGTGGGGAATGTTCAGTAACAGAGGTTACCATTATACATGAATGGTCAAAATAAAGAAGATCAGCCATATTTGCAAAATAATCCAGTAAATATAATTTTTAAAGAAATTATATTTACTGGATTGTCTGGCATAATTTGGAATTAATAGATTCTCTATTGCAATTTCACTTGTGTAGGAAGGCGTTGTAATAATAATTTCTTGGTTTAGTGGGGCAGTTCTCAATAGTCGAGTAAGATTTTTTTCTAAATTGATATTAAATTTTATTGTGGAGCACATGGAGCTGCAGAGAAAGGAACTATGGACAGCAAAGGACTAGTGGTATCAGCAATTTTCGACGAAAAAGGTATAAAGACAGTACGTATCTTCATCTTAACGAACAGCATCCTTTAATTTCTAAACAAAAATTTGATTTTCCACGTCGTGAATAAGTAATCTCCAAACATAATTACCAAAATTTAAATATTTTTGTATCATTAAACAACTGTTTTTGCTTGCAGGGAATGAAATATGCAATGCATCTATTCTTCCATATAAGTGGCCGGAAACATTGGCATGGTTGTTTCGGTGTTGTCAAATACATACTAAGCATACATACACAGCTTGTTTACAAGGATGATTGTTTCCTTTGCAAAAATAATTTTCACTTAAGGAAAAGCTACAGAACAGAGTAAGTTTAAAGTCCAGTTAACCACGCATGTGTTTACATTTCCTAACGAGGCAACTTCGTGTTTTTTGCTCTTTTGCCTGACGACAATAGTTATTTTTTCCTATTTTAAAAGTACTCATTATACTTTGAAAATGCAGTATGAGTAATAGTAAATATTTTTATTCACATTTTACTGATTAAATGTTTAAGCCGTTGTCATCTGTGGTAGTTTTGCTCATACTAACAAAAACAACAACAACAACAAAAAAACGAAAAAGAAAGGAGCTGAATGTTTGAAGCGTCTTGTCGATTTATACTAGCAGTACGGTGTTTCGTTCGATTTTTTGTATAGATATTTTTAATGTCCTGCATTTTATTTACAAAATATTTGCTTACCATTTCAGTAATAGCTAACGGTGTCATAGCAACGTACACAGGGGTCAGAGTCCTTTGATCTACAACCGGGCGAATTATTTTGTCGTAATTCTTGAAGAGGTTTGACCGAAGATCTCGTCCAGGAGTCTTCTTCTCTACGGCATCGGCGAAGACCGCCGCAGTTACTGCAGAGGAAAAGGTTATGATATTGAATTTGAAATGAGTATTAAAAACAAAAAAGCTGTATCACTGTCATTCTTTCTCAATGTGGAAAATGCAATATAAATTATATAATAATATTTATCTTTTTTTTTTCTGATTGAAGGTTTAACGACTACCGTGAGGTACTCAGTGGGCTATAAGCAGTCGCTTTGTCCTAATTTAGGGTCACTGGTTCCAGGCAAGGGAGACAGCCAGCGCCTTAAGTCAAACAGAACATTCTTGCCTCACAGGGATTCGAACCCGCACACATATCAGACGAGTGGTCATATGCCATCGCTTAGACCTCTGGGCCATCGGGGGCTGCATAATTATCTTCACTGATTTATTCTGATCATGGCAACAAGGTCAAATATCGATTTACTCGTGCTGCTATTTTTACACCCCGTTAGTTTCAAAATTATTGTTTTTTATATGAAAGAGAAAATTTCTGAGAAAATTGCAATTTACTACAGTGATCCACTTAAAACATTTCCACTTTAATTTTCATATTACATGGTAGAATAATTTTTGTACAAGAATAACGCAGCATGTCCGAATGCGCTCTCGAGGTTATCGTACTTTCTACGTTGGTAATTGGTTTCTGCATATTTTTCATGCTGCAGATAAGGATTAAATATTGAAGATATAATTTGATTAGATGGGGTATGCAAGAGTAAAATACCATATATGATGAAAATATTGTGAGGGTAGTATACGAAGAACTGGCAAAGCCGAAATCTGGCAGAATAATCATGTTAGTCGAAGACTGTTCCAGCCGTCAGACAAATTCCCCAAATGATAGTGGAAGACTAAACATTCCACTAAGCAAAAAAATCTGGATTACAAGGAAATATCAGGAATTACAAATTAATCTGTGACTTCGATTACGTACTTTTGATTACATGAAGTATCGCTAAGAGCTGTCTGTCGAATATAGAATCACACATTCCACACTCCTTGATTTTGGCATAAAAATATTCTATCAAATGCAGTGTGAATTAGACAACAGGTTTTTAGTCGACTTTTATGTGAATCCCCAAGCTACACATTGATTAGTACAAATAAAATCGTAGGCAGATTTGTATATATTTATAACGGTTTAGAAAGACGGAAAGAGACAGTACTGCAACGAACCTCGCGAAAATTATAATGCAGTTGCACTTCTTGCGAGCACAAAAAATAGAAGCAAGTATGAAATGAAGACAAACAGACACACGCGCACACACACACACACTTATAATTTCAATGACCACCATATGGAAAATTCAGAAGGGTTTCCATTGGGAAAATTAATGCCTGTCTTTTATTAGGATATTAAATGTTCTATTCTGTAAAGTTTTACATGGAAATTTTTGTTCGAAACATATAATATGAATTTTGCTGTCAGTATTTATCAATTTACAGCGCTATGACGGAAATGCATTGCAAAGGTATAATTTTCAAAGGATGAAAATAAATCGCTAAAAAAGCTTTTAAAGAAAAATATGAGCAAAATGTAGCACTGGTAATTCGTGGAATTCAGTGGATTATCATTCCTTTCTGATTATCAGTTTTAGCATCAAAGAATGTTTTATCTGAATAAGATTACCTGATGCGGAACAGCAAGTTGAGTATTTGAAACATTCCCATTAAATGTGACAGTGAAATTCAACAATAGTTGTTTCTTTCCTTAAACCCTTTGAAAAAGTTTTGAAAATTCGAAATCTTTTCTTACGTTAGACGAACGGTAAATCATATTTAACAAATAGAAATTTTATTAAATATGGTGAGACCAAAATTTGGTGTCAATTCATGTACACAGAATAGTCCTGTACTTAAAGAAAGTAGTTCGTTAGATAAAAATTGTGAGAGCTTAACTTAGATTTTGAGTGCTGAAATATAAGAACGACAATACGAACTCTAGTGAAAAAATTTGTCTTAAAAAAATTTAGTGAAAAAATTTAGACATTCCCCAGTTGCTCTGGATATTAACAGGAATTATAGCCATCAACATGCTGCATAATTTCAGTGAATTATTTATTACACTTTCACACCCATTCACCACCATAATTGTGAATTCGTTTAACATTTCTGGAAGTTCACTGAAACTTCTGCCTCAATTTACAGAGTGAATTCTGCAGTAAATGTGATACATAAAAACGCTGAAAACGTAACAGATTCCATGTGCCATCAGATCTGCACCTTTTAAAAAAAACTATAATGCATCCCAAGCTAATACATTATGTCGCAAAATTATAAGAAAAAGTAGCTTGACAAGAAATCACATTTACTTAACCGAAGAACGAAACAAAATTCCATTAATACGATGCCTGAGACATTTTAAAAGTGAAGAATAGTAAGATTATTTTTAATTTTCTGCTGCTTGCCGTTTTGTCAGGAATTTAATAGGAATGAAGCTGTAGATCTTCTAAAATTAAAGTCGATAATATTGTCTACTGGGAATGAAGAGCAGAAATTCATGATTTGTAACAAGTGAGAGTTCTAAATGTTTTTGCCAGAACCACTAAAATGAAGGAACTAAATTCGTTAAAATAAAAAAAAACAAAAATCTGAACTCCAACAGTAGACACGAAACAAGTTAGAAGAATGAACAATATTTTTCTCCCAATTTTTTAAACTTCAATATCCATGATAAACCTTATTTTGGACCAAAGGATTTTTACAGGTAAATTTAAAAATTAAAATAATTAGGGCATTCAAATATTCCAAATATTTTTACCCTATAAATGAAAACAGTCAACATCGGTTTACAAAAGGCATTTGGAACTGAAAATGCTATTGCCAAAAATTAATTAACACTTTATGCTAGGTAATACAGGAACTGATTTAAAATCTGTCCCCAGAAATGGATTATGACATTCTCCAATCCTTTTGGATATTAATAGAAATTATAGCCATTAAAAAGCTTCATTCTTTCAGTTCATTTGGGAAAAAAGTATTTAGAGTTTATTTAAAAGCAGTTCAACCAACAAAACCGAAAGAGAGCTGATTTATCAAGCAAATATTCTCAATCATTTGCATAGATTATATAGGAACGTTCAGTGAAAACAATATGCATAGTACACATACATTTGGCACCATAATGCTCTTATTACGTGTTTCTTGAAGCCTTTCAAAATGCGGATATATTCAATGGAATTTTAAATTAAACGCAGAAATTTGTAATAGGAAGTTGTAAGTTAATTAGAGTTCTATATAAGAGTGTGCGTTTGTATGCACAACTATAAGAAAGCTGCTGACAACTCAAAGAACAGTTGAAAGATTAAGGCTTGGTGTAATCAGGAAAGGAAACAAGAGGAACTCGTTGATCAGGAAAATGACAAAAGTGGAAGGCATCACGATAAGAGTAAAATCCATGAAATGATAATAGGATTGATATATTGCCAGAAGAACGGACCACCAAGGGACAACCGAGATTTTAGACTGTATAAAAAGGGCAGAAAAAGACTCCGAAGAAAACCACGTGGGAGACTAGTGGATGAAATTTGGAACCATCCCGGAATGACATGTTTTTCTTTAGAGAGGAGGACGGGGGGGGGGGGTATTAATGACTACAGTGAGCAACTCGATGAGCTGTAATCCGTCGCCCGTCCCGAATTTAGGGCTACTGGTTCCAGGAAAGGTAGAGATCAAGAAACCGTGAGACAAATAAAACATCCAAGCATCCCTGGCTTTCGAACCCGACTCTATCTCGGACAAATGGGCAGAAGCTAGTACTTTGTCCACTGTGCCCCAAGGAGGGTAATGAATTGACACGGAGGATTTTTGGCTCAAGACAGACTGCTGTGGAAGAAGTTTGGGGAAACTTTCATCCAGCAATGGATTGAAATGGTTGACCATGATGATGAAATATACACAACTTCTAGGATCTCACGAAAACGTCCGGCCAAATAGGAAGGTATTTCAAGCAAACAAATTTCATCTAGATTCTTGCCGATCCTTCAGTAAAAAGAGTGCCTGGATCCGAACATGTCATTGCAAAAAATGATATAAAATCACATGTTAATTCAAGAAACAACACATGAAAAAATGGTGCTGATATATCTTATACAAATTCTCAGTACATACTGATATGATCGTTAACCCATCCATCGATAATGTTTAGGTTGATTCATTTAAATTTATCATTCAATTTCCTTTTCGTACATCCATTTGTTACCAATTATGTTTTATGTTCGCATAAATTAATTCCTCGAGGAATTTATTAAACTCCGTTTGACGTCCAAAATAAGTTAGAGAAATAGAATAAATGTGAAAAAGGTATCGTCATTGTACATACCACAACAACAATGAAGAACAACACGTTTCGTGTGGGAAGAGGGCATTTCAGAAACTGTTGATGATGCTGCAGAAATAACGTCATTTTCAACTATCACCCCAAACAGTATCCTGAAGTTAAACTGTCCGAAAGAGAAAATCACTGCTTGCTGCTGACTGCCTCTCGCTATTTGTATTTACAGTCTTGCATGCTATTTTCGTTATTTGATAGGGCTTTTCCGTTTCTTTTATTAGGCAGTGGCAGCAACGAAAACCATAAGTGAGCTGCCAGCTACCATAATGATCATAACCTTGACCCCTTAAAATACTATTTCCTGGAGCAATCGAGACACATATAGAACCATTACAAAAGGATGTCCGCTTTCATTTCTTTTTTTCTTTTTTTTTCATTGCGATATTTATATCATCACATCTCGTTATCATGCAATAACGTAAATCATTGCAACACAGTTCACAAACACATTATTTGGCACCGTCCTAATCAGTTTTCTATCTTCTATTTTTTTTACAAGAAATGATAATATGTGGATCATTTTTCATAATATTTCATCATTTTTTAAGTATGTTTCAACACCTTTTAACTGAAATTTTATTGGTTGCACATTCTATTGACGTTTTTTTTTATTTTGACGGATATGGCAACAGTAAGTAAAAACTATCTGGTAGTTTCAGTATATATATATATGGTCTCCCCAAGTTTCCTCCACAACAATCTGTCTAGTGCCGGTCTCCTCCATGTCACTCCTGCATACTTTCGTATTTCATCCACCCATCTCCCATGTTGTCTTCTTCTGGGTCTTTTCCTGTCCCTTGGAATCCAATCAAAAATTTCGGCTGTCCATCGATGGTCTGTCTTTCTGGCAGTATGTCCAGCCCATTGGCATTTCAGGGATTTAACTCTGATCATGATGTCTTCCACTCTTGTCATTTTTCGGATCCACGAGTTCCTCTTCTTATCTCTCCTGGTTACACCAAGCATGCACCTCTCCATGCCTCTTTGAATTTTCTGCAGCCTTTGTATGTCTCTTATAGTTAAGGTCCACGTCTCTGCACCATACGTAAGCACTGGAAGGATGCATTGATCAAACACTTTTCTTTTAAGATATAATGGCATATTGCTCTTAAAAATTATGCTGTTTCTTCCAAACGCTGTCGAGGCAAGTTTTATACGCCGATTAAGTTTTTCATCAATGTAACCTACACTTGATATCTGCTGTCCAAGAGAAAGGTAGGTACTGGTTGTCTCCAGCTTTTCCTCATCAATCGATAAATCTTCATTTCTTGTAAAAGCATCGTACATCACTTTTGTCTTCTGAAAGTTCATTTTTAATCCCACTTCTTTACTCTTGTCAGCAAGATCCTGGATCATACTCAGCAGCTCCGATGGGGTTGTTGCAAATATGACTACGTCATCAGCAAAACGAAGGTGGGTTAGATAATCTCCATTAATCTTTATCCCTTTGTTTTCCCAGTTCAGTGATTGAAAGACATTTTCCAATGTGGCATTAAAGAGCTTCAGAGATATCGTGTCACCTTGTCTCACTCCGTTTCCAATTTTTATGGGTGCTGTATTCTCAAATAGTTGAATCTTTGCACTTGCATTTTCATAGATGTTATTAATAATATTAATGTATGCATCTTCAATACCGTAGGATTTCAAAGCCATTGTAACTGCTGATGGTTTTATCGAATCAAAGGCCTTTTCATAATCGCTAAAAGCCATGCATAATGGAAGTTCATATTCCCTTGCTCTTTCAATTAAAATGGCAATTGGCTGCACATGCTGCTAGAACACACCGCTGATGGACAACTGAAATTTTTGACTGTATTCCGAAGGACAGATCAAGTTCCAGAAGAAGACCCCAATGCAGATGGATGGGTGAAATTCGAAAGCATGCCGGAGTGACCTTTATCATGGATACTTGTCGAAATGGCGAATTTAAAAAATGTATTGGTGTTCCTACGCAATAAGGTAGAACCAATGAAACATATACCAAACCCTGGAGACCGCGAATGTAGTTGCAAACCACCACATGCTGGACTGTCTTTAATATTAGTGCCCTCCGACGAAGGTCAAGTAAAGAAAGATTGTGCTAATCGCAAAGCAACGTATTTTTTAATTTATATATATTTCTTTTTAAGAATTTAAAACTGAAAACAATTATTTGTTTTAGAATACACTTCCATCAATTATGGAATATTCCTGATTATTGGAACAAAACTGTAATCATTCTTCTATGTAGGAAAAGATCATGTAGGATCTCACTAATTACAGACCTATTATCCTTATAAACATTGTTCACTAAATTTACACAAAGGTATTAAGGGCAAGTGAAAGAGTGTAACCGTTAAATAATGTCTAAAAACGAGATAATAAGCATATATTCTAACCGCATAGGACGCGAAGCGCTTTTTCAAGTCAGTGATGAAAAGCCTACTTTCGAAGAGATGGATTATGGATTATAAAAGAAAATCACTTAGGGGTCTTCACGTGCCTTAATTTTGAATGCCCGGGTCAGCACAGCTCGCCTGAACAAACCAGAGACAGGGTTTCTGGAAGTTTTCCAGGCAAGTCTTATTCTGTATCACGGATCTTCAAACATATCATGCGGAACACTTTGTAAAGGACCGGAAAGTTCATTTTAATTACCAGCAAGTCGCTGTCCTCAAAAAATATTCTAAAATTTTAAAATACATTTTTAGGTAGAACTAGAAAATAAATATGCAGGTAATTTGGGTACACAGACTATGAATTTTACTTTAAATAAATTTGCTGTGATTTTAATTTCATTTAAATTCGAAACATTTATGCTGGATAAATTATAACAGAAAATTTAAAAGAGGTCTATAAAATGAATTAATATAAGGTATTAATCATACATCGGACTTTTTTGTAACACTGAGTTCACATTAACGGCATCGGTTCTTTTTCCGAAAGTTAAATTTTAGTATTCAAAAACTCTTTAAAATAATCGACATTCATAATAATCATGTGAATTTATACTCTTTTCTTAATGTGCAGCAAGATTCTTATTCCATTCCGCCATATTTTCCGCGATTCAGGAGACGCTGATGATTTCCTACTCTACCGGAGTAATGCTGCACTGTTGAACTCACATAACATAAAAGGAATGTGCCCCACAGAGATATGCCATTTTTCATCAAACCTTCTTCCACAGAAGAGGGTTACACCTTGCTGCAAACTCTGTTACATAGGTAAAGCTTTCCCTCTTTTACATTTGAGTATTAAAATGGTAGTCTTTATTTCCAAAATTAGGAAAAAATTACTTCGAAGTTCCACATCTCCGTTGCAGCAAAGAATGGCGACTGATATTCGTTTAGTGTCTAATACCGTAAAGCGGAAAACTTTTTATGTAAATATTTCTTCGAAACGAAAACAGCCACGTGTTTTAATCGATGAAGCCAACGAAGTGAACTCAAAATTTTATTTTAAACCTTACAAAAACACCCCTAATTTCAGACTTTCCCCTTACTGCCTAACTTGCCTGTTTCGTTCCATCAACGGATCCGTTGGAAAATTTCTGAAAACTTCGTCGTTTGATTATCTGTCAAGTCAGTCTTCGTTTTGAGAGAGGAATATGTTTATAAATACAGTAGTAAAATGTTTAGCCTTCCAGTACACTCCATGTCCGGTCCTGTCCTATTCCGGGATTTTCATTTAACTGAAGCAAAAAAAAAAAAAGCCCGGTTTGTAATATACATGTAAAGTGCTGTCCGTAAGAGATCCCTGATATAATCGTTTTTTATGAAGGTGCATGACTCACCACTCAATCTATTGGATAGTAACTTTGGTGAAATGTTCAGTGATAACAAGCCAAATTTATGTGAAGAATGCTCTGATAGCAAGAAGAAATTAAGAAGCTTTTGAAGAATAGGAGACCAACACCAAAGAAATCATAAGCACTACTGCTGAATTAGATGGCCAATCTGAATGGCATGTGATTCTAAAGAGAAGCAGATAATAATTGGCATATGTTTCGAATGGGAAAAATGCAAATGAATAACTCAGTAAGGGAATGTAGAGGGCAGAAGAAACAATTCTTATATGTGCTCATGCGAAAAAACGTAAGCACGCTATATAGCACTGATTGTTTAATAAATTATCTCAATAATAATAAGATTTTAAATTGCTATGATCACTTATGCTTTGTGCCGTAATTATAGAAACCTGTTTATTTAAGAAACGCTGTAGGAATAATGTTTAGACATTTGATCGTTCTTGCTTCTCAAACCCTTGGCATAAATAGAAAAACGTTGGAGTTTTTTTCTCAATCTTTGGGATTGTCACTCTTCATCTTTTTCCTTTCAACTCAACCTTACTTTCCCACAGGAACAGTATAAAAAAATTTAACGGCTTAAAGATGTTCGACTGTGTCTATCTCCACTTCTAAATGCAGTTTTGAATAAACATATTTTTGTACTGTATGGTATTCTTTGCAGAAATAATTGCGATGGTCGTTCTCTTTACATAATGCTCAGTTCCTCCGCTTGGACAAATAGGGCAAAAAATTATTTATAACCTGTTTATTGCTTCTGAATGTTAGGTAGAGAGTTTATTACTGCATCGTACCGCGTGTAAGATACTGAGCATATTTTCTTTTTTCCTTTTTCTTATGTTGCCGCAAAAGGCTTCAAAGTGGAGTGACGTTAGAAAGTTGATATCTCATTTTTGAAATTTCTTAAAGCCGTTCCTTGATATGACTCTTCTTCATAAAGAATATATCTCGGCATTTGTTTATTTCAATGATTAACGCCTTTTCCAAAAGTCTCCATAGAACTATATCACAAGCTTCTCACGTATGTTTCTTTTAACCCTTTTATTTGAAAAATACCCTTTATCTCTTAATTCTATGGCTATAATGAAGATGCTCCCCAAACCTTTTAAACCTGTATAAGTAAGATTACGGCAGCTAGAGCGCGTAAGCCCACATTTATATTTTCGGCATCTTTACTGATTGTAGAGAAGTGGTTATTACTATATTTACTCCGTATCCTGTTTCATTATCATTAAAAAAAAACCCTAGTTTTTTTAAGGGATGTGTAGCTTTACCTCAGCCGTCGTAAGAGTATTCTTTTAATACTGAATATGACGTGTTTTTGAAAATATGTTTAAAGTATTTGTTTCGCAACAGATGCAACACAAAGGATGAGCTGTTTAAAGTTTAAAATTCGATGTTAGCTTTGTTTTTTTCATTTTTGTTTATTTGTTTGTTTTCTTTATTTTGCATCTGAAAAATAATTCCGAACAGAAGCATCTTTCAGTAAATTGTTCGAAATATTTTTTTTTAATAAAGTAGATCAGCATTTCTCACTTGGTAGAGGGTTTACAGTTATTTTTTCATTTGCCTTCAAATGGCACATAAAACCACTCTTCGCAACTGACAAAGTAACTTTTAAAATCGTATAATTCAACAGTGTTAAGAAATTGTAGAAGTTTGTTTATACCTAAAAACTTCAGCTTGAATATGGATATGTTAGACATTTCCCAAAAAATAGAACATTATGCCATTCTTTGGTTAAGAATTTTAAAGTATCCGTGTTTTGAATTCTTGCAGACTTTTCCTTGACTAAAAAAGTATTGTACTTCTCTATTAGGACACGAGAATCTGTACATTAAGAGACAGACAATTTTTCACACTCCATAAACCCTTTGAGAAGGTTGTTTTGCCAATAATAATTAATTTCATTGCGTAAGTTTACGCGACATACAACGATTTTAAAACTGCTTTGTGGACTAATTTGCGTCAATTAATTTTATTCCTTAAAATTTGATGATGGCTTAATTTATTTCTTTATCAAACCACTGTTAACCCGGATATGTAAGGTATGATGCATGTATTGGTATTTCATTGTTGAGTTTAGTTTCAATGTTGCTGATGAAAAACCTGTTTGAAAACTGATTCAACTGCACCAAACATTTTTAATATACAGCCTATTAGTTTTTCTGTTTTTATAAAACAAAGGAACATCACAAATGAAAATCCTCTTGTTTTGGCGTGTACTCTAAAATAAAGAAAACTGAATACAGCATTCCTTGTTGAAAGTTGTAAGAGTTATTTTCTTTGCCTCACAGATGTCCTCTCTTCTTCGTTTCTTGCAGTTTTGCCTTTTAGCAGGCAGAAAATCTGACTCTTGGTAAATAATTTATTTAACACACTTACTGCTTACATTTGTAACTGACATTACAGTTCTGTCTACATTTACGCAAGCGTTGTCCTGCTAAACTAATTATGTATTAGTCATAAGTTCACTAATTATGTATTAGTCACGCGTCTGAAGCTGTGTACACATTGCACTTAGTCTTCCGTTTTTCTGCTTAAGTGTCTTTATTTGTTTCACACCATATTTCCCCATGACTTGATATGTACTGTGTTGACTGGTCATTTGCAGCAGAGTCAATTGCTCTTTTCTTTTGGTAGTTAGGGAAGCGATATAATTGCAGTGTTCTCCAATTCTCGCTTACGAATACCACGTGAAAAACACTTAATCACTCTCCTGTGTACTGAATATTGTATTACCGCATTATCTAACCGAGAGTTCAGTGGAGTGTCACTTCAAGAGACAACACTTAAAGATAAAACACTTGTAGTTCTAATACTGCTGTGATCTGCATTTAGAATTATGCCCCTTACATCATTATCACTGTTAAAGGAAAGTTTATTGTAAGTACAACATGTGCTTTTAATAGATTTTTAGCAGGTGCCTATTACAAATTTCCGAATACGAACTTAAACTTCTACACTGAATTGTTGGGAGCACAATCGTGAATTTCAAACATTAAAATGATATTTTCTCTTACAATTTAGTACCCAAACCTTTTGTAAATTGGGTTCTCTGAAATTGTATGAAACCTAAGGTCAGAATCTTCAGCTTTTCTGCTATACGTTGTGAAGCAGCGCATTCCGGCAGTGTTGTCAGCTAGTGCAGTATAATTTACGGGTTTCTTTTTCTTTTATTTTATTGAATAAAAAGACGAAATGCAGTACACGACTTAACGGATTTAAAGCACCTATTTTATGCTAAAGCCAATAACGCAATAACACGGGAGCAACACACAGCCTGAGCAAACCAAAACATAACATATCTAGACTTCTTGCTTCGTAGAGGAAGTCATGAGCGATTTGAAAAAAAAAAAAAAAAAAAAAAAAGAACCTGTCTGCGACTCCGGAGATCATGGGAGCCCTCTTCTTCCTTAATTGGTAAAAATCAACTGATGCAAAAATTTAATTTCACGAATACCTTTCACCGAGTTTTCAGTAATAGGGGTAACATATTGAAATTTCGTGATTCAACTACAAAAAAATTACTTATACACTGAGTGGCTACTTTATTACCACCACCCCCTCAGTACTTCGTTAGGCCACCTTTTGCCTTTAATACTGCGTCGATTCTTCGTGGCATGGACTCCCCGAAATGTTGATAGGTGGTTTATGGAATCTGAGACCATGCTTGATGAATAGCACTTTCCAGGAGTGTGAGATTGCAGGGTTGTGAATCCAGTTGTCTGATGGCTCGTTCAACTTCATCCCACAAATCCTCGATGAGGTTGAGATCTGGAGATTATAGGGGCCACTTAAGCAAAGTAAATTCACCGGCATGTTCCTGAAACCAATCCTGTACAATACGGGAACTATGGCACGACGCATTATCTTGTTGAAAGTAGCCACCGCCATTGGGATAAACCATCCACATGACAGGATGCACTTGGTCCGCAATGATGTTTAGATATGATATGCCAGTCAGACGTTGATCAACACATATTAAAGGGCCCAAAGCATGCCAGAAAACCATTTCCCAAACCATAACTTTACCTCCACCAGCTTGAAGGGTTGTAGCAATGCACTTGGGGTGCATGCTTTCGTGCTGTTTCTGCCAAATTCTCACTCGGCCATCGGCATGGTGCAACAGAAAACGTGATTCATCGGACCACATAATTTGTTTCCCATTATCGACTGTCCAATCCTTATGCTTCTGTACGAACTTGATACGTTTTCTCTTGTTAATTGCAGACATCAAAGGTGTTTGAACAGGCCTTCCCCTGCCATATCCCATCCGAACAGTGCATGCAGAGATCATTTCAGGGGATTCTTGATTAAGAATGTCTGTAATTTGCTGCACTGTTGCCCTTCTCTTGTCTGTTACCATTCTGGACACTCTCCGTTCCGCCCGAGCAGTCACTAGTCGATGACAACCACACATTGCACGTAGAGACCCATTTTTTTGGTTGACAGTCCAGTCTTTAAACACTCTAACAACAGCTGCTCTGGAACATTTCGCGAAAGCGGCGGGCTCCGAGCTCCTACAGTCATCCCACGTTGAAAGTCCGTCAAATCGCATTTTTTACCCCTCTCGTCACCCAAAAATCACTGGTACTACCATCGCAAGCACTACGCTTTCCCTTTTTATACTAGCCACACCCTTTGGCGGCAACAGCGTACAACGTTTGCTCATTTGCTTAAAACTGTCAGGTGGTCATGAAAAAGTGGCTACTCACTATATATCTACATATTAATAATTTTTTAAATAAAATACAAAAAAATCACAGAAGAATAAATCTGGGGAAAAGACATACCAACGAAAAACCTGTTCTGTACTACATTAAAAATATTTTAATTGAAATTTCACTGTTTAACGTCAACAGCGTTATTTTGTTTTCATCTATACGTACGACGAAAATATAGTAGGCCATTAATGGTGATAACGAACACTCTTGCAGTTAACGAATTAAATACTGGATTACAATGCATATGGAATCTGTAAATCCGTTGATTGGTGCAAATATGACATGAGTGACAAGTCAAAACCTATCTGAAAACTTAAAAATTTCGTCTTCCTGGAGGAAGAATCGAACCCTCGTCTCCTGGATAGCCCATGAGTAAGCTACCCACTCCAACACCCAGAACGACCAAGTTTCAAGTTTCCGATTAATTTGAATACAACCATCACAGGATTCGCTAGCCGAAGAAACCAGATTTCATACATAGCAAATCTGGAGGATAGGAATTAATTCCCTGTGAATGACCGGAGTCGCAGAATATTCGTGAATGAAATACGGGATTACACCCTTGTGTCCGAGCTTCCATGCGTTCACGGGAATGAATACCCATCCTCCACATTAGCTGTATATGAATGCTGGTTTCTTCAAGTAGCGAATCCCGTGATGGTTATATTAAATTTAATCGGAAACTTGAAACTTGGTCATTCTGGGTGGTGGAGTGGAAAGCATTCTCAGGCGCTATCCGGGAGACGAGGGTTCGATTCCTGCTCCAGAAAGACGAACTTTTCAAGTTTAAGTATACTTTATGACTTAATAGTAATGTAATGTTTACACCAATCAGAGGATTCACAGCTCCCAAATTTGTATTCTATTCTTTCAGTTATTTAACAGCAAGACCGAACGCCACTCCACTGGTCACTGGAAGTCAGGACTTTCCTCAACAACACATTCAATGACATTTGCTGTGGCCGCGATGGCTCTAAAGCTCCTCGGATATCATTCTCGAGGATTTCTTCGTGTATGTGTTTGTGAAGGATATTATCTGAACCCAATAATCTCAAAGCCTGGGTGACCTGTAAGGGAATACGTCTGCAGCGTTTACACAAATCGCTCCGCAGATGTTGGAAAACATGTGGCTAGAATTCAGCTCCCTGTGTGAACTCTGCCGGGTCTGCAAGAAAGGTCATATGGAGGCCAAGAAAATGCCCATCCGTAAGGGTAATTTCAGCCTAATATTGACTTATATCTGTTATAAGACATATCACAGCATTTTTAAAAGTACTCCTAACCAAACGGATCAACCTGTATACCTCTTATCAATTACATGCTATTCTGATTTAATGTCTTTTTTATAAAACCAAAATTAGTTTATTTTGTTCATTGGTTGTTCAATGTTAAAGGCGAATTGGACATCTGTGAAACAATTCGCTAAATGCTCAGGTCACGCACAAAAAAGAAACCAAATTTCCGTAGAGAAATTGAAGCGTGGAAAAATCAATATTGCTTCTTTTAATCATACAATACATCCAGATTTGAGATTTTTGATCGGCAGGCAACTGATATTTCTTTCTGTGTGAAGCACTGGGTTTAGATAATGTGGAATATCTAAGCACGGAGATAATGTGGAATATCAAACCTAGGAGTCCTAATAATTTTCATCATGTAATCTCAAGCACATCTGAAAGAATAGCGTTATAGTGAAGATATTTTAAAATAGATACTCTTTAGCGTTGTAGATAAAGAACTGCTGTATTCGTAAACAAAATGTTTCAGTTTAATATTTGTAAAATAAGATATATATATTTAAAATATTTTTTATTTGTTGTTGGAAGTAAAATTTCTTAGTACATTCAACTTTGGTTTAAAATGTGTACAGACGGCGTTCATTTCCATGCGCAGTAGTGAAGGTATTTTGGGGTGACTCGCGCATGACGTAGCTGTGGAGGCAGATCCTTTGCTTCCACTGATTGTTTACATGGGGTTCCTATCAGCCTGGCGTTTATTTAGTGGTATTTTGTCAGTTGTTTGTGATCGACAGTAAAATTTTTTGTGATAGGGTAAAGATAATTAACGTGATAACAAAGGGTAAGGGTTATAAGATAACTACTGCGGTAACAAAATTAAATCGTACTCATGTTGTGTGTTTATTTGCTAGAAAAGGTCATAACCCCATTATTCTGTACTCTTATTTCGTAAGAACGATGCGTAATTGTGCCGTTCCTCGGTGCCCAATGCAGAATAAGAAAACAAAAAGAACTGGGATTATTTGTAACGCATTCCCAAAAGATCAGATGTTGTAAAGAACGTAGTTACTCAAAGGTAAACAAAAAGATATCAGTGCGAAACATGCCAGAATTTGCTTTAAACATTTTACTGAAGATTATAAACATGATTTAAAAAACTGTTTACGAATCTTCGGAAATGAATTTATTTAGCGGAAAAACTGTTCAGTGCTCTAAACAAAACCGTTTATTCACTGCAGTGAAAATTAATATACATAGGTTGCATCACCGAAATTTTATCGACTTTCTACGTAAATTTCAAGCGTATTTTCTATCCGAATTTTTAAAAATGCTCGCCATTTCGAGTTTGAAATGTAAAATGGAGATTGAAAATGAAACAACGCCGTGTGTAAAAGAAAGTCGACTACATTTTGGTAGCTAAAAGAAAAAGATTAATTTCTGATATAATTCAAAACAAACCTTTACTTTTAATCTAAATTTTATATCTCATGTGCTATTTATGAGAACGATAGAGGCTAGTTATTGAAACTTCGCAAATCAGAAAACATCGCGGTTTTTTTTTTGCGATCTTAATTCCTTATCTAAGTGTTGGTTAAAATTCTCAGATTTTACCGTGTTGTTTCTCAAAGGCATATGAAATACGGTTCGCACAATTCTACACGAAAAATCTACATCCTTTAAGATAAAACAATTCAGTTTGATTAATTGAGTAAGGTATCTTCTTGAAAGGGGACAGATAAAGCAAGCTGCCGCTTTTTATTGGTGATTATAGCATGCTTACAGAAATATGCGCATGCTCATGTGATTACTCGTACAATGTCATCGGGTGTGTGCCGAACAACCTTACAATCATTAGTCCGTTCTGAAATATTGTTCTGCTTAGGAAGCTCGTTTAGAGAAGTTCAATTGTGTCATTTCGTCTCCTGTCCATGCATACCTTTTGTTGCATGGATTGTCAATATGCCATTACGTAAATTCAATGTATTTTATTTCATGTGATTTATTTTAGCAATCAGACTGTAGAAATATTTTGTCCTTTGTTAACTTCCAGAACGAGGAATATCTGAGTAACAAAATTTTCAAGTTATTAGTACACAGTATTTCAAAAGGTATGTTGCTGTTTCCGAAAATCTCTGCTGCTAAAAGTCATTATTAACAAAAAAAAAAAGAATTTGGATTGAATTCTCGGTTAAGGATGTTTCGCTTGTACTTTCTAAATTTTGTTGAAAAAAGGTTTTTACACCGCAGGCTCCAAGACATTAATCTGTTTCCGAAACAGTTGTTATAGTACCTCCACACTTGGGGAAACGAATTCCATCATGCAAAATTCCTAGCAGGACTTCTCATTCGAACAGGTTAATGCTTTCAGATTATATAGGTTTTAGGGTTTAAACTTGCTGACTATTGTAATATTCATTGTTGCACTCCAGAAATCATTATAAGGAGAATGTTCTGGATGTGTGTCTGTGTGTTGGTCGCTCAAAAACATTAATCTATACGTCACATCTTTATGAGGCTAAATATGTGTACGAGACTGCACAGCGCAAAATTATTGGTCTTCATCTCATTAGGAGGAAAGTTTCAAAACAGCGAAGTCATAGGTAAAGCGGTTGAAGTGGAGTACTCGTGAGATGTATCAGTTTTTAAAGGTTTTTATCTGTCACTGGTATCTGTTTCGTCTACTTGCTGCAGAGTCTCCCAACGATCGATGTTCATATACACCGAGAAGGGTGATATATATAATGTAATACCTGGTTCTTGGATAACGCGAAGCTGTAACCCATCTTGCTAATGGGCAGATCCACCGATTTGCAGGATCATAGGTAGGAATGCACATGCACTGTAATACGATTAAGTAATTATCAACTGCTGATGTAACAGATTTTGAAAAAGGGAATATACTGGGTGCCTGACGCATGGATATATCTATCACGCAGATGATACAGAAATTACAGTACATCCGTTCCACATTATCAACAGTATATCGGGAGTACACAATTTGTAGAATAACGTCCATGGTGAACAAAGGTGTGGAGTGGACTTGACAACAGATTCCTGTCTCCCGTATTTAAAACCAAGCAGAGAGCAATGGAAGCACAAATCCCCGCCGAATTCAAAGAGAAAGGTACCAGAAACGCCTACACCAAGACCAACAAGTGATCATGAGCCTCAATATTGCATGGGAGGGTCAGACCCACTAAAGACCCATTGGTAACGCCAAAAAACCAGATTGTACGCCGCAGCTGAGTGAAAGACCATTGCACTAGGTCGATAACTTTACGAGTCATCTGGTCCTATAAGTTCCGTTACCAGAAATTTGAGCACGTGAGACGGTGAGGGTCTGCGGGAAAATTTTCGGACGGGTTGAAGCTCTATAACTATCAGTACTAGGTTCAATCGGCACACTTAAGGACCTCTGGTACGGCCAGAGGCTCTTCTGAGCTGGCATCGTTAAATGTGCGCGCAAACTATGGGCATAGTCATCATGCAAAAGTAAGGCAAAGGGTTCTTCCAGTAGAATAATGCGGTTTTCACCACAAGCATGGTGACTAGGACATGGTTTGAAAAGCATTCCGCTGAAGTGTCAACCCTGCCACGGCATCCACTTTCACCGCCCATGTACCCTGTTAAAATGTCTCAGATGTTGAGGAAAGGTCCGTTCTAACTTTGGAAAAATCATCCAGGAATGGACGGAATTACGGTAGCGTTACTGCAACCATTGGTGGGCATACCTGAGCAGCGTTTGCGTGATTTAAAAGACTCAATGCATCTCCGCATGTCTACGCTTTTCCTGGTGCAGGTGTGTTTTTTTCCGTTACTGCGTAAGTATCGCTTGATTTCTGATTACTCTTTCTCACTCCCTCTTGAGATATATCAACTTCGTAAAACAATGAACCCCTGTTGTCTGTTTAAAGAGTTATGCAGGTTATTAAATAAAGCTTTAGTTTTAGTACTTACCACAGCACGCAGCCAATAATTTACAAGCAAACAAAAATATATTAAATTAGTCTCTAGCAAGTCCGATCCGGCTAATTCAAAGTGTATAGTTGAACCTCTCGAAATTCGTACTGCATGATGTGTCCAGTACGAAGGAAAACCAATGATACCCTGTGTTTAGCACGTCTTTTGTGAAAAAAGTTTTTGCTTATATTACCGATTTGTCCGTCCGTCCGTCCGTCTGTACCCGCGATATCTCTGCAACTATTAGTCCGATTCGCACATTCTTTTTTTGCATTGGGAAGCTTGAAATATGCGAATGATGATATTTTATTTCGTTTCTTTACGATGTACAATTTCGCCGCTAGAGAGCGAAAATGCCGATGATGTCGAATTCAAAAATACGTTTTATTTCGCATATTTGCTTCTAAACATCCGATTGAAAAAATTATTTTATCTGTCTATTTCATTTATGTCGAATAGTATTTTAGATATAGTCACTTTTTCAAATTACGCATATCTTCCGCTAGGGGACGTATACGTAAAGTACATTTTTGCCCGACAATTCTTCTTCTAAAACTCCGATTTGAAAAAAAATTTCTTCAGCGGAAACACCTCCTGATAGAAAACCTTTTACATATAATTTCAAATTTTCGGTAAAGAATACTTTGGCGACCAGGGGGCGTAAGTGTTAATTGTTGCTTCTGATGTATTTGCCATAAAATCTGAGCTTCTAAAATATCGATTGAAAAATTATTTCGGGGACTGATGCCACTCACATACATAAACCTTTTTGGAATATATGCCTTCTTAAAATATTCCACAGTTTCTCCGCCAGCGGCGTAGATGTATATCTTATTTTTGTCAATATCTCTCCTTCGGGGGGTCCGATTTGAAAAAATCTTCTTTCTTGGACAGTGTTTTCAGTGTGACATCTTTTTTCATATAATTTCAAAGTTTTCAAGTACTTTATACACTTTCCGCTAGGGGGCGTGGAGGTAAATTGCGTTTCCTTCTATATCTCTGTTTCTAAATGTCTGATTTGAAAACTTCTTTCTACACCGGATACAGCTCCTGATGGGAAATCGTTTGCATATGGCTTCTATTTTTTGTAAAAAAATAGTTTGGCCATCAGGGGGCGTAAATCTTAAATTCCGCTTCTGATGTAATTGCAGCAAAATATGAGCTTCTAAATTCTCGATTGAAAAAAAACATCGTTTATAGACCGATAGTACTCATGTCGACAAACCCTTTAGAAACAGTCTTCTTAAAATAATGTATGTTTTCCACGCCAGGGGGCGTAGAAGTATATCTTATTTTGTCAATATCTCTACTTCTAGGAGTCCGATTCGAAAAATTCCTTCTTTGTTGGATAGTGTCGTCAGTGTGACATGTTTTTTATATAATTTCAAAATTTTCAAGTAATTCATGGACTTTTAGCTAGGGGGCATAGGGGTAAATTGCATTTCCCCCCTATATTTCTGCTTCTAAATCTCCGATTTGAAAAATTCTTTCTGCACCGGATACAGCTCCTGATGGGAAATCATTTGCACATAATTCCAAATTTTTGTAAAAATGGTTTGGCCACCAGGTGGCTTAAGTCTTAATTTCCGCTTCTGATGTATTGCAGCAAAATATGAGCTTCTAAAATTTCAATTGAAATAATTGTCGTTTGTTGACCGATACAATTGATGTCGACAAACCTTTAGGAATATTTTCTTCTTGAAATAATGCATGGTTTTGACGCCACGGGGCGTAGATGTATATCTTATTTTTGTCAATATCTCTACTTCTGGGAGTCCGATTTGAAATATTCCTTCTTTGTTAGATAGTGTTTCCGATGCGAAATGTTTTTCCTATAAATTCAAAATTTTCAAGTGAATCATTGACTTTCCGCTAGAAGGCGCAAAGGTAAATTGCGTTTCCTGCGTTATTTCTGGTTCTAAAACTCTGATTTGAAAAATTCTTCCTGTATCGCATACAAGACCTGATGGAAAACATTTTTTATATAATTTCTAATGTTTGGTAAAGAATGGTTTGACCACCAGGGGTCATAAGAGTTAATTTCTGCTTCTGATGTATTTGTGGCAAAATATGGGCTCCTGAAAACTCGACTAATTTTTTTTCTTTGACCGATACCGCTCATATGGAAAAACCTTTTGAGAATACTTTGTTCCTAAAATATTGCATGGTTTTTCCAGCAGGGGACGTAAAGTCACATCTTATTTTTGTCAATATCTCTGTTTCTGAGAGACGGATTTGAAAAGTTCTTACTGTGTTGGAGAGCTTTTCCGGTGAGAAATGTTTCGCATAACAATTCATGTTTTTCCTTAATGCACAAGTCTGCAACCAGAGGGCGTAAGATCACGATTCCGTTTACAGCAATATCTGAGGGATTAAAAGCCCTATTGAAAAACTTCTTTCTTCCGTCAGATATTACTGTTTTCCATACCGGTTGCATTGACTTTGAATAGTTTTAATAAATTTAATTTGGGTCAGAACGTATCCAAAAGACGTGCTTATTGCACCCGAAAATTCGGTGTCATCTTTCTTGTTTCCGTTGTCATGGATCTCCCGTTTCTCTGGAAGTAGTGGCTTTAAATTGGCAATGTTTATCTCGGCGTGCAGTGAGGATTATTATTCTTTAACGGACAACATTAAAAATACTAAAGTTCTAAGCGACGTGAGGTAAAAAAGATCCCAACATTTTAGGAAATAATAATTTATTATGTAATTGACTTGAAATTTTATTATGGGAATTTCACATATTCTGCTCTTAATAAATATCAATAACAGCAGGAATTGAATATTTTTTTAAGAATAAATAAAACTATCTGTGATACTTAAAAACCTATATTTTACTTTAAAACTGTAAAAAGGAACACAAATATATATTTATCAATAAAAATGTAAACTGAAATGCTGCAGAAATATTTCTTAACTTGCGTTTTACCTTAAAATAGTACTAGTGATCCGAATTTCTTGGCGTAAAAGATAAATCGAAGTTTCCAAGCTTTCGCACGTCAACCAGATGGCTTTTTCAGGGAAAGCAGACAGCTAACTGCAAACTGGATAATTAAACACTTCAACAATTTGAACGTGGTAGCTGGACCAGACAATAAATGAATAGGCGCAAATATGATCAGACATTCGTAGAAACGATGTCACGTTGGTTGGGCGCGTGGTATTTTGGTAGAAAACACAATTGACTTGCAATTTTATAACTCCAACTCCGTCAAATTTCAAGTCAAATTTTCTGTTACAGTACCGCGTGCCCATCCAACGTGACCACGTTTTTTCGAAAGTCTAATCACATTTGTGCCTATTCATTTATTGTCTAGTCAAGTCACCATGTTCAAATTGCTGAAGTGTTTAATTATCCAGTTTGCAGTTAACTATGTTTCATTATCCAGTTTGCAGTTAGCTGCTCATCTGGTTGATGTACAAAAGCTTGGAAACTTTTATATTCTACGCCAAGAAATTTGGATCACTAGTACTATTTTAAATGTAATTGGTGTACATTTCCTTGCTTTTTAAATATATTTTACCTGCTTGTCAAGAAAATATGTCATTTAAAAGAAGAAAACTGTCACCGTGTCATTGGATATCTTATTCTCAGTCCACACATACGGTTTCCGAACAGACAGCACGCACTAGGATTTTAGCAGGAATAACAACAGGATTTGAAAGTTTTTCTGTCTTAACTTCTTGGGCATAAAGGGAACATCTTCTTGCACCCATAAAAAATCCTTGACTTGATAAGTGAGGCTCTCCGGCATCGATTTTTCCTAAATACGTCAACAGTCAAGCCTTACTCTCTTGTTTTCACTTCTTCGTTCTACTGAGTTTTTCAGCAAGTTATTTTATAAAATTAAATCTTGTAAGCTTTTTCAATTCGGGAAAACATTTTTACAGTGTACTCAACAAATGCTTATACGTAGTATATCCGTTTATTTTTGTGGTGTAATAGCATAAATATTTCGGCAAGCTTTCGCTCTCCAGTGGGAGGATTTTCCAAAGCAATGGCAGATATAAAATCACGCACAAAACTTAAAATAAACATTAGTGTGTATTGCGTCATAAACATAAACGGAATTTTTACTCTATAAGCGTTTCTTAGGTATTCACGATCGGGGTTTCTAAAATAACGTTGTTTCTTACAGTATATAACACGTGCTTTGTTTGAACCGATTTCCAGTATTTTTCAAACAGCAGTACGCTATAAGCGACGTGGCGTCATTTCTATCACAAATGTGATATAATATGGGTGTAAGATAGGGATTTTTCCTATTAAAATCATATGAGATTTAAAGTATATATATTTTTAAGAAAAGTCAGTAAAGTACGTATAATATATTTCATTTCAATGAAGTTGAGCGAATTTTTTAAAACCGTTCATTTTACAGGTATAATGTTGCCCCACGTCGTCACTTAGAAGTTAAACTTTCTCACCAAACACAATAGTAGTAAAATGAAGTGATTTACACAAGCGCAGTAATGCTCTAAAATCTAAATTAGCATCACCCAAATCTGCAAATTAAAATAGGACCTCCTTACAGGCTTTGATGATACAATTGACGAGTATTACACTGAAGATTTGGGTAAATATATATAAAAGTAGGGATGTAAGGTCAGGTGAAGCGTAACATCACACCCTCTCCTTGACAAATGTCAACCCCGCCTTTTCGTTGTGCATTCTGTTCCCACTCAAGGGGCTCTAACGACCGCCAATAGCGGTATAACTATACCATCGGGATTAGAGGAATGCTATCCCACACTCACCAACCCGCTTGGCCAGCTTACTGAGTTATGGCCAAACCCCTCCAAAATGACTCCACAACTTAAATCTTGGCCCTCAGTCTCCGGCAGCTGGAATGTACCTGGCCAAGGCATCGCCCAGTGCGACATGAAGGCAGAGGGTGCTAAGAATCTCCGGAGGACCGGACTAGGCTGCCATCTGATGCTGATTCAAGGCTCCTTGAATTGGAAGAGGAACTACAAAGAATCAAGTGGGACATCGTCGTGCTAAGTGAGGTAAGGAGAAAAGGAGAAGATCTCATTGAACTGAAAAGTGGACATCTCTTCCACTATCGTGGGACAGATACTGGCAGAACTAGTGATGTTGGATTTATAATAAACAAGAAACTGAAGGATAAAGCTGCAGAAATTGAAAGTTCCTCTGACAGAGCTGCACGACTCGTTATCCAACTCTCGAGAAGATACAAGGCCCAGATTATTCAAGCTTATGCACCCACCACAAGTCTTCCTGAAGAAGAAATTGAAGAATTTTATGAGGAAATTCGTCATCTAAATAATAAAAGGTAAGCAGCATTTGAAGATAATTATGGGAGTTTTCAATGCCAAAATAGGGCAACGGCTACAGAATTAAATTTCAGTAGGTAAATTCGGTCACGGCAACAGAAACCCGCGTGGAAATACTCTCGTTGAGTTTGCAGAGGCAAAAGGGTTTTTCATCTTGAACTTCTTTTTCAAGAAAAAGCCACACAGGAAATGGACATGGAGACATCCAAATGGAACGACAAGTGAAATTGATTTTATTATGTGTAACAAAAAATTCGTCATAGAAGACTGCAGTGTGCTAAACAAGTTCAACACAGGTAGTGACCATAGATTGGTGAGATGTAAAATGCACCTCAACACTAAACGTGAACGTGGCAAGCTCATAAGGCAAACAAAATGTATTGACATAACCAACCTTAAAAAAACACCATAATACCTTCAAGTTGGAACTGAAGAACAGATTCTCTGCTTTGGAAGGCCTAACATCGGAAGAAGTGGATATTTCTGAAATTAACAGAAAAGTAACCAAAGCACTTATGGAAATAGCAACAAAATTAGCTGGGTCTAAGAACAAGTTGTATGTGAACAAATTATCAGGAAAAACCAAAATGTTGATGCAAAAAAAACAGAGATGAGGACAGCTAAAGAAGATGTGATTTCCAAAGTGGAATATATAGAGCTATGCAAGACAGTACGAAAAAGTATCACTGAAGACGTACAGAAATTCAACTGTGAACTAGTGAGGAAAGCAATTGAAAACAAGCAAAGCCTAAAGATAGCAAAGGGACATCTCAGTAATGGAAGAAAACAGATTATGGCACGGAGAAAACAAGATGGTTCTGTAACAAGAAATAGAGGGGAAATCTTGACAAGAGTGAAAGATTTCTACTCCAAATTATATGAAAGGGATGATACATGTACTCCAGACATCGTGAAAGGTACCAGCACCAGAGTTCTTCCAGTCCTCCCAGCAGACGTTGCACATGCAATTGATGTGTTGCTGAAAATCTGTGGACACCTGATCAATGTTTTCAGATTTTCATCTACATTATCCACGTTTTTCTTGAAAGAAAAAATAAATAAATCAAAGGGATAATAGTGGTTAGTTCAGGAAAGGGTGACGATTCTTTCCTGGAGTGATTTGCTGTTAAACTTTTCGTAAATTTAGATTTCACCTCCCCTGGGTTCGATTTTTGGATCCAGAGAGAAAAGTCAAGAAAAAGTCACAGAAAATTCTATTTTCTCATCGCTATTTTTTTCTCCTCTTCTCTGCTTAATGTACAAAATGAGTGTTTTTACTTTGTTAAGGGATAGGAGAGTAGCAAAGGGCTACCCTCCCGCCGATTCAGTATTTCAGTATTTATCATCGCTCTGGGGCTAGCCTATGGACTTTTTGGTTGAGTTCCAAGGTTGAGCATATAAATTGTGAAATAAGCATATAAATTGTGAAATAAGCATATAAATTGTGAATACTCAGCCCAGCAGGAGGGAAATGGCAGTGCACATAAGAAAAAAAAAGGAAGGGATGTAATATTCTGAGTGAAGAGTAGTGTAAATATTTTTTTCTCTTTCTTTTACCTATTTTGTGTGAACAAAATTGTAGCATTTTTATTGTTCATTAATTAATCTATGAGTAGGATGATTCAGAAGTTAGTAGGATGTATTATAAATTTAACTTTGAAGTTATGAAGTTGGTGAGGTAAGGCTGGGATGGACTTGATACGTGGGCCTTAAAAAAACAAGAATAAATGTAATCCAAATCAAGAAAAAAAAGGGAAAAGAATAATCTTTCGCCGGGGCAAGTAATTTCATAAGTGATATTTTTTTTGTTGAGTAATAAAAAAGGAATGCAAGAAAAAGAAAGCTGGTCTATGCTCAAAATAGGTAGTGAAAAAAAATGTAGTTCTTTTTATGGTATATGATGTATGTATTTATATTTTCTGTAAGTCAAATGCAGTTCCTTTCTTCGTCCAACGGTCACTTTTTTTCCCAAGCTCATTCCAAGAAAAGGGGAGTGCTGTTTGAAATTGTTAGGAGGTCGCCCACCCAAGAGTGAGCAGTTATTTACACAAAAAGGCATTTTTCCCTTTCTACAACGCTGTGGGGAAATTCTCCGAACAGAAACATCACCCCAAGAAATTTCCCAGCTGGGTTCCGTGGGCATGGCAAAGAGGGTTTAATCCTGAAGAGTTATAGTACGTGCTGTGAAGCTCTGAACGGCAGGAAAGCAGGCGTGCATAAAAATTTATGTGTTTCCCTCCAAAAGGGCAAGAAGGGTCATATCAGATTACACGTGTGCCTGGTCGCTGAGAGTTCCCGCGCTTTTGTTTTCCCCCACCCTACCTTCCTCTGATTGTAAGAAGAATGTCACGTGGGCAAGCACGAAACCATTGCATGGTTTTGATAGGCTGACCAATGGGAGCAAAAGCGTCCCTCGTGGACGGCGCTGATTAGCTCTCTGTGTTCTTCTGCGAGAGAGCGTCGTTTTGAGTCTGGAAAGGAAAGGTCGAAAAAAGAAGTGGGACGTGAGGAGAAGGAAGGGAGAAAGAATGCAGGGCAATTGGAAGATAGTCCTGGTCATCTGTGGTTATTCACCACCAGCCAGGAAAAAGATACAAGACTTCATCCCTGATCCAAATAAAAACATTAAGCAAACAGCGGCTCTAAAACAGACTCCAGAGCATGAAGGGGCCCGGGTCGAGGTGTGCCTCAACCACCAGCATTTAGGCCTAAGAAAAAACATATTTGCCGGGCCGTGAAGAGGTCAACCGATGCGTGCATCTCCACCCCAGACGAGACTTGGCATTCGATACCTGCAACCTAATTCATGATGGTCAATGACGGCTCCGGGAAGAAGGAATCCTAACGCACCAGTTGCACTTCGTCAGTGAGCGTATTCAAAGCATTCAACCTTCCAGCAGTGGTCAGCCTAAGACGTGATGATCCGACCTATTTGTGAATTCCAACACCGATTCCCCCTCCTCAAGGGGTAAGTTGTATACACTAATTCTATTTTTGGCCGTTTCGTAGAGCCGAAGTCGGCACTACAGTAATCAGATTACCAGTATGCTCTAAAGAAAAAAGGGTACTTTCCGTCTGCATGTCGGAGGTTATCTAGTTCAGATTCATCAGGAAAGAAAGAGGGAACTGTACGTGACATTGCTCTCACAAATGTAGAAGACATATAAAAAAAAAAAAAAAAAAAGTTAAACTCACAAATATGATTGTAAATCGTGATAGTTTACTCGCCTCTTCAAGGCGGGAATTTTCATGTTAAGATGTTAACACTTCAGTTCACCTGTGCATACCTGCTATAAAAAATAAAAAAAATATATATATATATATATTTTTTTGAGTTTTGTTGATAGAGAGAAAGATATAAGTAATCTTAATCTACACCTATATATATACCTATATAAATATACACTCATAAATATTGGATCCAGAATTTTGATATTTGTTCAGAGAAGATACAATTTGTTTTGATAAAATGTAAGCAAGCCACAAATGTAAATTAACGTTCACGCTGTGTTAACAAATGACATTATTCACGTGGACTCTGCCATGATTATATAAGATCGATCATTTGAATTACTGACTTCACCTATGAGTGGGCCAGTGAAGCCTTAGCGAAGTGCTAAATAGTAATTGTATTAAACCTTTCATAGCAATATTAATATCTGTCCTATTGGTGCATGTTGTTATTGTGGTAAAAATAAATATAGACATTAGCCTTTCAAAAAAACAAATTTTAATTAAATTTGGCGATTCAGTTTTCTTGCTGTCTCTTAAATTTCTGAGCAATGGCACTCATCACCCAACGCTCCGACGTTGGCTAGGAAGTCCCTTTGTTGTTGTTTACATAATGATAATGTCCTAGTAGGTAAAATAATTACGGTCTGATATTTTTTTTCTCGTGCTTACAAACACGAGTTCATAAACACGGTCTCTTTGAGTTGACACATATGTTACACATGTACCAAAAACACAGGGCTGTAGTTATTCCTCGGTTGAAACAAAACTCACAGAAACACTAACACAGGTGAAAACTCAGTTGTGCTATAACAAATATGACATCTCAAAGTTTCTTGTTATAAATTTAATTTTTGGTTGTTTCAAAATGCATCTACCCATCTCCCAAAGTTAAATTTTAGTCGAAATTCAAAATTTCCCTTCAGATTTAATTTTGGCTACCTATTTAATAAATATATAACGTGGCTGAGATTTCCGCCACAACATAAATGGTGCCGTGTCCTAGGATGCGTGCCATGGCTCAATTTTCTTTAAGACACTGAATGCCAAATAATTCCAAAGTGTTGTAATAATACTGATAAGTTGTTGTTAAATGAAAATAGCTGAGTAGTCTCTGAAAATTTTGTAAGAGCATACGCCAATGAAAATTAAAGGTTGAGTTGGGGTTATAATCGTGAAAAGTAGAATAACACAGGGTTTCGGTAAACAATAATTTTTGTTTTGTATATCTTCACTGCTATTAATAATCAGAGAGTAAGGATATTAAGTCAAAGCTTCAGGGTGTATATATATATTTCTTCAAATTTCAAAGTTAGCAACAATATAATCTAGTGTTTAGTGCATATGTTATTTCTAGTGTTTTGCATATATAAGTTTTTGGAGCAATTTGCATACATAAGTGTTTAAATGAATAGTGTAAAATTTTGAGTATATTAACATAGTGTGAATTTTTGCATTGAAGATTTTTCTTTGAGTGAGCTTAAATCTGAATAGGTATGATGATAACTTGCACAATTGATAGAACATGTCAGTATTAATAACAGTTACAGGATTACTTAGTTAGTGAGTTGTTACAAAGCACTTGCCCTAGGAAAAAGTAAAATTTTTTTTTTGGTGTAATATTTCAATTTGTATGGTTTCGGCTCAAGTTAGGAGTAAAGTGAAGCATAACATCATACTAACTAGGACAACCATAATTTCTTTATTTTGCCTCTTTTTTCCTTCTGCTGAGAAATCAAATTAATATGGAGACTTGAGTTTTGGGTGCTATTTGAATTTTAGAACATAGAATTTGCATTTTTTTTATTTGGGCAAAAGGGGATTCTTTCGATATTCTGTGAGAGTGTGAGCACATAAATTTCTTTTGATGTTGTGATCAGTGTTTGGTAAGTATTATTGGTATTTTGTGATGTGGGTAGATTGTTTATTCCTTCAAATGCTAGGAGGTGAATACAGTGTTATTCTGTGTAGTGGTTTATGGTAGTGTGAATTTAGTGTAATTTCAAATAATTTTTGTTTTGGGTTTCCTTTGTTACAGTGAGTTAGTTTCATTGAGAGTGTTAGTATAGTGAAGGTGTAGTGCAAGATTAATAGGGTGTTAGGATAATCTTAGATACAGCTACAGCAGTGCTAGTGCTGAGTATATATAAATATTCCAATTTTTTTTCGTGCTGAAGCAAGAGTAAATTGAATTAGTGAAATCATGGCTAATGAAGGAGAAGGTACCGGAGAAATCCAAGGAGTAAATTGGAGTCTCCCAGGTCTAATGGGACTAGTAAAGGAGTTTTCTGGGGATCCGAGTAGATTGTCAGTGAAAGAGTTCTTTGAGACATTAGAGGATGTGGCACTCATGGGATGCTGGGCAGCAGATCAGAAATTTGTGGTATTGAAACATAGGTGTACGGGAGAGGCCAAACAACTAATTAGGGATGTGATTGCTCGGTCAGAGAATGTAGATTATGAGGGGTTGAAAAAGGAACTAGTTGAGAGGTTTGCTTCACTTGAATCGGTAACTGTCAAGATGGGAAGATTTCACTCGTGCGTACAGAAAAGGGGTGAGACAGTGAGGCAATTTGCAGCTAGGCTAGAACGGGCAGCCTTTAGCTACTTCAATGAAAACTCTGGAGCTTTTGCCGAGTTCAGAGACCAGAATGTCTTGGCCCAGTTCATAACAGGAGTGGACCCAAAAGTACGTCGCCGGGTTCTGTCCCATCAACCACGAACCTATAAAGACGCAAAAGAGAAGGCCATATTGGAAGAAGAAAATGAGAAGTACATGGCCAGTTTTTCTTGGGGAGTATCCTTCGTAGGAGTGGAGGAAGGAGATAATCGTGCCCCTAGGCATGAGCTTGGGGAGGAAACGCCTCCAAGTCCCATGATGTTGGCACTGTGTGACCAAATTAGGGAACTGTGCAAGCAAGTAGCCACTTTAGCAATTGCTAATGCCAGTGCCAGTGAGAAACCACCGAGGGAAGAGCCGAGGCACAGCAGTTCTCCTGCTAGTAGGGAATCAGGTTTTCCCCAGCCAGGAACAATTACTCTTCACCCACAAGGTACCGGAGAGATAGGAGACAGGAATATCCACGAGAAGGCAGGTCGGATAGATACAGATCCCCTAGTCGTCCAAGACAGGAAGATTTCCGCCGGAGAAGCAGGCTCACTGTGATCTGCTATCGGTGTAACCAGGTGGGGCATTATGCAAATGAATGTCGCCAGATAGACAGGCCCTCTCAAGAGTATAGGAATCAGGGTCGCGGAAGCAGTCAATATCTTTCCCATTCCAGGGGCGGAAGGACTCGACATGCACCACCGGGCAGAAATAGTCAACAACGAAACAGTCAACGCAACAGGTCGGATGCTTTAAACTGGTAGCGGGGAGAAGATATTGGGAGTCATCTTCTAAGAAAAAACCCCTTGTTGTAAAGGCTCCAATTGGCTCATGTTTCACCAACGGTCACTCGTTAGGCATGCCTATTCTAGAAGGAGTAGTTAGTGGGAAATCGTTGAGGCTACTGATTGACACGAGGGCGTCAGTTAGCTTAATAACCGAGGGTTGTCTCAACTCCTTACCAGGATATAAGAGATTTATGAAGTATCCCAACCTAGTGATCAAGGGTGTTTCAGGAAAACACCTGGATATTAAGGCCTATGTGGAATTGAAATTTTGTTTGTCTGGGGTGAATTTTAAGCAGAAAGTGTTTGTCACCCAGACTCGGTTATCATCAGATTATGATGTCATTGTTGGTTTTGACCTTTTAAAGGCACAACAATTTGTTTTCAATGCTGCAGCAGGCACTTTAAGTAGAGTAGGAGCATGCATGCCAAATGTTTATCCACGAGAGAGGGAGCAAGTGATTGCTTTGGTGAAACAGATGTTCCAAATATCAAAGAGAAAGAGGAAAGTGGTTCAGAGAAAAAGGAGGAAGAGGTGTGTAAGAAAGAGGGTGATACCCCAGAGTACCCCTTCAGAGCATACTGGTGTCGATCCTATTGGTGTGGTTACTGCTGGAGAGGGAGCCTTCTCTCCTGAGGAGACCCCCATTTCAAAAGGTAAACAAACCAACCCACCGGCTGAGTCAGTAGTGCATCAGGAGGATTCTCTCCCTACTGAGGTATCCGAGGCACCTTCGGGAAGTCAAAATTTAGGGAAAGGCATTATTTTGGAAAAACTGTCCGAGCGGAGAAAATACCCCCCAAATCTGAAAGGATAATTTCGGTAACGGTTGCAGACTGTGCAGAGTTGGGGGAAGTTATGCTCTTACAGCAGGCAGACGCATTCAAGTGCGAGTCACTTTGGATAGGTCGCTCGGTGAACAGTACCAATAATGATAGTATCTTGGTGAAGGTGATCAATTTATCGGACTCGGTGGTTTACCTCAACAAGCATTCTAGGTTGGTTACAGCGGAACCAATTCAGGTAGGAACCAATTCAGGTAACTTCAGTGTCAACAGTGGACAGTCAAATTGATGATTGTTCCACATGGGCGAACGAGTTCGACGTGTCGCATCTACCTCCTGATCAGCAGTCAAAATTGTCCTCATTTTTGCACTCGCATAGGAGGACGTTTGCGAAGAATGTAGCAGAGTTAGGTGAATGTGACACCTTGCTACATCAGGTTCATCTAACAGATGAGATCCCTGTGAGACAGAGAGCCTATAGAGTTCCTTATGCTCTTCGAGACGAACTCAATAGGCAGATCAACGAACTTTTGGAGGCAGGTATTATACAACCTAGTGACAGTCCTTATTCGGCACCTGTTCTCCTTGTAAAAAAATTGGATGGCAGTTATCGTCTCTGTACTGACTTTAGGAGGTTAAATGCCAAGACAGTACCGGATTCCTTTCCGATTCCAAATTTGGTGGAGATGGTGGATTCCTTAGCAGGAGCCACCTACTTTAGCTCTCTGGATTTGACCTCACGGTTTTACCAGATGAAAGTACGCCCTTCGGATGTTTACAAAACAGCTTTTGTCACCGATCAGGGTTTGTACGAGTGGCTAAGGGTACCATTTGGGATGCGAAACAGCCCAAACAGCTTCCAGAGGCTGATGGAAATAGTTCTATCAGGTCTCAAGCCTCTCCAGGTTGGCATGTATATTGACGACACTGTCATTGCCAGCAAAACTTTCGAGGAACACCTTGATAAGCTGGAGATTGTTTTCCAAAGGTTGAGACAACACAACCTTAAGCTTAAGCCTGACAAGTGCCACTTTTTGAAGTCTTCAATTAGGTACCTGGGATTTGTTGTCAGTCACAATGGCGTCACGCCTGATCCCAGAAATTTGGAAGCTGTCAGAAACTTCAAAATTCCAAATTCCGTTAAGCAAGTCCGAGCTTTCCTAGGTCTCACAGGTTTTTATAGGAGGTTTATCCCTGATTATGCCAAATTGGCTTTGCCCCTGACTAATCTGATCAGGAAGGAAAAAACATTCAAATTGACACCTGAAGCCCAGACCGCTTTTGAGGAACTACAACAGGCACTCTTAAGTGAGCCCTGCCTGAAATTACCTGATTTGTCAAAGGAATTTGTGGTTGCGTGTGATGCTTCAAAATTTGCTATTGGGGCCGCATTGCAACAAGAGGAAGAAGGAAAATTGCATCCAGTAGCATATGCTAGCCGAAAGTTAAAAGGAGCGGACCTTAATTATTCTGTGGTGGAGAAGGAAATGCTCAGTGTAGTGTTTGCAGTAAACTACTACAAACAATATCTTTATGCTAGACACTTTCTCATCATTACCGACCAAGCCAGTTTGTCATATGCCTTCAAATTAAGGGATCCCACTTCTAGAATAGCTCGCTGGTGCATGTCGTTACAGCAGTTTGATTATACAATTCAACACAGACCAGGGAAATCGAATGTCGTAGCTGACTATCTGTCTAGGAATGTGCTGACCACCGAAGTGGTCTAGCAGTCGGCAGCAAGACAGGCAGAGGAACGGACAAGAGTGAAGGAATTGCAGAGGCAGGATAGCAGGTGGAATAAACAGATTGAGTTGCTGGAAGGAAAGGGAGAGCTGGGTAAACTCAAGGTCTCAGATGAGTTTTACCTACAGGATGGACTCTTATGGCACTACGTATTGCCCAGGTCAGGAGATACCAGGAATCAACCACGAGAACAGCTGGTCATACCAGAAACTATGGTGGAAGAGATTTTGGAGCAGTGCCACGACTCGGAAACTGTGGCTCATCCAGGGTTCAACAGAACATTGGAGCGGGTACGCTCCCGATTCTACTTCCACAACATGTACTCAGTGGTTAAGGCATATGTAGACAGCTGTCACAGCTGCTTAAGTAAAAGAGCTTACAAACCTGGTAGAAAGGCACCTTTGGTAAGGGCATAGCTTCCTAGTCGCCCCTTCGAGAAAATTGCTATGGATGTTGTGGGACCTCTGGTCACCACCATGTCAGGAAATAGATTCATTCTAGTTATCACTGACTACTTTACTCGTTGGCCAGAAGCCTATGCGTTACCAGACACAAAGAGTGAAACGATAGCCCAGGTCCTCATAGAAAAATTCATTGCTTCACATGGTGTGCCAGCGAAATTGTTGACAGACAGGGGCACAAACTTTCTGTCGGCAGCCAGGATGAAAGTCTATGAGAGGCTGGGTATCAAAAAGTTGAATTGTAGCCCATATCATCCCTCTGCTAATGGACAGTGTGAGAAATTGAATGATAGCTTGATTAAGTCAGTTAGTCACCTGGTCTCGGATAGACAGGATGACTGGGACCATTGCCTTCCCATGGCACTCCTTGCATTCAGGACAGCGGTGCACACCAGTACTGGGGAAACCCCAGCCTATCTCACATATGGAAGAGACCTGGTGTTGCCATATCACTTAATCGGCAGTCCCCGAGTACGTACATATGCTTCTCAGTTGGAATATTGTGACGAGCTCACGGATAGGCTAAACATAGCATTCGAGGCTGTCAAGGCAAACCTGGAAAAGGCTGCAGAAACACAGGAGAAACAACGTGCAAAGACTGCCGTTGATAAGCATATCACCCTTAATGACAAGGTGTATTTATATTCTCCTGCAGTGAAGCCAGGACGAAATAAGAAACTGAGCAAGCTATGTTCGGGACCCTATCGTGTCACCAAGGTGATACCGCCGGTGAATTACGAGATTACCTTCATCCCTGATCCCAGGAAAAAGGAGTTGGTCCATGTGGATAGGCTGACCAAGGTAAGGGACAGGCCTCTATTTCCAAGTGTCATGAATAAGAGCGGGGATAGTACAAACTCCGAGGAGACGGAGGAAGTTCAAGAGGACAATTCTACACAAACACAAGTGAAGGAAATTGATAGTAGTGGTGTAGGTTTCATTTCGTGGTTTCCGTTTCCTGGGAGGAGAACAAGTTATGGGAGATTGCCTAGGCCAGCAAACACTCCTGCAGTGGTGAGTGAACAGGCGAGTATTCAGACTCCAGCCGGCACTCCTGAGGTAGTTACTGAACAGGCGAATATACAAACTCCAGCAAGTACTCCGGTAGTGGAGCAAGCTGGTCCTTCAAGGCCGAGAGCCAGTCGCATACCCACAAGTACTGTGTTGACACCTAGGTATGGTTTGCGTCCTAGAGATGGTCGTGGATTCATAGCTCGGAAGTAAATAGTGCACTCCAATTCAGTTGCAACGTTGCGTGTAAATAGTCGTGTGATATTATTGATTGGTACCTTAAGTGTAGTGTAGGAAGCAATTATGTTTTCTGTAGTATGGATAAATCAAGTGAAGCATATTTTGAATGTGTGGTCTCGTATAGTGTTGTGTTTGTTTGGTGAGAATTTTCCTGTCGATTCCAATTTCCACTGCCAAGCCAACAATTCACTTTTGTTTATTTTCTTTGATTAAGGGTTTATACTTACCAGTGATAAGTAGAGTTTGGTTGTGTCCAAGGAGCACCTTGCAGCTCATGGAATTCCAGGAAATTGTATAGTATTTATGTAAGATGTTGGTTTATCTGTTCCTTGCTCAGGACATGGTACATTTCCATGTGGCTTTGGTATGTTTCTCGAAGTTTTTCTTGGTTGTTGTTTTTTTGTTGTTGTTGTCTCCCATGGGAGGAATGCAGTGATATGTTGCTGAAAATCTGTGTACACCTGATCAATGTTTTCAGATTTTCATCAACATTATCCACGTTTTTCTTGAAAGAAAAATAAATAAATCGAAGGGATAATAGTGGTCAGTTCAGGAAAGGGTGACGATTCTTCCCTGGAGTGATTTGCTGTTAAACTTTTCGTAAATTTAGATTTCACCTCCCCTGGGTTCGATTTTTGGATCTAGAGAGAAAAGTCAAGAAAAAGTTACAGAAATTCTATTTCTCATTTGTTTTTTTTTACCCTTCTTTGTTCTGTGAGGCCGGAAAGAAAGGTGTTCGTTTTTTTTTCTCCACGAAAGAAAGAAAAGAAAAAAATGTATATAGTGTGGACTTGCAGTCACAATGCTGTCCTTTTGTTTTTGGATTACTCAGCCCAGCAGGAGGAAAGGAAAAACATACTCAGCAGAATTAAAATAAGAGCAGTGTTAATAATTTTTTTCTCTATGTGTATGAACAAAATGTAGCATTCATACGACGCAGTACCAAAAGGTGCGATGTCGCAACATTCATGAGAATAAACCTGGGGTATGCTCATAAAAAAAAAAAATAATAATTAAGAAAAAAATATATTTTGTATTTCTTGCTTTGTTCAGTGTATGAGGTAACATGTTAAAACATTTTGTAAGCCAGATACAGCCTCCCTCCTTTAACAGATAGCGGTTAATGATCAAAGTTTCCCAGAAAAGGGCTGGAAGGCAGAAAATTCTTTCGATCCCTTTCAGAGGTTTTCTTTCCTAGGAAAAGACCACCAGGAGTTACCAACATTCTTTTCCCCGAGGTTTGGTAAATCTCCCTAGCTGAGAAGGGGCTTAGCGAACTGAAATAGATACCCGTGTAAGGCACTATGAAAGGGGAAGTGGTTGGCCGATTGAAGGTGGGAAACAGCAGTCCCTCGCGTCAAAATTTATGAGGTTGTTTTCGAAATGTGGACCCTTGCGAAGCATTCAGCTGTCAGGTGTCGAACACGTGCATTTCACGTGTTCTTGGCTACAAGCAGCCAATGGGATGGAGTCGTCTTCATGGCCTGATGCAATTGGTCACTTGAAGTATTGAAGGGGAGGAGAGGTCTGCGCGTCCATTTTGATTTTAGAGAGAAGTTGCAAAAATGAACTGCTAGAGAGAGGACTAAAAAAAAAAATTGATTGCGGGCTGATAGGTGTAAAGAAAATGAGGCAGATTGTCTTTGAGAAGCCCAGAGTGAGGTTAGGAGGTCATCCTCCTCCTGGGAAGCTCAACATTTTTTAACATAGGCTACCTACTTGGACCTGCAGTCCCAGTGAGAAAATAAAAGGAAAAACCCCACGCATTATGATGCCTCTCCGAGAACAACAGCTCTAAGTCCGTTTCTTTTTTTAAACAGTTATCCCTAGCTGTGAGGAGAACCCTGGGCGACTAGTGGCAGCCGACCCACCGATGTGGCCGAGGTGAAAAAAAAAACAAAAATTGAATGGAGACCAGGTTATCCACTTCGCTACGAGGAGTGATCAAATAGCCTCATAACAGTCTCCCTCCGTACTCGGTGCCATCCTCAACCAGGGAAGGGAAAAACAACACAAGATTGAGGAGCAAGAAGATAGTGTGGACCACCTAACATACCAGTCCGAAGAATAAGGAAGATATTGAAGGAGCCTCCTCAGACAGGCCTGCTGAAGATATGTCCACAAAGAGAAGTACAGTAATTCAACTAAGAGCGGCGGGACAGAAAAAATAAAAAAAATAAAAAAAGGAAAAAACGGAAACAGGTGAAACGTGAGACAACAGGTCCTAGAGCTTAATTATGTAAGGTGTCTTTTATTGCTTTTCTTTCTCATAATATGGTTAAAGTTTTTTTTTTGGATAAGGGGAGGTATAAATGAGCTGAAAAATTTACTAATCGAAGCACTATTGAAGGGGAAGGCTGTAGCTGACCGTTACTAATGTTATTGATCAAAAAGAAAAAAATTCTTATTAAAAATCACTCATGATGTTTTGTAATGGCCTCAAAAATCCATGAAAGTGGTAGAGGCATGTGAAGCCAAATCTACGAAAACAGGCAAAAATGTATCAACAGGAATTGTTATGACATAAGAAAAGGTTGTGATCCCGCAACACTATCAGTACAGTTTGTTCTTCAAATATTCTTTTTTTGATACCATGTTGTTATTGTTTTACAAATAAATATAGGCATTAGCCTTTCAAAAACCAAATTTTAATAAGAATTAGCAATTCAGTTTTCTTGCTGTCTCTTAAATTTCTGAGCAATGGCACTCATCACCCAACGCTCTGACGTTGGCTAGGAAGTCCCTTGGTTGTTGTTTACATAAGGATAATGTCCTAATAAGTAAAATAATTACGGTCTGATATTTTCTTTTTTGTTCATGCTTACAAACACGAGTTCATAAACACGGTCTCTTTGAGTTGACACATATGTTACACATGTACCAAAAACACAGTGCTTTAGTTATTCCTCGGCTGAAACCAAATTCTCAGAAACACTGACACAGGTGAAAACTCAGTTGTGCTATAACAAATATGACATCTCAAAGTTTCTTCTTATAAGTTTAATTTTTGGTTGTTTCAAAATGCATCTACCCATCTCCCAAAGTTGAATTTTAGTCGAAATTCAAAATTCCCTTTCAGATTTAATTTCGGCTACCTATTTAATAAATATATAACGTGGCTGAGATTTCCGCCACAACAAAAGCCTTTGCATCGAAAAAACATCGAAGTTTCAGGACCAATGTTTCAAACTTAGAAATTAACCCTTCAAATGGCTGGAACGAATTTACTCAGGGTTAGCGAAATGAGCTGAAATCAGCACGAAGCATATTCGCTGTCTAACAAGTGGGCCGAACGCTAAGGGAACGAGTGGGCCTCAGCATCAGAAAGCGTTGCTTTCTCCCTTAGCTTTGTTATTCAATGTGGTGATTTAGGGGAATAATTCATACTGATCCATTCTGATTTTTTACCTGCTAGCAAGACTATAGCACCGAACCTAAGAAAGGAGCGAGAAGATGATTCAGTCTCTTGTTTTTGTCCAGTGGCATGATGTTTCAGTCTCTTGTTTGTGTCCAGTGGCATCCGTGTTAAAAGCAATAGCCCTTTCCCATCCTGGCTTGGGTCATGAAAGAGAGAATAAACCGCTACGAGGGCGTAGGTGTCTAAGCGTTAGATTCTGACGATTCATCTGGGATGGATCCCAGATGAATGGTCAGAATCTAACGACCATTCATGAATGGGGCAATTTAAATCTGGTATTCCTTCTTTTCTGACTTGTGTGCACTCTGTCGTATCATAGTCTGAAAGTTAATTTAAATATGACTTTATTCCTGACAAGTAGCTCAAACGTTCCGTGCGACTGAGACAGTTACGTCTAAACCTTCACTGTGGGTGTTTCTTTTTTTTTTTTTTTTTGATTGGAGGTTTAACGACCACCGTGAGCAACTCAATGGGCTATAAGCAGTCGCCCGTCCCTAATTCAGGGTCACTGGTTCCAGGGAAGGGAGAGAGCCAGTGCCGTAAGACAAACACAACATCCATGCCTCACCGAAATTCGAACCCGGACCCCTGTTTGTGTCTCTTGTTTGTGTCCAGTGGCATCCGTGTTAAAAGCAATAGCCCTTTCCCATCCTGGCTTGGGTCATGAAAGAGAGAATAAACCGCTACGAGGGCGTAGGTGTCTAAGCCTTAGATTCTGACGATTCATCTGGGATGGATCCCAGATGAATGGTCAGAATCTAACGACCATTCATGAATGGGGCAATTTAAATCTGGTATTCCTTCTTTTCTGACTTGTGTGCACTCTGTCGTATCATAGTCTGAAAGTTAATTTAAATATGACTTTATTCCTGACAAGTAGCTCAAACGTTCCGTGCGACTGAGACAGTTACGTCTAAACCTTCACTGTGGGTGTTTCTTTTTTTTTTTTGATTGGAGGTTTAACGACCACCGTGAGCAACTCAATGGGCTATAAGCAGTCGCCCGTCCCTAATTCAGGGTCACTGGTTCCAGGGAAGGGAGAGAGCCAGTGCCGTAAGACAAACACAACATCCATGCCTCACCGAAATTCGAACCCGGACCCCTTTCGGACGAATGATCAGAGGCCATCGCTTAGACCACTGCGCCACCAGGGCAGCACACTGTGGGTGTAAACCTATTAGAAATTACTACCTGAGAGGAAACATCTAGTAGTTTGAAACCATCACAGAAATGAAAAATGAAAATGAAAATAGGATAATTGCAATATGATGCTGTTGTTGTGTGTATCAGATTATCCCGTGAAATCGTGGAATTCCGTCTTTTTTCGTCATCATTTGGGGATTCTCGAGATCGATGCAAAACTGAGGATAAATTTGTGTGTGATTATATCGGAGAGGATTTCATTTTACTCCAGGAACAATATTAAATATTTCAAAATTTCGATAAACACAAGCTAAACGGAATTGAGATTTTTCCGAAACGGTAATTACTCTTTCTCGCGATGTTTCTTCTGCCCAGTATCGTTATTAAATATCATTTATTACATAAATATTTGTAATTCATCCTGAAAATGTAAGAACATTAAACCGAAAATGAAAGTTAGACAGCCTGAAAATTTCTCTTTAATCTTCAGGAATAAGATCCTTCCATTTGTCTGGATCTGGAGATCGATACATAACCAAACAGAATTTTGTAGGGAATTTTGGTTCATTTGCTACGTCACGGATACTGAATGCTTTATCAAACAGTCAGTAAGTTGAAATCGTTTAACCTAAAATATATGAAAATCACGCACATGTACAGAAGACATATATGAACTGCTGTTATTAACGGAAAAAGAAACATCCATCGATTTTTACTAAAGTATATCTTTACACTGCGAAAGTAGATCAGTATTTTGCAGTCAACGGGAAGTAACACAACAAAGACCGCTACTGTACAATACAGCGCATACATAATATGCAAAAGCATAAAATCATCACATTTGCTGTTAAACAGTGAAATTTACTACAGTAATAGCAGAATCCAGCATTCAACACATAGCCGGATAGACACGCAATATATTTGTTCATAGTAGTGTGGTAGCACAACGCTATACATGACGTAGAATCACTAAACAATGAAAGAAAATTGTAGCGGTCATGCGCTGAGTATCTCTCTCACCGCAAAGCTTTGGAAATCCTTGTGAACCGCAACTCTTTATTATTGACCAGGTCTGAAGACAGGTCAGTTTTGACGAAGGAAACCTCTTGAACCTTCCAGGGCACAGACAAATTGGACTCATGATGCTATTCATCGATATAATTTTATACACTGGTTTCCACAAATTAAGCAACAAATGGAAAAATAGTGATACTCAAAAAGTACGCAACCGATTCAAATGAAATTTGGCGGAAAGCTTTATCCGATTAAATGCACCAAAAAGACCTAAGAACATTTGATAAAAAGCATTTATATTTTGTATGATTAATGCAGATATGAAAATACAGAAATATAGGCATCAAGATGAAATTGAAAAGGTATATCAATACGATGTGTGGTTATCCCGAACAGCAATGAAGGTCCGACAGCGATGTTCGATGCTGTTAATAGATAATCATTGTGATTCGTTTAATAAAAGCAGGGAAATGAAAAAAGAAGCTTAAAGCATTGGAAAATCATGGATAAACTTCACCCATTCGCTTGCTCATCTAAAAGTTCCCATTTACATCTTGTTTCAAAACTCCGCTCTCCACCATTTTTACAGAAAGGGGAAGAGTAACCTTGAACAGGTCCGCCTAGAGATATGGTATCTCATGTTGGACCAAACGTTGCCGTAAACCGCCTGTTATTTTTGTCTGGATGACACATATCACAGTACATACCGAATAATTGGGTATTCGGTTCATTGGTTCAGCAATTTGTTTCGGGAAATTCATAAAGGAAATCCCAAAACAGATCTTTGGGATTAATATTTTGCATAATTGGGGAAGCCGCTTAATTGGGCTAAATGTTTCTAGCTCCCATGTTTTCCAGTTTACTTGAATCTACTGTACATTTAACGAGGCGAAAGAAGGCATTGCTCATCCAAAAATGAAAAGCTTCATTAAAACTTGGGAGGGAATGAATTTAAGCTAAATAAAAATCAGTTTGTTGTACAAGTTTATACAACAGGTATACTAATAAGGAATGTAGCCCATTTTACCCTCTACATTCGATAAGATCTGTGGATGGCGTCAAATTCGTAAGAAACTCCACTGACAGCCTAATTATTTACTAATCAGTTTTGCACAGCTATGGGATATAATTTTGATAAAACGTACAAAATTCCTAATTTTGGAGCATTGCATATTTGCATCCTGCTCCACACAACACATGATACCTTCATCAGTTCTGAATTCATTTTCATAAACAATTTAATCAGAGCAAGCTTACGTAACTTAACTTTTAGATTTCTCCTAAGAAACAAAATGCATTGCTACCTGCGGTATGAAATAAACTAGGTAAAAATAGATCACAAAATCAAACTTTCACTTCCCCCGCTGAAAGTTTAAGACTAAATTCTGGGGTTTTAGACTGGTGAACGCCTTAAAAAACCCAGGACAGGAGGTAGCAAAAATCATAAAATGTCCGAGGAAAAAAACCCTAAAAACCACAAAACGTACAGATTTAACTGGGGTGTATGGGAAACATGGGAACATGTTTTCTGTACATTTTGGCACGTTTTGAGGAGTAAATGGAAAATTAAGCACTGCTTTTTTTTTCCATATCCTCCTCAAAATATAAAAGCTAAAGGAGTGTAAATCTTGTAGTTCCATGGATAATAAAGATATATCTGCATTTCTTTTCTCCTCAAATAACTTGTCGAAGTGAATTTCCAAAACAATCAGAGCTCCGTATTACACCACAGGGACAGAAACATAGCAAATAATTATTTTTGCGTTATATAGATATCATAACAACGAATATCTTACTTTGCATTTAGTAACGGATAATATAAATATTCCTCGTACATTACTGAATTAAAAAATTAGAGAGAAACAGAAACATCGGATTCCATATTTGTCTTGAGTTTGCAGAAATAAGTTTTTATCTTTCCATATGAATAAAAGGGTAAATATTTTGCAAGGGAGTTTGTGATACCATGTCCTATCAGGAGGTTTGATAAATTCAGAGCACTTAAACTGCTTTTGATTTGGGAAAACTGTGACAGCGATGTCAATCACAGTGATTTTTTTCACAATATATCTTATTCGAACTGTCTTTCCTTTATTTATGTGTATAACCACAGGTTTACAGTTGGTTATAAAAACTTTGACTCTTGGCTCTGCCTACATTTTGGGATGAAAATATGGCATCTCTTATTACAAAGTGTGCAGACTCAATACGCGATACCAAGAAAACCTTCGAAATTCTATTTACCATTTTTATCTAAGAACTCGTTTAACTGTACTGTTTGTAAGACCACACTCTATAACTCACTTTTTTCTTCAGAAACGGAATTTCTAACAGTAGCTGGTGTACACAAAACTAGTGAGAATAGTTTTTTTTAATGATTCAGGCCCAAAAATAACAATTTGATTTATACTCATGACTTCAGTAGTTCAGGAACACATACGTACAAGTCATTAGAATTTAATCCCTCAGTAGGGTTTCCTAAATTGAAGTGTGTTTGTCTCTGCAAAGAAGAGGGTGATGAAATTTTTGGTGTACCTTTGCGCTGATGTTATTCTTCCTTTTGACATTATCGAAGTATGGCCCCAACTTTTTCTGACCGCTCACTCCGGTGCGAATTTCGAACAAGAAAATGGTCGTCCGTATACTGATGCTGTGTCAAGAGCTTGTCTTCGAGGCACCGATACTCTGCAAAGGCCAACCGCATTGCGAGACCTATCGCCTATTGAAAATGTGTGGGATGCTATTTAACGCGCTATCCAGACTCCAACTCCTACCGCACAATCTACAGTAACTGCGTGAGAAGATTCATGTTGCATGGGATGGATTATCGCGGCACACCATTACAAACCTATACAACTCCATTTCGAGACTTTTGGCATGCTGTGTGACCAAATATGGCAGCTTAACGCCATACTGAGTGACAATTCCTTCTTGGCGTGTAGCTTAATAAATATAGCCCAGTCTCAATGTTGAGTCATTTGTTGTTCCTGGTAGCCATTACCTTTCTCCCGAACAACATTTTAATCCGACTCGTCCTTTTGGGTGCAATTAATTTTTTTGACGATGAGTGTATGTGTGTATCTACTCGCAATTTTGCTAGATTTGTTTTGCTCCAGAAAATGCAATTTGTATTGCAGTTGTAGAGGGCTCCTTAAGAGTGGCTATGTTTATTTTAGTTCAAATTTCTAATTTTGTGTGATGCAGGTATTTTGAATTACTGTACATTCCTTTCGGATTTTTTAGAATTTTCTTTAAAAAGTATGTTGTGTCTTTAGTGTTATCGAACTAAGTAGAGAGATTTTCTATAGCAACAAGAAGTCCAAAATCTTGGCGCAAGGAAGCAGAGAGTATAATGAATAACTTGAGTGTTTTGTTTTAAATTTTTTTCGAAAGGGAACGAATGAAGGTTTAAAAAAAGGCATAATGTTATTAATAGATACGTCAAACTGTTGAAGATATATTCACGCTACGTAAATGTTAATTCCACAGTGACACATCTCCTTTTTGAAACACAACGATTGAAACCCGATAATTATCGAATAATCAGAAAACTTTCTTTTTCAGGATATTTCCTGTTCCCGAAGAAAACTTATCTCACAAAATGTTTGGGTATAGTTACTGGTGTCATTCATGTTTCCTTTGCGGGAAAAAAATATTTTTAAAAGGAACGATCTTTTTGTGTTTTTTTTTCTTTCACACGAAGGCCAAACAACTTAGCCTGGAAATCTTATTCGTGTTTTTGAAATTGTATTCATTTTTTCAAAAGTTAATAACTTAACGAATGATCTGCCCTGCAAGGAGTTCAGAAAAGTTACAGAAACAGTGTATAATAGCAGAGTGTTGCGCCAGATTTCCCCTCTTTCTAGACGAAGTGCATATAATATTTTCTCGCTTATTACAATTTTGAATATCTCATATTTTTTCTGTATATTTATTGAAGAAGCAATACTCTTTTGGGTAAATGCTCAGGACTTCAATTAATCTGAAAATATTCCCTGAGGTGATTCCGTCTGTATATCCATTTTTTGCACAGTACTTTATTAAAACAACTAAATACATATATTCTTACGAAAAAGATGTAGTTTTCGGAAACATATCTATCAAATTCTTCTCGAAATGGCGATAGCCGCTAAATTTAAGAAATAATTATTATTAGTTGAATGTATGCTCTTAAAATTGCTGTTCAGATATGCGCAGTGAAGGCAAATGAGAACCGACTTTCGCGCAAAGTGGAGAAAGTAAATTATACTTCACCTCAACACACAAAATAATTTCTATGTAAAGTAGGCAGAAAATAAGAAAAATAAATTTTATAAAATGGGGTTCAAGAACGTTGCGCGGGCGAAATCGTTCTCTTCATCGGATCAGGATATGTTGATTGTGAGCCCATTTTCATTATTTCCCAAAATAATGAAAATGGGCAATCCTAAAAACCTCAAACAAAATTACTGGATCGCAGTCTCCTGACCCTTTTCACCTAATCAATTTACAAGTTACAGTGAAAATGCAATATGTAGAATATAAACTCTATATGGAAAAAAAATCTCCGGACAACCCCTTCCGCAAAAAATTTTACATTCTAATAGATCTCGTGTTCAAGATTTCTTTTAAAACTGTAAGTTCCACAGACGTCGTATATCCTCTTTTCTTGAGACATGACCACACGTGTTGAGTTTACTGAATTCTTTTTTAATTGGAGGTGTTAACGACCACCGTGAGCAACTCAATGGGCTATAGGCAGTCGCCCATGCCTAATTTAGGGTCACTGTTTCCACAGAAGGGTTAGAGACAGTGCCGTAAGACAAACACAACATCCATGCATCACCGGGATTCGAACCCGGACACCTTTCGGACGAATGATCACAAGCCATCGCTTAGACCACTGCGGGACCGAGGCGGAAGTTTACTGACTTCGGACAGGGTGTTATTTTAGGGTGCCATACCAGCAACCTGCCGATGTGAGCGATTGCAAATCAATTGCAATACCCACGGTCAACCTTCAAGAACCACCCCGTTATCGAAGTAGTGTAAGTGATGGCTTCTGATCATCCGTCCAAGAGGGGTCCGGGTTCGAATCCCGGTGATGGCTGTTGTGTTTGTCATACGGCGCTGGCTCTCTCCCTTCCTTGAAACCAGTGGCCCTAAATTATGGACGGACGACTGTTTGTAGCCCTCTGAGATATTGACGGTGGTCGTTAAGCCCCCCCCCCCAAAAAAAAAAAAAAAAAAAAAAACGTTCAAGACATTTTAGTAGAATAAATAATGAATAAATACATCGCTCTTTCGACGTTGTAACCACACACAGCAAACGAAAAGTTCTTATTCGGCCGTCGCCGGGGAATCGAACCCTCGAATTACTCGATATCTAGCCGAGCGCGTTAGCTTTACACTACGGTTGCCAACAATCCACTGTGCTATGTGTGTGTTTCAGTTAGCTTCTGAGATCACAAATCCGTAAGATGGGCTCAGCTACTGAGACGTCTGAATATGGTGGCATCAACGGCACTGGCTATATATTAATTATAGCAGCTAAATCCAAAGGGCTAGATCCTAAGTGAAAATCCTGTAAATACGTGGTATCAGTTGAATAAATAAATAAATCGCTCTTTCCACGTTGTAACCACACACAGCAACCGAAAAATTGTTATTCGGCCGCCGCCAAAGAATTGAAACCACGGATCTCTCGTAATCCAGCCGAGCGCGTTGGCTTTACACTAATTCCCCGCCGGCGGCCGAATAACAATTTTTCAGTTGCTGTGTGTGATTACAACGTGGAAAGAGCGATGTATTTATTTATTCAACTGACGCCGCGTATTTAGAGGATTTTCACATTTTTAGTAAATTGAAGTATGAGGGACTTACGACTGCCACAAAACGTTCAAGAAGTTTTTAGTAAATTGAAATGTTAGCGACTTACGATGGCCTAAAACTTACAAGAAGTTTTTAGTAAACTGAAATCTGAGGGGCTTACGACTGCCAAAAGACGTTGAAGCAGTTTTTCGTAAATTAAAATATGAGGGACGTACGACTGCAAAAAAGCGTTCAAGAAGTTTTTAGTGATTTGAAATAAGAGACTTATGACTGCCAAAAAGCGCGCACGAGTTTAAGTATTTAGAAGGAAAGATTTAAAGGAACTGTTAAACTTGTTGTCCGTGGATACTGTCAATTTTCTACAAAAGCCATTGCCTATAGAATATCATATTCAACAGGGGTCATTGTGAGTACTATGACAGTTCATGAGAAAATGCACAAGTTCAATGTTCCATAAGAAATGTTCTGCTGCATACAAGCGGCTAATTGCTCGCACTAATGCGAGTAAACATTGTGCGAGAACATCGTCTCAAACCATATCATTCCTAAACACTAGACCTGTGGGGACGAGTGCTGTGGAATAACTAATCACGCTACACCGTTTTTAAATCCCAGAGTCGCTGCTGGTGTGGCATATGCCAGGTGACGGACATCTGCCAGAATGCGTTATCCCAGATGTTAAATTTTGTGATGTCAGTGTTGTGGTCTGGAGATGTTTGTGGCTAATTCATTGTAAATGATTCAATAAGTGGGAACTATACACCAAATTATACGCAAAATAGTATTACTATACTAAAAATCTGAAATTTCTTGGCGTAAAATACAAATAAAACTTTCCAAGCTTTCGCGCATCAACCAGATGTTTTTTCTAGGGAGGTAGACAGTTAGGCTGTCTACCACATCAACCAGGTGGCTGGGCTTACATCCACCAGATGGCTTTTTTAGGAAGGTAGACAGCTAGGCTATCTACCTTCCTAGGAAAAGCCATCTGGTTGATGTGTGAAAGCTTGGAAAGTTTTATTTGTATTCTACGCCAAGAAATTTCGGATTTTTAGTATAGTTATAGTTTTTTGAGTAAATGATTAAACAATATGCTATTATACATGCAAAGTTGCCCAACCCGGACACATTATACAAAAGTGTGGATCTGAGCTTTACAGAGAACTAATCATACGGAATTTCCTCTTTTTAGCATAGAATTCACTTAAAGATATACATTTTGAAATTGATTTGGACCTCTGTATTCAGTTTAGCTTGCTGAAGTTTAAATTTAACTTTTCTCTGCCAGTGTACACACTATACGGACAAAACTGGTTTCACACGGTAAGTAAATACAATACAGTATAGTGTTTATATTAGTAAAAGGTAAATCCTCCATTTACAGAGATTACACGAGCCACTCGTCTAAGTAAACTGTCCAAAGGAGCATGGAATACGGAGAAAGAGTAAATTCCGATTATCTTACTACCTGAACGGTTGTTGCGAATTTTGTTCAATTCCAAAGGGCGCATTATTAAAACCCAGAACAATATTTTGAAACTAATAAATAGACTCCTGGCTATGTATCGCTTATAGAGCATGAAATGGGATATCAGGTTGTAGTTAATTTTATTTTGTTCTCTCAGAGAAAGAAATTATTCGTAGTTTCTGAAATGTGCACTAAAACAGAAATACGTTATTTCAGAAATCCCATGACTTGGAATGCAAATATTTATCAGCTTCATTAAAAAAGTAAAGAAAAAAAGATATCTTTAGAGAAAATGTTGTATATTTCTTTCAGCCTTGCACGTTATTTACAAGAAAAAAAAAGAGTAAGAACATTGTAAGAAGCGGAAAATTCTTATAACTGAGAAAATTTACTTCTTTAACGAATTTTCTTATTGATTACCAATCATGGTTTATCTTGTTATTCATTTGACACGTATGCAAACCAGTTTGTTAATATGATATTTTGATGCATACTATCTCCAATTCTTTTGTTCCATTTGCTGCTGGATAACAGAAATTTCAAAGGAAACGTGGTTAGAATTCCCGTATATTTATTTTGACTCATGCCCATCTAAAAAAGCTGATCATCAGGGTTTGATAAAGAAATTTTTATAATCCGTTAGCATTTTTTCCCAGCTGTTACGAAGTTTCACATCATATATTAACATTTATTATATTTATCTGTAGTTATATTTTAGGTATTTAAACACAGGGAAAGTTGAAACAAATTTGCTCAAACTGCTTATAGTTTTAATCAATACAAAAGTAATTTATTTTGAAAGTTTTATGTAGTTCCTGTAGTATGTACCTCGATCATTAAATAAATTTTTGAAGCAGATTCGGTATCAAATACGCGATTTGGTAATTTGGTTTTTACAGTTAGAAAAGAACAGATATATTTTCAGATTGAAACTTGTTTGCCTTACATGCAAACGAAAGCTGCAATTTGCATCATTAAAGCCATAATGACCGATTCAATTTTTTTAATGTGAAATCTATATATATATTATATATTTTTCGGTTAATATACTAAAAATAAATCCTTGAATAATGCATTCTTTCAGCGTGAGTGTTATAGTTGAATATATATGTATATGGCATTCAAGATAAATCAGTACACTAACGAAAGCTAGGTCTCTTACAGAGAGATTTGTGGAGTGATAGTTGAGTTCCGGCGAATCTTTTGAAAGAACCACAATTAAGACTTATTTCATTGAAACAGGATGATAAATATTATAATGGAATGCACTACAGTACACAACACTTTCGCTGAGGGTCGTGACTATTGCTGTATTTTTGTGTGCGACCAAAAATCTTACATATGCTATAGTAGGACCAGTGTCAGGACGCAGAACACCAATGTCCAACAGCTGTGCAATTGCTTTGCTTCACATACAAATGCCCTGCCTGGTGCATTTCGTTTCCATGGCAACTTGCCTCGGCAAAGAAAAAGTTACATTGAAGTAGTGATTATATAAAAAATTATATTCCCAAAAATTATATGCAATGGTGATATGTAGCAGACACATTTGTAAGGTTCTGCCAATCAGTGTTTATTACGAAGCGATTATAAATCAGAATGCTCTCAGGGCCATTTTCTGAATGCATCCCAGCAGTCGTTCAGCGCATTAAAGTTTTGTTAGTTATGCTTTCGTGTAAGTAGTGCCCACTTATTTATAATTTATTATTCTACAGTACAATCATGTTCACGGTTAGTAATAGAGAAAGCACTTTCTTCTTTGGAAATGTTTAAATTTAATTTGCTGGAAATGGTACCGTCAGTTTATGAAATTTAACTTATTCTCATTAGAAAACCACATAGGCATCAATCATAAAAATTCGCATATTAAATATACTGCATGACCTTTGGCACCTACAGTTAGGATTTACATTTAATGCTGATTTCTCGCAATCTGCTACAGGCTATCTCATTATAATCTGATGGATTCGAATAACTAGTGTTAATTAACTGATTGTTATAAATATTCAAGCAACCTGTCATTTGCTCAAGGTAAACATCGCAAAACTTTGACCGAATTTGAAAACAGACCACTCGCTGACCCAGAATAATGGTACAAATTATTTTAACAGTTTACCCTTTGAAATGAATGTACTCGGAGTAGCGAATATGAATAATTCCTGCTCGACCGAATATGTGGGCTGGACTGAATGAGTGAACCTGATCATCACAAAGAACTTTTCTTTCCCCTTAGGTGTAGTAATCGAAGTGACAGTTTGGGTGGATGATTAGTATTAGCAGATTTAGCGGCGGAAAACGTTGTAATAATAGCGGCAAACCTAAGAAGATAGGAGATGATTATATATCTTTTTGTAAATAATATTATGGTGCACTTGTCAGAGGAATCACGTATATCCTACCATCACTTACATAATGAGTCGTATTGCCCAAGCATATATGTATTAATTATACCTATTAGCCAATATATATTGCGTGGCTTTTCCTAAAGCATTTGGCAATTAAGAATAAAAAAACTGCATACTCAGATATCTTAAGAAACGTTCATGAAAGTCTTTGATGTAGTGCCATACCATACTTGTTCACGGAGGTTTCTATTCTTCCTTGCATGCAAAAGCACCTACTTTGTTTTTATAGAGTCAGATATTCGGCTCGGCGTTTTTAAACATGCACTTAAGCCGTAGCGAATTCCCCTGTATGGTCAGTTTATTTCATGTTGGACATGTATAATATGATTCAAAATGAAAATGTAATTTCTGCTTAAGGATGTACAAAAATTAATAATCGTGTAGCGTGTTCTTCACTATATATTCGAAAAACGGAGTCGTACCAAAATATTATGACAACCTACATAATAATGGGCATTACAACACTTGTCCCGGACAACAGCGGCGAGATGGCTTGACATGGATGCAATGAGGCAGTGGAAAGTTTCTTGACGCAAACGTACCGATTCCGACTGCAGCATTGCTGGGATGTCACGCAGACGACATGTTTGGTGGTCGGCACGTCGAACCTGTCGATACAAATTGTCCCACAAGTGTTCTATGGGATTGAGATGGAGCGATTTTGCCGGCCAAGGGAAAACGGAAACATTGCTGTCGTGTCCCTAGAACCAGGCCGCAACACTCTTAGCGACGCAGCATTGTCATGCTGGTAGACACCATCTCCACCATGGTAAGCTTCCAACATGAAGGAATGTATGTGGTCAGCGACAATGGACAGGTCAACATTGGCAGTCAGGGACCTATACAGGCGGTTCCAGTTCATACCAGGAAATTATTCCCCAGAGATGCCCACAGCAGCCGCCGGCCGTTATATGACTGACAAACGTGTCCGAGTGTTGGTTCTCGTGTGTTTAAAGCCGTATCTGCCAGCACCCATCACTTGAGTAGACTAGAAACCTCTATTCGTCGGAGAAAGCTACCTTTTTCCACTCTTCCACTTTTCAATGACAGTAGTACTATGCGAACTGCAGACGTTGTTGCCGAATGACCTGGGTAAACAATGACGCCTTGAGGCAGGTTCGACACCGTAGACTATTGCAAAACAGAGTTTGATCTACTGTTGTTGGGGACACCTAGCTGTGTGCCGTAGCATTCATTTGGGTGGTTAATTGCTCTACTGTCGCGCATCGATTGCCCTTTACAAATCGACTGAGGTAACATCCTTCTCTTAGTTCGATGGTCTTTTGTGCTCCACCGTTATGACGTCGGAAGGTACTCGGTTTTCCAGCGGTCCTTTCTTGGTACACCCTTATTAGAGTACCTCGCGAAAATCCTAGGACGTTTCCTTTTTCTGAGGGGTGCTTCCACGCTTACTGCGGTAGCCGTCATCATTGCTTTTTGAACGTCAGCCAAATAACTATTTCTGCGAATTGTGGTCACGCGACGAACCACGTGGCACCTGGCCGGCCGCTTATATCCACGTGTGATCTACCTTATCACGAACACTCTATGACACGGCTAGACTAATATACTTCCATTCCGGGAGTGGTCATATTATTCTGATACGACTGTTTATATTTCTTAAATTGGATTAATACTAGGGGTGTTCAAATGAAAAGGTACGAAACGTCATAAGAACGTAACCGTTAACATATTTGCCTATGCCGCTATGGGAGAACGTAGCGACACATCTAGGGATGCGATTAGAGTCGCCGGCGTGAATCAGAGCATGCGCGGGCGCCCGCATGCGCAGTCAAGATGTTGCTCACCGTCTTTTTCGACGTCCAAGGTCCACTACTTGTTGAATTCCTCCAGCACAGACGAACCATTAACTCCGATGTGTACTGTGAGACACTCCGAAGCCTACGCAGGTCCATCAAGAACAAAAGACCGGGGCTGCTCACGGAGGGTGTGGTTCTGCTCCATGATAACGCGCGTCCACACGTCTTCAGGGTCACACACGCGGAACTGGCCAAGTTCCAGTGGGAGCAGCTTGACCATCCGCCCTACAGCCCGGACATGTCGCCCTGCGATTTCCATCTGTTTGGTCCCCTGAAAAAACATCTGAAAGGGAAGCGCTTCCACTCGGACGACGAACTCAAGGACGCTGTGCAGGACTGGGTCTCGTCACGACCACAGGAATTCTGGGAACAAGGAATCCTTCGGCTCGTTAATCAACGGGATCGTTGTGCTACGGCCTATGGTGTATACTTTGAAAAAAGTCTTCATTTATACCCATAGTGTCGTTTCGTACCTTTTCATTTGAACACTCCTTGTAATACTACTATCTTCAAGGCGTAGTTTCGTTTATTTTGAGGCCTTGTAGCTAATCGTTTTCCGCTCAAACGAAAGAGAATCTGATTTATTTTTTCAGAGCCTGTTCTGTCAGAAGTTTCGCGTACAGGGTAGCACGCTTAAAACAGGACACAAATGAAAAGGCGTTTGCACACTATCATTTGGTCATAATATACCGCAGATTTCACTTACATTAGGTACGGTAAATAAACGGAACTTTTGCTTTTAAAAAAGGCTGTAGTGTTGCAAATTTACACATTTATAAAATCCTGTGTTGGAATTGGCCACCACTTACCTCGATGAACTTTTCCGTCCGCCACATCTCCAGGAAAACGCACATTAATTCGGTACTACTACTAACTTCAAGGCGTAGGTTCTAAAAACTGGCGAATTCTTACATTACATATATTAGTTCTTAACTCTTCGAACGTTAGATGTTTATCATGATAGACTTTGCCTTTAGAGAGCCAGGCAGGTAATAGTCTCACGTTGATAAGTCGAAAGAGCGGTGTGTCCGTATATTCTTATTGATTATCATATTATCATGTTTTCAGTTAAATCATTTTGGTTTCGAGCGAATGAATGATCAAAGATAGGGCAAATCTTTCCCTATTGTTGATAGAAGGCATAAGTTGTTTCATCTCGAGTTAATTGTTTTACAACTCTTCGTAGATCAGTAGAAAAATTCTGTGTTCATTTTTTCGTCAAAAAAATTATTTTATGTTGCGTTTGCCTGACCCTGCACATCTAACACCGACTTTTAAATTATACTCTTGTCTCTGTTTGGATATTGTAGGTTTTAAGCAGCCCCGTGTTGCTGGTTGTGCGATTGGAAATGCTTCAAAAGGTGAAAACAGACTTCTTCTGTTGAAGTTAAGAGAAATCGGTCGAGCATTCCTTCAGAAACCATATCTAAGAACAACTGACTGCAATGGACACGCATTTCTTTCTCAAGTGCACTTAATTCCTACATAACAGTCACAACGGGTCAGTTTTATAATTATGAAAAAGGGACTGAATTGGCCGACGACTAATGCCTGTCCACTAGGATAAACGACTGTATTCTTCTCCACAATGTTTTTGTATGTGTAGAATTATTGTAGAAGACTAGGCTGAGCTGTCACACCTGTTGTAAAATCATAAAAGGAAAAGACAACAAAATTAATCTGGTTTCTATGCCTCACTAATTAGTAACTAGAAGTTTTGGAGCCCTAGAAATTATAACCACGTTGCTAATTTTCTGGTGGATGTTTAATTCTTTGTCAAGTGTAGATACGCGACATCATTGTGTCGTGCGAACACAACGATGCCCTGTAAGGAAAATGCTGCATACTAAAATATTTGAGCAAGCGTGATATTTTCACCTGAAAGAGTTTAGAGTTTACGAACTGTATAATACGAACTGTATAATCTTTCACAAATTATGTATGTTACGTTAAAGCGCTCATGTGCACAACAAGAAATCTGCTGTACTTTATTTTGAAAATATATTACATATATCGATTTCAGAGACCGAAATTCAATCCATTTAATTAAATCACTACTACTTGTGAAGATGTATTACACATCGCAAGTTTTAAACATATGATTACTGAATATTTGTTTCCCTCACCAGGAATTACAGACGGTGAGTCGACAGTTTTGAAATATTTCGACCACTTACTTTCTTCATATATAAATTTACGACAAAAGCCGATTAGCAATCAAAGTATTGGCCATCTGTTTGCTAGGTCTTCGATTCCCCGGCGGTACCAGTTCTTCTACTTCGAGGCAAAGAACTCCTTCACCTCAGTTGCCACCTCCTCCCAGTTGTTGAAGTCCAGCCCCGAAGGAAGTGAGCCATGGACAACAACAAGTAATAATCCGATGGTGCAAAGTCCGGACTATATGCTGGGTGTGGCATTAATTTGATTCCTTTAAGTTCCTGGAGTTCTGACAGGTCGTTCGCGCGGTATGAGTCCAAGCGTTGTCCGCTGCATGAGAACACTGCATTATGTTAACCATTGCCGGGTACTTCTCCTCCAAACCACCATGCATACGCTCCAGCTGTTCAGAGTTGGGGTTGGTATTGATGGTCCACCGTACGGAACAAATTCGTAATAGATTATACCTTTCGAAATTAAAGCAGACACAGAGCATCACCTAGTGCTCAAAGCCCCCATGTTTGACAAATTTTTGGTCTGATTGGAAGATTTTCCGCGCTTACAAACTACAGCTCCATAAAATATTTATATTCTATACTTTTAGCGTTAAGCCCTCCCCTCCCCCGTCCGCCTTCTCAAAGACAGGTTTCCTACGGTATCAGATGCCGGCAGAAGTTTTGTTCAGTTACAGTTCGTAAACGCTGAAAATATCCCGATCGGACAAGAGACCCTTTATATTTTACTTTTTTCGCCGTACCCTTCACCCCGCAACCTTTCTTGTGGTTGAACATGCCTGCAGAGAATTTGTTGAGTTTTAATTGTAAACGCTGAAAATCTCCCGAGCGGTCCACAAATTCTTTATATTTTATATTTTTGATAATAAGTCCCCTCCCCAAACGACAGGTTTGCTGCGTTTGCACATAACAGTAGAGAATTTGTTAAGCTGTAGGTTTTAAACCGTCAAACTGTTAGTAAATGTGTAGTTTAGCGTTCTAAATTGTTTCTTTTTTTTGGGAGGTTTAACGACCACCGTGTGCAACTCAATGTGCTATAAGCATTCTCCCGTCATTAACTTAGGGTCACTGGTTCCAGAGAATGGACAGACCCAGTGCCATAAGAAAAACACAACATCCATGCCTCACCGGGATTCAAACTCGGACCCCTTTCGGACGAATGGCTCAGAAGCCATCGCGTAGACCACTGCGCCACTGGAGCGGCCTAAAATATTTCGTTGGGAATGTTGAAGGATTTTGAAAAAAATTCATGGAAAATGGTGAATTAATGTCATCTGTATAGTGCATTTGAAAGATGTTTACAGTAATATTTCAAAGTAAGTACGACAACGTGAACAGGGCTGAGACAAGCCTGACACAACGCCACGGCCACAACGCCAAACTTCGCTCCGCTGAAAAGAAGGACTTGTTACGGAGGCCATTTTGCTGGCAGAAGAATACAAGAGGAATGGGGAACGTTTTTGCCAGGAAACGTTCCAATTTGTAGTCGCATGACAGAAAGTAGTTATTCTTTTCTGTCGCAGTTTGTCAAAACGCATGGTGACAATTGCTTCGATCTTACGTATAAGATTCGCTGATACGAAATAGAAAGTATGCAGATGCTTTTCTTTCTTTTAGAAAAGTGTTAAAGTTCATGTCGCTTTCACCCGTACGGATGTTACATGGCATCCGAAAGTTACGTTTTGATCCTCCTATTGACTGCGTCGTTCAGAGTTCATTCCAATAGGATTAAAAAAACAAAAAAACGTCCACTAAGAACTGTATCCATACATTGCGCATCAAAGAACCCTACGTGAAAAAAGAAAGAAATTGTCAGACTGTGATGTTAAAAATTCAGAGAGAAGTGATGAGCTATTTTCTGTAGCGTAGAAGAAACGCTTTTCTCTACTACAAAAGAAACGCTTTTCTCTACTACAAAAGAAACGCTTTTCTCTACTACAAAAGAAACGCTTTTCTCTACTACAAAAGAAACGCTTTTCTGGAAATAACGTTCCCCCTTTTTCTTGCACTTTTCTACCAGCAAAATGGCAGCCTGAAGGAGACCGTAGTTTCAGCGCAGCTAAGCTTGACGTCGTCGCCGCAGCTTTTGATAACAGCGTCGTACTAAGGCTACATGTAAATATTACGATAAAAATCTTTGAAATGCACTACAAAGATGATATTTTTTCACCATTTGACATGAAATTCCTTACTTTAAAAACGTACGTTTCACTTTTTCGAAATTCTTCAAATCCGAAGAAATAATTTAGGACGCCAAATTACACATTTACCGAATAAGTTAATAGCAGTATGGAAAACTTGAGGCTTTTATGGTATATGTCTAAATATAGTCTAAACATTTCTATAATCTTTGTATAACTAGCATATTTACCATATTATATTTCGACAGATTTAATTTTGAGTAATAAGAGTTGTTTATTGTTACACTGAAAAAACGTATCTTCAAAAATATATATATATATATATCCAAATCAAAGGTGAAACTTTGCAAAATGCGTATGACGAAATGCCCCACGCTTGAAGACTTGAAGCTTCACTAACATTCTAAGAAAGACCGTAGATAAAAGAGTTCGGCTCCTGCGAAGAAGGCATGCCTCCCCCCACCCTCTTTAAAATAGTTACAGCGTTAACAAGCCCAGTGAGCAACTCGTTATGGCTAAAAGCAGTCACCCGTTCCTAATTTAGAACCACTGGTTTCTCCAGAAAAGGGAGAGAGCCAGTGCTGTAAGACAAACAAAACATCCATGCCTCACCGGGATTGAAACCAGAACACATCTCGAACCAATGGTTAGAAATCAGCGCTTAGAATATCCTCCACAGTGTATGCCACTAGTGGTTCTATTGAAGCCAATTAATTGATTGCGAGATTCGATTGTTTTAGTCAAAGAAAATGTCGCAGATATACTAGAATGATAAATGGCTTTTATTTGAATTCCCTGGGTCTGTGAGCTAATCGTTCTAGTTTGAAATATGCGATACTGTATTTGAAGACGTTTTAGGAAGGGTGTGTCTGACCTTAGGTCTAAAACTAGCATTAGAAATATGAAGGTAGGAGATCTGAGTAAGTGAACTCAATAAGAAAGGTAAATGAAAAATGAGTGAAAGGACAGGGTGATAGATCTTACTATCAGTGAACCGTGAAAGCAGGCCCGGGGAAAGGGAGTCAAGGGGAAGGGGAATAGAAACCAAGTACAGCACAACATCACAGAGAACGACAACACCACTCCGCCGCCGATGCACCAGGGAGCGACTGAAACACTCTAAAACCAAATCTAATTGCCGAAACAGCGATCAGTTCTCACTATCTCGATGCCAATCTGAAAAAGGAGGGTGGGGTGGTCTGTCTAACAACCACCATTGATCACATTCTAACTCTCTCTGTCAAGGGGGGGGGGGCGAACCTTAGTTCTGAGATATCTAAGGAATTCGCTGGGGTGGTAATCAACCGCACCCCTGACAAATCCATTAGGGTGGGCCTCCGCTTTTCTGAAGAACTTCTTGGCGAGTCTGGTGGAAACCTCATGTACCTTCTCAATTCCAAGTCGGTTTTCCTCAGGTTCCGAAGTGGGGGTCTCGATGTGTCAAAATGTCGGTAAATGTGTAGATTAGCGTCCTACGTTATTTCGTCGGAAAAATGTTAGCACCTGGAAAAAGTGCGACTTACAGATTTTAGAGTATGAAAATTAATGCCAAATAGGGCAGGATTTTTATATTTTAAGTCTTTTAAAGATTTTTATTGTGATTTTTACATGTAAGTGCGATGGTGTTGAGAGACGCTGTGGTAGAAGTAACGCATGGGTACGGCGACGATGTGAACCTTTGCTCCACTGAAAGGAAGATTCGCTGCGGCGTGTGGTTCAAGCGCGGCCGAGAGTACAAGTGCACCACGTACGTTCTTGGCACGAGAGCGAACCATGTTGTACTCATACTTTACAGAATATAGTTCACTCAAGTTTTGTCATTTTTCTTTAAAGTCGATGTTGAGATATTTTTCTCTCTTTCGCATGTGATTCCCTGATTAGAAATAGCAAGTAGGAGCATGCCTTTCTATGTTGTACAGAAAACTGAAGAAGTATAATTTTCGGTTGTGCTTTGAACGGCTTCCAGTCGTAGCTGATTTGCTGCGCCAGTGAAGTTTTGTTTCTCCTCTTAATAACTTGTTTGTAGGTCAGTTTCTAAAACACTGATAGGTATCTTTTACAAATCAAATAGGTTTTATCCAATTTTTCTTGCCAAATACCTAAATGGTACAACAAAATAAAAGGTGGATAATATGGACTTATTCTCTGTAGCGTATTAGTACAAAACTTATCGTTTTCATGGCAAACACGTAACCGCTTTCTCTTGTACTCTTCCCCACGTCATTTCGGTACAGGAAAGAACGCTTCCTTTCAACCCATGCTGTTAGGAGACCGTGCGGTAGGGTTAACACATCGCCGTACAGATGTGTTAATCCTACCGCACGGTCTCTTAACAGCATCGCACTTACAGGAAATTGTTACGATAAAAATGTTTAAAGGACATTTAAAGTATGAAAAATATCTGCCACATTTGCCATTAATTTCCATACTCTAAAATATGTACGTCGTACTTTTTCTAGGTACTAATATTTTTCCGACGATATAATTTAGGACACTAACCTACACATTTACCAAAATGTGTTACATATACATAGAAATTATACTTGTGTAATTTATCTTGGTTTTTGACTCTGTCTAGCATATGCAATAATGCAGATGAAAATATCATCCTCAAAATGTACACATTTAATTTGAATCAAAACGAAAAACAGGGGCTGAAAGGTAGCAAAACTAAAGGACAGAGAAAAGATTTTGATAGATAGAAAAGAAATCGAAGAAGTAGATGCTAACATTTATTTAGGTAAAGTAATCAGTTTTAAAGAAAATCAAGACTGCAAAATAAATAGAAGGATTATCGAGGTAATATAGCCTTTTGGAGACTTAAAACTATTTAACTGGCGATGTACCATTGTGTTTTAAGAGAAAAAATTTCAATACGTGCATTGACCTAGTAATTACTTATGTGAGTGAACGTGGAGTATCTCGGAAGGGCAATGCCAAAACAATTAAAAAGAGGTTCGGTAAGAAAGTTAATGAAGAGAAAGAAGGGCATTAATAGATATTATAAAAACAATTAGAGAATTAAAGTGGAGATGGGCTTGATATTTTGGAAGACTGAAAGAACAAAGATGGACACGATTAATAACGGAATGGCAACCTATAGGTGGAAAGAGACCGCCCCAGTGGTATAGCGGTCTAAGCGATGGCTTCTGATTACTCGCCCAACGGAGGTGTCTGGGTTCGAATCCAGGGTAAGGCATGGTTGTTTCTGTTAGTCTTTCGGGGGTTTATTCGCTGTGTTGTTCACCGGCATTCTGTATTCAATGTTCACTATGTATATTGCTGATGTCGAAACACAAAATGTCTGTAATGTGTTTATCTACCTGTATAGTCAATGTATCTGTCAGCCAAGTCCAATAAATAACTTAAAAAAACCTTACACTAAAGAAGAAAAAAAGATGGAAAGAGAGGAAGATGGAGCCAGAGAACAAGATGGAGAGATGACATTCAGAAATTTAGAGATGCTAAATATTGAACTGAGGCTAGGGATCAAGGAAGTTGGAAAATACTAATGGAGGCCTATACCCTGCAATGAGTGCCATGAGGATAAGAAAAAGTTTAATACGAATTACTATGAGTTTAATAAATGTCCATTCATCAAATTTTACTCCTAGAAAATTATCTATTTAACTAACGTGATTATTTATGGAAACTTAAATTATTTTTTAAAACTGCGGCAATTTGATCGAAATAAAATATTCTAATATGTCTCAATAGATCTTTTTTCAGTCCGAATGTTCTTCCAGAGTGTTTGCATGTTAATCTGTTTGAATTTCTATTAGTCACATTACGTAAATACCCAATGGAAAAATCGCGGCGGAAATATCTAATATGCGTTTCTAATGTCGAATATCTTTACACAAATTGGGTTAGCCATGCCAAGAGATAATACAACCTTCAAATTACCTAGCTACAGATAAGAACGTTTCTCAAGCGTGTCCCGCGAAATACTGGCATGGCTCTTTCGTTTTGTATTAAGAACTAATCACAGTATGACGTAAAATGCACCACCCTGTTGTATTGTCTCAATCTCCCTCCACCGGGCACCATCAATCGGAAAAGGCATATCTCTGAAAATGGTTCTTCCCGATCTTTGGTCAGACATACATTTCAAACGTTTGTTTGTTTCTCTACCTCGTAATTGTGCTCTGCCTCTTCAGCGCGACCAAATAATAGGACAACAAAACACAGCCAATGACCTTTTCACTTATAACCCTTCGTTCTGCAGAATCGGTATCTAATTTCAAAGCCCTGGTGTCACAGTGTTCAGGGTTCCGTGATTAATGGAATTGATGAAAGAGGATTAAACCCCAGCAACAGATTTTATTATTATAATATATTTTCATAAAAAAATTACTAATAGCTGTATTTGCCATGAACAATTTCTTTAACATTTGATCTAAAGAACAATGGAAATAAAAGAAGTGCTTTAATATTTTTTCAATTTTAACAATTCTAAACCATACATTTCCAGACGTTACAATTTTTTGGAAGATATTTATAAAAATAAACTCATAAGAACTTAGAAAATATTAACAGCAGAAATATTATTTGAAGTATCAAACTCATAAATGTCAGAAAAAATTAACAGCACCTTTGAATGAAGAAAATAAGAATAAATAGAAGGAATTTTCGGTACTTGTTTCACTACATAAGTAAAATATTTAGAAATATGTGTCTTACATCTGCATTAACTAGATAATGAGAAAGAAATATCAGTTTAATGAATGATATTTCGATACTAATGAGGACAAGATCATATGTGTTACAGTGGTACTCACATAACCAATCATATTTAACAGGGCTTGAAATGGGTAGGTACACACCTATATAGTATACCGACACTCCTTTTTTCTAGTGTTTCATGCCGGCACTTTTTAAAACAGTAATTTAGTACCGGCACTAATTGTAGTAGTAGGAAATGTATAAATATTTTTTTGTTTTTTTATTGACTTACGAGAGCACATTCTTAAACACAGAAACCTTGGGTACCTCGTGCCATTGAGAAACAGCTGTGTAAGGACCCTAACGTGTAGGGAAAAGGTGTTACCTGAAATTACAAAGGGGAAAATGGCAAAATAATTGGGCAAGGAACATCAACGGAAAATATTGCACCCTCAAGCAACTACTAAGATTCTAAATTTTTACAGGAAAATGCATTTATCAGATATTAAGACAAATTAATTCATGTTCCTGTCGTATAAAAAAATTCGGTATCATGTCCAAAATTGCGCCATTTACTTCTAGAAATATAATTATCTTTAATTTGGGAACACGCGATTACATTTTTTGAGGGATACTGTAATTGGCTAGATCGTGCAAAAAACACTTTATTTTTATAATATTAATAACTGATTTTTCAAAGAAAATACTGAAAGAGCCAAACGTTTTTGGCAAAAGCATAACTGGAGCATTTAATTGCGACTGTATCTTTAATGTCCTGACCCCTCATAATGGACAACATTTGTGTTCCGGCGTATTTTCCATTGAACTAATGCTATTTAAAATAAATTAAAACACCCGTAAAAATTGAGCGAATCCTTTGTAATGACGTAAATATTGTCTTCTCGTACATCTTGCTGTTACTTTTATTTTCCTTTTTTACTCTCATTTGAGTGCTCACGTTTCATACAAAAGTAGGACAAGAAATGCCAGGCGTGCATTTCGCCGTTAAAAATGAGTTGTTATTGGTTGAGATCTCATGCTCACTTAGGAAGGCTCAACGCTTCTTTTGGTAAGAGTTAATTTCGGCACAAGTTTAGTTAACAGTACGGCTTCAATGATCGCAAAACAAATATCCTATATATGTCGCTACGGAGCTCGCCATTCAAGGGCACACATTCCTTACCATTGTGAAAGTGCGAAAGTTTTTAAAACGCTGACTACCGTGTAGAAGTAAATTACAGAGGGCAAAGTATCCGACTATGAAAACGTACCCTTGACATCATAAATTGTTCTAATAGTCTTTCATTAATTTAGCATATTTTATAGCATTTTGATAAATTTTCGTATACTATTTTTCCTGAATTCTCTCTTAAATTCTTAAGAAGTGTTTAATTGAAATTGATGCAAATTATTAAGATCCTCCCCATTGTTGAGTACATTCCTTTAGACGTACATTCAGTGCCTTATTAATTACACAGCGTTTCTTCATTAATGCATTTTTGTTTAAAAAGCAGAAACACAATTCAGAACTGCGCGCTGAGAAAATAATCCATTTCAGAATACACATAGAAAATATATGCTAATTGAAAATAATTATGAATACTGGATCATTCAGCCTGTGATACTTTTGTCAATTTATTAGACTTTTAATGCCCAGTACATCAGCTAAATTATATCGCCCCAAGCTTTTTATATGTAATTCTTCCATAGTTTCTGACACTCATCTTATAACGATCGATCGAGAAATTGAGGAAAGAGAAAGGTTATATTAATTTTGTTATTTGTAAAATCTTTGAAATCTTATGATGATGCTGCGAGTTTTCTTTTAATTTAACGGAAGTTTTTTTACTGAATTTAATGTTACTAGGAATAAATTTGAAACGTAATTGTTTTTAGTTTTCGCATGAAATAATTTGCATATTATGAAGAGAACAATTACGGCATTACGATAAATGTTGGGTGTCTGACAATTGATGAAGGGGTTTTTGCATAGAGTGACAGCTACAAAAATGTCCGTTTATCACTGGTGGTAAAACAGTGCTCCACTGCATGCGCGACCATCGATCTGGCGTTAACGATTATTATTTTTGTTTTTTAAATAATTTTAACAATATGGATTAGTTTCTTATTAGGTGCACTTCTTAAGCTTTTATTGAACGTTTGAAAAGGAATACTGCGCTACAAATAGAACATACGAAAAATTATCGTATGTCAACAAATGTTCGAACTAACAAGGAAATAAATAACTAAAACCCGAACATTTATTTGTAGGGCGAGGGATGCAATTTGTAATGTGTGTAGAATCTGTATTGTCACTAATAAGAATCTCATGATTGCTGGGGGACGCAACTTAGCCTGGAAGGAGTAGAAATGTACTGGAGCGGCATTACAACCTAATTTTCTAATACCAGAGCACATTATGTCTAAACCCTCAAATATCAAAACAGAGTAGCCAAACGTACGAAATTCGAAATTTAATCTCGAAATAGTTTATCTAGTCGTACTCAGAAACTTTCTGTAGAATAATTATGCGCGTGTGTATGTGTGTGTGTGAAGTAAATGATGACCAGGTATCTGTACAAAACTCTCAATCCGAGGGTCATTCGATGAGAAATATTCAGTGTGACACGTCATTAAATGTGGCTGATAATATTTAACAAGAGAGCAAGATATGATACATGGTTTTTATACAATATCTAGAAGAATTTTGTGAAACTGTTCACTATCAATTCTAATAAACGGTCATGCATCCCTGCCGAGACAAGCAGGGTATACAGTGAAGTTGTGCACTAGCTGCTTCGTAGGTAAACGGGGCTCATGAAAATGTGGGAATATGGAGATTGTTCTAATTGTCAGGGGCACTGATCCCAATAACTGGACGACAGCGCCGAATATATGACAAATATAGCAAAATGTTGAAATTGAAGTGTGTCAGTAGTTTTCTACAATGAGGTCATAACAAGTCGGGGGATACGGAGGAATTTCGTCTGTACACTAACTAGACAAATGTATTTTAGAGAGATAATTTCGATAGTAAGTGCGATGAAGACAATCTTATTAAACTGGTTGCCTGGCACTTACATAAATCCAGATTGGTACATATCGTTACGTGCCTCCGTTCACTTGGGGAGGGGCTTGAGCGAAAGTTTACAATATTCCTATGACCGATCCGTATACGGAGGAGTCAAAGTAATTATCAAATTACGTTATGAATAAGAGAAGCCAAAAAATCACCGAATGACGAAAATTCCAATCATTTAAACATCAGCAATTACTGCAATATGGGAACTTTTACCTGGCGAGTGGATCAAAGGAACACTTCTGAATTCAAAATATCAAAAAGAGCCAACTACTACGCAGAAAAAACACTTAGCCACCTAAAACATTAAAATGTTTTTTAAAAGCCAAAAGATCCTGTTCCGCAATGTTTCTTGAAACAACCTCAAAGATTTTCTTCAGAAGTGCAAATTAGGAAACACAGCTTTCTTCTTCCGCAACCACAAAACCATTCTTCGCGAAATTAATGTAAGCGCTGTTATTCCTTTATTCCCAAAGGATTTACCTATAAATGATGGTTAAAGGGTGTATCAATAAATACGTGGCCCCAGATACATTTATAAATACCTGTGACTAAGCTAACGTACTTTCAGCATACTTCGCCAATGAAAATTTAATATTTTTTAGAATCTTCATTGTCAACAGCACATCAATGACTAACGCTTTCCAGCCAAGCATCCGACGCTATTTATATACGATGTGAATCAACAGATTTCGCTCCGGTAGCTGGGTTTAGCGCTTCTCTCTATAAGCAGAGAAACATAACTTTTCAAGAATGTGCTTTTCTTTTCTAACTGGAAATCTTGCATGCCCACGTGAACGCAGTCTTGGGCTATGCGATGAAATTAGATATTTCGTAATCTAAAATCACAGCTCAGTGCAAAATACATATGAGAAGAAAATGATCAAAAGAAACGAATACCTATGATAAGAAAAATACAGAATATCTATATACATAATTCCTATACAGAATAACTGTGAGAAGAAAATGGTAGAAAGAACCGCAAATGCAATCCTATTATTACCCGCGAAGTGCAGAAGCCTTTTTTTTATTGAAATATTACATGCCCGCGAAAGTTAAAGAAAATAACGATTTAAAAAACAGAGAAATTAATTAAAGACAATTAAGAAATGGTATGAACGTTTTTTGGAGGAACGGTCGATAGCCGCTAATTTTAAGAAACATTTGCCTAATTTTCCGTTCACAGCGCTGGATAATGTTTTTCCCAATACGTAAGTTCATGTTTCTATGGAATAAATATTTATTCAAAACTATTTAGGAAAACCTGACATTTCTCAGTATACGTAAGTTCAGAATACGTAAGTTCATGTTTCTATGGAATAAATATTTATTCAAAACTATTTAGGAAAACCTGACATTACTCAGGCCGGAATATTCAGCTGTTTCCAAAGTTTGAAAAAAATACCTCATTACTAAGACGGAACTGATAAACCATTTTATCGGTGTAAGAAATCAAAAATAAAATTTGCAAAGCTTTCGCTAATCAACGCTTTTTGCCCTGAAAAGCACATCCGTAAATGAGCGAAAGGTTGACAAATTGTAATTTTGATTTATTAGGCCGATAAAACATTACAACTTCAGTTTTATATAATTGGTATATTAATGAGTTCTGGTATCTGATCAGTAATACAAAAAATCGATGCTTTGACATTTCCTTTTTAGTAGATTTTATGTACTTTTGTTAACTAGTGTGTATAACAAGTATCAGTGCTCCGGTCGTACTCCGCCAGAAAAATCAATATCTAAATATACATCTGATGTCTGACAAATTGATCAAAATTTAAAACAAACTGATGGCAGGTAAATTTTTTCTATATTAAGCTAATTTTAGAAGAATGTTAGGGTTACTAATTTAAGTAGTGTTGGCCCAAAAACATCAAACTTTCTTTAATTGTTGGGTAAATGTCTGTCGCCTTTAATAAATAAATAACTCACTGGTATCACCAATGGTGTTTTATGCAATGTAGTCGATTTTTTTATTTTTTGAGTGACTTCGCAATTGTTCACTAAACTTTCTCTTTGAGATAACTTCATTTGCAGATATAAAATGATATGTTAAGGCTTTGTCTGAAATGATTACATAATAAAATAATCATTACAAATCCCCCTTGCTTCAAGACTTGTGTCAGGTGTCTTTTACACAGTAAGTACATGAAGTTCGGTGTTCATTGTACAATTGTCGATTATCATCTCAGGGCAGTTAACAATGTAAAATATGAGCCGATGCACCAGACATGCCACTATAAATATTGTTTTAAAGTGGAAGCGCGATCAGTGTTTTTTTTTTCATTTTGACAAAGCTTTAAAGCTAAATGACAGAACATGTACATTTAATTTCCTACAAATATTTACAAACGTAAGCCATAAATACTTTTTTCTGAAATAAGCCAGTAACTAAATCATGAAAATGTTAAAAGGAGGTAAATATTGACTAACGTTTTTAACTGATTAGTGCGATTTGAAGTAATTCAACTGATTGCATAAAGTTCTAAAACATCTTATCCTATTCCTTACTTTGATATTTTATTCAAAAGATTGGCTCACATTTCGTGTTAGTGGACGATAACGCCACACTCCATTGTACGCTGGCTGTTGATATGCTCCTGGAAAGTAGAAACATTCATGGGATAGATCCGCCAGCACATTTCCCAAACATGAATCCCATGTAACGTGTATGCAAGATTCTCGAGATGCGCTTTGGACGATGAAAACACACACAGGTAACTGTCCAATAGCTAAACACAGCGACGACTAACGAATGGGTGATGTCACTGCAAGAACTCATCGGGTGGTACGAGCAGAAAATTTTAAGTCGGCCTTACGGGTAATAATAGCACTTACGGAGCAATTCCTCTTCCGCTCGTTCCGTCTTCGGCAGTAATGCGTATGTAAAATGGCACACAGTGCTGCGTAGCCAATTTTTAATAATGTTCCACAATATCCTTTAGTTTGTGCAGTTGTATCAGTTCGGTGAGTAATGGAGTTTTTATGGTGTGAATTTTCCAAATCCAAGCAGCTTCTGTGTGATGCTTCAGGTCAAAACCTGGCTCGTCCTAAGTTTTGCACACCAGTGTATGTTGTTAACAACAACTTTCATAATTTACTTAAAGTATTAGTTTACTTCTAATCCTATTATCAAAACTCGTTTCCTTTCTGAAATCAGTTATTTTCTCCATGTATATGCTACGGAGACACTCTGGTTCACTGAAGTGCGGTTCGGGGTCTGCCCTCAAATGTACGTGATTTTACAAGCCATCCTCGCTTCTACTTACCCGAATTTCAGCGAGAGGTAACTGGCTTTCCAGAAAATCCGTATGGGGGTAATAAGAAAAGTATACATATTTAATTTATTTATGTAAATTTTTTAAAATAATTTAATAGAAACCATTACATAAATAAATGAGTATGAGGATTTATTACACGTTTTAATTGTTCGTATATAAATACGCATTACCCGAAATGTAATTGACTATAAGACGTTTTTGGAGGGGACGTATCAGACATAGATGCATGTCATGTCTTTGCATAAAAAGAAATTAAGTAGAAAAGGTATTTGCTAGGTGTAAAAGTTGTGGAACCTTTCAACTGAAGCGCAAAACAATTATGTAGTTTTACTTTTTTGTGCTGCAATTCTGAAATTTAATCATCATGATTGATGGCATTCTCATTCTACGAAAAAACAATGCGTTTGAAACAAACAAAGAATAAAAAGTTTTCCTTAAGCCGTTTGCGCCCTTGAATTCTTTTAAAGGGTTTATATACAAGTTTCCATGCAGTAGTTCGAAAACTTTGTCATACTGCAAGGTATGACAAAGCTTTCAAATTCTGAAAACAGGAAAGATAAATTTGTAATCTAATAGTAAAGACATTGTAACATAAAGCGTGGTGTCCTGCAACTTCCAAACGCTGACTTCACATTGCAGGACATTATTTATCCCTTGATGTGATTCTGTTACTCAACCATCAGGGCTGAATATGATTCGCCATATTAAGATGACTTGCATAGGCTGGGATCTAATGACGTTTCTGTTTTTGTACTTATTTCCTTTTCATGTCTACTTCCAAACCATAGTCGCAATTTCGGTACCTGCTCTCGGAAAACGGAGTAAAAGATAACTGCAAAACAAAAAAAATTATGTGTTATTTTTTTCTGTTACGTTCTCAGATACTGGAAACCAAGGCGTTTCATACAGGCAAACACAAACTTTTCCACTGAGACGAAACGTGAAAGAAATCTATGGTACAGCTATCTAATATAAAATGATGGCTCAGATGACACAATTACCCGTAACATACAACATATTTGTTCCACATGACTGATGCAGTGAACCAGGATATCTTATACATTTTATTTATGCCATACACTTCTGGTTACACTTGGAAAAATTTATACTAGTTTACAGTTATAGGATGATTTTTCATAATAAAGTTAAAACACGTACATCGTAATGTTTGCCATTTTGTTTAGTTTGGAAGAATTATAAGGCACCTTTGATAAATTTCTGATTTCTGTTAGGCTTTGATACTGCGTGGTTGTTGTAGATTTCTGATTTGAAGAACTGGTATATTTAAAAAAAAACGATACGTTTTAATGAGAGATTATATAAACATAACTCCAGAAGACATACTGTACCAAAACTTACTTTATTTAGTTGATCCGACATTTCTACATAAGCCCTGGAAATAAATGCAAAGTGATGTAGCTATGCATTCTTCCCAGAAAAAGACACTGTTTTTAAAAGACTTGCGCTGAATACAGCTTTTATCTAAACGTAGGTTATTTTCCGGAACGGACATGCACACTTTTTGGTCTTTTCGCTAATATTTCTTACAATTTCCAAAAAAATTATTTTAAATGTGTTTGTTTCGTTGAGTATTGATGACGTCAGCTTAAATGTGTTGGCTATTTTGCCGAATGCGTCCGTTAGCATTTAAAAATGACTGCTTTCTTTACTTGAAAATGTTCAGTTCATTTTCTTTCGCATTCGTCAGCGATTATTATTTTACCTCTTTGTTCGCAGTATAATAGTTTTATTAAACTTTTTCTCTTCTCATTAAGAAAATCTTAGAAGCACCTCAAAATTCTTTACCGGGAATAATTGGTTTGCCACTCATGATGCCATGTGATGTATAAGATATGTAATTGGAGCTACGGACCTGATTCTTAATGCATGTCTGCGTATGTAATAATACGAAGCTCTTTGGCCTTAAATGTAAAATCAGAACAGAACGAATTGCAGTACGTAATTTTGATGTTAGATGACAATTATAGTGTTTACTCTAAATCTCGATGTTCAATAGAAATTAAACCGTATTCAGAGGTAAATACGCCCACTCAAATGAATGTAGTTCTATTTAGTCAAGCGCAATTCAAGTTCAATCTGCTCGTTATCAAAAAATCTTCCTTAGTGATATCAGAATTGCTAAAAGGACATGATTTTGTCTTATCAAGCCCAGGAATTTTCTTCAGGTTGCGGTTAAAAGTTTCAACAAATATTCAGAAATTAAATGAGAAGCGAATTCGTTAACAAATAATTCTGCTCAAAAACATGGGAGGTATATATTTGTCATTGTCAGTATAATGATGAGGTGCCTCTGACAAATTTAACATGTACCTGGCGTTCAGTAAACTTGCAAATTGCGTCTTGGAACTCGAAGTGAAACTGCATTGCACCATTTACATTGGAAAATGCCTCCGTTACCCCAATCTAGAAAACGAAATTGCAAGAAACTCAATTCAGTGCACTTAGGAGTCCGATTCTTTGGAGATGTGAAACAGTCGTCAATGCAATCCGGATTTCCGTTAGCGTTAAAGACCAATCACTATCCAAGTACGGATGTGGGTCATGAGTACGCTGTTCATACAAGTAAATGGGAAGTTGCACTCTGTGTAAATTAATTATCTGCTGCTACACGAGAAATCGGAAAAATGCATGGCATTTACATCCTTACAATGATAAAAATATGCACCCCATGTATGCATTTCTGAATAATTAATTCTTTCAGAGATTCTCTTGTCATTTATTTTTACGTTCTATAGCTGTGATGATATATCGTCCTTTATCATCAGACATGGGTAAGAAATGGTCGTTCAGGGTACAAGAAATAGAGTTAGATTCGACTAGAACACATCCGAAGATTTCTGGTACCTTTGGTGCTTTATCTGGATGAAGTGGCTTCGTTCAGAGATTATCTTGTCATTAATTTTTTTACGATCTATAACTGTGATGATATATCGTCCTTTATCATCACACATGGATAAGAAATGGTCGTTGAGGGTAGAAGAAACAGAGATAAATTTGACTAGCGCATTTCCGAAGACTTCTCTACAAGAGTTACGAATAGCTTGCTCGAAGATAAATTGCGAGATGAGAGTTCGAATCCAGTTCCAGAGCAATGTAAGTTCCACGATTTTGTGATAATGGCTGCATGGGAAATCAATAAAATGTACTGCATTTACAGTATATGCTTCCAAAAATTAATGCAAAAAAACGCAAGATGTGCCACAGTAAGATTCTCTTCACACACGATGAGTAACATTATGACTACATTACATTATAATCGTGTGATCCTATGTCAAATACGAAACATCAGTTAGGCTCTCCGGCGGCGCAGTGGTCTAAAAATGGCTTCTGATCGTTCGTCCGAAATGGGTCCGGGTTCGAATCCCATGAGCCATGGATGTTGTATTTGTATTACAGCTCTAGATCTCTCCCTTCCCTGTAACCAGTAGCCCTAGATCAGGGACGGACGACTGCTTATAGCACAGTGAGTTGTTCACAATGGTCGTTAAACTTCCAATAATAAAAGAAAAACGTGTCACGGTGATTATTATGAAATACATTTTCTAGAACAGGGGTTCCCAAACGTTTTGAGACGGAGCCGTCCTTCACATGTCACATTTTCTGTGTTATACCCCTGTACCAACAATTAAAAAAAATCCCAAGTTCGAATTTGTGGTATTTTATTTAAAAAATTAAACATTTGCATTACTAGCTTGCATTCTTTTTAATGTAAAAATACAAAATTGGAATAAAATTACAGAACTGAATAAAAAGAAATTGATGAGATAGGCATATTTCATTTGGATTTCACATCTTTACAGTAATTTTAGAAACTTCCTAACAGAGGTACTTGCGTCTTAACGGGATGGGGAACTTGTTTCTCGTCACACAAAACATATAATCTGAGGGCAACGTTTGAAATGGCTCCACGGAGCTCCTTCTCAACGGTAACGTTCCTGTTATATGTTAATTTTATTACAGCCACAGCTGAAAATCCTGCCTCCCAAAGGTAGGATGTGGCAAAAGGGAGGATTACCCTCACGACATTCTTACTCAATTCTGGGTACTCGTTTGACACTCTGTTCCAAAACTATGGATTCACCACGTTCTTTATTTAAAGATTCAACATTATCATAATGCAACACACACTCACAAAAAAATAACTACGTTCACAGTTATTATAACATAGCAGCTCAGTTCTAACGAATATTTATAGATGCTACATATGTACATGTATATGAAATGAAGACTGCGTAGTAAACAACGAGCCCAACAATACGGCGGCAAAACGTTATCACTTAACCATGTCTGGCTCATTCCATTTTCAAACTGCAGGGAAGACAGATCCGCACGACCTCACGCCAAGTTTTCAAAGAGCGTTACTGTCCGGAACTCAGATGAAGGGAGCGCTTTCACAAATAGAAAAATTATGTTTTCTTTTTTCTTTAACATAATTTCTCACAATTCATTCTTTAAAACATGTACACATCTTCAAAATGTGCTTGTTGCGTTTCACTATAAATTATAAGTTTTAGTTTTTCCGTACAATCTCTAGGCCTCGGACCAACACCGGCGACGCCGTGGGACATCGCTACGCACATATTGGGAACATTTACTCTAGAAATTAAACTTAAGGCGTTGATCGCCTGCTGAGTAAGGTGCTTTTCAGCAAATTATTACAATGCATAAACTGCTGACGATACTTGATGTATAAAAAATTTCAGAAAATGTATTGCATAAAATTCAAATAAAATTTAAAATCAAATGCTTTAATACAAAGTAGCCTACAAATTTAGAAATTGATTTTTCATCTAAAAAAAGACTTTAGTTATCGAAGTCTTCTTCTGAAAATAATCAAACTGTTTATTCCAGAAGAACGTGTGCTGCACTTATTAAGATGCTACATTGCCGTTGCGCAATTAAAATAAATGTTTTTATTCTACCCTGTGCGAAAATTGACAGTCTTACTTACTTTTATATTGAATACTCTTTATTACCAAAAAGGATTTTAAATCTGAATGTTTTCCTAATCTATGAACTCATTTTCAGATTTCCTATGATCGTACATCTTGTAAGTGTGCAAATTAGTTAAATGGTTAATGTGCAGTGATTAATGCTCAGAAAACTATGAAGTATACCACCAACAAGAACATCATTTGAGACAAGGTACATTTTTTTACGGCAAAGGTAATATGCCCTTCGGTAGAGCAGTCTTTCAACAGGATAATGCGCCATTCCATACTGCCCCACTGTTCGAGAATGGCTTGCGGAGCATCTGACAAACTACAAGGTTTTGCCTCGAAGCTCGGCCGTCTTGTTAGGGACGGTCACCATTCGCCAAAATTGCAACATTTCTGGGTATACAGAGTCAGCAAACCATTCACGTTAGTGGACACCAGTTATTCGTTGTTTCTCGTTCACCATGGGTCCAAATTCCTGCAAAGTAAGCATGCCTCATACCATAAACCGCCTCCATCGTTCTGTACTGTAGAGTCCATTTAGTATGGATCGAGTGTGTCGGGCAGTTTGGGCCAAATATGTACACGACTATATACCGGGTAGAATGATAAACCCGACGCGTCAGCATGCACACTTTTTTCCAGTCATCCGATGTTCAACTTGCATGATCTTTTCACCAGCCGAGGTTTTGCGCCGATGAACCATATCTTTTAGGAGGGATGTCGTCCACAGGTATAACCCATACTTGCGAGCATTCGACGCGTGGTCATGAGTTATATTGTTCCGGGTTGACTATATTGGGTAGTCAACTGTTGAAAGGTTCTAGGTCTCTTTGCCTGTACCAGTCGTCGGAGACGGTTTTCATCTCTCACATCATCCTATCACTCTCCTGTGTGGTTTGCTTCCGGGTTGTTGTTCTAACATTTTCCCGCCAAACGTTAACAACCGCGGCTCGCGAGCAACCCACGAGTTCAGCCGTTTGGAAAAATGAGGCACTACCTCTCGGAACTACCAGAATCTGTCATTTCTCAAACTCCAAATATCCCTCCTTTCACCCAGCAAGCACCGAATTTCACTTTTTACGGCTAAACGCACACCTTTTAATCGGTACGTCTTCGACTAGTCGCGTCCTATCGGAAATCACGAGGTGAACAGGCCGAATCTATTTTGATATGGGTGGTCATAATTTCGTGATCACTCGGGGTATAAATACACTGGTCACAAAAAGTTAGAGATTTTGCGATTTTGAAGGGAAGCGTTGTAATATGCTAATTTTACCACTACTGGCTAGCGGTCATCAGAGTTGATAGCTATGTCGTGTTTAATTTAGCGTCACCCCAACACAAACCGTGACGTGCGATCTCCGATAAAGGTATCCTGTGAAAAGTGGAAATTGGGTCGTTCTGCTGCTTGGTATAGAAAGGGTGAAATTACCTTCACTCTAGAATTAATACCGGAATGAAATGATTCATTGTCGACCAGACTCCGGATAAGAAGGTTATTTATGTATTATTGATAAATACAGATCAAAGTTTTCCTCCAGCTGATTCTCCGGTAAAGCAGAAAAGCTATAATAGACTGTCATTTTGTAGATGATTTAAAGAAAACACAAAACTAAACGAGGTTGAAAAAATATGGCGATATATACAATAAATTGAAAATAAACCAAGCACTTAACATGATCAATGCACAATTTACCCTCATCTTTCGAATTCAGTTGTTAATCCTTATTTCTTCACACGTATGACGCACTCTAAAGTGTAGGATGCCTGGAAAACGCGCCTGAGTCTTGAGATCCCTCTAATTCGGTATCTGATTGGTTCGCGCTCGAGTGGCGCGGAGAAGTCACATAACCGATTGGCGAGTGCTAGGAAGAGAAAAATGTACTTGACTTATTCTGCCTGATAGGTTCTGATTTATGGGAACCCAAGACGTTTATTTCGAAATACATATTTCAGAGTAAATACTCAGTTAACATCACTGAAGGTAATTGTAAAGACCAGCTAAACTAGTAAGGGCTTTGAGACTGATACAGCGCTGATGTATTGATATCTTACACTTCCCGAGAGCTGGCAGCACATCGCCAAATTTCGTGTATTGTGCGAAGATATCGCGTATTTTGTGAAACTTATTTTTCTCTTTAAAGTTAAGCATACGGAGAGCTATTCAATATTTAACGTGGTTAGATTACGATTATTTTTCACTTTGGAATAAAGTAGCTAAACTGTTGAACATGAAATATTCGCAAGAATATACTCCTCACCAAATGTGTTGCAAGACTGTTAGACATAATTGTAGGTATACTGAAAGAAGTTTCATTTTTTATTTTAAGCATTGCATATGCATTTTTTCTATGTTATCTCTTGTCTAGCATTAGACTAATAATTTCGGGGAAACCGTGTAGCAGCAGATTAAGAAATGTATGTAACATAAGAAAATTTTTGCCAGCTAATCTTTATAGGTGCCACAGCTACGTTGAAATGGAAACCATCGTCGGGCACTATGCACTGTTAGCAATTGCAGGTACTCAGAGTAGGAATATATTTAATGGTTAAGGGGTTCGCAAGATAAAAGGTTGGGGTAGGGCAGGATACATAACACATACATTAAATGCAGTAAAAATCGGAAAATATAGGTTGCATCTTAAACGGTAAACCTAAGCTTCTGCTTTAAACGTTTGCAGAACAAAGAATGAATATGTGTTAAACATATTATGTTTAAATATAAGCTTTTTGTGTCATAAATGTACATCCCATGATCTGCTTAAAAGAATTAGTTACGTTTTTTTGTTGTTTTAACCGGAAAAACAATTAATGTTGAAAAGCAGATAGTTTCGTACATCTTGGAATTAATATCTGCTATACTGCTATCACTGTTTCACCATCACACTCCGACATCACACGTCCCATAATTATTTGGGACGAATATGCCAATTCGTTATCTAATTGGTGCGCACTGTTATAGCATGATCCAATGAGATAAGTAACACAGGGATTCCAAACCTTGGGTCAAAACACTAGAACACGATGGGCAGTAAGTATATATTGTTTACCTGTGTTTGAACAATTCGTTAAAAAAACGTTGTCACTAACATCTAATAAAAAATTGGTTGATTTATCGCTGAGTAATATGAAACTTCTGGAAACACACTCCATTGTTTTCCATCTCTAAATTTTCTCACAATATAGTGGTGTAATGTGCAGTTCTGAAGTCGGTGCTGGTACCAATCAAGGCGTTACGAAATGATACAAAAGTTTTGTAAAGCACCTAGTTGCTTTACAAAACTTTTGTATCATTTGATAACAAACAATATGGGAATTAATAAGTTTTGCTGTGGGACCGAAACAGAGAGAAAAGGTAATAATATTTAAATTTGTGAGAATTTGTAAATTTTAACAATGTGTCTTTTACAACAAGTTGCAGAAAAATCCTTCATGTTAGCTTGTAGGTTATGTGTACCAGTAAAGGCTAAACAGGAATACATTTTCTTAAAGAAAACTGTATGTAAGCATTTTTGAAGCAGTAAACAGTTCTTCAAATTAGCATACGAAAGGAATACATACTGTAAACTAAGATGAATGATCACATCAAAGAATGGCTACAAGTACCCATTGGGACCGCCACCAGCCTTAACTTAACCATCAGCTTCAAGTGCTTCCTCCCACAGAGAAGGCTTGGTCGGATTAACTACGCCTCTAGGAGGTTATGAACCGATCGAGGAAATGGAAGATCCTTCGATGGAACCTTGATACTCGAACAAGGAAAGCTGTCAGTAGATATAGCCACTTGTGTAAGTCGATGCAGCGATTAACATCACACGACGTCGAAGTACATGCTAGTAATCAGGGAGAGACAAAAGGATGGGGTGGGAGCAGGCGGCCTGAAACCCGAGGTCTCATATGCCCATCCGACTCACGGTGCATATTAATCGGTTCGAAAATTCCTACCTGCTTGGTATTAAAACTCGGACCTTTCCATGTAAGTCAGGAATGTTGACCACGACGCCATAAACACGTTTGTTTAGGACTATATTTCCGAACCAAATACAACTTCCAAAAAGTAAGTATTTTCTGGTTTAGTAAATTAGTAATAAAAAACCGATTTTAAAACGTTATAGCTTTCACTAAATGATATAGAAACATTTTGAAGCTTGCTTTCCAAATCGCAGGGCCACATTTCGCACTGTATAATTATTGCTTGCTTAGCGAGTGAAAACTCGGTGAAAAAAACCCTATTGAAACTTCCACTGAGAAAACGTATATCTGCTAAGTAGTTTATAAAGTAATTTGTTTAAAAACATTACTGCAAACAATAATTATATATAATTTTTATTGTGTGAATAACGGCATTTCCCATAAATGCTGCATATCCATTTAGTTTGAAACCGTATTTTCTTGAATATCAGTGACCCTCAGCTTCTCAATTAAAATATGGAATCAGGTTAACCTTTCCTGTTTCTATGCCTCTCACAGGAAAATATTGAGTTAATAAGATATAGTTTGAAAAAGAATATGAATCATACCGAGTATTTCTTATATAATCGGTAAAGTAAGGAGGCATGATTGTTCATTTATTTTAATGGAACAGTAACACTGCAAACTGAGGTTACATGAAAAGTGAAGTGGAACGAATGTATATATATATATATATATATATATATATATACTGAAGAGCAAAGCTGAAAACAAAGGAAAAACTTTTGAATTTAAAACGAAAGTTGCAAAATAACCTGAAGATCAAAACGCGCAACGCAGCAGTTATGAAAATTCAGAATTCGCATTCTATTAAGAGACCTAAGCAAAAAAATTGTTGACTCATACCAAGTACAACATAGAAAAAGTTATGTATCTACCGGTGTGAGTAAAAAGAGAAAAAAATAAAAAATAAAATAAAACAAAATATATATAGCGAGGCCTTTGATTCGGTGAAACCATCAGCAATTACAATGGCTTTGAAATCCTGCGGTATTGAAGATGCTACATTAATATTATTAATAACATCTATGAAAATGCAAATGCAAAGATTCGGCTGTTTGAAAATACAACACACATAAAAATTGGAAAGGGAGTGAGACAAGGGGACACTATATCTCCCAAGCTCTTTAATGCCACAATGGAAAATGTCTTTCAATCACTGAACTGGGAAAACAAAGGGATAAAGATTAATGGAGATTATCTAACTCACCTTCATTTTGCTGATGACGTAATCATTTTTGCAACTACCCCATCAGAGCATCAGAGTATGATCCAGGAACTTGCTGACAAGAGTAAACAAGTGGGATGAAAATGAAATTTCAGAAGACAAAAGAGATGTACAATGCTTTTACAAGAAATGAAGATTTATCGATTGAGGGAGAAAAGCTGGAGATAACAGATACGTACGTTTATCTCGGACAGCAGATATCAAGTGAGGGTCACATTGATGAAGGAAGTAATCGGCGTATAAAACTTGCCTGGAGAGCTTTTGGAAGAAACAGCGTAATTGTCAAGAGCTGTATGCCATGATTTCTTAAAAGAAAAGTGTTTGATCAATGCATCCTTCCAGTGCTTACGTATGGTGCAGAGACGTGGACCTTAACTAAAAGAGACATACAAAGGCTGCAAACAACTCAAAGTAGCATGTAGAGGTGCATGCTTGGTGTAACCAGGAGAGATAAGAAGAGGAACTCGTGGATCCGAAAAAATGACAAGAGTGGAAGACATCATGATCAGAGATAAATCCCTGAAATGGCAATGGGCTGGATATACTGCCAGAAGCACAGACACAGCCAAAATTTTAGATTGGATTCCAAGAGACAGGAAGAGACTCAGAAGAAGACCATATGGGAGATGGGTGGATGAATTTCGAAAGTATGCGGTAGTAACATGGAGGAGACTGGCACAAGACAGACCGTTATGGAAGAGGCATGGAGAGACCTTCGTCCAGCAGTGGATTGATAATAGATGACAATAACGATGATGATGATGATGATATATAGCAAAAAGCAACAAGAAGAATTAAACAAAAACCAAGTACAAATTTGAAATTCTAAAGCGCCAGAGGCTGCATAAAAGAAAGATCAAACCATATTATTAAAAATACAAAACTCAAGGAGCAAAAGTTTGAAAAAACGAAAACAAACATAGATAGCGAGAATAAGCAGAAGAACAACCACCAATCCCCAACCGTCCGAAGCAAGCAAGCTCCGAACGATGGTAATCAAACTGAAGAACGCAGGAAAGCAGATTAATGACTGATTTTGCTGCTTGAGTTTTGCATTTTTTAATATATGTAACCTACAAAGCAGAAACTGCAACAAAAAATGTAACAATGACAATAAAAAAAATAAAAAATAAAAAGCCAACAGGCAAAGAGAATAAAATAGTAACAAATAACAACACGTGACAATGCTGAGAGTCTCGAAAATGCCGAGCCTTGGCTTTACCAAGAATCAGAAAAACTCTGCATTTACTCCCTACCACAAAGACTTGGTTGAAAACGGGTTTCTACAAAGCCATAGATGCAAGCATGAGTTCTGAATTTTTTTCAAAATTACATAACCGCCCTCAAAGGTGCGGAAATTAAATAATTAAGCAAACGTTTCTGCATATATCTATCCCTTTCCGGGCCGAACCCATACTCATCATCTCCCACAAAATCCAGAAAAACATTGGCAAAGAGCTCACAAAAATTGTGAGATGGCTTAGAACGTTAGACCCAGAAAACTGGACAAAACCTACAACAAAGAAAAAAATATATCAACTGAGCAACACCCAGAAAACGACAGGTTTGACACGTGGTAAGCAACATTACCGCAAAAGTGAAGTTCCAAATGGGAACCGAAAAAATAAAAAGCACTTAAAATGTGTCATTCCCTGTGGAAAAGAACTTCCAAAAATTAAAGTAAAATAAAAAATAAAAAACAGAGGCCACGGGAGCAAATAGGAACGTTTTACTGACAGTTCCCACGAACAACGGAATGCCAAAAGACAAAAATTCGTAATATAATGCATTGGAAAAGGTACTTATATTTAATTATAAAAGTTGCAATATTTACACAGTATTCTAGGAATGATTTAAGAATAAAACAACTGAAAATTATTCCTCCCAACTCCGAAAGTCGACGAACACCACGAGGTCGAGAAACCGGCGAACACCCCTAAAAGGAACACAAATACGAGCTCACGACGAAAATAAATTAAATTTTTTTTTATATAATTAGAATACAAGCTGCAGCAATGCCAAACAAGAAAAAAATTTAAGCTTTTCACGAAAACGAAAAGAAGAAGAGAAAGAACCAGCATATGAACAAATGAAGAGCCCACTTAGAATGCTGCGACCTCTTAAATCCACATTCGCAAAATGGCCGACCGCAAAACAGTAGTCAGGGAGGAGGAGAAAGCATGAACACAGTCCCGCACAAAAATACGCTGCACACGAAATTCCTCCAATCAAAAATTCAAAACCGAGAATGATGACCTGTTTGTCGAGTAAGAGAAGAATAACTCTCCCCAATACCAGAAAATTATTATCAAATAAAGTCAGAAATAGATATTATACATAATTTTAAAGGAAATACACTGCTGAATTCAAATTTTTTTACTGAATGTTATTACCAGTAATAGCAGTGAAGTTACAGGCAAATATGTGCAAGTGAGGAAACACAAATCCAGTTCTGTAAAAGCGTTCGCGCCCCTATAATCCACTATAGCTTTCTAAGACGTCCTTAGTGAGCTATTGAAGGAGGTAGAATCGTCTGCCGAGTTAGAATGCAGCTGCTTGTAGTCAGTCGACGGAAGTTTATGCAGAAGTCCTACTGATATTTAAATTTCGGAATGTCAAAGACCCGAAAATTAGTCCTGCCTCTTCAAACAAGAGCAAAAATTATTACAATTCATAAACTTGGATTCAGTAGTCGTAAAATTGCTGTTCAATTTGGCTGTGATCATTGCACTGTCTTGCGCATCATTAACATTTTCGCAGAAACTGGATGTGTAGTAAACAGAAAACGAAAAGGTCGGCCAAGGCTGTGTACTGAACGTGATGATGCATTTTGATTCGTCGTTCCTTAAAATCAAAGTTTAAAACAGCCACTGACTTAAAAAATGAGTGGAAAAATGAAGTAGGCATTATTGCATCTGCACGTACAATTCGTGGTAGGCTACAAGAATATGGACTGATTGCACGAAAAGCTGCACGAAAACCTTCCCTTACTGAACAACAACGGCTCAAAAGAATTGCTTGGGCCAAGGCACACAAGAATTGAACTGTTAATGAATGGAAAATGTCATTTTCAGTAATGAAACAATTGCTACTATTTCCGTTAATAATGAAAATAATTATGTAGGTTGTCGGACTGGTGGAACATATAAGGCATGCTGCACCCAGCCAACAGTCAAGCATCCATATTCGGTGATGTTATGGTCCTGTATTTCAGCCAGTGGTGTTGGCGTCTGCACACTGTTGATGACACACTGAATGGTTCAAAATATGTGGATATTTTGGAGTCCAAACTGCTACTCTCTGCAGAATACATGGATTTCAGGATTTCTTTTCCTTTCAGGACGATAACACGCCATGTCATCGGTCAAAGTTGGTTGACGAGCGGTTTAGTCGAAAAGTTATAAGAAAACTTTAGTGGCCGGAACAGTCATCGGATCTTAATCCCATAGACATTTCTGGGTGAGATTGAAGCAAAGGATCCGTCAAAAAGGCCCCACATCGGTTTGTATTTCTTTGATGAGCTAACTTCTGGATCTCAGAGAACAGCTTAATGATGTGTATGTATGTATGTATGTTTTCCAATAGGAGAACATTAAACGAAAACGTGCAATTCTCGTCAAAAATCACTGATTTTAATCACAAATGAAAAGCATTTATTTTTAAGGTAGAAAGAGATAACTTCAATATCTATAAATTTTTCTCGAAAGAGTGGCTTCTTTTGATAGCCGCAATTTAAGAATTCATGTCACTGCTTTTCGGAGTGAAATTCAATTGAGCTCATTTCTTTACATAACTAGAGAAATGCCTATCATCTAAGTTTTGTTTACGATAATTGGAAATTACTGTACCTATTCAAACACAACGAAACGACTGCATGAGTACATCATTCAATAAAACTTGATTTCCCAAAGTCTTTTTAAATCATATTTGTTAAGTACCCATCGTTTCCTCGTGTGCTGCCGAAATGAAGGAATATCAAATTTAACGATAGCACTGTTTAAAACAATGCAACAGTGTTCTCGGGTTTTTTTAATTAAAGTTTAACGACCACTGTGAGCAACAAACTCAATGGGATAAAAGCAGTCCCCATCCCTTATTTTGGGTCACTGGTTTCTGGGAAGGGAGAAAGCAAGGGCCACATGCCAAATATAAAATAAATGTCCCCGCGAGATTCAAACCCCGAGGCTTCTTGAACGAGTGGGCGTAAGCCAGCGTTCAGACGAGTGCGCCACCGGGGCCGCATAACTGGGTTCTACTACAAACAATAAGGCAGGTATGTCATATTTAAAATTTTAGTGTAATATTTTTCGAATATGTGGCAAACTCTTGGGAATTTGTTCTACTGCCGATTCTGATTGGAAAAGTGCTACAGACACATAGAACCGGAAAATCTTTCTGACAGGGATAACAAACGTAAAGAAGAAACTTGCACGTGAAGCATTCACAACCAAACGGAGATTCATAAATACATGAAGCTTACTGGACTAGTGTATGTGGCAGAAGGCTGGTATCATAAGCTCGAATTGGATTCCCTAATTATGAATTTGGGCGACCAAAATATCTTTGCCTAGTCCGTATACAGATGAAATTCCCCTGTTTACCTCCCCTTTTGATCATCGCATTTTACCAAACTAATGAAGCTATCCAACTTTTCTTTGACATTTTGCTGTAAATATTACATTTTTGGGCTTCGTTGGGCTTAATCAACTACTTCGGCATTACGGTATTGACGTCGAGCTTCCGTGATAATTACACAAATCTTCCCAGATACGCTTCCTTATGATTCACGTTTTCTTCTGAAGCGGATTTTGCACGATTTTACTAATACACTCAGTGTATTTCTATAGGAAAGCTTTCCATGCATTATTTTTAAAAGTTGAAGAGGATAGGCTGTTGAAGAAGTTCGAATTTCTTTAATACACGTTATCAGCCCTGTGTGAGAACTTGCTCTTCTCGAAAACATCAGCTATATTTAATAAATAATTAGCACTCCATATTTTTCTCCTCGACTGGTTCACAGGTTGGATCTGTTGCATTTGTCTAATGTTACAATGAGCAGATTTCAATTCTTCCGATTTGTTTTGTACATCTACGGATTACCGTGAGCATTTCGACGGGCGATAAGTTGCCGCCTGTTCTAAATTTAATCCGCTGGTTGCAGAGGTGGGTCATAGCCTGTGTTAGAAACGCAGGATATCCATGCATCACCAAGATTCAATTCGAGCTCCGATACATCTGGGATGAATCGTCGTAACGATGCGCTTAGAATGCCGCACCAATGGGGTGGCAATTTCTTCTTTTCGCCAGGGCTTTAAATTACATCGCGTGTAATTCACTCGAAAAGTAAACACTTCTGTAAATCTAGTTTTTTACGGACTTGAAAGAAAAATTTATAATTTTTTGGGTATTGAATTATGTACACAGTAACTTTCGTAGCGATTCTGGTATTATTATACAAGTGCTTCTGCTAGCGTCTGCTGTCCGTAAGTATTAAATTATAGAGCGATATTTTAACGATAATTGCAGTAATATTCGGAACAAATTTCCAACATTGAAAATGTTGTGTGATATAAGATATACTTTTTTCCTGCGTCTCTGTTATATGGACAAAACGGAGCAAATAGTACATATCGCATTTTGTGTTTCTGTGGGCAAAATGTACCCGAAAACGTTTCCAATGAGGAAGTGAGTTCATGGAGTAAATTGTCTCCTATTCTTCTCTTGGAGTAGTATACAAGGCGATTGTAAACTCCTTCTAAAAACAAGAAGTGTGATAGTACATATCAAGACGAAGAATATTTGCAATGGAACCTAAGGCCGCATTCCACTCCTACTGCCAGAAAAGAGCACGTTCGAAAAACGTCCATCTGGCACACGGAGCTCCAACCAGTGCATGAGAAGAACAAGATTCAAATCAAGTGCGATGAATACATGCGTAGACGATGAGGAGCAAATATTTAAAAACGCAGCAGAGCCCGTAAATCCATATTACCGTGCGAATATAACATGAGAATTCACATATTCGTGAAGGGCATGAAGGACTACACGTGGAGAAACGTCTGAGCGGCGCAGAGTACCGTGTGTCCTTGGAGTAAGTGTTTCCCGGTATGTTGTAGGATGTTCCGTTCATCACACGGAGGGATACGTGGTTTATGCATGATTGGGCCCAAGCACACTTTGCCACCGATGTCCGATACTTCCTAAATGCGAAATATCCCGGGCGCTGGATTGGACGCCATGGACCTTAATCTACTGGACATCTTCTGGGGGCACATTAAAACATTGGTGTACGAGGCACCTGTGGTCTCGCTGGAAGATCTCGTTGCGCGAATCGCTGTTGCTGCAGACAAGATCAACAACACACCGGAAGTCTACGAGAGGGTGCTAATGACTTTCATACGCCGGTGTGGGCTGGGCAACGACGCCCTTGGACGTCAGTTTCAGCAGCTCCTTTGAGTCTTTCTCCGATGCGACTGGGATTGTGCAACTCATAATTATTTAGGTATGTCCCTTTGTTTTCACTGTTGAAGGCTCAACGTGGAAATGTAACTTTACAGTTTTGTGATACTAGGAGTGGAATGCGTGCCTAGGCTACATCGCAAATAGTGTTTGTCTTGATGTGTATTATCCCCTTTCTTGTTTTGTTGAAGGATTTAACAAACACCCTGTAGGTGATTCATCCGTAAAAGAAAATTAGCAAAAGCCGGTGAACATCGAGACACAGCAAATTTGGTTCAAACATCAGACATTAATAATATATTAAAATTTTGATTGCTTCACGACCCTCTCCTGTTTTGTGACTGTGCTAACAATCCTTAGAATAATTTAGAAACTTATTTCTCTTTTGTGAACGCATATTCTTGCGCAGCGATTGTTTAGTTCCGAGCATTCGATATTGAATATCTGTTGCTGAAGTACTAGTGGCCAAGATCACTTACTGTATGTTGTTTCTTTTGTTTTGGTGTATGATGACCACCCTGAACAACTCAGAGGGTTACAACCAGCCTCCTGTCCCTTCTTAATTACCACTGGTTACAGGAAAACGGACAATCAGTGCCACATGAGAGATATAACATCCATGACTCACCGAGATTCAAACCCAGACCATTTTAAAAAGAGTCGGCACATGCCATCACTTACATCACAGTGGTTCAAGTGAGGGATTTACCACATTACAGCAATCATTATTCGCAACGGCTCGAATATGAAACACTGAACATGATATAGTGATCCGTTTTCCTATGTGCTGTACACATCGAATTTACCATTCAACTTTAAAATGCTACAGCATTCTTTTCGTAGTTAAATGAAAGAGATATACCTGCGTCTGATGCTGAAAAGTTTGATTTGAAATTTCTTTAAGTACATTAGTTAATAGTGAAATACAAAAAGAAAGTGATTATTCCAATACTTTACATAGGTAGCATCATTTAAAAGGTTATCACGATGGGAAGATAAAAATATTGCTGGGTTAAAAGCAAATGCATTTAAAAAAAAACCCATGGAGATATTTCTCAATTCAACATATCACGTATTGTCGTATTTACTATGCATTTCAAGTTACCACATTTCAGTGAGATTATAAACGCCACTTGAATGTCTTGTATTTGTTTTGACGCTCTATTTGATCTAACGTGTTAATTCTTTAGGAGAAAACTTTTTCTGAAAAAATTAAAAATTGAAGCACAAGTCATCTGGAGAAACATTTAACATTGTTTTTTTTTATCTTTTTTTGCCCTTATGCTTTTGAACAGTGATATGAATTATTTTGCAAGCATGATGCGCTATGATTCATGCGTGATTATCATTGCAGGACTAAGGAACTTCCATTGTGAAATGCAAGGAAGCTTCTTAGCATACGTATGATCCACATACTATGTCTACCTAGGAAACCTCGTAAATTGGGCCGAGCAAACTCACTCATACAAACAAAAAAAATGATAAAACAGCATTTCGACACAGTACACCACATGAAATGCTTAAATTTTAGTACTGACACTTCTCAAACGTAGCGAATTTACGAAATATGCTAATTAGTATAGAATTGCTGAATCCGCTTGACATAAAAACCACTTTTAAAAAGTAAATTTACGGAGCTGCTACTGATGTTAATGGTACTGATGACATATAAGAAAATGATGTTGTTCTTAAATGTCATAAGCTCAGATTCCCTTAGGATGAAATACATTAAATCCCTAAGAAAAATAAGGCAGAAAAGAAGAAACAATTTAAAATAAAAAGTTATAATACATTTCATCTTACAATACTTGGGTATTTTATGGTATAATAAACGCAATGGCTGCTTCCAACAGTTTCGTTTATCTGTAGATCTGCCAAATGAATGGTATTTAAACAAATTTACGTTCGTGAAACTGAAAGTTATATTGAGAAAACAAATGTGGTAATAAAATAACTTTATAGAGTAGACCGTTCAGTTAAAAATACTAAATACATTTTGTGTTTTAAATTAAGGAATCATAGTTTGTACATATCATTGCTTAATATTTGAAAAAAGTTAAAGAAATATAAAAATTAAATCAGAGCAACATTTCTTGATTTTTGAAAAAAACAGTGAACAGACAATGTATTCCATTTTAAAATTGTTGAGGAGATTTTCTTTGCTGTGGTAGTTTACAAATAAGTATTGATCAGCCGTTATATTTTCCTTGATGAAACGTTAATTTGTATATCACATCTTTGAAAAGTGTTAAGTAAAATAATCAGAATGTAAGTTATAGTAATTTATAAACAAAATACTTACTGTAACGTTATTTTTAATAAGCAGATCAAAGCCACGCCACATTTTATTCGCTGATGGCAAAAAATGTAACGTTTCCGTTGAGCATGTTGATCGATCATTTATTATTGTATTTGTGGCAGTTAAGGCTTTAACGTAGGAACCGAGCGACATGTATGTATGATACAAAATTATTGTGAAAGAACGCTTCACAATGACACTCTTATTGTCACACATAAATTCTTCGCAAATGAAAATTTAGAAGCGACAAATGATGTTCAAGTTCAGTGCGCTCAGTTAGCATATGCTTTTATGCAAAAGGGTCAGTTCGTTTACTATGTAAAAAGTACAGACACGTTTTCATCCCTAGACCAGTCTCAGCGATAGAGAAATGAATGGAGAACCGGTCAGTTCTTTTACTATGTAAAAAGTACGGATACACTTCCATCCCTAGACCAGTTTCCGCGACCGAGAAATGAATGAAGAAGCTTTCAGTTCTTTTACTATATAAAAAGCACGGATACACTTCCATCACTAGACCAGTCTCCGCGATAGAGAAATTAGCTGTGATGTATTTCAATCGGTCGTTCGAGGTGAAAAGTAAAAGCACGTGATCTCTGAATCAACTGCGTTTCATTACGTTTTTGGCTGGCCTGTGAAATGACATTTGCAAGATTTGGGATCGCGTAAGTAGTTTCGAAATACGTTATAAATTAATTTCCTGGTATTCTTTTTCTGCAAGATGTAAGACGTTTTTGGATGAAATCCGTGGGACAGGGATAGGTCTGTATGGGCAACGATAGGTTCCCCATATTAAAGCAACATAGAAATTTTCCTTCAGTTGCTTCTCCAAAAAAAAATTACATATATGAAATTGCAGAATTGGATTTGCCGTCTCAATACTAATGTACACATGGAGTTAAATGCGGTGCTAACACGCATCTCAATGTCTAAATATGCTTTTAAACTAAGAAGTTTTGGTGTGATGCAGGAAATAACAAAACCTTTGCACATGTGTCATATCTCTTCTTCTTCCAAACGCCTGATAACAAGGAGTATTCCATAAACATACGGAGTAAGAAGACACGGGAACTGAATTATAGAACTTGCTGATTATATTTACCTGTTCCTTCAAGATCAAATAAAATTAACTACAATTTTTCTAAAGTATGCACATGACACCAAAACATCACTACATTTTACTTATTTTCCATTTTAGAACTCCTATTCTGAATTGCTTTCTAAGTATTGTAATAAATGGGAATTTTAAGCTTCGGATAACTGTGATTGTTAAAAAAGCCAACAACCGTTTCTCAATTTCCGCTTCATCAAATCATTTGCTAACGTAAATCCTGTGTAAAAAGAAATTTTCACGATAAAGAAAACTTAATCATCAGTAGAAAAAATGACATTTCCACACTGACTCCCTTCTTCTTTCCTTTTATTTCTGTTACGGGTAGTGAAGTATTCAAAGCCAGAACAAAAAAGAAAAAAAAAACACACAGAATTCCAAAAGATCGGAAGAAATCAGTAGGCAGATCTCGAATGCCTAATGTAGGCCCCAGAAATCTGCGCTTCTTCTAGCCTTTAAAACACTTTAAGGAATGCCATCTCTAAAATGGTTGATTTTTATTGTATTTTAACATTAAATAATATATTTAGGGAAATCTGAAATCAAAATGATTTGCCGTCAGACACACGCATCGTGTGTTTGTTTCGTTTAAATACAATAAATAGTAATCCCTAGACATTGGAATTTAATTGAAAATTTTTATTTGTGCAACATAGAGAAAAACAGAACACTCTCTCCTGTGCATTTTTTGTATTCCAGCCGTTGTGTGTATTGCTCGAAACTCATATAATAAGTTCCTCCCCGCTTGCTCCATAATACAGGCTCTTCACATATTCATGCGACAAACAAAGAGGGGTGGTAGTTTGCAATGGAACGTAGAGTGGCACTTCGATCCTAGTGCCTGAAAAACAGTCAGTTCCATTCCCACGTTGGTCCTCACACAGTGGAAAAAAATTCATTACCGGGTTAACACCGTGCGGCATAAGACAGCTGGACGTAGCGGAGGAGTCGTGCACGAGGAATTGGCGGATATGCATCTGATTCATGGGCGAATATGTGGCAATGGACGTACAGCAGCGAGGGTGTACCGTGAGCGATTCCTGAATCGTGGTATGACTCACCATGCGACATTCGCCCTATATTATCGTAGCTTTCGGGAATCTGGCTTGTTCACGATCTGGAGATGTGATTCTGGATATCAGCGGAATGTGCGGACCCATGAAACGGAACAGTGCGTCTTTTAATGATTCGCAACAACCCCGTTCACAAGAACGCGAGCAGTGGCATCAGAAATTAGTGCTCCTCACAACGCTGTGTTTAAAGTTTTGGATGAGCAACTGATGTACCCCTTCCACCTGCAGAAGGTCCAAGCTTTGGCCGAAGATAACTACCTCCGGCGGGTACATTTCGTCGGGTGGCTGCTCCAGATGAACACTGCTAATCCACACTTTCCCGCCTCAGTTTTATTTATTCATGACGCGACGCTTTACGCGGGGAGGGCATTTTCAACAGCTAAAACCAGCACATTTGGGATAATGATAATCTGCAAGTCATAGCCAATCGACACCATTAGCAGAGGTTTAACGTAAACTTCTGGGCACGTGACATTGGTGATTGGCTGAGGTGACCGTACACCTTGCCACAACATCAGACCGGCGCCATATACCGTGTGTTACAGAAGCAAGTGCTTGCCAGTTTGTTGCAGAGTGTTCCGTACAATGCTCGGAGGGACATGTGGTTCATGCATGATGGGGCCCCTGCACACTTTTCACCGCTGTCCAGGACTTCCTGAATGCTACGTATCCCGGCAGGGGGAGTTGGACGGTGCTACCTGTAGCTTGGCCTCCACGCTCTCCGGACCTGAATCATTGCACTCCTTCTGGGGACACCTGAAACCACTGGTGTAGGTGACGCCTGTGGAATCAACGAAAGGTTTTGTCGGGAAGACCATTGTCACTGCGAACCAGATCAACACCACACCGGGAATTTACAAGAGAGTGCGACAATCTTTCATCCGTTGGTATGGGCAACTTGACAGGGGAAAAATAAATGACAGTTTATTTTGATGAAGTTCTTGTAACATAATACACTACGCAATTATGTTCAGAGGAATTTTAGCGACATATATTAGGGGAACTTATGACAATTTGACAAAAGTGTATTTGAAGAGATTTAAAACACTAGGGAAACTGATATCTCGTTTATTATTAGAAAAATGATTTATAGTTTCAATATCACAAGCCTCAATTTATTTGAAATCATATTTGCATACAGGGTGTCCAGAAAATGACATACTAACTTTAAGGATGAATAGCTCCAAATCAATTACTCGCGAAAGATGGAAACTACCTTTGTGTTTATTGAAAGTCAATAAATGTTACAAAATAGAGTTCAAATTTTGAGTTTCAATTCAAAACTATTGATAGCGCTGAAGGCTCTGGTAAACGTATTTAAAAGTAGGCGTTCGGACACGGAATCAAAACGTTTTCCAGTGGTGTGAGCAATGAACGGTGTGCACAGAATTATTATCAAAATAATTTATTCTTTGGAGCAACGCATTTTCATTTAGCTCGAATTGGATCCACTGGATCACAGCCGCACTTATACGAGATGGAGCTTCGAAAGCAAATTTAATGATCCCAAGGGACCTGATCCGAGAACGATACGCACGTTGTTTGAGAAATTTGAAAAGACAGGAACCGTCCTTTCAACATATAGTAATTGACCCTCCATTTGTTTCCTTACAAAATTCAGGCAAAAAAAAAAGTGTGGAACTCGAACAATCTGTCACTGACGCATGCATGTGGATTTCAGTCGACATACATTGCACAAGGTGGTTGCCAATTTCAGTCCGACTGCGCCATACGATTGGGGCTCATGGTGGACGTTTCGAGCACATTGTGTTTTAATTTTGTACCGATTTGCGGCCTGCAGCGTCATCTATTGGTTTGAACTGAAACCAAAAATTTGAACGCTGAATCTTATTTTGGAACTTTTATTGACTGTCTAAGAAACATACAGGTGGTTTCCATCTCTTGCGAGTAACTTTTTCGAGCTGTTCGTCATCAAAGTTAGAGTGTCCTTCTTTTCTGGACACTATGTGTTTGCGCTAGTTCCCGGCTTCCACAGAGGCTGGTGCAGTGTCATCTGTTTTATTTTATCATGTTGTTTCCCTATTGTTAAATGGTTCTCAGGTGGAAATATTATTTATGCATGTTCTTTATAAAGTTTGGAATGGCACAATTGAGATCTGAATCTTCTATCACGTTTTTTGTTAAAAACATACTAATTTAGTTTTAAAGACTATGGGAGTTTGTTTTCTTTCCGAGGAGCTTAAATCAAAACTATGAATGGGATATGATCAGTCTCTGTTGAGGAAATTATTTTTGAACGTCAAAGGTTTGCCTCTCCTTTATCCATTTTTCTGTTTTTTTAAGTTGTTTTAAAAAGGTGAAAGAAAAGATTATTTCGTGCAATAATGCTTTCCTGTAGTCATAAACTCTTATTCCCATTACTCCATGCATGCAATTAATATTTTGTACCTAGGAGTACTGTTAATATACTAAATGCCAGGGTATCAAAAATCAGATCAAACAGCTTCAGTCAGCTGCTTTCTCATATAGAAAACAAAAGTAGTACTGATTAACAGAACTCAATGTGAAATGTTATTTATAAAATTTCATGATTTTCGCACACGCCATTATTTAGCAGCTGTCGCTTCGATTTGCAGGAATATGCGTTGGTCAAAATGTTTTGACCATTTGGTGCATAATTCATTGTTTAATTCAAAAAACTCTACACGAAAGGAAGATGAAAATATGTATGTTATTCGTAGTATAAATTATCTCAGATGGATCGAAAAGAAATTACTGGTGCATGCTCATCCCATCAACAATCCCTTTCCACAAAAAAGGTTCCAGAAATAAATGCACTCGAGATATTGAAATTTTAAAGTAACACCAATGTTAAATTATGAAGGAACAATTCTCTCATATTGCTTTATTTGCTGCAAGTTCGAACTCAAAATCTTTTAATATACTATATTAAATTTAAGAAGAACCTTTCATTTCTATTCATCTTCTTACACTCAGAGTTAAGAAAAGTGATATCATATCTAGTAAGAGTAGATCTTCTTTTCCTACAGGTTACGTTTATTGTTGTTAGAGCATTTCAGATATTTTTGGAAAAGAATTAACCTTGTGTTTCTACATTAATTTAAGAAATATAAGGAGTGACAGCACTTGAAGGTATATTGTTCATTGTGTTACTCCCTCATGTAATTTCTCTTAGGCTATAACTTTTTCTTTACTGGCATAAATATGATTTCAGGATAGGTGAAATTTAAAATAGCTTTCTCAATAGCTTCCGGTACATTAGGCAAATAATAAGACACAGATTCTTATGCGTCCAGTCCACTTTCCGATGGCAGACCAAAATTTTAAAATCCTTAGACACCAGGAAATTTTCTGCTGAAATATTTCGGTGTAAACTGTTATTTCAGTAATAAAGTTTTCACTCCAGTAATTTATTTGTTTACCATAACTATACGTTTTCATATATTGTAATTAATATATTTATAATTTTATGCTGTTATATTTTTACTTCAGCTGAATTCAAGATCCTTTAACAATGCTTATCCGTTGTCATTTGTGACTTATTTGGCGGTTAGCAGTCTGTCATGCTGATGCTCTGTCACTGAGTTTCGGTGGTTGCTGGCTTTCGGCGTATCAACTGAATATTGTTGTGATTAAGTAAAGTGAAGTTTTTAAAGTTTTTCTTCTCGTATGTATTTTTAAAGACGGATCGGTTTTTATTAAACAGTAATAAGCGTTGTGAAAATGAAATAAACAGAGCACACTGTCGAATAGTGGCAAGAGTGTGAATAAGCGCAGATATCGAAAATATGATGACAGTTATTTGGATTTTGGTTTTACGTCGACAGAAGTCAGTGGTGAAGAGAGACCGCAGTGTGTACTTTGTATGAAAGTTTGGCGCCAGAGTGCATGCTACTAAGTAAGTTGAAACGCCATTTAGAAACCAATCATCCCAGCATGCTTCGTATATCTCGTGATTGCTTTAGGAGAAAGTTACAAGGGTTAAATAAAAAAAAAGTTTGTTTTTATAATCAGGCATCAGTACCAAGCAATGCTTTACTGGCATCTTACAAGGTGGCACATAGAATCGCAAAATGTAAGAAGCCTCATGCCATTGCAGGAGAACTCATTCTACCGGCAGCTGTAGATTTGGTGAACATTATGATCGGTGAGTCTGCTAAGAAGCTGCTTTCAAATATGCTTTTGTCCAATAACATCATTAGTCGCAGAATACAGCACATAGCGGAGGACCTCAATCATCAATTAAATGAAAAAATGAAAGGTAAGGAAGTGGGGTTGCAGCTGGATGAGCCACAGATAATAATAATGATGCTCACTTGATTTGCTGTGTAAGGTTTACAGATTATAATAACATTGTAGAAGACCTTCACTTTTGTAAAAGAATCACTGGTAGTGCTAAGGCTCAAGACTCGTTCGAGATCCTTGATACTTTTATATCCGAAAATAATTTGGAGTAGCCAAAGTGCGTTGGTGTCTGTAATAATGGTGCTCGTTCTCTGTCCGGCTGTTATGGAGGATTGCAGGCACGTATTCAAAGCAAAGCACCTGAACAAGATGCACTATGGACCCATTGCGTTATTAACAGGGAAGCACTCGCGTCAAAATATCTGAGTTCTACGTTGAACCAGGTCTTAGAATATGTAGTGAATGTAGCAAAATTTATACAAATTCGACCGTTGAAGGCAAGGTTTTTCAAAAAACTATGTGAGGATATGGAATCAGAGCACACGTCTTTGTTGTCCGAGAGCAATTCGTGATGGCTCTCTTGTGGTAATGTTTTGTATCGTACGTTTGAACTGCGAAAGGAAGTTATATTTTCCTTAAAGAAGAAGACCACAAGTATACCAAAATTTTTGTGAATAATGATTTCTTTGGTAAAACTAGCATACTTATGTGATATTTTTGAAAAGATGAATGCTCTGAATCTCTCCCTGTAGAGAAGGAACATGCACCTTTTGAAGTGGATTGAGACAATTTCAGCTTTATAAAAAAACTAAAACTATGGAAAAGAAAAACGAATGAAGACGGAGGTAAAGAATGTTTCCCTTTGTTGCAACAGTTTTGACCTCCAATGAAGTTGATTTCTCTCGAGGCATGAAATCCATTTTTGAAGAACACTTATCTCAGCTTATCACTTGGTTTGTGAAATAGTTTCAAAGTGATAATATCGATAAATTTGTACGGATTCAAAATCCATTTCATGCCAGTGCTCCATCTGAATTTACTGCTGCAGAAGAGAATATTATTTAGTTGTCTTGCGACAATACGTTGAAAACAAAATTTGGCACCATGGAGTTACCTGAACTTTGGATATCAGTAAGAGATGAATATCCCCTTCTGAGCGGTAAAGCTGAGATAAGTTTAATTCCATTTGCGCCTTCTTATTTGTGTGAAGCTACGTTTTTGGCGGTCGCTGCGATAAAAATTAAGTATCGCGAGAAAATCAACGTGGCGAAGGAAATGAGGGTGGCTGTTTCCAGTTTGATTCCAAGATTAAAACAAATGTGCGGTGAACAACAGCTCATCCATCCCACTAATTAAAATTAGTTGAATTTTTTCAATACCATGTTTTGTGATTTTCAATACGTTATATTTAGTTTTACCTAAGTGTACTTTTTAGAATAGTGTACTTGTTAGAATTGTGTTCTTGTTAGAATTTGACATAGGCAAAGTGTACTTGTTAGAATTGTGTTCTTGTTAGAATTTGACATAGGCAAAGTGTACTTGTTAGAATTGTGCTCTTGTTAGAATTTGACATAGGCAAAGTGTACTTGTTAGAATTGTGTTCTTGTTAGAATTTGACATAGGCAAAGTGTACTTGTTAGAATTTGACATAGGGTGGCTTGGGAAAACCTGGATTCAGCAAGGGCGCAGATAATCCAAAAAGTTTGCGAACCACTGGTGTAAAGAATTCAGGCTGATCCCAGAGGTGTGCGGCCGAGCGTTTTCCTGCTGAAAAAGAATTTTAGGATGCCCTGCACATAAGGTAGTGCTACGGGCAACAGCACCTTTTCAACATAGCGGTGTGCCGTCATTCTGCCAGTAAAGCCTACCAGCGGTGAGCGGCTGTGGGAGCTAATAGCACCCCACAGCATGACGCCTGCTTGCAGGGCCATCCGGCGCTTCACAATGGCAGAGGAATCCACCCGTTGGCCGCGTGGCCTCCAGACTCTCACATGGCGATAATCCTTGGTGAGACAGAATCGCGATTCGTCACCGGACATCACACTGTTCCATCCGTCACCACACATAGCTCTGGAGTGACACCACGCAAAGTGGTGACGACGATGGCTCGCTGTTAAGAGTAGCCTTCGCAACGGGCACGGAGCTCTGGAGTGACACCACGCCAAACGGTGACGACGATGGCTCACTGTTAAGAGTAGCCTTCGCAACGGAAACGGAGCTCTGGAGTGACACCACGCCAAGCGGTGACGACGATGGCTCACTGTTAAGAGTAGCCTTCGCAACGGAAACGGAGCTCTGGAGTGACACCACGCCAAGCGGTGACGACGATGGCTCGCTGTTAAGAGTAGCCTTCGCAACGGGCACGGAGCTCTAGAGTGACACCACGCCAAGCGGTGACGACAATGGCTCACTGTTAAGAGTAGCCTTCGCAACGGACACGGAGCTCTGGAGTGACACCACGCCAAGCGGTGACGACGATGGCTCGCTGTTAAGAGTAGCCTTCGCAACGGGCACGGAGCTCTGGAATGACACCACGCCAAGGGGTGACGACGATGGCTCGCTGTTAAGAGTAGCCTTCGCAACAGACACGGAGCTCTGGAGTGACACCACGCCAAGCGGTGATGACGATGGCTAGTTGTTAAAAGTAGCCTTCGCAACGGACACGAAGCTCTGGAGTGACACCACGCCAAGCGGTCACGACGATGGCTCGCTGTTAAGAGTCGCCTACGCAACGGGCACGGAGCTCTAGAGTGACGCCACGCCAAGCGGTGACGACAATGGCTCACTGTTAAGAGTAGCCTTCGCAACGGACACGGAGCTCTGGAGTGACACCAGGCCAAGCGGTGACGACGATGGCTCGCTGTTAAGAGTAGCCTTCGCAACGGACACGGAGCTCTGGAGTGACACCACGCCAAGCGGTGACGACGATGGCTCACTGTTAAGAGTAGCCTTCGCAACGGACACGGAGCTCTGGAGTGACACCACGCCAAGCAGTGACGACGATGGCTCGCTGTTAAGAGTAGCCTTCGCAACGGACACGGAGCTCTGGAGTGACACCACGCCAAGCGGTGACGACGATGGCTCGCTGTTAAAAGTATTCTTCGCAACGGACACGGAGCTCTAGAGTGACACCACGCCAAGCGGTGACGACGATGGCTCGCTGTTAAAAGTAGTCTTCGCAACGGACACGGAGCTCTAGAGTGACACCACGCCAGTGGTGACGACGATGGCTTGCTGTTAAGAGTAGCCTTTGCAACGGACGGCTGGACAGGAAATCTGACGTAGATAATCGGTGCGAAACTGTCAGCGTTGATATCGGATCCAAGCCTTCTCGTACATTCCCAAAGTGTCGCCCGTTGTGGCCTGTGAGTCAGCTAACTCATGAAGTCGGATGCGACGATCGTGCTCCGGTCACCTTAGACATTGCACGGATAATTTCTGGGACCACTGTCTCCAAATGAGACCGATTGTTGTTGCATCACGTTGCGTGCCTTCTGCAATACGACGAAAATCCATCTGGTGGTTCCCAGACCAATGATAACACCGGCACCGAACTCCTACATTTGACGGAATCGCGTACGACAGCGTTTTAAGAGCATTGACAACTATTGTTCGTTCTCCAGACTCGGTTTCAGCAGAACCACTCCTTTCTCGCTGCCGTGACGGCGTTTTAACTGATTGTCCCACAGGCTGGTTGTCAGCTTATATCCCGCGCGCCTTTTGTACGATTGGCTGCCAAATGCAATAATTTGCATAACTTCTACGTGTGCACCCACCCTGCAATATGCACGGAGCTGCGTTGAGGTCTGTGTGATGTGGTATTTACTCTGTCAGGCAGTGTACATTAGCTTTTTTGTTTATACATTTGCAATATTTTTTACAAAACGGCTGTGAAAATAGGAATATCAGGAATATCATGATAATTCCTGTAATTTTCTCAAAATTAATTCAGATAAACATTTTTCATTACGTCCGAAAATTTTATCCATATTAAATTTTAAAATGTTACAAAACGTATTTTGTTCGTTTAGAACTTCAGTGGGCAACAAGTAAGTTTCCACCATTTCATCAAATGTACTTTTAAATTCCCGATAAAAATTTATGTTTACCATTTCCATTATGGTACATTTCTGCTAAGAACCAATAAACTTCCTCCAAGGAGCTTCAAGCTTTCCGTTATTGAAACCTCAAAAAACTTTACTTTGGGCAGTACAAATTGCTGTCAAGTAAAAAGAAGTTTTCTTTATATCCAAATTTTGAGGACAAAGAACGCCATAATTAAAATTTATTTATTTTTTGTTTCCTTAGAAATATACTAATCGTTTTTTTTTTTTTTTGGCAATTAAATTGTACCTTTTCTAGTAATTTTGGTGTTTACAAATCTTTTTAAGACCGCACTTAGAATTTAAGGAACATACAGAAAAACCAAAATCAACTTTCTTTCAGGTTACACGATATGAAGTAGTCAACGCAGCTATTAGTTTTTATCTAACGTGAAAATCAGATAATATCAAAATACAAACTCTAACATTGATAACATTAGCCCAATGTTAACAAAAAAGAAGTTTTGTTCACGTATGCAACTGACCGGTTTCTATTCCTTTAGAGATTTTTAGAAAAAGTCTTCACAGACTTTTTCCTGAAATGGGTGTTGCAAAATCAAATAGCTAAAACGATGCATTCTTCTTAACAGCATATTTCAGATTTGGTTATTCCTAAAGTTAGAAAAGGAAGAAGGAAAATGGGAAAAATAAGATAACTAAGTTCTCAAATCAAAAGTTTTCTCCCCAAAATTAAATAATTCGTTCATTCAAGTATTACCATAAAATTGCCTTACTTTTAAAATAAGGTTCTGTTGACATCTAGCACTGTTCTTAAAGGTTAAGGAGAACAAAACCACAGCGGCTAAAAACTACATAAATTTACCTGTGAAAGGAAGGGTATTTTGCGCAATATTTTTACATTTATTAGAATATTATATTTTAATTAATAAGTCAGGTTCAGGAACCAAACAGAGCACAGGTATGTTGCGCAAAATACTCAACAGCATTTACGGATACCTGTAAATATTGGTAAAACTGCTGGGTGCACAAGCAAATCCAATTTTTATATTTATCATGTTCATGTCTTACATCGTGTAAAAGTTTACTAGTGCAGAGGGAATAATTTTCGTATTTGATTTCAAAATAGGAAGATAATTGCGTTTGAGTTTTTCCAAACACTGCGCCATTCAGCTCTTTCACAAATGTAAATTAATCTTATTGTGGGACAGGAGTGCGGAAAGGTGCGTCATGCAAACTTCAAGAAAGACAGGAATAACTTAGTCGTCAACAATTGGAACTTATTAAAGCCGTTAATGTAATTTATGCTCAAAATAAATTACTGCATATTGCTTGCTTGTCTGTACGAATGCTATTCTCTCAGAGCGCGATTTTAACCCAGTAATTTTACACTGCAGGCAGAGTTGATTTAATGTTAATACTTTACTTAACATAAAATAATTTGTGTAAGATTGTACAGTTCGTAACACCTTTCAGGCTCAAATATCATGCTTGTCCAAGTATTTCATTATACGGCATTTCTCTTACACAGCATCATTGTGTTCGGGCGGCACAATGATGCCGTTTATCTACACTTGACAAAGAATTAAACTTCCACCAGTAAATTAGCAACGTGGTTATAGTTTCTAGGGTTCTTAAACTGCTGATTTCTAATAAGTGAAACATCGAGGTCTGATTTAATTTGCTCTATATTATTTTTTTAATTTTGCAACACGTATGACATCTCTGCGTAGTCTTTTATAATATTTCTACAACTATAAAAAATTGTGGAGAAAAATAAAGACTATGGAGTGTTAATTTTTTTAAAGGAAGTAAGATTACAAAATTTATTGATTTTACGCACCTGAGAAATATTTTCAACAAATGCCATTAAGGAGGCATTGGAAATGTACCGTCATATTCTGAAATAATAGCCCTTGTTTCTGAAAATTATCCTTTTTAAAGAAAGATACTTATTTTCGTTTGCGAAATTTCTAAACAATATTTCTGTTAAACATCGTTTGATTGAAAAGATATTTTTGAGAGCCTTCCTTTCCAACGAATGATGATTGAGATTAGATGAAACTGTAAATAATGTGCTTTCTAAGAAAATATCCAGACCACTGGAAAAAAATTATTAAATGATTATAAAACATTTTTTCGTCTGCTTTTTGTTGTTTTGAGAAACGTTTGAAATTCACATCTTTCACGAGTGTTGTTTGTTGTGATAAATATATAAAGATGTTTAAAAAAAACTGAATGCGTTTGCTTCCCACAAGAGGTATTCGTAAGGAACTCCTTGGAAACTTGAAGGCTTAAACACTCCTGTAAGAAAACGGTAACGGAGAAATAGAGTAACATACTTTTTTTAATCTTTTGCGAAATCTCTGCCAATTCGAAAAAAGATATGCGCTACTCATAGGAAAATTGCCCTTAGAAAAGGAGGTAGTTGGTTTCAAGTTATCTCGCTACATAAGTAACTTTCCTTCACAGGCTGAACTGCCCAGAACTCCTCTCAGCTAGTAGTTTGTGCTTGAAATTTCTCAACCGTATTTTTCTTCTGGTTTAGTAACGAGCATCGAAGGATTGTACAGTGTCACTCGACAAAAATTTGCGGTATGAGAAACGCGTGTACGACATACATGTGTCACCGCGGATCAAAACCATGCCGAAACGTATATAACAAGGAACACCATGGTTATTAGATATATCTTTAGATTGAGCCATTTCGGATACGAGCTGCTATTGGCTGGCGAAATGACGTCGGACTGGGAGCAAAGCAGCGAGACGGAGAGCCAAGGTTCCATCGCTGCTACGGCTCACACGTTAGCAAGGAATGTAAATAACAAACGCCATGGAAAATATTTTCCAATATACTAGTAATTACAAACTTCAAAGATTAACATATTTATCAGTGATCTGTTATTTTCTCTCTCATGAATTAATTAATATTGAAAACAAAATAAATTGACAGCTTTTGTATAAAGAAATATAATGTCATTGCTGCAAACAAAAATATAGCTGAACTTCGTAATTCCGTAGTTCGCAGGAAATTATATTTACAAAAAAATTATTGTGAGTGCGAAAGTAAATTCTTAAAAATCCAAACTATTTGAAGTGTAGCATTTCGAGTTAATGGGTTAAACAAACACGAAGTAAAGATGTTATTCATCATTCAGAATTTTTTTTTTTTGCAATATGAATATTATTGTTGTTTACAGAATTCCACTTAGTAGCCTACAAATACAAACAAAAATTCGCACGAAATATTCGTTTTTGAATTTATTTTATTAGGTGGCACTAAAGCACAAAACGCTATGAAAAACTATACAATACTATTGCAATGGCAGGTAGAATTTAAATGAAAACAAAATTAAAACTTATCATAGTGTGCAATGGTCCATCCCTGCCTAAACTTTTGTCCCAACCCAGGATAGCTCAAATCCGCAGAAAGAGACTGCCTGAAGTTAAGTTGGCATGATATTAAGTTACTGACAGCACACAAAAAACTTAACAATGTAAGTTTTTGAACTCAATTGCTATCAAATTTAACACAGAGGATAGCGTTTACCTTGACAACAAATTCCAGTGAGCATAGCGGCAATGCTAACATCGGTGAAATTAGTTAGATAACATGATCATCACTCAGCAGGCAGCCACTTCAATAGTCCAAACATGTCGAGCATACGTCTCTCTTCTTGGAAAGCAAAAACACCGGCAAAGCATAATCTAGTCCAGTCAACCTCTGACTTCAGGGCAGCAACATCCACGAGTGGTCACAAGACACACAGCAAAGCACATATACTCCACTCCTCGGACAGCACTAATAACGGCGAGACACGTAGTCACTTCATTATCGGCCAAACATCACACAGTTCAGGCAACTTCTGTCAAGAGAGCAAGCAAAGGTAGCGAACAATGCATACACAACCACTGGAAGAAGCTCGACCACCAAGTGCACAAGCCAAGGAAAATCGATGTGAAAGGCCACAGCCCAAAAGTGAAAAGATCTAAACAACAGGTCTTTTTATCTCAGCTTCCAATGTCATATATTCTCATCTTTCGCATCGGGAAGGCGATCCTTTGATGAAACTGTTCCTTAGCTTATCCCCGTAACGTGACAAGTGCTACAAATTCAGGGTGTGCCAGTAAACCGGGTGTTTTTCAATACAACAAAACTGATACTTCATTTAATGAGAAAAAAACCCCATTCACTGCACCCTGACACATTGCAATTTGTGGAATATGCAAAGTCACGCTCATGAATATTATGTCCAGCAGGTGCAATCATTTTGACGTCTACCCTAGAACATTCTGCGGTGGAAATCGTCCATGACACGTTCCAACATAGCAATAAAAAAGTTTGCGAATTCTGTACGGATGTTGTGTTTCAACTCATCAGTAGTGTGTGGGCGCGTTGCATACACACTACGTTTAAGGAACCCCTAAAGGAAGCAATCACAAACTGACAAGTCTGGTGACCTTGGGACGGGGGGGGGGGGCACACGAAATGTCACCATTCTGGGATATGATGCGGTTTCCGAAATACCGGTGTGTGGTAGCTCATCTGAAAGAAAGCGTGCTAGTTGTGGTGCGACGAATGTGTCAATCATTTCTGCATACCTGTGAGATGTTACCGTTGTTGTTTGTTCTGGCTTATCCTCGAAAGGGTAAGGGCCGATTATTCTCACTGAAGAGACTGCAGAACACTCTGTAACTTGCCGACGGTGTAACGGCCGTCGATGCAGTTGACAGGGATTATCCTCTGACCAGTAGCGAAAGTTTTGTTTATTCACAAAACCATAAAGATGACAGTGGGCCTCGTCACTCATCCACAATAAACGCAAGAAAGGTTCATTGCCTTGCATTTTAGCCAAAAGCTCAACACACAGAACCATTCGCTATTCGTAATCATTTTCAATTAACTGCTGTACAGCATGTGTCTTGTAGGGTTGTAACTTTAACTAGTCCCGTAAGATTCTATGGACACTACGACTTAAGATCCCCCCTGCTGAAGAATTTCGTCTCACAGAACTTTTTGGTCTTTGTGTTACGACATTTTGCACTTCCTGCATTCTTTCTCATGTTCAAATACTCCTAGGCCTACCTGTAGGTTTTTGCTTTAATGCACTTCCCGTAGCTTCAGAAGTCTTCACCCATAAGCTGATGGCATGTTCTGATGGAATAGGATAATGTCTCCTGAGATTAAAATAACGACGATATTCTCGTCTAGCAGCGGCAGCACAGTCACTATTTTTGTAAAATGCCTTAACATCTACAGCACCTTTAGCTCCATTTCAAAGATTCATGTTCTCTGAAAATCGTGTCGTTTGGTGAAACAAATGACAATCCATAAATGTTGTCAACATCATTCGGAAAACATTCCCAAAGAAATGAAAAACACTCGTTTTTCTGCCACACCCTAGCTGTTCTTGGCAACAAACATTCGGTTACTTTGATGAAACCTGCCATTTGCGTGCTTTCTACTCTGGGTTTCTGCAGTTTTCCGTGCCTTAGCTTTCATGTTAAGGTATCTCAAGCGTAGTAATGTACTTGTTCTCCCATACAGTTTGATTAATTCTAGTGGAGTATCGAGAAATTTCTTACTTATTACATTACAGAGCTTTTTCGCAATTATTTTATCAGGTGACAGAAAATGTTGCCCTTGAAATGAGGTAAAGAGCAGCTCAATTTGACTGATCTTGCTTAACCAGTCATCAGAAAGCATAAGGAGACCTCCTCGTGACAATGCTCCTATCCAGCACAAAGAGGGGACATCGCCGGAAACAGTAGGTAATTGCTCAGTGGGAGTGCCAAAGGTTTTATCATATTTTCGTGCTAAAAGAGGATCAGCATTAAAAAGATCATCAATCATTCCATTCAAACATGGAAAGATCATCAAATTTCCATTCAAACATGGAAATTAGTTCCGACATATCTGGCAAAATATTGCCCAATACCTGAAATACTAAAAAGGAACAATTGTTTTCAACATCTGAAGCAACTGAAGAAGCACTAGATAAAGGAATATCTGACATGTTGCTACCCAGTAATGAGAGTCAAATGTGGCACTTCACTTCCGAATGTAAAGGGTTATCGTAAAATTGACCAATTTCTCGGATCAGTGAGAAAACGTTTTCAAAACAGTCCTGATTTAAGCGTAACGGCAATATATATTTGATGTTCAAGGGTTTAAGGTCACCAAAAGTTCCATCAGTGACCGTATAGAAGTATAAAAACCTTGCTGAAAAGGCAAAAGATATTTCGCAGTACCAACACTCATCCCTTGACAACAAGCAAACAGTTTCCTTAAAGTGTTTTCTTGAACAGCATGATGAATACCAAATCCGCATGCATTGGTTCTGTCATCAGAGGGCTTCCTAGAATTGAAAACGTCAAATGACTTGTTGATTAACTGAATAAATTCAGAAATGGACTCTTAATTTGGCATTAAAAAACTAATGGCTTGTGCTGTATGGTTGGAAAACAGCCGACTGCCATACGTACTCGCTGACGCTCTCTGACTTTCACTGTGAGATGATGTGATGTTAATTTTGGGCACATTTTTATTTCACCGCAATCCAAAGATATCAACTACTCAATAGTGGCCTTTGTGATGACCTTGTTACATGGCAAGGTTAATCCCGCAAGACTTTATTCACATCAGCTGCCACTTGTTAACTTGAGTTATTCAGACATTCACGCAAATCCCTTTGCGTTGATGCAAATTTGTTATTAAGACACTTATTTTGCACTCTTAATTACGTGCACCCAACACTTAATCTATTATTTCTTATTTCCAATGACCTTAACTTCGTCATCAGAATTTGAACATCAGCTGAAGATGATGAAGTAATATCAGATGACACAAATTTATCGTTTTTTTTTTCTTCGGAGACACATTGCGAAAGTTTTCCATTTCTCGTTTTCTTACTTCACGTCCTAGTAATATATTTTCTGCGGGACTAACATTCAGAACGCTAAATTGGAAGATGGCGATTCATGAGGATTAGCAATTGTAATATGCTTATGGCCGATTTGATTTGGAAGATTTACTATCTAAAGATCTGCTTTTCAATTTCTTTCTGCTAGGTAATCCTAGTAATTCTGATTTCAAGTTACGAACATAACTGTCAACAGTACAATGTTTCGAGCAAATTCTTGCATTTTTAACTTTAAAATTATCCTTTTATTTACATTTCCGTACCAGAAGTTTTTCTAAATCAGGATTTGCAGGAAAAGAATGATAAATATTATCCGAACCTTGTGTCTTCCTACTGTAGGATAAACATCCAGCCATTGCACATCCATGCATATTGTGCTACACTGATATAAGACAATAAGATGCACAACTGATGTTGAGAAATAGCTAGTTATGAAGTATATTTACCAATTATGACGAAAAGTAATGAATTGCAAAATATCAACCGGCTTATTCACCGAAGCAAAATGCTTTTCGAAGCATGTGAACGAGTTTAAACTCGCAGAGATTACTTAGTAATTATAAAGTATATTTACAAATTATGAAGACATAGTAATTGCAAAACATCCACACAGGTCTATTCATTAAAGTGAATTTTTTTCATCTAATAACCTTGGCTTTCTCAAAGAACGTGAATGAGTTTGAGTGTGCACTCCCAAGACAAAGATTCTGTGTGGCGACGTTATCGGCTTGGTTATCTGGTGTCGTATTTGGCGGCGTTTGCTCCCAGTGTCATGTCATGCGCAAATACGAGAAAACGGAGACTGCAATTACAAATTGAAATGTTGCTTCCCTGATTTTGTTTTCGTATAAGACCCCCAAACTATAGGGACTGGGAGAAGGGAGCGCCCTAATGTGCTCTCGCACGACGTCCCCTCCCCCATACACGAACTTTGTTGCAAAACATCTTCACACTGTTCACCACGCCAAAATAAACACCTAGACATGGTTCACTGATGTTTATACACACTCCCACCACGGCCCAACAAGCAACACCAGACAAACCCCCGAGTCATACAGATCCTCCGAAGAACTCGAAAGGACCCGCACACAAAGAGCCGGCTAGGTCACCTAGAACGGCGGGTGCAGCCCGAAGGTACACCCGGAGCGTCCATGTAGGCGGACAGATGTCCCCTTCAGAGGTTACCAAGTGACAGCGACCCGGACGAGAGACTATCAGAGAGGACACCGGGCCGACGGGTGCACCAAGGCACTCACACGACCCATGGCAGGTGCCTCCCCGGCCTACTTCCACACGGAACCGGCGCACCACAAACACCAAATACACAACACCCTCCCTTCAGATACCATCCATTCATACCACATCATAAGAGAAAGAGCAGAGACAGAACCAAAACACTCACTCCCCCGACTCACGCAGGCTCCTGCCGTCTCGGTCAGCGGCCAGCACCGCCGACCTCGAACGGAGAGAAGACAGATTAAACCGCCGATGAAAGGTTCGGAGGCTAACCTCCACACCCTTCATCAAACACAAGTCACAAAAAATATAACACTAGAAAAAGCACAACACTCCCCGAGAGATCCCTCGGGCTTCAAGGGCCAAAACTAAGGAGGTAAGTTACCCCAATGAAAGGTGTAGTTGTTCTTGGTCCCAGTAACAATCCGAGGCCAAGTCCCCCACCGATACCTAAAGGCTCGTTCGGTCAAAGTGCGGGCGTCCACTCTCGCCCTGTCTCGGAGCTCACACTTGACTTGAAGGATAACCGTTGTTGGAGAGAAGCCCGAGTTAGCCGTCCGGGAATGCATAACCCTGTCCCTCTCCCTCCACATCTTATAACAGACCTCGGTGATAATCCTCCTCCAGACCTCCCTGCCCGCCGCCGGGGCAGGATGTAGATAAAACACACTAGCCGGGTGAAACTGGAGGGCGTCAATCCTTTTGTGCCAAGCCCAAGTCCAGATTCCCTGCCAAACCTTGTGCGCCATGGGGCAGGCCCAAAAGAGATGGAACCTGTCCTCAATGCCCGCACACGAAAGGCATCTATCGGAAGAGATGCCTCCCCACCGAAACTGCCTACTCCTGGTGGGAAGGACATTATGGGCCAACCGCCACCTAAAGTCCCTCTTCTTGCAGTCCACACCCGTCGAGTAAATGCTCATCCAAGCCTCTCTCATACAGAAGTTCCTAGGAACGTGGAAATCTTTGACGACGTGTTCCCTAGGCCTAGGGAGCAGGTCAATGTACATCTGCGTGTTCTTCCCGGCGCGGTCAGCTTTAGCAAAGTCCTGCAGGCGACCTCCAAGCTGGTAAGACCTATGCATCCTCTCGCGCCGGGGGCCAACAAATCTGTGGCCGGGAACGTATTTGGGCGAATCCCACCTCGTGAAATAGGAGGCCAAAAGTCCACACGGGTGTTCGGCGACCAGGGTTCCCTTGACACTCTTAAACTGGAGTGCACTGAGCCATGTCGGAAGGTGCTTGACTTCCAAACCCCCTCCGACCTGGGACAGTATAGGACTGCCCGAGCCACCTCTTCGGTCTTCTTCCTGGCCCAAATGAAGCCAATGACCGCTCTCTCCATCTGCTTCATGAGACTTCCAGGTGGGTACTCAATTTCCCCGGCAACAGTGCATTTCGAAACCAGAAGCGCCTTAGGTAACTTGGCCCGATTCACTCTTAAAATGCCCACCTCCTGCCACCGTTCTTGCTCCTTCTTCATCTCCGCCAGAACTTTACCCCAGGTGCTCACGTGGACCCCTTCGTTAGACAACTGGATACCGAGTATCCGAACGGGCCCATCGGTCACAGCTAAACCTGTAACCGCTGATCTCTCCCATTTGCTCCAGAGCAAAATACTCGACTTCTCCTCATTGAGACCGGCACCGGTCGCAATGCAGTACTCAGCCAAAGCATCACGCATCCCGTTCAAGCACCTTTCCGAGTCGACGATGAAGGAAACATCATCTGCGTACACAAGGTACTTCAACGACTCCCTCCTCCCCGGGACCGGAAACCCCTAACACTATCCTTTCCATCAACTCTTCTCAAAAGGGTCTCCAAGACCAAAACAAACAAAAGGGGAGAGAGAGGACATCTCTGCCTCACTCCTCTTTGAACCTCAAAGAGAGGGGAGAGACGACCGGCAATAATGGCTCTCCCGGAGAGATCTCTGTACAACGCCCCAATCGCACTTCCGACAAATACTCCGAAGCCGTGGGTTTCTAACAATCTTCCGACAAACTCGTGCGATACCCTATCGAAAGCCTTGCTCTGGTCTGCCAAGAAGAGCCCCATCTTAATGCCCTTCTCGCCCAGGTAAGTGATAGCGTCTCGTATGCACCTAGTATTCCATTGCATCCGGCGCCCCCGATACCACACGTCTGGTTGGCACCAATGAGATGAACGGCCACCTTAGCAAGCCTGCTATTGATGACCTTCGCAAGGATCTTATAGTCCACTGTGGAGAGAGACACCGGTCTCCAACCACTTAACTCCCTCGATGGGGCGTCGGGGGTCTTGCGCAGCAAAGTAACCATGCTCTTCCGCATGGTCCCCGGCATACGACCCACCTGCACAATCTCGTTGTACACCCTGGTAAGCCAGGGCGCTAACACATTAACAAACTTCTCGTAAAACTCCGACCGGAGACCATCACAACCCGGAGACTTACCTGGCGAAATAGCCTGAATCGCCACCCTTACCTCGGACACCGAGAACTCCTCTTCGAGGCTATCCAAGTCCTCGTCTGGGATCCTCGGCGTACCATCCAACCACATATCCATGACGGCAGGATCAATTTCCTCGCTGGAAAAGAGATCGCCATAATACCTAGCAGCTTCCTGCAGGATCTGCTTATTGTCCCTCACCTCGGTACCATCAATATCAAGAACTTCCAGGTTCTCCCTCTTCCGCTCCGCCTCGAGCTTCCGGTAAATGTGATTAATATCCCGCTCCTGCTCAAAACCCCTAATAGCACCTTGAAGTTGAACTTCAGAGCCGATGCCTCTATAAAAATCGGAAATCTCTTGCCTTATCTGGGTAATGATCCCAAGGTTACACCCGTCTTCATTACCCTTCAAACCCGCGTTCAGGAAGTTCATCAGAAAAACCTGAGTCCCCGCTTAGCTCTCGCCAACTCCTTACCCCGAGCAACCAAGGTGCTCCGGACCTCGTCCTTTGCCCTCTCCCAACCGCCGATATTGTCATCGGTGGCCGTTTCTGCACCGGCCTCCAAGATCGAACGGACCCGCGACAGCGCTTCAACGTCGTCTAACATTGACACGTTTAGGCGCCACGGTGTCGCTTTTCTCTCCCTCGGCGCCGGCACACAGACGTCCATCACGACAACGCTGTGATCAGAAACAAACAACGGCTGTGAGTTAGGGTTAAAAACCTTGGCTCCCATAACTCAGTCCATCTTTGAGACCAACAGCATGTCGATCCTAGAAGCCAAATGATTCCTGTGCCAAGGGAACCCCGGCTCCAGCGGGAACAGCTGTCTCCACACGTCCTTAAGTTGCTGGTTCTTAATCAGATCCGTAAGACCCCTTCTGTACGGCTCTGACCACCTGCACCTGTGAGTACTCAACCGATCGATATGGTATTCCACAACCGAGTTGAAATCCCCACCGACTACCAGAAAATCTTCGCTTCCCCTAAGGAAGAACGGCAGCTGGTCATAAAAACCGCTCCGGAGAGGACCATCCACCGGAACATATACACACACCATCTTAATGGACATCAATCCGCTATTAACCGAAATAGCCACAACGCGACCGTCCCCATCAGTCTGCATGTGAGTGATGCTACCCTCGTACTGCAGCTTGTAGACAATGGCCGCCCCGGTGAAACTATTCGCTCCAAGAGAATACCTACAATTCAGTCCGGTGTTCCTACGGAACGCAAAAACCTGCTCGGGCTTCTTATGGTGAGTTTCCTGCACCAGCAAAAAATCAACACCCGACTCCCTGAAGTAGCCCGCGAGCCACTTCTGCTTTTCGACGGTGCGGAGACCGTAAACGTTCAACGTGCCAATACGCAGATCGGTGCCTTGTTAATTAGGTGCCATACTTACCACAATCTGAAAAAGGAAGTATTATGTTAGCAAAAAACCCCACATAAAACAAACATCCATGTTCAAAAACAGAGGAAGAGCCGCGGATGGCTTAGTGGTTAGTGTTTCAGATAATCGATGCTGGTTCCCCAGGTTCTAGCCTGGGCTGATCTTTCAGAGATGGTGTGATTTACTAACAATCGCTGAATATCCGCCGTGCATCAGACGAGCACGTAAAGTGACGGCCCCCAGGCTGGACCCACTGGTTAAATGGGTATCCTTTCCTATGTCCTCCCTGAAATTCTCTCACCCATCTATGTGCAATATCGTACTTGTACGGTGGCGCCATCTACTGTACTCTAATCTCAATACAAACTGTTCTGTCAAAAGTCGCTAGACTTGCTCTCATTGTTTCTGTGTCCTGCCCAAAAGGCTATCTCGCTGTAGGTGGCTGGGACCTAAACTCTACTCCCTGTGGACGGAAGTCCTACATGAAAATGACAAATGCTCTCTCAAAAACAGAGGGAGAGGAACCCAACCAAAAAAGCAACTCACCTTCAAGATCTCGATCTATTGCGTCCCTCTGTCTCCTTCGTATCCGCACTGTTTCTCCGACGTCGGCTTTTATGACCGGTAACCGTCGGAACGACGTGCTCCATTCCGTCGAATCCCCACTTCGCCAATTTGGCAAGATCCTTCGCCGCATCAACGTTGGCCTGGGTCAGCCGTCTTCCCTGACGCTTGAACTTGGCCCTCAGATCTTCGGCCATCTGCTCAGCCAACTGTTCTTCCTCAAAATCCGTAGAAAGCTCAGATTCCCTGCAAAAATTCTATTGCCTATATTATCGGAGTGCTGCTTGGCCTCCGAACTCCAGTCGCCGGCAGGCGCGCACTCTTCGACAGAGTGCCTGCCTCCCTCGGCACTTCCGCCTCGTTACCACGGTGGCCGCCGTTCGCAGAAGACTCGGTCAAAAGCACAGCTTCACTGCGGGGACCCTCCTTGGACTGCGTTGGCGTCCGCAGGAGGGGTGGAGAAACCGTCCCAGATTCCCCCTCGGGTGTACAGGGCCGCTGCTGAACCTCCACAGCTCCGCTATGGGATGCAAGCTTCCTGTGCACTCATCCCCGGCTCAATCCAAATACCGGCGTCGTCGGATTGCCCCGGGAACATATCCTGCACTGGATCCGTCGCTGGCTCGGCTTCATCAACACTCGGGATTTCATCAATTTCAGTCTTGTCGACTGCACCAAAACTCTCGACTTCGTTGTTTTTTGAGGAGATGGGAGTGCAGATCTCCTCGACAATACAAACATAATCATCACTAACTTTACATACACTAGTGATATCAATTTTTACCTTTTCAAAACCATTATCAACTTCAAGTTGGAAATCATTACCGTCGAAAAATTCCACATTCTCATCCACACCAGTCACACAAATTTCTCCATCCTTTTCACCTGACCAAACCTCCATTTTCTCACTATCTTTGCCCACCATTTTCACATCCTCGTCAGTAATACTGACTCCATTTAACTGATATGCCATTTGCTTAATATCCTCACTAGAGAATTTTCTTGACTTTTTGATAACCGTAGTGTAACCGTCTCCAGCCTTTGGTGAACGAACCCTCTTGTCCACCGTGAGTTGACCTGTGGAAAAAGAATTATCTTTATCATTTTTTGGTGAAACTTTCTCCGCCTCACCATTTCTTTCACTTACCTGCTCCACATTCGAAATACCTTCGGCTTCCTCCTGGGCGCTTCCCGAACTACGAAGTTGGTGGGTTTCTACTACCTCGCCACTCGAGGAATTTTCCTCAGCTTCAGGAGCTTCCCCCACCTTCTCCGTATCGTCAAGCTCCTCTAAAAGATCATCTTGGTTTACCTGGGGTTGTCCGGCTCCGGCCATCTGGTCAAAAGTACGGACACCACATTCTGGTCTCTTGTGTTGTGGAGACTTGCACTTTCCGCAAGGATCTTTACAGTCCTTGATATTGTGACCGAGAGCTCTGCAATTCTCGCAAGAGTATTTAGCACAGTCAACAGCGATGTGCCCCCCCTCCGTGTCCACATCGCCGGCACACACGGACCTGCCCATTGTACACATTCATACATCTAAAATGGGAAACATACATGAAATTAGGAACGGCTTCGTCCATGTCGAGGGTGACAATTCTCGTTCCCGAGAAGGCTCCTTTCATGTATATTTCGGTCTCCTTTCTAACCTCATACTTAACATTAAGCACCCTTCCAAAATCATTGAAAACAGCTTTAACAGCTTCATTTGTTACCTGGCATGGAAGGTACTTACAGAAGACAACTTTAATGTTTGTGTCCCCTTTAGAACAGTGAATCTCGGACGACTCGTGGTAGAGAGTTTTGTCCACGAGCTGCAAATAATAGTCAGTACGCTTCAAAACGATCTCAAATTTTCGCGGATTCACTACCCGCACAAAATGAAAAAGCGGTTCAGCAGGTGAACCCAAGTGTTCCCAGATCGCTTTACCGACTTGGGAAGCAGTAAGACCCGTATGGGTAACAAGGAGATAGTTTTCCTTCTTAGCGGAGGCCTTGCTCAAAGCCATTGTTTAGGACCAAATTCTGTCCTTTAACAAATAAAAAAATATATAAAAAGCACGAAAACAAGTTCTACTCAACGAAAATAATGTAAAAAGTACACTGCAAATCCTCAGAACACATTAGGAACACATTAAGACCTTATTTTAGAACGCAATGTGTGCCAGATTAAGAACACTTTAATGTGTTCTAATTTAGAACATATTTGGAACACATTTTAAGAACATATTTTGAGAACACATTAATGTGTTCCTAAAGTGTTCTTGCTGAGAACAACATATTATGAAATGTGTTCCCGATGTGTTCTTGTGCAGAACACATTGAGAGTAAGTTTTAGAACACATTTTGTTCGAGTTTAAGAACACATTTAATGTGTTCCCAATGTGTTCTTGCTGAGAACACATTACCAAATGTGTTCCTAATGTGTTCCCAACGTGTTCTTATTTAGAACATATTCTCAAATGCGTTCTTAAATGTGTTCCCAAAGTGTTCCAATTAGAACACAATGGGAGTAAAATGTAGAACGCATTCTGTGCCAGATTAAGATCACATTTCATGTGTTCTTAATGTGTTCAAATTTAGAACACATTAGGAGTAAATTTTAGAACACATTCTGTTCCAGTTTAAGAACACATTAATGTGTTCTTATTTGGAGAACACATTGAGAACATATCAGGAGCACATTCAGAATTGATTGGGAACCTATGCGAAACATGTTAGGAGCCCATTACCAACATATCGGAAACACAAAACATATTTTGAACGCATTCTGGGTAACTCGTGGACAAAATGCATTGTTGTGAAATGCAGGTGTTCCATACCAGCAAGCTTTCAAGTATGTTCTGTGATGGATTAGAAATGTGTTCAGATGTGTTTTCCTTTGCAGGAACGTAATGAAAATGTTGAAATTTGAAACAGCTACTGTGACACACCTCTTAAAGATGAGTAACATTCATCTGAGGCAGTTCATTGTTCAAGCTAAATTTACCGTTCTGCGATCAGTATTGTACAATGGGATGAAATATGTTTTGGATGTTTGTGTTTTTGAACCATGTCTATACATATGAAATTTCTCCCATAAAGTAATAACATATTGCTCTAATAGGAGCAAAAAATAAATGTTCATATTAATATAACACAAACAGTCCACCAGCAAAAGAATTGACTGACAATTTTGTTTTTAATTTTTTATGCATTTAATTGAGCCAACAATCTTTTGGCTTTTTGGCCTAGTGAATAGTACTTATGGCCAAGAGTGTAAAATGCCAGTGTGGACATTGCCTGCAGATATTTTTTTGGATAATTCAGTTCATAGGTATAATACACTGCCAGTAGCACAGTTAAAAGTGACAGTGTGTCCTTTTGAGCAACAGCTATAAAGCTTCCTTGGAATACAACTGCAACATCTTTTATTCCTCTGAGCTGTATTTACACTATCGCATGGGGTGGAGCATGTTTATCAACACTCTGTATTTGTTTGAGAAATTCTGCAGCATCCTGAAATGAAAAATACAAAAACAAATAAGCTACATATGCCAATCTGAGCAGTGATTTCATATATTTGAAATTATGGACAACAAAACCAAATTTGGCATTTCTAATATAAAATTCAGGACAAACATGCTATAAAAATAGCACAAAATTAATTTCAATGTGCATTTGCAGCATTAAAAGAAAATCACTTGTTTAATAGAAAACTGATCTCTTCCCATAGTTTGCCTTCCCAGAAGAATATTTAAGAAAACATACATATTTTATGTGAAACCTAACATTGCTATTCACTTGTGTTATCTTTCCTCCTTTAAAATATGTGCCCTTTTAAGAAAAGCAAAAGTTATTACCTTACAGTACCAGCTCATACAGTCTATACGTGCTAGCGTAATGTACTGTTCATCACTTTTTCTCATTGCCACAATTGTATACAATGAGTTTTACGGGAACACTGTAAGAGGCTATATAATATATATACTAGCTTATTTGGATGTCATAAAATATTATGTTAAAATATATCACATTGTTTCTAGTATCTATCAAAATATTCTTAGTTATAACCACTGTAAAAATGTGATTCTGGTATAATGTGAAATATGAGCACTGCCCATTCTTAAAGCTAGGCTGCAACATAATAAATATAAACTTTTCTTTTTAGGAAAAACTTCTATATCATGACTGCCCAGCATGTAAAATGTTCAACTAAACAATATGTACCCAATGAAGTGTTAACAAAACCATCAGAGATTTTCATGCTATAATTTTGAAAATTGTTTTACCTGAATTTTGGGTATGGGGCAAGACTAATATCATTCAGTATAACCCAAGTTTTTTTTTATTGTGCGTGTGTTTCGTATTAATTGTGTGATCTTTAAGACTATATGCAATGTAAAAATATCATTACATCAACAGTGCAGACACCATGCATTTCTAAAGTCCTTTGTTTCATATAAAAGTTGCTCTCAATGGCAGCATTGTGGATACACTAAGCCAGAGCAGTGTATCAACAAAAGCAACTTAAAAAAAAAGTCATATATTGTAGAGATCATTAAGTGACAGCACCCCTGCTGTCCCTTAAAATTTTAAAGAATAATTTTTTTCTCCCACACCCCAGAAAAATGTGGTGAGACATGTTGAAGTAGATATTGCAATGCTTGAATAACTTTCCACATGGAACAAATACCTATCAAAACACTCTTAACGTACCAAAATTTTAGATAATGCTCTTCATTAAGTGACAGCTCTATCAACAGAAATGTGAAAATCACACGAAAGCATATATGTGGTTATACTGTTGTGGCAAGAGACTCATATCCAATATGCATCAGTCACTTACACCACTGCCTAATGGACAAAATTTGTCAGTTTCTAGGTCCACAGTAAAAGCCTATAATGCAGATCTGGAAAACAGAGAATAGCTATGCTTGTGGCATAACTTCTCCCTGAAGAATTAAAATATTCATTGAAGCAGTTTTTGGGGAAAGGTGACAAGCCTTGCAAAATATACATCCTACAGAACATTTATCGAAACTTGTTGTTATGAAGCCAAATGTGTCAGTATGTAGGATTCCAGGAAAACTACAATATCGTGTAAAAATTGCAACACAATGAAGGACTGATGTTGGCTTTATACTCACAGGATGTGTACAACAGGCTGGGACATGCAAATGATTAAAATGTCAGTGAAAATGTGCATGCAGTTTCAGATCAGTGCCCTCTGAACTGTCCGGTCTTGGGTATAAAGAGTTGGCTCAAATGAGATCTTGCACTCAGTGAAGAACTGACATTGAGTACAAATGGTGTTTCTTGTGTCTCACTATGTGCCCCATCTCTGCAGAAGGTCACATTATAAATACCTGATGGCCTTTGAGTAAGGAAGGATTGTTGGGATGAGAGAAGCTGAATTTTCCTACCACAAAATAGCCACTAGTGCTGGGGAAAATGCCAGTACAGTGATGCAAACATGGCATCAGTGGACAGATAAGGCTCAGACACACAGAAATTCAGGAAATGGACTGCAATATTGCTTGCTCGACTACACAAAATAACAGACACCTTTACCACATGACAGTGACCAATTGCACACTGACATGCATTGTATTAGCGCAGCAGTGGAGAACTGTCAGAGGTCATGGTTTGTCCTTCAACACAATTAGATGTCATCTGCTTAAGAGAGGACTGGTCACTAGCAGCCCATTCCTTTGACCCTCAATCAGAGATACCTCAAGTTGCAAAGGGGTCTCAAACAGACATTGGCATGCTAATTGGCAACAGGTTATGTTTTCTGACGAGTCACGATTTAACTTGATGCACCATGGTGGTACCATATATGTTTGAAGATATCATGGTGAATGGCACCCTGCAGCATCGTACCAGCCCAACCCCAAGCGTCATGGTTTGGGGCACCATTGGTTTTAATTCATGATCTCATCTGACCCGAATTGAGAGAACCTTCAACAGCCTGTGACGCATCAGGGATGTTTCAGAGGCAAAGCTGTATCATGGTGAGCCAGTCTTAGCATATATAATATATGCAGAATACTCTTGCAAGAATATCAGTTATTCACTGCTGAAGATGTAATTTTGAAAAAAATAGTTCTTCAGCATACCATAGCTTCCATTCAGTAATTGTGTACATTCTGCAAGTGAATCATCTGCATTTACTGGTCTCCATCACTAGCATTTGCAAGAGTACTCATCTGAACACCAGTAAGATTGATTGGGATGGCTTGTAGAAGATAAGAATAAAAAGAGTCAGCTTTTGGAAACAAAACTGTACACTGTTGGTGTAATAACTTGAGCAAAAACACAAATCATGCTACATACATGTGTTTAATGCAAAAATTATTAGGTTACTATCTCTTTATGATATTATTGAGTGTTTTGTTCTTGTAACTAAATTTAGGGTACATATGACTATTTACCTATTCATTCACCATGCATGAGTAGAGTAATAAGTTAGTAGAGCACCATGCACACAAATTTTCATTCCACTTTTGCAGCTATTGCAAAATCATTTTTCCTAAATGTGGTAGATTCTTCACTTGACTACTCAAAATTTTTTAAATTATTTCTATCTTTCCAATGCACCAATAAAAATGTTAATCAGCAGTTCTTGGATTTTATGTACTTTTGTAGTAAGTGCAATTTTGGGATAGCCTATGATTTTGAGGTAAAAATGGTCCACTATGTATTTGATTTTATTTTTTTAATACTTTCGCTTCAAATGGAAGTTTTATTGAACTCACTGGGTGATTCATCATCAGCCTGATCTAAATCTAACCTAATCCACATAAAAGTGTTTCATGTAGATTTGGCAGACGACAAACAACTAAGTGAGTTCAAAAGTACTTCCATGTATAATTTCATTGTTACATAACAAACAGTAGTTGATTTAAAAGCATTTTATCAAATTCAATTGAAATAAGACTTTTGTCTTTTTATTAGCCACTGCTTTAAAAGACTTCAATAGAATTTGAAATAAAAGGCTTTTTAATCAGCTACACTGTTTATTATGCAACAATCAGATTAAAGTATTGATCAAATTTTAAAAGGATCAAATTATAAAAAGGTATTTTCTTAAATAGTTTTAAATTACTTAAATTCCCTTGAAGAAAGTATTTCTTTCTGCATTTCTATACACTTATATCACATGAATGCCAGAAGGAATATTATAATTTCACTTAGTACAAATTGCAATTACACTTTAAAATACTTGAGATACTAAACTTATAGAACTGCTAAAGTTATTTGCAAAATAAGAATACATTTTCATTTAATTCAAAAGAAAGTAGTCAGATGATGATCTTGCTATGCATATATTCTACAGTCCCATAGTGACACTGCATGATTTCTTACATTACATAAACCCAATTATTTTCTTACCTCCACAAATTCAATAATTGGGCAGGACTTCTCTCCTTTCGTCTGGAAAATCCCACATTGATTTTCAAACCACAGCCATGAACCCAGAAATTGGTCTTCATACTAAGAAAGGAAACAAATAATATTCAGAAATATTCTACAAAAATCAATGAAATTGAAATGATTGTTCAACAAATTAATATGTTGATAAAATAGAAAATAATACAGTGCAGTGCAGACATAATTCACCAGTGATATTTTTGCATTGGGGGTGGGCTGGGGGACAAAATAGTGGCTTAGATTCCTGTACTTTACATCAAAGAAATTTTGACTAAACATTAAAATCTTTACAACACCTGTCTCTGGGAATCCTCAAGTAATATATATACTGCCAAAGTTCTATTCTAATATGCTTTTTAGAACTGGTTCTATTTTTCTTCCATGTCATTTTAAGTTAACAGAAAATTTCTCAATGCATGCTAGAAAAGCATGGGGCTTCTAAGATAAAGAAACTATTAGTACCTAATATATTTTGGAGGGGAGGGGGAATATGTATATATATGTGTGTGTGTGTGTGTGTGTGTGTGTGTGTGTGTGTGTGTGTAAAGAAACCTTGTTGATACACAATAGAGAATAATGCACTTACCACAAAAAAAGCACCACATTCAATTTTAACTTTCTTACTGTTAATTCCACGAAACCTGTCATTTAGTGTTAGATGACTGATGACAGGATATTAATATCCTGGAAATACTTTAATTTGATTGAAGAATATACACAACAAACAGTAAGAAAATCGATGTTGCACATGTTCCCTTTTTTAGTGGTAAGTGCATTATTTTCCAATGCGTATATTTAGTTTGTATAATTATCAGAACTATTCATCTATACTGTAACACCTGTTCATGCTTTCAAATATTTAGTGCATGTCCGACAGTTAGTGTGAGTTGTTATTTTTTACAGATCTTGGTAAACAGACAAATATTAGTTCATATGATAATTTAAGTTCCTCACATTATATTAAATATGGGAAAATTGTTATTACACACTAAGTACTGCTACCACAAAACTATTATATGCAGTGGTGTACATATGGCCTCTGCACAGCCTGTGGCATCCACTGAGGTTCAGGGGGCCTCCCCAAACATACAGAATACTCTAAGTCTTTCCGTATAACAATTACGGGGCACCTCAGATTATCAAGTTAACCCCCCCCCCCCCAACTGATTGTCCATGCTATTGATTGCATGAGTGTTCACCTTTCTAAAGCACATTTTTTTCCTCTTGTATAGTGAATCACATCTTATTTTTAACTGTTTTTGTAGGTTCAAAGTGGTCAGATGCACATGTCTACATGATACTTCCCTTTCAACACTTGTTTCAGGCACATGGGCCAGATCCCGTTTTTGAGCCATTACCAAATATGCATTATTGAAAATACAAGTGACTTGTGCATAGTAGCCTAAATACTTTTTCATCTTGCTAATTTTTTCTATTGCATCATCCATATCTGTCACTTCATGTTTGCAATTCTGTTAATAATCCATGCATTATTTTTTTAAATCGTTCAGTTCCCACAGTCTAGCTACATGTTAATGGGAGATACAGTCATAAAATACTTAAAAGAGGAGAGGTATAGGTAATGCTCTTATTCCTATTGTCCAGTGGTAACTGCAATTGCTTCTCAAAGCTATTTGTGCTAGATACTGACTGTGCAACTTCAGTTTACTTGAATGACAAAAATGTGAAGAATTCAAAAAGTGGTATTTTAAGAGCTATATACATTCAATAAATTTACATGATCTTTACAACAACAATGTGCATGATTAGAAAAAAATAATTAGCACTTTTTCTGGGAAAGTATTATTGACCAATATTAAATGGAGATTTTGCAATAAGAAATCAGTTGCTACATTTAAAAAATTTAACATCAGTTACCAAACATTAAGTTAAATCATATCTGAAAACTTACCAGTTCAAAACTGTTTTTACCTGTAGCACACAGGTCAATTTTTTCAAAAAATATTTTCCTCTTCGACTTGAAAATTTCCATTTGTTCCCTTCCAATTAGCATTGAAAACTCATAGATGAACTAAAAAAAATCAATAAAAGGAACAGATTAATCTTTTTTTAATTCAGTTATATTTAATCAAACAAACTATGTTTTTTAATGTGAGGCATGTAGGAGCTTTACACAGTAAATCACAAAGACAGAAAGAAGAAAAAAGCAGAATTTATTATGTAATGGTGCAGCAGAACATATGCATTGAAGATTGCACAAAGTAGTCATAACTACGAAGAAATGTGAAAACAAAGCACTGCTATTATGTATTTCATTATATCATAAGTCTATCCAAAGCTGTCCAGATACTGTGCAGATTTATATGACATAATAAATTATACAACAGCATTGTTATATGATCCAATTGCTTTCTATTCAAAAATGATAATTTGCTTCCATATGTGTAGTATCTGCCCATTTTCAACAGAATTACAGCTACAGAAATCGGTATACTTCTCAGCTATCTCTCATACACCAACTCCAACCAGAGTTGTTGAATTCGCCAGCTTATATTGCTTGAAAAATGCAGGATGGCAGACTCACCAACTGGGGTAACCATATACATGGTAGTAACATCTCATAGAGAATAGCTGAGATCCAGTTATTAGCCTCTATCATTTCCATTACCAATGAGATATTTCATCATATTAAGCAGAGGAAGTAAGAGGCAGTTCATGTAGGATTACCCACCCCACGCACACACACACACACACACACAGTCACCCATCTCAACTAGTGATTTTTAAGACATTTTTTCTAGCCATGGTTGCAAATCACAATACATTCTCAGTAACTAAGTTCTGCTTAGTTGTAGTCATACGGATAAAAAATTAAATAGCCAAAACAGCGATATAGTTTGTAGCTGTGACGACTTAATGAACACCAAATTTCTGTTTCACACGTTTGTTTTAAAGTATTTCAACACCATGGAATGTCCCTGTATAATATGTATCACGAGATACACCATCTAACTATATTCTGTAATTTGAAAAATTGATTGATAGAAAAATTCTTGAAAAATTACTGTTCCCATAACACTTACTATAGAATACACCCTTACAGAGTTTCATAGCCTTGCTACCTGTTACAATTATCTGATATTCTTAAAATGGGCATAAGACATTGCTTTAGAAACACACACACATGCATACACACACTTATTTATTTATTTAACAGCAAGTGCCTTTCAAAATGTATAAATGTATATCAGTCATGGCCAGATTAAGACTTTTTAGGCACTAGGACAAGAATTTTTAGGGAAGTCTCAATGGCCTGTCTCTTACCATTTGTTGTTGGCTAACTTATTTCTAGTGATTTTCAAATCTCTCTTTTTTTTTTTTTTTGCTGCATTAGACCATCATGTTGACCGAATGGTCATTTTGAAGGGTACTAAGGTGATAATTGTGGTATTGGCTACCTTTTTCATTAGCCCCCCCCCCCTCCTCCTCTCAGGTTTTCTTCTTGGATATTCAACACCAATGTCCTGTTAGTTCTTCAATTACAACTTTATCTTTCCTTGGGGTTTAAGTGCAAATTCTGTGCAGCTCCTTAGGACCTAGGTGGCACATGGGTAAGATTGAAATAATCATTAATACCATATTCAATGCTTTGTCCCAGTCTTAAATCTGTTCTAAGGTATTTTGAATGAAAGCAGATGCAGAAGAAATAACAAGGGAACTATTTCTTAAATTGATAGTCAGTAAAAATAAGAAAAATGTTGTATACTCCATAAGAATTCAGTTTGACACATTTTTGAATAATTTTTCATTAAAATTCCTTATAGTGAGATTCTTAAATGTAACGAAGCTTCTGTATGATTAGGCTATAGTCTTTATGCCCCCACTTCCCATCCAGGGCCCCATCCAGGGCCCCATCCAGCATGCACTTAATGCATGGATTAATGAAAAATAATATCAGTAAAATTACGGGTATGTAATGTTTGCCATATCTAATGAAAGGAATGAACTGAGTTATTTATATTTCCTAATTACATAAGAAAGTTTGCAATTATTTGTGACATATTCAGTTGCCCCAAGTTTTTGTATGCACACTAAAAATTTATGAGAAAATTGAAAACCTTTTACAGTCTCCTCAGGTACCATTATCTTTCGGTTCGTAGTCAAATAAATCAACACTCTAGGCAATATTGCCTAAGTCATTGAGAATGTATCAAATATATTTCTGTTATTCTGGATGAACCAGTGAGATGCTAAATTTTCAAGTTCACCAAGAAATTTTAAACATGAATTACACACCATGTGAGGGCACTCTATGAGGTAGAACTATGTCTTTTATGTAAATTAGATTTATAAAATAATTTCCTTGATTACTTCTATTATGGTTCAGAGAATTCCCAATATCTCATTTATGAGTCAGTTTATATAATAACAATTGTTAGTCTAGGTCGCCAGATCAAGAGGTTTGGGGGCTCCAGGAAAGAACCATGTTATGGAGCCACTGTTCCTCTTAACCAGTCTTTTCAAGAATTTTGGAAAATATAGCATAGGGAAATATTTACCTCTGAAATTAAAGGGGAACATATTTAATGTAAGAAAATTAGAAGGAACAGTAAAACTGTGAAGAGGGGTGTATTTTGTATCTTTTAAACATTTTGGGTAGCTTTTTAACTATCTTTTTCACATATATGGCACTTGCAGTAGAGATAGAAAAATAACCAAAAAGTGCCTGAAAATGTTATGCGTATATCATGAGGAGTACTTATATATATGAGGGGCATTAAATAAATAATACTGCAATTTAAAAAATCCGGTAAGTCAGTTGATATCATTGACAAAGAGAGAAACTAGATGCTCTTTCACCCTACCATAAAAATTTCGGCACATTTATTCCTTTTAGGATAGCGGTCATGTGCAGTACATGTAAACTAAAAAATATATATGCATATTTTTTAAAAATGTTAATGGAGGTGCACGCCTCTGAGGATGTGCCCCGGGACTCTAGCTCTGAAAGTCCCCACACACACACACACACACACACACACACGCACCACCACTAATCTGGCTCTGAACATGAGTTTGAATCTGAAGGATGCTGCCACGAGAACCCTGGATACATGGAATTGATATTTCTCAGGGAGAGAGGGACTACATATATATGCACTTTATTCATATTTTGAATCTGATTTTCATCAAAATGACAATCAGTGATGGAATAAGAAAAACTGATGTATATGCAACGGAAAATTAAAAAAAAAACTTCGATTAAAAAAATCAAAGCTTGGGGGTCATCCCTGAACCAGGGATCTAGGCAGTTGCCTGGACTGCCCATACCTGGATCCGGCTATGCCCAGGACTTAACACAGGACAGTGAAAAAAAAAATTAAAATTTTATTAATTGCTGAAGATATGTAAAAAATTCATAAGAAATATTTTTTGGTAGAATATTGCACTATACTTTTTTTCATTCCATGCCCTTTAAAAAGTGAGCATGAACATTTTTGTATCACCCCAGTTGCCTTCGAACATTATCAGATGGATGACACAAACAAAAATGAAGTCTGCATGATCTGAAACCTGCTAGCTTGCTAACACGTATAACTCAGTGGTGTGAAAAAATGCTGCACTTAGTAGTAGTAGTAGTAATGGTAAGTCAACCAAACAGTAATTGGCAAATTCACGTTTGATTGAGAGTGGGGCTGAATTTTTTCACACTCACTGAGAGGTGAAGATTAAACAGAAAAATATAGGGCAACATTCTACCAGAAATTGGTTCAGAAAAGTGCAACATAGAATATAGAAACTGCAAATTGTGAGTAAAAAAATATGGTTTAGAAAATAGAAGGAAGTAAAGAGGTTGTTTTACATTAACTTGAAGCTGAAGTGATTTTTGATTTCAGAAAACATAATATGGCACGGAAAATAAAAAAAAAAAAATAAAGCAGATATATTAAACTTTCAACTTACGATTAACATGCCTTGTTGGTGGACATCCACAGTACCCGCAGAAAGTTTTTTCCTCAGTGTTTTCAAATTCGCTGCATTCATTGGCTCCACAATCTTTACAACTTCCACGAAATATACTGCGTATGTCGTACATGGCTATTTTAAAATCCTAAGTCTATGGAAACAACAAGATTTCTCTGAAGGAGCTAGTTACAGTGTAAATCAGGAATGAAGAGCAAGTTGGAAAAATAGAACAACTGTTTTGAAATGATGAAATATTGCACATAATGCTGTGTTACTTGATATTCAGTTCATGATTAGTTTTTATAAATACAGAGGATGTGCACACATTTTTAGAACCTTTTTGATAAGAAACTACATAAAATAAAAGAGAAGTTCAAAGAATTGAAACTGGCAACAGCATGTTAGATGAACATGAAAGAAACATCTGCCACAGTTAAATATCGTCTGCTAAGAAAATGGCGCACATAAACAAGCTGTGGATACAAGGTGGATACTTTTTTTTTTGCTCTTTACGAGGAAAAATGTTCGTATTCTATATTTAAGAAATGCTATGAAAATAATAGAATTAGCATTTCTAAATGTAAAATAAGCAATATTATTAATAGAGCTAGGAATTTTATGATATAAAAAGTGCTAGAAAATGCCCTATAAAAATGATTTTATGACTTAAAAGCTAAAAAATGCTGCATAAAACAAAAACAAAAAACCCCCTAAGAAATGCATGTTTCTTTTTTTATTTTCATGCAAAATTAAGAAAAGGAAGAGATGCATGAAACAAAACATAAAGAATCCAAGAAATATAATTTAATCTGTTGACTGTTGCTGTGTCAACTGAAGTTCTTTATTTTACTAACCGAAACATGACCTATAGAACAAAGCAAAAAAAAGAAAATGCAACTTAATTGTTTTACAATTTCTGTGCCAAACTAAAAATTTACTGCCCACAAACATATCTCTATAAGATAAAAAAAACCATTTAAAATACAATTTAACTTTTTAGTTTTTGTACCAAACAGAGTTTTTTTTTTTTTTGTTAACAAAAAATAAGCCTTATGAAAGAAAACAAGAAACAGACATAAAAATGTAACCTTCTTCCAGACAGAACCTTCACCTTCCTTTTTTGGCAACAGCTGTGCTCCAAATGGGAGAACAGCTCATCTGCGGCTTGAAGGAAGAGACGGGAGCTGTAGAATTGCTTTTACTGCCCTGCTGTTTGCTACAACGCATGTACAGATAGATGTTCTAAACACAAGCACTTTTCTCAGTCTTGCTTCTGGCTTTCAGGGGAAAATGGAGTTTCAGGGAAAACACATTCAAAAATGCCCTTTTTATTGAAAATACCAAAATATGCAAAATACCAAAATATCACAAACAACAAAAGAGTGCCTTGAAATGACAGAAAAATCTGAAAAAATGCCATAGTAAAAATCACGAAAAAATGCAGAAAAGTGCCTTAACAAAGATACTTAAATCAGCTTAATTTTGTATGAAAGGCATTTGAATACACTTGAACGATTTAGTATTACCATAAAACAAAGTATGCAAAATCATAAAAATCCTAGCCCTAATTATTAATAATAGAAGGGAAAATAATCAAGCATTGCTTTTAACAGAAAAAAGAACAAATGAATATCCAAAGAAAGTATATACTTTTATGACTATTTCAAAAGTAAGGTCTACGGTAATAAAAGAAAATCCACCAACCCAAAGAGCAATTGCTTAGTTATTAAGAATCTATGTATCAACTGCAAACCAGGTAATAAACAAAGATTTGAATCTGAAAAAAAATGTTCAGGGGCTGAGCACATAACATGGTGTATACTTCTTTATGAAAATCACTTAGCTGGAGACAGATGGGAATTTATTGTGACTATTGATGAAGCATGGATCTACCTAAATGACTAACAAAAAAGGTCGACTCACTATCCTAAAAGAGCAGAAAAAGGCTTACAAACTCATTAAAAATCTCTGTATCAACTATAAATGAGGTAATAAACAAAGATTTGAATCTGAAAAAAAAAATGTTCTGCGGTAACATAGTGTAGACTTCTTTATGAAAATCAATTAGCTGGAGACAGATGGAAATTTGTTGTTACTATTGATGAAGCATGGATCTACCTAAATGACTGTAACAAAAAAAGGTCTATTCACTGTCACAAAAAAGCAGAAAAAGGCTTACAAATTTGGTTCCAAGAATCCAAAGAAAGTTTCCGTATAGGATTCATGATTGCTGCTGGTTTCTCGTATGATGGGAAATTAAAGTTTTGAAAAGAATGTTAAAAGCAATTCTACTTATTACCAAAATAATGTCCTAATTCCTATAATTAAAGAGAAAATACCATTCTTTTATCCACAGAGCCTTCTAGAGAACATAACTTTATCAGGATATGGCTACCAGTTACATCCAAATCTAACACTCTATTACCTGAAAACATGAAAAAAAATATATATTTTACTCATATTCTTTCAAAGTTCCCTGTTGTGTTGCCAATGGATTATTGTGCCTTTGGACTACTAAAAAGAATGCTTTCTCAGCACAGACATAAAACAATGATTGAACTATGAAAAGCAGTGGAAGAGGGGTGCAATAAAATAATACTACCAATTTTAGGAAATTTCCTCTTTTCTTGGAAATCTAGAGTTCAGTCTGAAGAATGTCATCAGATAGAATATTTAGCAAAGAAATATTTTTTTTAAACACTGATTATATTGCTGGAAGATCATTCTAAAAATGTGTAAACATCCTCTGTATAACTAGAAACAGCTATCGGGAATTTGAGCAATTGCACAGTTTACCTTCTCAGGCCGATTTTATCCAAAATTATGCACTAATGTGTTAGAAACTGTTTAAAAGTGAACTTGATGAAAGTCTGAAATTGGTCTGATGTTTATTTCTAGCAAATTTTATTGAACCCTAATAATGTAGTGTTACAGTGACATCTCTTACTGATGGCACTGGCTCACCTCCAAGTGGGTGTGGTCCTAGCCTCTCCCCGAGAGGGTAAAATATGATATATCCCATTACATGAAATGAGTTCTTTATTAGAAGTAAGTTTTATCCGTGTTCATGCTCTAACACTGCAGAGCACTGTATAATTACCAGCTGACTGCTGCTTGGTATTGCAGTGTTTCTGAATAAATTATACACAAAATGTTCTAATTATAATAAAAGATTTAGATATCAAATATCTACCTAAAAAATTGTTTTTCAATGAAAACCTCTCCCCTATTACAAGCACTTGTATTGAAAAGCTAGAAGATTGGTACAGCAACAAAAAAATAAAATATGCCTGGATAAACAATGGAAATTCTACATAAGACAGGGTTAAGACAACCGAAAAAGAAAAATTGTCTTGATTGAGGATTTGCACTTAATTTTTAAACACCTCAATCTACATACTACTGATAATTAATAATATAACTATAGTTCCTAATACAATCTCAATATTACTCAGTCCATCTATTATCTATTAATACAGATAAAACACTTAAAAATAATACATTACAAAGATAATTACAAAATAAAATCACACTCTTAGAAACATTTATACGATTAATTTGTACACCACTGGATGTAGTATGCATTACTGAAACTTGGTTTCCTACCCAAAACTATACTATTCAAATCAGTGGCAGCGGAGCCGCCCGGGCCCAGTCAATAATTTCAATAATTTTAGCCAAGATTTTTTTTTTTTTTTAAACATATGTCCGATTTTTTGTTGTGATGTGCCTTAGAAAGTTCTTCCAGGTAAGTTGTCAAATGATCCTAATCCCAAACAAAGCTTCTTAGGCATTGTTTTTCTTCTGTTTGTTCCGGGAAGTGGGAAGGGATTGCACCACAATTCGAAATTTTGGGCCCGGTCAACAAACTTTACTTTCCGCCACCCCTTATGATTCAAATTAATAACTTCCAGGACTTTAATCTCAACTGAGAATATTCAAGGGAAGGAGGGGTAGCAATCTATGTCAAGAACCAACATCAAAATTTCTCTTTAATTAATGAGTTCACATTTCTGAATAAAAATATTGAAATACAGTTCAAAATGAATTTTATATTATTACCACATGTTACAGACCAGCTTATTCAGATTACAGGGAATTTCTAGTGATATTAAATAACCTATTTGAATTTGCAGATCTTACAAATAAAAAAACATTTATATTAGAAGATTTTAATAACAATATTTCTTGTAATAACACAATAACTAAACAATTTAACCAACTATTAACTACATCTGGGTTTTTCAATACAATTACTTCCTCAACTAGAATCACCCCTAATACTAATACTACAATTGATTTATCCATAACTAATGCTCCAACTCAAGTTATAACAACAGGGATATTGCAATGTGACACACAGTTATCACTTACCATTTTTTTTAATATACTGGAAGGGAAATCAAATCCAAACCCACCTAAGCTTCACAACAGTCAACAAATAAATAAATTAAACCTTGATAAATTTAAAACACTTTTGAGTGCTTTAACATGGGAAGAACTTGAAATTTATGAATCCCCAAACTTAGCTTATAATGGGTTTTACACAACTTTAAAAGAAATCTATGATAAAGTTTTCCCGATTACTTTAAATAATATAAGATGGAGAAAAAATTAGCCGCCCCGGTGGCGCAGTGGTCTAAGGCGCTGGCCTCTGATCATTCGTCCGTAAGGGGTCCGGGTTCGAATCCCGGTCAGGCATGGATGTTGTGTTTGTCTTACGGCACTGGCTCGCTCCTTTCCCTGGAACCAGTGACCCTAAATCAGGGACGGGCGACTGCTTATAGCCCATTGAGTTGCTCACGGTAGTCGTTAAACCTTCAATCAAAAAAAAAAAAAAAAAAAAAAAAAAAATTTGCAAACCTTGAATTACTTCACATACTCAAAATTTATAAAAGCTATTCCACATATTCTTAAACTCATTCAGCTAATAATCCTTCAGACATACAAATAAAGTGCACCTTTCTAATTCATTTGTTTTCATAGAAATTAAATATTCAGAACTTCTGCTGATACTAAAACAAATACCGGTCCTGGCCATGATGAAATACACCCTGCTACAATAAAACATGTTGCCGAAAAAATTATAAAACCATTATTCATAATTTTTAATCTGGTATTCCGCACAGGAATGTTTTCGGGTGCACTTAAAATAACTAAGATTACTTCCAAATATAAATTAGGTTTAAAAATGATGCTAATAATTATCGGTCTATTGCAGACTTATCCATATTTGCCAAAATTTTAGAAAAATTAATATACACGACATAACATTTACACTAAAATAAAATATAATAAAAAATTCAATTGAGTTTCCAACCCCATAAATCTACTGAAATCGCATTGCTTCGTTTGCAAAACATTATTAAAAAAAATTAGCACTTAATACTATGACACTTGCTGTTTTTTTAGATGTAACAAAAGCATTTGACACAATAAATCATGAAATCCTACTTCAGAAATTACATATTCTGAAAATAAGGGGAATGCCTCATTCTTTACTTAAAAACTATTTAATAAAAAAACAATACACACAAATTAATCAGTTTCAATCTACTTTACTACAATCGCATTATGGCGTCCCATAGGGATCAATTTTGGTTACCTTGTTATTCAATTTATACATTAATAATATGTTTAGCATAACATCAGAAAATGATGTCATGCTATATGCAGATGACACCACATTACTTTTAAGGGGACACAATTTAAATGACATTATTACTAAAGCTAATGCTCACAAGTATACTCAAATTGGCTAGCTACTAATGAATTGATAATTAACACTTATAAAACTAAAGCTATGGTCTTCTCTAGAGATCTGAATGGGGCCATACCATAAATTTATTATTAGAAAATAAAATAATTGATATAGTACCAAAAAAAATATTGTAACTATTTGGGAGTGCATTTTACCCCTGATTTACGATGGACTAAACATCCTATAGCTCATCCGAATGGATTCGGAATATTAACAATACATCCACTTTTCTATTATAATCTTGGTAAAATGTTTCTGAGACTTAAGAACAATTTGCATACAGATTTAATTGAAATTAATTGCAATAGACTATAGACACAACTACCAAACAAGAAATAGATTACTGCTTCACCCAATACAGCCTAAAACTAAGCTATTAAAACAAAGTTTAAACTATCCTGGACCAGATTATTGGAATTCATTGCCCTTGGATTTAACAAATATTAACAACCAAAATCTCCTTTAAAAAATACTTAAAAAACACCTACTGAGTTAAAAAAATAATTAGATATCTTCCTTTATTAAATCCAAATAATAATCCTAAATATTTACAAAAATAATTTAATTTATGATAAGGCTAAAATACTTTTGAGGGAACTAAGGGCTATGTCAATATTTCTAAGAGGCATTTTCTCTTGTTCCGTTTGAGCTTTGCTATTCAACAGCCTTTGTATGTATAACTTATTGTAATATTCTTACGTTATGTAACAGCACAAACAAATAAATATAAATAAATAAATAAAAAAGAAATACCTAAGTACAGCAATGCATTCATACTGTATTTGAAAGCTAAATGCAAGAAATATGAAGAATAATATCCCCCATATTTTCTGAAAACTCCTGAACTTTATTCTAGCTGCCATGGGATTATTTCCATAAAAGGCAGTTAAATCCTTTCCCAAAGGGAAGAAAACTTTTGGGAATAAATTTGTTTTGATTTGTAACGTTTTTTTCAAAGTTAATGAATTGTTACACGATGTTTTAATATTTTGATTTGCTCAAAGAATTACCAGTCCTTTGGAAAATCTCAATCTAAGATTTAAAAGAAAATGCTATAAAAACTGAATTTTTAAAAGGTTTTCTATGATATTGGGATATAAATTTAGTGTCAATAACAGCATGAGAAGGTAAACTGCATAGTTACTGCTGATACTAACCATGTACCCTACAAGTATATGGATTTACAATATATAGTTTGGATGCAAACATGGTGACTGTAAGTGGCCAAGGTCGCTTCAACAAATCCAGATGCTCACAAGATTGGTGGTTCTTAAAAATCACCTCGTGGGCATTTAAACTTTGCACAAAGTTAGATTTATCAGTTTCTTTAACAAGAAGAACTATTTCCTTCCCTTTTACTAAAATTTCGTCAACAACAAAAAACTTCCCTGCTCCTTCATTTGATGCAACAGCTACATTTGGTCTTAATCGACATCCATGGAATGTGACTTCTTTCGCAAGCCAAATGTTTTCATGGCCACTGCTGAAAGCAGCAATGACATCTTGCTGCACATTTGAAGGATGTGCAGTCAGGTTCAGTTTACTCTTTATTAAAATTTCATGGCCTGCATACAAAAAATTTGGGCTTCTCTCACCCATTCTACCTAGCTGATGATAGCACATCCACATCTGGTGGAAATGGGAAATGCTATAAGCTATATTTTTAAAACTACCCTATTTTTTCCCCTTGAACACACTAAAATGGGCCTCCCAGCGCATACACCACTGATGGCGCAGAGGACCGAATCTTCTTATTTGCCTGGGAAAATGAACTAAGAAATGAAATTTTGGGGTCAGTGCAACTCCAGGGTACTGTTCAATGAATGCACAATGGTGTAGGGCAATCAAATTTCTTAGCTCTTCTTTGGTCTCTTCTTCAGCGTAAGGTGAGGTACAAATGTTTGTTATCTGTATTAGGCGAATGAAGTTAACAAATTTTGGGTTGCTCACATCTATCTTTTTGGATAGCACAAATGGCAGGACTGTTAAAAGAACGAGAACTGTTGATGCTGAAATGTTAATTTTGCCAGCATCCTTAAGAACGGCTGCATCAAATGAAGGGAGTTTACTGGCAGTTTGTAAATAATTGTAAATCCATGCACTGAGTTCTACATTAAGCCATTGCAAAGAAAAAAGTTTTTCAGTTATAATAAATGAGCCAAGAGTGCTCTAAGCTCGACTAGAACCACCCCTTCCAGCAAAATATGCATGGGGTCATGAACTGCAAGTTCTAGTTGAACTCCTGTGATATCAAAAAGAGGAGACCTGTTATTGATTCCATATCTCTTACTGAGATGTGCCTTTGAATGTTTTGATGCTTCTTCTAGAATATCACATCTTGCTATATGCTCATCTGTGCTTCGGAGAGGAAAGGCATCATCAGTAAAATCCTGAAATATTTGAGGCTGAATTCCTTCACATGATCGGCAGCATTTATAGGCATTTGCCACACTTTCTTTAAAACCCCATAGGGAGTTAGAAGCAGGGGTGTCAGCTGGTGTGCCCCGAAGAATGGCTTTAAAAAAAAGTTTGTTGACACCTACATCGAACCAACAGCCATCACTTAATGTATCCATTCCTTGCATAAAGTCAAGTAGAATGTTTCTCAAACCACTTTTCTTCACATATGTAGTTTTGCATACTGCTACAAGCTGTTTAACATGCAGTGATGATCGAAACTGTGGTGGAATATTAGCAATCTCATAGCTAACAACAGTTAGTTTATGAATCTTTCGGCACATTCCAATAGGGTTCACAGTTTCAATGTCATCAATATTGAGCACAATTTGCAGCAAATTTTCAGTTTCATTTTGTAGGTAATACTCTCCATCACACCAGTCCCTCATGACATCATCAGTACTTCTATGGGAACATGTAGCCCAATACAGTACTTCAGGCATTGCCAGTAAATGTTGCAAACTATCTAGGAAAGGTACATAGTATGCATAGTTGTTAACATATGTCACCCTGTTATTTATACGTTTAATGTCTCTGCTGACAAACTGCATTTGGGGAAGCAGTAATTTAAAATTTTGAGAATAAAATTTTTCCCTCTTTTTAGCAGAGCTGAATTTTATGCTGCTGTTGAAATAAACAGTAGATAATTGATCTTCAAGGTCCAGATCATCTTGCATCCCTCTTTCTTTGAGTATTTTACTTAATGCAGCCTTAATCTGATTCTTTTGGGTTTCAAGCAAAATATCAACTTCTTCCGTAATAGCATTTAGTGTGCTCTGAGAGATGCCATGTTTAGCTTTTAATTTTAACAAAAAGGAAGCTAAGGCAAATTCCTGATTATTTTCTGTAACATTTTCTGAATGTTGTCGATAATAACAGAAACCTGCATCAGAATCGAAAGCATCATCATTAAGATTACTGGTACTAGAACTTGCATCCTGTATGCCATCTGGGAATTCCATGTTATGGAATCTGCTGTGATGCATCCTGTATGCATGCCAACTTTTCGACGTGTATGGGCAAAAAGTGCACTGAGCAAGAAAATGTGGATCATTCTTATGGTACCTAACAAAATGCAGCTTTAATTCGTTAAAATTACCTGTGCTGAAATAGCACATTGAACAGGAATGCATGTTAGATGCCACGAAAACAGATCACACGTTAGGTACAAACTTAGGAAAAAGAGAAAATGAAATAATGCTATGATACTACTCACAAACAATGATGGCACTGGGGAAGAGAGATGTGTATATATTGAAGGTACAGCAGCTCTGATGTTTGTGAAGGAAAAGAAATCTGGGTGTAGCAGTCAGCACTGCTATAAAAGACAGGGGCTGGTAGGATATATACAAGCAACTAAAGATATAAAGAAAGGGCACTTACTTGATGAGATCCCATGTGTCTATGCCGCTTGATTATAAAGGTGCCGCACAAGCCGAACTTGTCTCCAAAACAAAATTCCCGCTTCAATGATGGCGCCGTGCAAGGACAAGTACAATAACAGCCAACCGAGGTGTTAGACAAGCAGACAGCAGAGGCGCTTTGATGACAACAGGACAGCTCCCACGGGATAGCGAGGAGGTATGAGAAGTGCCTTTTTGGCTGCCGCTAGCTGGTGACCTGTATGTCACCTGATGTCCAGAACACTAGAGCAAGCCGGAAACTTGAGATTATTTTAGTGGGAAACTGAATGTGTGAGTGAGCCCATGTAGTAAACAAACTGATTAAAAGAAAAGAGATGCCGACGACCCACGCTTCTAAGGTTTTTCTATCGAACTCAATTCAACTTAGTTTTCGTTGCTGTTTCTTGATAAGCGAAATATTTATCGAATGAGTCTCATACGTCACGAAAACTAAAAAGCAATATTTAACGTAAAAGGCTGAATAACGCTAAATTTGATTAATCTTACACACCTGCAAACAACTTCATATTCTTTTATTCGTTTTGTTCAATTTCAAAATCCTTAAGTGCTTTGTAAGGTAGCACTGATATTATTTTCCGGTAAACCAAAGGAAGATGCAGTAAAACAGCACTTATAAAACGTTTCTAAAAATGCTTTGAGATGCGTACATCGTAACGAAAATAAGATATTTAAAAAATGAACATTTTCCTTTTAATTTATTGCTTTAGTCAGTTTAAAGCGGTTGCGGCAGACAGTAAACAAGCGAATAAGATGCTCAAAAAAAAAAAAAAAAAAAAAAAAGAGAGAAAAACTTTGATGCTTAATAAACTTATCCCTATGACTTTGAAAAAATGTATTTATGTATTAATAAAATATAAATTTTAAAGGTGCTTACGAATACCCCGAATCTGTGTAAATGGGTGAGCTGGGCTACTGGAAGAATGGATATAGTGCATTAGGGCATTTATTCGCCCTTGTATATTTGAAAGTGAAAGACCATTTTGTTTTCAGATTGTTGTAGAGAGGAGTCATATATACACAAATTTGACAAAGAAATATTTCACAACGGTGCGTTTGTTCAATCATCTCAGTTGCTGATTTGCTAAATTATATATGAAGCTGTGATTTCGTTGCAGGGTCGGCTGGACAATCCCGGCCCCGCGCTTTCATAGGCCCCGCAGTTTTGGAAATAAAAACAAATTATTTTCCGTAGAATCTTTTACACTTATTATTCGCTTACGTTTTGGTGCCCGAGGCCCTTAAATTTTTTTTATTGTTTTGTTTTTGATCCCTACACTTTCAAATATGTTTCACCCTTCGTCGTACAGATACTGAGATTTGCAGCTTTCAAAAAAATATTGTAACCACCTTAATCTTTTCTTTTTTATTTTCAACATTCAAGAAATAAATTAAATTTCATCTTTTTGCTGCTACCTGCTTTCATATAACCAACGGTTTGTATGTAAACCAGGTATTTCAATTATATAAATAAATAAAAAGAACAATATCAGAGTTATTTTGGGGTTATATATGAGGACAGTTCTTCAGATTATTCAGTGACTTTAAAAACAGTACGGGGAAATAAAAAATATTTTTTATATTGGCAGTATGAAATAAAGCAAAAAGTCACTAGTTTGTCAGTTCCTCCACCTTGAATCAAAAAATCACAATCACGTGTATCGGGGGGGAGCTATTTATGCGAATTTATTTTAGTGACATCCTCATTGTTCGCTAGACAAAGGTACTCGCTATGCAAAAACTTTTACTACGCAGATTAGTTGAAGTTATTTTTTAATCATTTGGTGATGAAGTTTTTATAAGAATCACGATACAAACTCAACCTCACTCGTCGGAAGGTATAGATTTTGAGCACTTTTTCTTCATTAAAATATAAGTTTTATTTTCTAAGCCTCGCAATGAAATTTTGTTCCGAAGCCCTGTAATGTATTTCGCTCAGGCAGGGACGCGCCAAGCGGGGGTTCAAAGGGTGTGAAGCACCCGGGCGCCAGCTTCCGGGGGCGGCAGGACGCCTCAATCTAATTTTTCGGTAGATAAATAAATATAAGTGACGTGAGAGAAGTTAAGAAAACGTTTTACTGTGAGAAATCGTAATGGTATGTGGCACGTTTGTGTTTTTAGTAAAAATAATTCGTTTATAATTCAACAGAAGTCGTCTTGAAAACAGAGAAAATGTTTTACTGTTTTGTTTAATAACATATACCGCGGGCAAAGGATTACAAATTATTTGCCTGCGGTATCTGTTTTTTTTTTTTTTTTTTAATCTTGAAGATTTCAGCGTTTATGATATGCTTGGCCAGCGCTATGACAATAGGGCCATTGTGAAGGAAAAACACAATGGCCTTCAAAAAACATAATTTTTCGACTTATGTCCTTACGCATTTTATAAACTTTAAGCGGCTCATACTTTAAATCTGGTCGGAAATTACGGCGAAAAAATTTCCCTACAGATTGTGAACATTTTCAGCATTGTTCAAGAAATATATTCTTCCTTTTCTGAACAACCTTACCGATGGAAAATTTTAAAGAAAGAGCTTCCAGCGTTGACGGTAAAACCGTGCTCTGAAACAAGGTGGGAAAATAGGATCGATGAAATAAGGGTAACGAGGACTGGGGTACAATTTCGATGTAATCCACTATATATTGTATTAGATTTTTTTGTTAGAATAGTTAAAGAGACGCCCGTCAGGTTCAATGTTATATATATCGTCGTCGTCAACCACAATTCTCTGCTGGAAGAAGGTCTCCCCAAGTTTCTTCCTCAACGGTCTATCTTGCGCCAGTCTCCTCCATGTCACTCCCGCATACTTTCGAATTTCATCCACCCATCTCCAACGTGGCCTTCATTTGGGTTTTTTCGTATCCCTTGGAATCCAGTCTAAAATTTATTTTGGTTGTCCATCGGTGGTCCGTTCTCCTGGCAATATGTCCAGCCCATTGCTATTTCAGGGAATTTAGATGTCTTCCACTCTTGTCATTTTCCTTATCCACGAGTTCCTCTTCTTACTTTGCTTCGTTGCGTGTGTGTGTGTGTGCCCGCGCCCTCCCGCCATCGGGAAGCTGTAACATGTTTATCATCGTACATAATGAAACTTTTTTTACCGGTAAAGCGGACTTTTTTGTAAATTGACAGAGAGAGAGAGAGAGGAAGCTGACTTCATGGAAGCGTCACCTGAACTAGAGTTTTACATATTTTTTCCTTCAGTTTTATATGAGACAATTGTGTTTTATGAAAAAGCTTAATTTACCAGAAATAAAAAATAACGTTGCTAAAGATATGTATTTTTCCCTGTAGAAATCAATACAAATTGGAAACTATTCTCGTACAAGGGGGCGGCAAATGCCCTTGGCGCGCTCCTGCGCCCAGGACCCCGTAAAAGTATTCATCCGGCCATGCTTCATTGTGTTTCAATCAGAGCAACAATTTCTGATATGGAAAATTCCAAGAGGTAAATAATTCCTCAAAACGAGAGCAAATATTAGACATAACGATTCGGAACACATTAAGAACACATTCATAATGTGTTTCCGAATGCGTTCTGAATGTGTTGCGAATACGTTCTGAATGGGCATTGAATGTGTTCCATGCTGAAGTACAAAGCGTTCCGAATGTGTTCTGGAAAAAAATATGTTCTAAAAATTAACTCTATAAGACATTTTACGCGTGGAGAACACATTAGGAACGCATTCGGATCACATTTGGAACACATTTGTCATCAGCGGAACGGAATAGAACAGATCCGGAACACGTTAGGCACGCATTTTTTAAAAAAAGCGTTCCCAATGTGTTCCAAATATGTGCTGAGGGTTTGCAGTGTGCACGTAGTTTTCATTCTTAGTGTTGTGTTTTGTGTGCCTTTTACTTTGGATTACTTAAGAAAGAACTGTAAGTATCTCGCTAACACTAACGTGAAGACCACGTGCTCGCTAACACTAACGTGAAGACCACGTGCTCGCTGAACAATAGCGGTAAAGGCTAAGTCCAAAAATACCGCAGTCGGAACCTCCGGATTATCGGCGGAGCGAAGTCCTACAAATATAGAAGGAAACAAAAAATCCGCCGAAAATCAAATATTGGGTTCACTAGAGATCACCAAAGAAGGGAAACTGACCGCCATCTTGAATCGATAGCGTGGCCATGACGACTTGTACTTTTCCGACACTGGTAAGTCTAGGCACTCACATACGGCTGGCACGAGCACCTCACAAAGGCCGCCAACACCGTGCTCCACGCCGGCACACGCATCCGGGCGGGCGGCCAGACACGTACTCGAAATTCCAACGGTTGTATCAGAGATGAATCAGTTGACTTACCATAATAGCAGCCTCCAGAATTTAACGGGAACATATGTTCCGTTCCTAAATTTTTTATTTGCACCCAAACTTGAATTAACTATGTACAGGATTTCCAAAATCAATGGAGTTTCAAACACCATAAATTCAAACACATACAACATGCAATTTAAGAATACGTAGCGTGTGGAATCCGCTTTATATAAAAAATCTTCCAAATAAAATAGTGAAAGCATTTGCTTATGTGTTGTACATATATACCGAGTGGTCACTTTATTATGACCACCTGACAGTTTTAAGCAAATGAGCTATGGCTGCACGTTGTTGCAGCCAGAGGGCAAGGCTAGTATACAAAGGGAAAGCTTAGTGCTTGCGACAGTAGTAGAAGTGATTTTTGGGTGACGAGATCGGTAAAAAAATGCGATTTGACGGACTTTCAACGTGGGATGATTGTAGGAGCTCGGAGCAATTGAGCGATTATCACCTAAATCGCCGCATTTGTGAAATGTTCAAGAGCAGCTGTTGTTAAAGTGTTTAAAGACTTGACTGTCAGCCAAAAAACTGGGTCTCTACGAAACGTGTGGACGTCATCGACTAGTGACAGCTTGAGCGGAATTGAGAGCGTCCAGACAGATAACAGACAACAGAAGGGCAACAGTGGAGCAAATTACAGATAATCGTAATCAAAGATCCCCTCAAATGATCTCTGCACGTACTGTTCGCCGTACATTGCATCGGATGGGATATTGCAACCGAAGGCCTGTTCGAACACATTTGCTGTCTGCAGTTAACAACAGAAAACGTCTCCAGTTTGCACAAGGATTGGACAGTGGACAATTGGAACCAAATTACGTGGTCCGATGAATCACGATTTTAGTTCCACCATGCCGATGGCCGGGTGAGAATTTGGCGAAAACAGCAAGAAAGCATAAACCCCAAATGCATTGCTACAACCATTCAAGCTGGTTCAGGCAACGTTATGGTTTGGGGAATGTTTTCCTGGCATGCTTTGGGCCCTTTAATTCGTGTTGATCAACGTCTGACTGGCACATCATATCTAAACATAGTTGCGGACCCAGTGCATCCTCTCATGTGGATGGTTTATCCCAATGGCGATGGCTACTTTCAACAAGATAATGCGTCCTGCAATAGAGCTCGTATTGTACAGTATTTGTTTCAGTAACATGCCGGTGAGTTTACTTTTCTTAGGTGGCGCTCATAATCTCCAGATCTCAACCCAATTAAGAATTTGTGGGATGAAGTTGAACGAACCATCAGACAGCTGGATCCACAACCGTGCAATCTCACAATCCTGGAAAGTGCTATTCATCAAGCATGGTCTCAGCTTCCACAAACCACCTATCAACATCTCGTGGAGTCCATGCCACAAAAAATCGACGCAATATTAAAAGCAAAAGGTGGCCCAACGAAGTACTGAGGGGGTAGTCATAATAAAGTGGCCACTCAGTGTATATGTGAAATGATTGTGCAAAATATATGGATGCATGTCATCAGAAAATGATACTGTTACTTACGAAAGAATGGATTTTAGATAATAGCACAATGTTCAGCATTACACAAATTGCAAAAGAAAAATCAGTCAATGCGATAATAATGTAATAATCACCAAATTTCGTTCGGTTTTTCAGACAAAGAAAAATAAGGATAAGTGAAATTGATGAAGATACGCATATTTGATAATATGCGGAAAAATTGCAAATTATTCATTTTAGATGTGAAAGTATTTATCTTCAGGTGCTACGTTTTTCTCAATATATAAATTTAATAACAACTAGTTTTTAAATTTTGAACTTTTTACCAAAATATACATCTATTCTAGAATTAAAAACCTACTTTCTTTCTAAGCTCAATTTCGTGATAAGACTTTGTAATGCAGTAAAATCTTTTAATATTTAGTGAAAGAAATATATTTTTTTCTGACAAAAACTATTTTGTGCGGCAAGAGTTTTGGTTACACGGAAAAAAAAGTTAATAATGCCGATGGTATCATACTTTAGAGAAAAAGCACTTCTGCTTCCAAAGCTTGGAGAGCTGAAATTAGTTTTTAAATTGGGATGAATTGAAACCTATTATCTAATTCTTCACAAGAACAATGCGAAGAACATTTTTAAAAATCATATGCGTGTATTTGTAAAAATATTGAGCGATTCTCCTTTAAAATGCGCAAGGTAATCATAATTTAATGCCATTGTTGCACAAAGCTATCTGCTCTGCATTTAAGGAACTGACTCAGGACGAGGGGTAGAAAATGTAATGAAAGTTAGTGATCCTTCCTTATCTAAATGAGGAAATACTCTGAAAAATATGTCATTATTTAGAATATGTTCTACAGAAATGCCTTTTGCTACATATTCCTTACAAAATTAAATCTGACGTCGAATCGGTTGTTGAAGAAGATGTTCAGAAATAGAGGGCATTGTTTTAATACTGATGAAAAAAATATTAACATCTTTTAATATACTTTATGCTGTATTGCTTAGTTTACTACTCAGAACACACTTATATGATGCAATATTTATTTGCCATTTCTCTTGCTCAAAATCCCTACTGTGATATCGTTCAGGGTATAAAGCACACCCAGTGTCCATGATTTTTTAGAGTCTGCAATTGACGGTAATGGAGCTCCATCACCCACTTCAAAATGTCCATGTTTTTTTTTTTCGTTTGAGGGTTTCAGTACCAATAGACGCTACCCAGCAACCCAATGGGCTACGAACAATCGCCTGTCTATAATTTTGAGGCAGTGGTCCAAGGAAGCAAGATCACCAATAGCGTAAGAGATAAACACAGCATGCATGTCTTACTGGGATTCAAAAACGGACCCAACTGGACAGCCACCGAAAGCTAGGTTTTCTAGCCTTGAAAAGCTTGTTTCGAAAAACTTATCAGATTTCTGCTTAAATTTCAGTATGGGCGAAGGTGTTGACGGCTTAAAAACTCAGTAGCGCGCGCTCAACATAAATAACGAACAGCAACGTGTTATGTATAGAGGCTTCCATGAAGGAAAACAGCAGACATGTATCTAGGGTGAGGTTAGTGGGGCGGCTGGCCCGTGCGCAGCTCAAGAGAGGTCGCAAAAATAAATGCTTGCAATCAGATTAAAACTGCAATTGAAATTTTTGCACCAATTTCTGGTACATTTTTAGCACCATAATTTGTCATTTGTCTGTTTGCAGAGTTGTTCAGAGCACAGTTCGCTAGTTTCGTTAGCCTTTACAGCATAAAATTCGTATTTATTTAATATATTCAGGCGCTGTTAGTTGTTTACATAACAGAATGAATGTGATGTTGTATAATCCGTTCAACCAAAGAAGAACTACGGCCTTGGTCGACAACAAAAAATCCTGTCCTCTTTGGTTTAGTTAGGTACGTTGCAAGATAATGATGTAGTTCACATTGTTGAAGATTCTCTGTGGGCTATTCTAAAATTGCCATATCTTTGAGCCTCGACCGCCAGCCGTATTAGGTTTATTTGATGCGGTACCGAAGGTCTGAACTCCGAAGCATTTAGCAAAGGTTGTTTGATATGACGTAAATTGGATTTCAGTTTAATACGACGGCAATTTGATTTCAGTTTTATATGATGGCAATTTGATTTTGGTTTGATATGACGTCATTTAGATTAGGGAGAGAGAGAAAGAACTGCTTTATTGTTAATATATTTACATAAGAGGGAAATTCAGATGGTTGCGCCATACTCTATTGTTGCCCCGGGCTTGGAAATGCCTAGTTATGCCTCTGAAAACAGTCATGTTACCCCTCTGTAAACAAAACACTCCCGTGGGATTTCTGCAAATGCAAGTGTTTCTTTTTGTATCTTGCTTAACATCCTTCAACGGAATAAGCGCGCTTATCTCCGAGAGAGTCCATGATTTCCGGTGTGTCATCATTACCATTTGAGTCAGTTTCCATCATTTTCTTTTTCTTTTAAAAAATCCTGTCTAAAATTACGCTCTAATAACAAACGTGTGATTCCGTTATTTTACGTAGTGATCCGATTTATTGGCGTAGGAAATAGACACATCAGCGTTTCCAAGTTTACGCACATGAACAGGATGGCTTTTTCAAGGACGTTAGACAGAAACTGTAAACTGAATAATAGAGCGCATTAACAATTTTAACGCGGGAACATTTCCTCCGATACCCGTTCTAGACTACACGAAATTTAAAGCGTCATCAAGTTGGCCACTGATGCAGGATATTTTTGTTTGAATGGAGGTTTAATGACCACCGTGCGGAACTAAATGGGCTATAAGCAGTCACCCGTCCCTAATTTAGGGTCACTGGTTCCAGGGAAGGGAGAGAGCCAGTGCCGTGAGACAAACACAACATCCATGCCTCACCGGGATTCGAACCCGGACACCTTACGAACGAATGATCAGAAGCCATCGCCTAGACCACTGCACCACCGGGGGCGGCAATGCAGGAAATTCATTGACTCAGATACGTAATTATATCAAAAAGTCCAGAGTCAAACATTTTAATCTTCCTGTGCCGCAGCTACTTTAATTAGGCTCAATGCCCTAGATACCAAATGTGTCATACAAACTCGAACACGCCCTCAAGAAGATGAACTACGGCGCAGGTATGAGATCTCCTCCATCTGGATATAAATTTTCACAATCACTCTTCCAGATGACACGTTCGACATGCATTTCGAAGAATATGCCATTCGTTATCTAACAAACCATATTCGACGCTAACATAAAAATACCTATTCGAAGAAAATATCCTTAAATCAGGCCTATTTTTGCAGCCTGTATTACTTCCAACATATCTCAGTGCATTTTCGGCAATCAACTATACATTTTTTATTCGTAATCGCCTTGGGAGAAGCAAATTTGGACATCAAGTTTGAAATAATTTTCAAACTTTCCAGCAGACCATGCTTCTGGCAGTAGTTGTGACTGTTGGAAATTATTGTTTTTTTCAACACATTTTTACGAAATATTATAAACGTTTTTCCATTTATTCCGCTATTTCCCAACATGGCATTACAGCTGAAAATAATTATTTTCTTTGTGTGCCAGAACTGCGTTTCCAACTACCATAAGGGGGTTATTGTTTTTACACCAGAATTACTCAAACACAAAGTATTTGGTGTATGTTCTCTTTATGTTAAATCAATAGAGGGCTCTTCTGAAAAAAATGTAACACTTTTTTATATGGATACTGCCTTTTTTTCGAAGCACTGCGCTTTGCAAAATTTCGTGAAGAAAGAACGAAGTTTTGCAAACGTACTCTCTGAGGTATTAAGAGAAATCACAGATACCTTTACCACATTTAAAAGCTGAGAAGATACAACTGAAAATTATGTACACCAAAATATATCGCTATAGATAATAGATATATATTTGAACGTTTTTGGTACCGTTTGAAACATCACACCCATCAGTAAGACTTTGAATTAGATTATTTGGCTTGATGCCAAAATTACTGGAACAGATAGTGGAAGTGGAGACCAATGGGAGAAAAAGAAATATTTTTTATTATTGATTCATATTCAAAGAAAATAATGTATACCGTACTTACGAGACAAAGTAATATAATTTTTCAATTTACATAAAACAAAAATCAAGTGTAAGTAATTATGTATCTGGTAATGAGCAGTTCTCAGGCGCTCACTGGGCCGCAGGGACACCGGGAGGATTCCTAATGGCCGACTTCTTTTTGGAATCGATAAAATGCATATTAGTTTAAAAAAAATATGTATATACACTTACCTGACAAAAAATTACACATAGGGGCATGATTTCTCTTCGGGTAAGCTCACTCACGGGCAAACATCGGAGGAGTGGCCTCTCTGATTTTTCCCATCACACTTAACAAACAGGAAGCATACACCAAAATATGGACACCTCCATTCGCTATTTTTTTCTAAATTTAATAGGGGCTGAGTCAAAGCTGTTTCAATTCGTGCTACATGATGATGTGGATTTGCGGAAGTTTTAAGATTCTGCGGTGAGTTACACAGTTGAGGTTTTGTGTTTCTTGGATATAATCCGTGTCAGTACCCAGGACGTGTCTTTCAGACAGCTTCATGTTACCTAGACTGTTACTCCTATTTGATGCGGTTCGTCGCTCTTGGTGATATGCCGACATGACCTTGGATACTGTGGCTCTCGATGCACCACAAAGACTTTCAGTCTTGGTAACAGATGCACCGGCGAAACGCGCACCAACAATTTTTCCTTCTTTAAGTCTTACATGTATCCCATTACGTTGTGTGGATAGTACTATTTGACGCACAGCTGGGACACTGGTTTGCTAATTCCAAATTCACACTCATCTTTGATCAAATGCGAAATAGGTAACGGCTGGTTTCCAGGTAACACGTACATGGGCGCGAAACTTCCGGCGCTGTAATCGAAAATGTTTCAGTTTCAATGTCCAACCCTTGTATACATACAATGATTTCCATCGGTTGAGGTACAAATGGAAAAGGCGCTGTAATTTGCGTAAACATCATGCAAATTGCACGAAACTCGGATATGTTACGGGCAAAGCATGCCGCTTTGACGTATGGTATACAAATGAATGGTACGGGTGTCGGTTTATGCAAATACGCAAAAGAATAAAATCCGGAGTTTCGGCTCGAGGCACCAATTCACGTGCGGCGTTTAAGAAAGAGAATTCGAGATAGGCATTTTGTGACAATGGCCTCCAAACGTCATTTAGTAGTGGAATTAAGCTACAGAGCTATAAGCAGACTTAAAGCAGGACTAAATCAGGCGGACGTTGCAAGAAGTTTCAACTTATACCGCATTCACTGAGCGACGAACCCTAGCCATCGTTTATTATTTGCAAGCCGTGTAGTGAGGGCAATGAGTACTCAGTCCACTACTTCATGGGCCAACCCCCTTCCACCACCAACTCAGCTGACCTCCCGAATCACATGTCTCCGGGCAGTGACTTGAGGGCTGATTACATTGGGAGACTAGGAAAGGAACTTATGTGCAGTATACGGAAAATTGAAACATATTTTTTTAGGGGGAATACCGCATTTGGAAATCAGGAAGTTAATATATTTGTCTTTATATTCTGCAACCTGTATTATAACAATGCACATTTTTATTATACGAACCTTCACATGTATATGTTCGGCGATTTATTCTAAGCTTATGACCTCGCATAACTCAGTTTAGGGAAAACTGAAAGGGAAAATGTTTTCGCTAATTCACATGAAAAACAACTCGAATTTATGTTATTACGAACAAAAGCACCTGCACTTGATCACACATTTTAACGCGTTTCTCCCTCTCTCACATGTCGAAAAAGAAGTAACAATTCACAAATTCTCAGTAACTTCGAGCTCTCCTTATGAGACATTAGGCATTTTGTTTTTTGGTCATAATGATTTTGTCGCTTTGCTGTTGATTGCTTTTTTTAAATACTTTTTTAATAAGTTTAATGGTATCAAATAAGTTCCTTGAGCGTTAAAGAATTCAAAATTTTGACCAACTGCCTATTATTCTTTCCCTAATTTTTTGTCAAGCATTTGTTTTGTGTCTCAGTTTAGACGGTTACTTATTTTTAATATCAGTATGAAAAGAAAATCGAGCTAGAGAGAAATGAAGAGAAAGTAAGAAACAGGTTGAGCTAAAGAGAAAACAGAGAGAAAGTAAGAAACATATAGAGACCGTAAGAAAATAAGGGTGTAGAGAGAAAGATTGTGTTTAAAAGTGTAATGCCACGATTAGTTTATGAGTGATTGTTGATGTGTGTTTGAAATTTCCGTTGTTTTTATAAATGTGTGTGTCTAAATGCACTGTGTGTTTCCCTGTGTTGTATTTTCACTAGAGTATGATAAACGGCGACTTTTGTAATGTGGGTGTGTTAAAACGGTTATTTTGACTATTTGTAATTTTACACAAGTGTATTTTAAGCAATGGTAAAATTTTTACGGTGTGTTTTAAATTTTGTTTATTAATACTTATGCAATGCCACGATTAGTTTAACTATGCATCATGTAGTATTCTAACTGCAAAAAATGCTTAAATTGCAGGGTACGTCCAAGGCCGACTTCAAGAGTGTCTATATCCGTTGGGGAACGTTACATCTGTGGGAACCCTGGGGAACTTCAGATAGAATAGGTGGTATGGTTTATACGATACAGAGGGAAGTCTAAAGTGCCACGAGAAAACGTTTAGTCAGAGTTATATGGATGAATTCCTTCAATTTCATACTCATTGGTTGATTCCTCTTCAGTGCATTCACTCTCACTGCTACCACCAATTCTGATGATCAAATTATCGACCGTGGTATACAACACTTCAATAATTCTATCGCTGATCCAATAGTTGTTTTCTCTTTTTTTACGTGTTCAACGCATGATTTCCCTTTGGATCCGTGATCCTTTTTATAGCTTCTTTCCATAGCTTTTCAATTCCTTCGTTTGAAATCGTTGCATTATTTCGGCTAACGTAGGCTTTGGCATCTGCCCATATTAATTCTATTGGGTCGTAGTCGCAGTGATAAGGTGGAAGCCGCAAAGCTCGACCCCCGTGTCTTTCCGCAATTTCATCAAAGACATAACGCTTAAATTATTTTTACTTGTGGACAAGTTGTATCAGTTCTGCTTTGAGCATTTATTTTTCGAAGGAAATGTCATGCTTCTCCAAATAACCGAGGATTTGCTGTTTCCGCCAAATTGATGTCGGAGATGAGCATCGAGTAATAGGGATCATCACCAAGTACATTTATTAAATTGACCGGTAGATTTACAAGCAGTTGTTCTTGGAACCACTTTGAAAAGGTGTCAGCCTTCATTTCACTATGGTAATCGCCAGTCACTTTCGTGGATCTGAAGAACAGAGATTCTTTCAACAAAATGGTCCTTTGGACCAGCATGGAAAGTGATGAATACTGTAGTTCCTTTCTAGGCACGTTCTTTCAAACTCAAACTGGTAGTTTGGTTGCCAGAAAACTCTTGCTATTCTTTGGGAGTACAGCGGCTGCTGTGAATGCAGGTCTCATCTTGGTATATCACTGGCTTAGGATCTGGCAATTCCGCATTTCTTTTCAATTCCTTCAAAATTTCTCGCCTCTTTGCTACGATTTCCGGTGGATCCATCAAATATTTCCTCCCATTCCATCTTTTCCATTTAAAACCTAGATCGCCCAATAGTTTATGCTGCGTAGTTTTTCCGACATCAATGTCCTTGTCTTTGCTTAGTTTATGTTTGAAGCTGGATAGTGCGGGAATGTTCTTATTGGAATACACGTTGTGCATAGTTCTTCCAATTACACATCTGTCGAACTCGTCTAAATCCCGTTCAGTAGCAGTTCTGGGTCTTTTTTTCCCGGCGTACTAAAACCTCCTTCTAAAGATTGTTTTTTTATCATTTTCACCGTGCTCATGCATATCCCAGTAGCTTCGGTGGCAACACGAACAAATACGTTGTTCAAGGAAAGATTTGGGCTTTGTTCACGCTTTTCCTGTTCCATGAAAGTTTTCATATTGGCCGCAACTTTACTTCCCTGACTTTTGAGGGTTTTCACACGCTGCATCTTTTTTCACCAGCAATTCTACAAACATTCTTCAAATGCAACGACTTTTTACATTCGGCAATTTCGTTGTTTGATAGGCGTTATGACGAACGTTTCGCTTTATTTTTGAATTGACGAGCTACTATTTCCTAAACAAACACGCTGCAAGGCAAGTAGAATATGAACTAGAGGCAGCGAAGAAAAGTCAAACGTCCGATTCGCAACTAAGCAGAAAGCAAATTGGCATGAAAATCACTTGTAGCGGAGCGTTTTCAAAGACTAGAATAGAAACAGCTTGTATCTCAAATGATCTCTTCAACACCCTCACTAAGTCATAAACCTGGATGGAAGAAGCAGACAAACTTGGCCATCTCCCTGAACTATCTGGGTTTGTTAAATGGGAGCTTAGCTGGGGTTGTGGGGCTTGGCACATAAAGAAGTGGACTTAATATTTACACCCTCTCGCCCTCGGCGACCAAATAATGGACGATGGCCAGGGTTTTTCCCTCAGTAAACGCGGTTTAAGTCGTACTATGGTTCATAGGTTTTGGTAAAAATTTCAAACATTGGGATCAGCTTCCCGACAATACAGCCATGGCCGACGAAGGGCAACGACCTCCTCCGATGAAGGCTACGGAACAGGACTGCTACTCTTACCCATCTGCGATCCGTGGTTATAGCAGTTCAAGAAAGGACCGCATCAAGATCTACCTTTTTGCAGATGGCTACATAAAGGAGGGCTCGGTGCTAGGAGACCGCTCGTATGCGTGCCCCTATCTTCCCGCCACAGGACACGATCCAACATTTTAATTGGGCACGAACGCATGTGAACTGGAATGAAAGTCAGTAGCGGTATGTACTTTTCACGGATGAGTGGAGATATGCTTTACAGAGTGATTATCTAAGCATTTGCATCTGGTGAGAATCCGGGACACCTATTACCCCTCCCTGGTCTATGAAAGGGACAGGTATGGTGAAGCCAGTGTGCTTGTATGTTTAGGCATCTCTTTAGGTAGCCGTACAGACTTGTATGTCCTGCCGGAAGAAGTCTTGAATGCATAGCGCATGGAGATGGCACCGTAGACCCCATTGTCCGTCTGTATGCAGGCGCATTCGCCAACACATTTCTACTGCATGCTGATTACGCCCGCCCTCACACAACTCGACTTGGTTTGATAATACCTGGAAGAGCAGACTATTGTACCTAATGGGCTGCTAGAACGCTCTTGGACCTGAATCTTATCAAGCATGTGTGGTACGCTCTGCTTCCCCGTGTTGCTTCCATCCATCATACTCCCATACATTGTAGCGGCTTCGAACAGCTGCAACGGTAACATTGGGCGTTGCTGTCAACGGAACTCATAGAACATTTTTTATTATTTAAATTAACTGAATGTGAGTCTGTCACTGCACAATTATGACCGATATAATAGCAATCTACAATATATTGATTCGAAAAAATATTGAATGTAACATACCTATAAATTCGCAGATGCGAAGATATAATCCAGTTTCTCTGGATCTAGTAATTAAATGAATGTAAGTCTGTCTCTACACGATTATCATATATCACAACACGTGATAAGCTTGTAGTGACAGACTAACATTCATTTAATGCTATGTGCGCAAAAGAAATTGGATTATATCTTATAGAACATTTTTAACTGCATGAAACATCGCTGTCGGTCCTGTATTGCAGTTCGGGCTGACTACACCCCTAATTAAGGTACTTTTTCAATGCAGCCATCGTAATAGTGTATTTAAGTTTGAATTAATTTTTTTCTCAAAAGTCAGAAAAAATAGAGATCTTTCGCTTCTGATATATTACCACAATTTTTCAGGATATAACAAAAGTATACATAGCTTTACATTTTGTACTACAATTACCTGTTATTATTTAACATTTTTAAATATTTTTGTTGGAAACAAAATTTCCTAAAACTGTTATTTGTTAAAATTATTTCTCTACATGACCATTCCACTGAAGTACTGTGTTGAGAAATTGTATCAAAATAGTTGTTTGTTCTACATCTCGTTGCTTATTTGTTCGACATCTTGTTGGTTGTTGTTCTACATCTCGTTGGTTATTGCTCTACATCTTGTTGCTTATATGTTCTACATCTCGTTGGTGTATTGTTCTACATCTCGTTGGTGTATTGTTCTACATCTCGTTGGTTATTTGCTCTACTTGTGTCGAAATAGTTTTTTATTCTACATCTCGTTGGTTATTTGCTCTACTTGTGTCGAAATAGTTTTTTATTCTACATCTCGTTGGTTATTTGTTCTACATCTCGTTCGTTATTTGTTCTACATCTCTTTGGTTATTTGTTCTACATCTCGTTGGTTATTTGTTCTACATGTCGTTGGTTATTTGTTTTACATTTCGTTGGTTATTTGTTCTACATCTGGTTGGTTATTTGTTCTACATCTAGTTGGTTATGTGTTCTACATCTCGTTGGTTACTTGTTCTACATCAACTTTTTCCGAAATGATTTTACATCCCGTAACACTGCCTGGCGGACATGATTTTTATTAAATGTCACAAAGATATTTTTTAGAAACCATACGTTTTAGACTTAAATATTTGGTTTGAATAATTCACTACAAGCAATTTGTTTCACTAGTACAGGGATTCAATATTACTAGCAGTACAGATTAGAAAACACTAAATACATAAATAGCGATTTGAAATTTTTTTCATTATCACGATTAATCTGTTCTTTCGATAGACGTTTTTCACTAGGCTCACAGTTTGGATTAAGTTAAACGGACTTTTTGCATAGTGTGTACACATTTATTCCCAAAATTATTTTCTGAGAAAAACTGACCTTGGTGTTTGGATCCCTTTGCTTAACTTCAATACGGACAGGGAAGTAAATACACAAGTTCTAGTAGTGGACCTATAAGGAAAACATAAAACGGAAACCTCACGGATTTCCAAGTCAGCGATTATTTTCGTTTATGACATTTCACTCATACAAATAAAAGATAGTATTTTGAGATAAATAATGAAATCAGATTAAAATGTAGAACAGATTAGAGCAAATTCTGAAAATAAAATAATTTTTGACAAATTATTTTGCCAAATATATTTTGAGAGCCACTGTTCATCTGAAGAGTAAAGATGTAATAGTTAAATGCAATTTTCATTAAGGAAATATAAGGATGTAGTGCCTCCGTGTAAAGGTAATAAAATTTAAAGTGCACCTTAGTATTAACAAAGCACTCACCAAAAAGCCAGTCCGGGTTCTAATCCCGTTGAAGCACGGATGTTGTGTTTGTCTTACGGCGCTGGCTGTCCCCCTTCTATGGAAACAGTGGCCATCAATTTGCAACGGGCTACTGCTTACAGCCCACTACGTTGTTCACGGTGGTCTATTAAGTTCCAGTTAACAAAATTGTTTGCTTATGAGTGTGAGAAAATGCGAACAATATCAGTAGAGTGAGATAGATTTTGTGCAAACATTCATTTCGAAGAAGCAGAGTGCTCCTGCTAAGCCACTGCTGAATAATTGGCCGTCTCACATGTGTATCAGAACAATGTTAAACTGGCAGATACCTTAAAAATACGGTTATAACCGAGACGATGGATTTTGAGAAGTTTTTCAGATGAAGTGATTCGGGTTCTTTTACAGGACATAGCATGCAATACGAAAAATGGAGGACTGCGAGCTGCTGAAGCTTGGCATACTTGTCTGTTAAAAATAACGAAGACAATGAGATACGGCGCTATTGATTAACTGTGTGAAGATTTCGCACTGGAATTGAGCAGAACTTAATTATTAAATTTCCTTTGGCTCCTCAGCAGTTTTTTTCTCTCTTTATCATTCCTAAATGAACATAACTAAATCGAAAGCGCCTTAGGAATCGGGAGTACACATTAGTCCATGCATGTAGAGGCGAAGAGTGTCACATTCTTCGAAATGTAACATGCAAGACGGCATTCTGGTGGTGATGTTATCACAATATAATGGAATAACGTGGCACAGAGTCTAGAGCACATAGATGGTAGAAAGCTTCTGAATATTATATATGATAACAGACATAATATCGAAGCAATGACAAAAAGACGTGCCACATATCTCTTTACCCTTGATGTTCGAAAGCTGTACAGCGCTGTGGCTTGTGTTAGTGAAACTCTAAGTCGGTGTTTTTGAAGTACACTGCGGACGTTATTCTTGTTGACACTTGTTATCACCTTCTTTGCTGTCCGTTTATAATACAGCATGTTTGGCCTTCCCCATGTAACATCAGAGAAAACACCGTGCTAATACATCTGCCAAAACAATAGCCGTCCATTATACACCAATCAAACAAAAAAGCATACCCATTGGGTATTTCAATCAGTTACATCCTCATCGATCTTGAAACATAAGAAATCAAATGGAATGCAAGAAAAGAAACATTGTAGCAGCCATGCGTAAAAATTCGAATGTTATCCTCACGGAATTCTTAACAGAATTTCTCCCCTTTGGGGAAAATTGGTGGGACATTTTACCGGTATAGGTTTAAAAGCTTCTAGTTCTTTAACGCGAATTCACGAACAGACATATTACATTATTTTTAAGCTGCCTGTGGCCAAATGTTCCCATTTTCTCAACATTTGCGGAAATACCAAAAACGCAAACATTTCTAGATGAATGTCGCTGAAAAGCGCATCTAACCTGCTGCTATTTGTCGATCGGTTCTCTGAATACAGTCGGGTTTTTGTTGCTTAACAATGATTTCAAAAGGAATTGGCGTTCAAAAAATTGGAACCATTATCTGCGAAAATATACCAACATTTCGATAAATATATGTTTGCTTAAATACGCCTAAGGATTCACACCATTGGTCAATGAACTGCCGTTTCATTACAACGATGTATATTTTTACGGTTTTAAGGAAATTATATCCGTTACTGGTTTTGGATCTACTTCAACAACATACGTTTCGTTAATAACTGGATTCCCTGAATATGCTTTTCTTAATTTTGCTGTATTCTTTAACTTTCAAAATATAATTTAGCGAATTCAATTTCGTATGGTGATATCTGTACATTAAAATATTATTACTTTTTTGTATATTTTAGTTCTTTAGTGATATAAAATTATATAAATAAATTGACAATATTCTTCAGTGTTTGCATGTTTTTCCATCGTCCAATGGCCTATGGTGATCGTGTGTTGATGACTGAATTTTTTCGAGACCGAGTAACCAGAAGGAGTTTGTAAAAATCATTGAACTGCGTGCTTAAAAATGTTGAACCTTTGGTTACTTTAGTTCTTTATTGAAATAAAATTATATAAATAATTGGACAATAAGCTTCAATGTTTGCATGTTTTTCCATCTTCCAAGGGCCTATGGTGATCGTGTATTGACGACTGAATCTTTTTGAGACTAAGTAACCTGAAGGAGTTTTTCAAAATTATTGAAGTGCGTGCTTAAGAATTTTGAACCTTCGGTTCTTGATTTGTCTTGTGCTCCTGTACGGTGCCTGCTACTTTTACGTGGTGCGGAGGTTCAGCTGTTTTACACTTGCGAAATCCAGATAAATTTCTGTGGATGAATGGTAGTTTATTTTGCACAATGCAAATATCCAACTTACCTCGTTGTGAAGTCATCCGTGCGAGTGCAATTTCGTTTCTCCAAACTTGGGCTTCGACGGTAAGCCTTCGGTTCTGTGTTCCAGTATCCCTGACATCCCTAGCTGTTCATCGTACAGCCTTGCAGATATGCAATAAGGTATTGATATACTTTTAAGGTAAGAGCAGAGCATCACAGACCCTCTGTAGTTGCTCGGTATAAAGGCTGAGGTCTACAGCCTTGCGATCTATATCGAGTTCCCAGAACACAGGACCCTTTGTATTTTCCTCAAATGCACACTACACAACTTTTCTCTTAGACCGCTCGATTTTAATCAGTAACTGAGCAGTCCCGGTATCAGCCGCTAAATCCCCCAGCGATAGGATTACGAAAAGTCATCCACTTCTCATTACCTGAGGCGATTCAACGCCAAAAATCACCGTCCTGTGGAATTGACAGCAATCTGGCACAGATAGCGACATGTTGTTCCTCTTGTAGGGTTTCCATTGCATGGGATAAAACTCCGTGGCACTAGGAAGAGAAACCAGCTGGTTGCAGGTGACGACTGATAGTGGATTGTTAAACACCACCTCAACTTCCAGCTGTCGTGGAATGCTACAAGAATTCTATATCACAGTTTCGACCAAAGTGTGATTGCTTATAATCATTGCTAATCACGATCTGAGCTTGTATTCAGGATTATTTACCCATCATTTAAATCCCGGAATCATATTGTTGCAATACTACTGTCCACTGTTCCATGGCCTTCAACTTACTTCATTTTTATCAGAGCTATTGTTAAATTTAACCCGTTTTTTCCGTAGCAATAAAAATGCAGAAACAGCCGAACACCTCTTTTTTCGAACCCACATCCTCTGCATAACTGGTTACGCAATGTGTCGGTGTACCAGTTGGGCGCCATATGGCTCATGCGTAGCGCTTTACGTGGTAAATAATATGCGCTGTCGCACGTTTCCCGCACGAAAGGACGCCCAACGTTTTCTGTAGTTAACGTTTGCAAAGCCTTTTGTTTCATTTTGCTTTCCTTACGGCTAGACCTATGAAAGAAAAGGAAACGTTCCTCAACACGCAATTTGTCTCGCATGTCCTTTGGAGTATCAATAGAAAAAACAGACAATATGTACCTAATTCCACTTCTAACTGGGCCCAATGTAAAACCACAGGTAGACAGATGTAAACTTTTCAAGCAGTGAATTTTGTCGTCACTCTGATGTCTTTGATAACTGCAGTGTAGTATCAGAACTTCGATACCAGAATTACAGTAGTAGGCTTCATTAAATATCAAATGCACAGTGTTTTTTGTGCTGTGCTATGGCCATTCACAACATATCCCCTAATAGTTTCGAAATTTAAAAATGATCGCAGTCTCTATTGGCTGAAGTATACCTTTCCAAAGCAGCGTCAGTGTGACACTTACTAGAAATACAAGAAATCATCGGAGGCACAGACTATGCAGGGAGCCATCAGATACAGATTCTTAATTGACACAACAGTCTTACGCTGTCTCCCAATTGAACGCTTCTTGAACTGGAAGAAATTTAGATTATCAAGTCGTAAGTCGTAGCATTATGTGAAATAATGAGAAAAATGATGATATAAAACTACAAAAAAGTACAGCTATCATGTAATATAACGAAAAAAAAACTGGAAGAACAGTACTAATGGAAATATTTTTAAAGAAACACAGGTAGACTACGTTTATTGGGACAAACTTTGATCAGACAGACAGTCCAGTTTGTTTTGTCAAGCCTCCATTTACAACAGATTCAGATTATTCGGCAAAATTAGGAATGGACATCCGGCTTTTAATTAAAGGAGTTGCTCATGGTAGTCATTAAAAACCCAAAAGCAAGAAAAAACTGTAATATTCGATTTAAGAAGGCGTCTTCAGGCGGTTTTTTCACAAAGATAAAGTCGGTAGTATTTTACAAATTCGAAGAACACTAAAATATATAAGTGAAGAAATTTTGCTTTCGTTGCGCTGTCATACTCAATACATATTTCTTATTTTTAACAAACATATTTATTCAGTGCGGTATTGTGGTAATTAAAAAAATGAAGTTATTCAAACGATAAGAATTATGTAAAGAGCTGTTTTAAAATATTACCGCTAAAATCGATGTCTAAAACTATTTATTTAATTTTATGGAAGGTAATTTTTAAACAAGGTGCAAATGTCATCAGTTCACAGTTTTATGTTCAGAAAATCGTTATTTAAAATTATTGATTCCGGAATTTTCATAAATGTCTTTTAAACAAAGAAAAATTTTGAAGCCGTTTGCTTGGCATTACCGTACGCATCACTTCATTTTTTTTAAAAAAAACCTATGTTTGTACCAAAGAATGTCTAACTGAGGCGAAGTTAAGGCTTGTCAGGACGTAATTAGCGCCGGGATACCTTAAGAGTTTAAATGCAGTGCACAGAAGCCAACATACAGACTGATACCGGAGAAGACTTCGCATGCGTATTTCTGTTGACTTCAATTCTTTGGGTAAAGAACAGTCAGCCGAGCTATTATAGCACGTGATTGTTACCGTCTCGGTAGCATAATAACTTCGCAACCAATCGGGTTAGTTAAGGCCTTCGTTTGTTCTTCGGTTTTACAGAAATATTTTTCAGTAATGCCAAATACAAGGGAATGTTTGCAATTTGTACTGATCCTCAGGATAGTATTTGCTAAAATTTAATTTAAATAGTAATATTAATGTTTTTTTGCCTATTTTTCTCACCAAAATAAGGGATTGGCGGGATATCAGAAAACAGCAACAACAACAACAAAACAAAACTTCTCTAAGCAAATAGTCATCAGATCGAAGGAAACCATCGTGGATCAAAGAAAAGCTTCACTGCCGTAGGCCCCTAACATTTTTTGCTCCTGAATGTTAACTTTCCGCAGAGCATATCACCTCTTAAGATGTTGTGGCGTGCCGCCCCGGTGGCGCAGTGGTCTAAACGATGGCCTCTGATAATTCGTCCCCAAAGGGGTCCGGGTTCGAATCCCGGTGAGGCATGGATGTTGTGTTTGTCTTTCGGCACTGGCTCTCTCCCTTCCCTGGAACCAGTGGCCCTAAATTAGGGTCGGACGACTGCTTATAGCCATTGAGTTGCTCACGGTGGTCGTTAAACCTCCAATCAAAAAAATGTGGTGGCGCTGTTGTCTCCCGTTTTACATTATCTCTATGACAGCTGGCCTTCTTCACGCGTTATTAATTCTTTGGTTTGTATGCCAGCCTTAAACTTGGTAGCTATGTTCCGTACTAGTCTGCAATAAACCAACGATTTGCACTTTGTTGAACGTTGCAGTCTTATAAAGACGAAATCAAAAGCATTGTTTTTGTTGTATGTACTGCAAGTTTAAAGGTGCTGAAACAGTTATTTGTTGAGAATAAGCAATCAGTAATAATCGGTAAACGTAAAATATATTTTGTGCAGATTTATTTTTCTTTTGGAAAGCATAAGGTGAGCGCAAAATGTAGCCTTCGTGGAAAGAATTACAAAACATCGCACAATACATCAATTCTTAGGCATGGTTTAAAACGACAGCATCCAGCTCCTGTCGTTTTAAATGTTGCCAGAAAAAAAAATTGAGAAACAGCCCCACTCAAAATTTTAGTTATTGAATTTCTCACGAATTTATTTTTCAATACAAATGTGGATAATTTTCTTCTTTAGTTTTTGTGAAAGAAACATAAACATATCTTACAGTACAAACAGAAAATGAGAAGTAAGGAGCGACGAGTTAGCTGGTTCTTTAGGCAGAACTTTATTTCCGTGATTTTTGCTCACTCACTACTGGAGAATATTGTCAAAACGTAGACTCCACGCATTGTTGGCACAGGTGTCTAAGGGCTGGTTTCTGATAATTCGCCTGGGATGGGTCCGTATGCGAGTCCCGTGAGGAATAGTTGTTGTGGTTGTGTTTGTCTCACAGCACTGGCTTCGCCCTTCCCTGAAATCGGTGGCCCTAAACCAGGGATAAGAGAATGTTTACATCCCATCGAGTTGCTCACTGTAGTCGTTAAACTCCAAACAAACAAAAATCTAAACAAAAAAAGGTTAGTTTCAAAGTTTATTGGAGCTTAGCTTTTTGACAACGTAGAAAAGCAATTAAAAATCTTGTCAGGAATAATTTTTCATCCCGGAAAAACAAATTTTCTGATGAGAAACTTTGCCAACACAGTATCGATTGCTGTTTTTTGACTAACGAAAACCATCGATAGTTGGAGCCCTCACACTTTGAAAAAAGTTGGTGAGGGAAAATTTACGCTACTTTTTCCTTTGTGGCCTGATAAAGACCTTTACGAAATATAAAAACTAGATCCACACCTCTAAAAGAAGCAAAATGTTAATAATAATTAAAATTTAATTTTAAAATTTCCTAACGGTGAGTAGCCTGCTTTCATTATGAATCCAAACTTAACATCAGGAATCGGACTTTGAAAAATGTATATTTAGAGAAATATTATCTGCAATAGTTGTTTGAGAAACAGAAAAGAATAGGACTTAATGAAGATCTTCCCATGTACATTTCGAAAAATATTACAGTTGCCTGATTTTTTGAAGATATTTTACAAACTTACTTGATGTGTCCTAGTGACTGTACGAAATCATATTTGCAGAATTTGAATTAAAGATATGAAACACAACCATACAACAACTGGAAAAATGGATTCTATACGGACAAATGTCTTAAATATTTTAGAATAATAAACTGAGAAATAATTTGTAGAAAACTAAGAATAGATGAAAGTGATTAAAAAACGGCCTACAAAAATTACGGAACTGCAAGTACTGTATGTGACAAAAGTGAGGAACATACATTTCTTCATATATGGCAATGCATGTTGTCATCTAAGAAAGGAACGTATAATTATTTTCATTATATACCCGATGTATTCTACTAGTTTAAACCTGAAACATGAAAATATGCATCTCTTTTGTTACCTGAAATCACTTCTAAGTTTTTTCCTGGAATGTGTTTTACTACAGAGATTAATCACTGTATAAGCGAATACATTTAAATGCAGCACTATAAAATGTGCCAATTTTGTAAATATTCCGTAATTCAATTGTGTTTCTGAAACTTGATGAAAAACTAGTTGCGATGTTTTGTTCCCCATCCCACGGAAGCGTCAAGTTCAGTAAATTATTGACGTAAATGACACATTATTCCTGTTCTTTTCCCTTAAAATTTTCCAAACATTTACACATCATATTTACAAAATGTGACCTTTACCTCCTTTGAAGAAACCTAGTGCGAAAATATTGAACACATTGCGCAGAAAAACAGGAGTATATAGCTGAAAAACCCAATCCTGGATGAAATCAAATGTTCACCTAAACAACGAAAATGGACTCAAAATAAGAAAAAAATATGAAAAGCAACTTTGAATATCATTTCATTGAGCAATAAAAAGAGTGGATATTGGAATCCCGCATTCATGCATTCTTATTAAATAACTTGGAAACGAACTTCATAGTACCTTTTAAGATTTTGCATGAACACCTTTCTTCTGATGCGTCTTCTCCCGGCTTATGGTTTTATACAAGGGCTTTTCCATTTATATGCAGCAATACATAATAATGAAAGAGAGCGCTCCTTCTCACTCCAAAAATGAGAAATCCTTCACATTCCATGTTCTTTCTGCTTGTGTATCAGATCAGTAGGAAATGTAGCTATTATAAGAAATGCGTATTAGATACAGCAAGTGTGAGAGCGCCAGTTACATTTCTCTTTAACTCCCAACAAGAACATTACTGAGAACTTCGTATTTTCAGTAAATGTCAGGGCCAGGTTACCTAAGAGGTGACAAATATAACAGTGACTTAGTTTAACTGCAATTTTTTTTATATAAAGCACTAAATTTAGATCATTTTAGTGTCAATAGATATTTCTGTCGTTTTTCAATATATTGTATGTTTGACTATACATACAATATATTCGTTCGCCGCCTTGGTGACTGAGTATTTTAAGCACTGACTTGTAACTATTCGTTCGAGGTGGGTCCGGTTTGTGTTTGCTTTACGAGACTGATTATTTTAAACCATGAACTCTGACCATTCGTTTGAGGTGGGTCCGGTTTGTGTTTGTTTTACGACACTTATTATTTTAAGCGCTGGCTTCTGCCCATTCGTATGAGGTGGATCCGGTTTGCGTTTTTTTTTTATTTTTAAAATATCAGTAGCTTGCGTAAACTAAAGTCTTTATAAGTTTCTCTGTTTTCGAAATATTCTCTGTTGATTTTAACCGGATATTACGAACAAGAAATTTTCAAGAAACCGCATTCATCGAAGTTCTAGGCAGTTGTTAGCAAATAAAATAAGTGGAATTCACCGAGTTCTTACTACTTACAATTTTAACGTAAATTTCTTGAAAACAACCTGTAATTCCTTTTTATTACTTGTACATTTGCATTAAAAAAAGAAGGTTTTAGATCATTTTGTTACGTCCTTTGGCTTGCCCGTAAACTCTGGTGCTACAGAGACCTTCGTATTGGTGAAAAGTTAAAAGCCGTTTACAATTTCATCCACAAATCTGTGGAACTTTCAGTCACCAGATCTTTGTTCTGGTTCATCACGAACCGGTTTCGATGAGGTTGAACACTTGTTCAATGACAACTTAATACTAAAGGGAATATCGACTAAAGTCCTTTTAGAGATGTCTCCCCGCACCCAAAATTGGTGTTGTTCAAATAGATTTGCCTGGTAAATATAGATTGACATTTGTAATATATTTGGTAAATATAGTTGGATTTCAACAGTTCAGTTGCGTAACACAGATCATAACAAAGGTCATAATTCCAAGCAAGTGTTAATCGTCAATTACATGAGAAAATCGAATAAATCGGTTAGCGATTATGTGACCGGACAAAGATAACGAAATTCGTCACCATCAACCATCCGTGGCCATTTTACCTCCTTTACACGTACGGAAATGGCCATCCGGGCAGATGTTAAACGACATACGGCACGAGAACTACATTCCAGAAAGGCACTCTGCCACTTATCATTGTGCAACGAGCTGCGCCAGCACCTGTTTCCGTAGTATAGAGTCCTGTCAACGTATCATAGTGTCCAGTACCGGACACTATGATACGTTGACAGGACCCTATACTGCGATACAGTACCGGACACTGTGATACGTTGACAGGACCCAAAGATAACGAAATTCGTCACCATCAACCATCGGTTGACAGGACCCTATACTACGATACAGTACCGGACACTATGATACGTTGACAGGACCCAAAGATAACGAAATTCTTTACAATCAACCATCCGTGGCCATTTTACCTCCTTTACACGTACGGAAATGGCCATCCGGGCAGGTGTTAAACGACATACGGCACGAGAACTACATTCCAGAAAGGCACTCTGCCACTTATCATTGTGCAACGAGGTGCGCCGGCACCTGTTTCCGTAGTATAGGGTCCTGTCAACGTATCATAGTGTCCAGTACCGACGTGTTGTTTTCTGTGATATGTCTCGGTTTGTAGTTGACACCGATGACCAGCTCATACGTGTCTGGAGATGAGCCATCCAAACGGTACGGCCCCGACATTCTACGACCTGTTGTGTTACCATTTCTATCCCCGCATAATCGAACAATGTTTCAAGGTATACTGGCTATCCACACATGGCACATTTCCCCCAGACTAGTTTCAGTAAAATCGATACCCTGCCATGACCATCGAGATCGCCCGACCTCCCACCGTTCGAAAATATTTTGGGACATGATGGGACGTCACTTACCCTAATCCCGGAAGGTCGGCGATACCTCAGGGCACTACGTACCTACAACTCGGTGTATGCAACAGTGCAACGCCCAAGAAACGCTTGTATCCGATCTTGAACAAGCGCTACAACGCTGATGTTTTCTACACGTATAGTTAATTTCTCGGAATAAATATTTCAACTACTATGGAATTACAATCATTTCATTTTCTACACTGCTCGACCTAGAAATTGCCCCACTTAGAAGGAGGTGTCCTAAAAACATGCAAATCGCAGGAAGTTTTACCCATTCGAAATATGTAAATGATGTTTAACCGAAAACCGATGACTTTACACGTTCGTGAGATAAAGGTTCTACCTGAAACAGCGATGGCAACGTGTGGTCGTTGACGGAAGTGTCGCGGACGTTGTCACCAAAAGCACTGTAGTCGATATTTGACGTGCTGTGCCATCGGCCATGGACGTAGCCATAATGACACGAACTGTAAACTCTAGGTTATATGTAGCAAATCTGAGCATTAAGCAACCGTTACGACGACTGCCTTTGAGAGCCAGTCATTGCAGCGCTTGTCTGGCTTGGTGTCGACGTTTTACGAACTAGTATGATGACGAACGGACCACTGTGACTTTCAGTGATGAATTCTCTTTCAGTCTATGGGCTGACGATGGCGGATCCTTATCTAGCGATACGATTGTGAGCGGACGGATCACGGTTTCGTTCACAAGCACCACATTGCCCGTGTAGCAAGCATCATGTTAAGGGGTACTATTGCGCATGATAGCAGGTCACATCTCTTCCGAATCAAGAGCACACTGACAGCTGCATGATACGTGAGCAAGGTTCTGCAGCCCATTTTGATAGCGTTTCTGAATGGCCCGCACCAATCCGTTTTGCAGTAAGATAACGCCCGTTTACTCACCACTCGGGTCTCCAGACAATATTTGTAACATATTCGAACCGTTCCATGTTCAGCAAGATCCCCCGACTTATCCGAATGAAAAACATGTAGGACCACTTCTGATGCCGTTTTCAATCAAATCGTCCTGCGTATGATCTCGAGGAATTATCAGTTCAAATCCTCCGTGCTTGGTGTTCCAGTTCTCAGGACGATATCCTCCACCTGACTGAGTCGTTTCCACGTCGTATTGCAGCCTGTATTGCCCGTTACGACTGCGCAACAACTTACTAGAGTGTACACATTGTGCTGCATTATGTTTCTGATAAACATTGTAAGTGGCTGAAAATAACATCAAGGTAAACCTTTCCGTATTCCAACCTTTATACTTGATTTCACCCCTGTATCCTCATTCCTTCTGAGTTAGTCAATTTTTATATAAAGCAGTTTGTTTCCACAAATGTATGCTTTACCGAATGTATTACTGCGAACACACACCGGCTTTAATTTACATAATGCGCTGTTGGTCTACAAGCTAACATGAACATGTTTCATATCTTGCTGATCTTGTTTGTTCTAAATCAATTTGAAACACTTTCTGCGTCTAAATTCACTCAAACGTCGTGTTCACTTCACCGTAGAATTTTATATGATCCTTCTAGTAACCATTCACGTAAAGAATTTGCGATATTTAATTCTAATAAGAATTCCTTTTCGCCCTGTAGAAATGCGATGATGTTTTCAGATGAAGTGGAATTGTGGAATTATGAAAAACTAGGAATTGGGAAGACATTTCGTGAAGATTTTCTGTGAAACATTTGACTACAAGGCTCTGAGAAAACGTATTAGTAAGCTTGACATGCAAAAGTTGATTTACACAGGAATTGTGTCATTGGCCTCATTGGAAATTCATTGAGATGAAACCACACGTCTTATTAGCTTAATCAAAATAATCATGTTGTGTTCGCACAAATATTGAGATTGATATACACATGTGTATGTGAGAAAATTTTAGTAACGTGCACACTTCTTTTTCTAAAAAATATGTTACTTTAAATATGTCATATCCCTGCCCTTTGCAAAGAATATAAAACGCGTAAAAAAGTCCAACTCTCATAAAGATAACGTAAAACACGCGACAACAGCACAACGACATCTTAAGAGGTAATATGCTCTGCTGGAAAATTAACATTCAGGAGCAAAACACGTTAGCGGGACTACGGCAGTGAAGCTTTTCTTTGATCCACGATGTTTTTCTTCGATCTGATGACTACTTGTTCAGAGCAGTTTTTTTCTTGTTGCTGTTTTCTGATATCCCGCCCATGCCTTATTTTGGTGAGAAAAATATGCAATAACATTAGTATTACTATTTAAATTATATTTTAGCAAATATTATAGTTAGGCCAAAGGATCCGTATAAAATGCAGACATTCCCTAGTATCTGGCATTACTGAAAATGTTTCTGAAAAACTGAAGAACAAACAAAAGCCTTAACTAACCTGATTGGCGTAACAAAGCTAACATATCTGATTTGCGAAGTTATTATGCTACCGAGAACGTAACAATCACATGCTGTGATGAGCTCGGCTGACTATTATTTACCCAAACAATTAAAGTCAACAGAAATACGCATGCGCAGTCTGCTCCGGCATCAGCCTGCATGTTGGCTTCTGTGCACTGCATTTAATTTTTAAGATATGGCGGCGCTAGTTACGTCTCACCGAGCCATTAGATATTATTTGCTTTTTGTTGCATTCAAGCACGAGAACAATTCATTGTTATTTGAAAGCGAAATGTAATTCGCTAGAAATCTATGGTACAAAAAACGAAACTAAACTTCGGTTCCACAAGAAGCATTGTGTATTCTTTATAGTACTTTTTATGAAAAATTCAGATTTTTACTTGTTTCTTCTACCGCGCAAGAAGTTTAGTGACACTCATTTTAAATCCAAAAAATGGCATATGTAAGGACATTTAAAACAATATAGTGCTTAAGGACGGACAGTTTATGATGTTCTCTATACAGCATTTTTGACATCCCTTGTCAGTGTTTAACATTCGCCTGCACTTCAGCTCTACTTTCGTTGGTATGTCTTCTCCATATTCGAAATGTCTGAGTGAAATTTCTCGCCATGTTTGTCGCTGACGGCACCGATATTATCAGGGAAGAAATCCAAGTGGGAGCCCAATAAATTTATTTTAAGAGACATATTAAAATCCATACATTTGGATAAATGTAAGATCTTACTCACAATGCCACGGTAATTATGTGCTTTGAAATTTCGAAAGAACTTTTCCATACCAGTTTTGCAAGATCTCTACGCTATTCTTTTATCTTGGCTTAATATATCTTTGGATTTTCCACTTTGAATCAAAGTTCTTTTTGATGGCCCACAAAACGCCTTTATTTTAATTTCAGCAGTGCTCTTTGAGGGGAGAATTCACATCCGTAGTGTTTCGTTTTCTTTTATCAGTTTGGATTTTCAGATCTTTTCCAAGTCTATTGAACAAGCAAAGTTTTTATTTTTCTAGGGTCCGTAAGATTTGGCGAACAGTAGGAACTTACGTTTTACGTAATCATTTGTGAACTCCGTAGACAAACTAGAATCAGGGAAATTGTTTCGGGGTTTGTTGCGATCTTCCTTTCTCAACCGTTTGGACGAACTTCCCACGGCCATCCTGGAAACAATGATGCAGTTTGTTGCTTAATTTTCCCTCATACGAAGCTATTTTACGTATTATTTTACAGAAGTGATAAAGACCGCACCGCTGAGAGACCGTACTGCTTCTTTAGTGTCTTTCTTTTCGCTAGTGTACTTAATGTTGTACCAGAAGTGATTTCCTAATCTGAACACTTTTTATCAGTATTCCAAACGCAGACCCCAATGAATGGATTCACATAAATAGTTCGATATATTTAAAACAAATATTCAGCAGTGTGTGGAATTCAAACCTTATTCGATAGCTCACTGTGACATGAATTTTGCATTTAGAGCTGTAATTTTATAGCGCCTATCGAAATTACAAATACATGTTCATGATGATCCAGAATATGGAATGGCTCCAAATTCATTCAATGCTAACATAGCGCAATTTGTTATACCCAGTGGCGTTTTATCAGTCCATTTTCGCTTGCCATCTTTAATTCAAAGATTTCGTATATGAAGAACTAATGGTTGTCCTTCATATGGAAACCAAAGGCTTCCTGCAATACAGGTGCTTAGAGGATAATGAGGTTTTGAGGTATAGCAAGTACATACGATGGTACAGTGCAGGCGCACGAACTAAAAACATAGAGTGGTAATTATTAGCGTCACTTTTTGTTAACAGTTCGTAGGTACCTCAAGAATATAAGAGTTTCCTATTTTCGTAATTCCCCTTTTGTTTTCTTCCCCGGAGTACATTTAAGGTTTGGTTTCAACATATTTTGTTAATTAAAGCATAAGGTCTTTTTGAAATAAAAATTCCAAACTCATAGAACGCGACAATAATTTGAAAGTTTTGCTTTCGTAACATATCTGTTTTACAATTGTTTTCTTTTTTTAATTGAAGCTCATGTTTTACTATAGTCGGTTGTTTCTGATTTTGGTTATTATATGGGTGTGCGTCGATTTCTTGTTGTCTTTATTTCCTTTCTTTTTCACTGAAGCCAGTTTCAGATGAAAGTAATACCAAACACACACGCATAGTTGTAAAAATTCTTCTCATGGATCATATGTGCAACTGTAATTAAATCGAACGATTCTAACACTCAGAAATCCACAAGCTATTAGTCACACACATCTGATTAAATAAAACCTCTGAAGTAGTACATAAACATAGAAAATGAAATTCATCTAAAACAGAAGCACAAAAAAATCCTGTTTTTGTTGAAGGTTTTATCGAATTTTAAGTGCGGTATTCTGTCACTTAGAAATCCACAAGCAATTAATCATACACATCTGGTACTAACTAGGATTTTCGTACGTACGGGGAAAAAGAAAGAACAAACTAACTGAGTTCGCTAGTAGTCTTAATTTGTCTCAGTTGAACAACACTGTGAATGTCAAAAATAAATGCTTGGATTTAATTTTTTATAACAACTTCAGCTTTCAGTGTGTGGTATCCCCTATTACTTCACCGCTCTAGGGAGAGAGTGAACATCATCCAGCTTTAGATTTATCCTTTTCTCGGGTTCGCTATGCTAAACCCCAGCGAAATACTCGGCTTTTTCACTTTAACTTACGCAACGGTGATTACACCAAGCTCTGTACTTTGTTAGAGACTTGCGATGGGTCTGATATATATATAAGCAAACTGATAGCGCAGATGCCTTGAACTGCTTTTATGATATATTCTACAGTATCCTCAATGAATGTATTCCCAAGGGCAAAGCTTCCAGGAATAAGAACCCACCGTGGTTCAATAAGTATATTATAAAACCACTTGATCTGAAAAACCACTACACAAGAAAATTCATGAGGCATAAAAATATTGATGACTACAGACAGTATAAAGATATCCAGGCCGAAGATAAAAAAGGCGGTAAAAGCAGCGTACATCTCATTTACGAAAGAAACTGAAGAGCTTAACACTCGCGATGCATCTAAATTCTGAGAATTTACAATTCTTAAGAAGAAGCGATGCGTCCCATTCAATATACTTAATCACAATAACACCAGGATTGAGGGTGGCCAGAACATCGCTAATGGCTTTGCCGATTTTTTCCGTTCTGTCTTCGCTACAGAGAATTATGTTCCCCACCAGCCTGATATATTCCCTGTAACTGCCGAAGGTCAGTACGAACAGCTTCACATTCTTAACATTGACCACTTCACTGAGAATAAGATCCTACACGCTATCAAGAAACTGAAAGGAAGTATAGCTGTTGGTCCTGATATGATTCCTTCGTACATAGTCAAAAGATGCGGTCAGACACTTTGTAAGCCGCTGCTTCATATTTAAAATATAATTGTCATTACTGGAATTTTCTCTCCAGATCTGAAAAAATCAAAAATTATTCCTGTTTTCAAAAAAAGGCTGCCGAGACTCTATTGAGAATTATCGACCTATCACAATTATTTCTGTCCTGGCGAAAATAGTTGTGTCTCTAATTTTTTTTGCTAAGCTATATGATCACTTCAAACATGTCCTCAGCTCTGCACAGCATGGTTTTGTGAAGTAAAGCTTAACGCATACCAGACTGTTCCACATCACAGAAGATATTACGTCATCTATTGACAGAAGATCGCAAGTTGATGTTATTTACACTGACTTTACTAAGCTTTTGACAAAGTGACCCTGGCATTTTACACAAGAAATTGAACTGTCTTGGCCTCAGTGATAACCTGATGTCCTTGTTTAAGTCCTATCTTTTCAACCGATCCCAGTCTGTTATTTATAACAACCATGCTTCTTCTGATCCCTATGTCGCCACTTCTGGAATACCCAAGGCTGTAATTTAGGACCATTCCTCTTTTCCATATACATTAATGACCTTCATTTTTGCATTCATGCCCCATGTGTCTTGTTTGCTGATGATCTCAAGCTTTATCGCAATGTACAGACTCCTGATGACTGTCTTGCCCTTCAAACTGACGTCAATAACCTGCTTCAGTGGTGTGCATTAAACCACCTCCACCTCAAAATCTCCAAGTGTAATGTCGTTTCCTTTTGGCGGAAAGGAAAACCAATTCTTTTTGGCTACAAAGCTGGCGACTATACTCTTAACCGGGCAAACGAAGTCCAGGATTTGGGAATCACGTTTGATTCGAACTTGAACTTTAAGAGTCATATCAAAAGAATTGTGCATACAGCGTACAGAAAACGTGGATTTATCATGCGACATTCCAAGTATTACTCGAATATTCAGACACTTATTCGCATTTTTGAGACTACGGTCAGATGTTCACTAGAATGTGCGACGATCATTTGGAGTCCTAGCTAAGTAACTCTAGTAAATGAAATCGAAAAGGTTCAGAAAAAGTTTATTCGACAACTTTTTTAATAAATCGACGGGTGTTTGTATAGTGGACATCCCGACTGCTGTCATTCTGACATTCTTCAAGATGACCACTCAGCAATCGGGACGGAAGTCTCTCTAATTCAAGATGTTGTACGGCATCATCAATGGAGAGATAGATGATACTCAAATCGTAAACCAATTAAGATTCCGTCTCCCATATTTACCGAGGACAAAATGCAAAATTTTTCCAGTGCCATTTTGCAGAACTGATGCTGGAAAAAATTATCCGTTATGTAAAATGTATAGGCCTCACAACTCACTTCAAGAATGTCTGGATATTTTTAATGTAAGTAATATTATTTTCATAAAGCATGTTTTGCAAAATTGTAAATATCACTTGGTAATTATCATTGTAAATATTAATATAGCTTTGTAACTAGATTTACCGTCTGCAGGGATGCGCTTACAATAAATAAATAAATATGTTTCTTGGCTACAATCGTTCTTAAGTTGTGGCATGGATTATGGTGTTTAAAATGTCTAAAAAGTAGGGCGACACATGCGCCAGAGGGTACTTTCGAAGAAATTCTGTGTGTCAGAGGGATACCCTCAATATTTTCTATTGACATCTCTCTCATCAAAAGGTTAGTCAAGTGTTTAGGGATTGCTATGGGCTCTGACTCGTTAATAAAATCATAGATTTGTGCGGCGTATTTTATTGCATCCATGACGACAATTTGCCCCGTCTTGTTTGTTTGGGTGATTACTTACTAGGATATTTCTGAAGTCTGCGCAGTACTTGCAAATCTTGTCTATTGCATTTACGATATCATTCGATTGTGGATTTAAAATTTTCAGTTGCCAAAGTCCTAATTCTGCTGTATTCTTGCTGAGGGACTAAGGCAATGGCGCTTTATAACTCCCATGTGATATGCGTAGGATCCGGTTTCAGAAACAATGAGAATGCTGCTCCTTTTTCTAGGACATCCATTTCTTTCTTCGATATCAGTCTTCTGGAGTTGTTTACTTTGGGGACTTTAGAGACACTCTGTTTAGGTTTATTGCATAACTTGTCAAGTTTTTATGCTTGCCTAGTGCATAAGATGTCTTATTGTCTACTGACTAACGCTTGTACTCTTCTTAAGAGGATGATGATTTCCCTAGGTTGAGTGCATGCTTGGAGAATGCTGCACATCCTGTAAGATTTAAACGCTAAGGCCACATCTACGCGGTACTTACGTCGCATACATATGGACCGTTATACGAATAATGGACAAGGAATACTGTTGAACTACAGCAGCAAAAATCCTGACCATGTTTCAAACAGCGCTAAAGCAACAATGCCTCTTAGTCAGGAGAACAAAGTTACAAGAACACATTTCGGAGTGACGGCAATAAACAACCAAACATGGCGTAATTTCAATTTCTGCCTGTGACTTTATTCCAAAAGAAGCGATCAACGTTTCATTGTCTTCATGTTCAACAGAGTCGTATATTAATTGTGGATAATTGCTTGTATGGTTTTCCAATAAGTAAAAATTATTTTTGAAGGTGACAACAACCTTACAAGAACATTACACATATATACTTGTTCTATAACCCAATCCTTATTTATGTTTTCACCTGTTCAAGCGATTTCCGATGGTTGCAGAAGGAGACAAACGTAACGCTAAAAAGGAAAGCCTAATCAAAGGCGCTCTTGAGGTTTTATGTTTTTCGTCTCCAATGAAAAGTTTAAGTAATATTTAATATAATTTGTTTTACACATAAGGAACTGAAAATATCTACGAAACGGTAATGCTTTCTTAATCACGGCGTTAAATATTAATTCTAAAAGTATCACCAGGAATATGTGTTTGAAGAAAAAATAATACATCAAATCTAAAGAAAACTCTTGATTTAAACAGCTGCCTAAAGTTTATAAGGTACCTATCAAAACTTTATGGATTATACGATACTTTAAAAATATATGTGAAGAATATAGAAAATGTGGAAATTTCTTCTGAATATATGAGATTAACGTGAGATATATTTCATAACTTTTTCAGAATGAGTCGAACTTATCAGGTATAACGATCTGTAGAGGATATTTCAATTTACTTGAGAAAAAGTTCTACATTCTAAAAATATACATTTATTATTATAGTTAGGTGATTAATTAGACATTTTAATTTACGATTCTATACTGGTTATACACACGTTTTATTGCAAAGCATATTGTTTATATCTATGATTTTAAATGTAATACATACTTTACTAATTATGTGACATCCCCTTGTCTTTGTAATTTGATGTCCAGCATATTATAAGACAACTCGCTGAAATAAATGTATTTTAAAACATAAATTTGAAAGTATAACAGACTTATGTTATTACAGTTCGTGGTGGTAATATATGCAAGAATTTTCCGCATGCACATGCACTAACTGGATTAATATTTGCTTATGTTTTTAAGAGTTTCCAAAATGAATTTTCTCCTGCAACAGCATTATGTTGAAAAATCACAAACACACACACACCTACACAAATATACATTTTAAGCCTCATAGATTGAAACCCTTTTTTACATTTCTACAATATTTCTTCACCAAGCCATCATCCACGTCGTGATAAAACACATGTATGACTAATTTTTATCAATATAAAAGGGAATTTGATACCACACATTAAATTAAACGCTGAAGTATATGAAGAAAATTCGTAGAAATATATGAAGAAAAACATGAAAGTGCAGTTATACACACGAATTCAGTATTACTTTGTGAGATCTGATATGTCATAAAACAAATCACATTCCGAAGGAAATGGAACCAAGAAGAATTACAGTTTCCCAGGTCAATGCGTTTTACCTGAATGTGCTTCAGCACCTATCTTAAACTATTGTTAGCATACATATCTGTCAGATTATCTCAGAACAAAATACAGACATCTTTTTAAAGAACGTCGGTCTAAATTCATGATCTCATACGAAAGGATAAGATAAACAGATTCAAATTAAATACTTCGTTTATTGGTGTTTGTGTAACATACGTTCATAAAAAATGCCGAATAATCTCACGAGGTACTCCAGTGGCACAGTGTTCTGAGTCCCGGTATCTGACCATCCGTTTCAAATGTGTGTGGGTTGGTATCAGGTTAAGGCATGGACTTCGCATGTGTCTCATGGGCTCTGGCTCTCTCCCAACCCAGTGACCCAAAAATAAGGACGGGAGACTGCTGATTGCCCAATCAGTTACTCATCTCTGTCGTTAAAAAATATCCACGCGTCAATCGGATGGCTTTGCTGAGACTTCAGGAATTAACTAAATGTACAACATTTTCGTTTTTAAATATGTATAGTTACAGTGGTAGTCTTCCAGAAACACAATCGGTCTACGTGTGAGATCTCGATGCTAAACGTTTATGTTGGTGAAATTTTGATATCTAGTAAAAATTAATTATGAATGCTTCATTCAGAGAATCATGTGTTTTGCTTAATCGATCTTTTTCAGAAACGATTCGTTTGTCAATGACTCAGTAAGCTGTTTTGTTCTGTTCGAACGAATTGTTCGCGAACGGCACATCTGTGACGCTGATTCCTAAGGATGGTGTTCTCTTTCAGCAGATCTTCCATGTAAAAAATGTATTTATTCTCATGTTCAGAGTATACCATGCCGCCCCGGTGGCGCAGTGGTCTAAGCGATGGCCTACTGATCATTCGTCCGAACGGGGTCCGGGTTCGAATCCCGGTGAGGCATGGATGTTGTGTTTGTCTTACAGCACTGGCTCTCTCCCTTCCCTGGAACCAGTGACCCTAAATTAGGGACGGGCGACTGCTTATAGCCCATTGAGTTGCTCACGGTGGTCGTTAAACCTCCAATCAAAAAAAAAAAAAAAAAAAAAAAGAGTATACCATTTTCTAGTTGAATTTGGAGAAAAACGGTTTACAAGATTTATGTAATAAATGTCTTTAATAGGCAATTTCTCTTTCAGAATTATTGTTTCGCAAAATACATGAAGAGGTTTAGTTTATTTTGCGTGGACGTTTCTTTTAACTAGGAAGGACATTTTTGCCTTCCTGCCTATTGTGTTAATTTACCCACTGGGAGCTGTTTTGGCCTTGCGCGTTATTTGGAATCGTATGAGTAGAGTGTATGTCTGTAGTAAAATACTTTATAAATGGTTAATATATAAATGAGTTATCACTGACACTTAAGACCGTCCAATGAGTTAATTGTTGAACAGGTTTCTATTAGAAAAATGTATCCTTTCCTGACTTTAGCGTAGAGAGGTACAGGAGCTTCAGTGCGCATCATAATATACCACTATGTACGAGTATAGTGACCGGGTAAGCTTCCTCTTGGAAAATAAGGAGTTTCATCCCTCAGAGATTATCATCTGCCTGTTGTTGTTTGTTGCAGGTTTGCACACCGCTGGGCAGTTGTACATTATACTTAACAATCCTTGCTGGTCTAATGACCATGAAAACACTTCAAACTACTGTGTCCGAAATCAATCCCAAGAAGCTTTCCCTTTTGAATCATTCCATTTGTTTGCAAATTTAATAATGAAAAGAACAAACCACTGCAATTACGTATATCAGACAAGATGTAACTGATATTAAATTCAAAACACACAAATATCAATATTTTTTTTTTATTTTCTTTGACAACAAAATTAGTCCAAGGAAAAAAACTGATGACGAATTTCATTAATTTTGCGCTGACAATGTAATGATATGCTAAATGATATTCGAAGTGATGGCAAATATTATCCATTTTTAAGGAAACAAATGAAGTTGTAAATCTCTCTCGTAGGAAACCTTTCAAAACATCGAATACAGTGAAAATAGTACCAGGAATTAAATCGAGTAATGGGTTTGTCACACTATTTCTTTGGAAAAAATTAACAGCAATAAAAATGATATGGCATCATGTGAAACCAAAATAAATTCTGGAACTCGGTATGGATATAGCTGAAATATCTGGAACAGGGATTTATAGGTACCTTATTGCTGTCTCAATCACTACGCAAAAGAAAAGAATTATCATTTGTCCCCATTCCATATTACAGCGGATATGATTGAAACACAAATAGGCAATTTAATTATTGGGATAATGCATAAGTTCATGCCGTTTTATTTCACAAGGGTCTCCCAGGTCAGTAGTGAGGGTGCAGATGGTCAGTTGTTTATAAAATGTAGCCTGTAATATCGTGTATCTAAATTACATTGCTTTGTATGATTGTGTTTAATGGTTTTTTGGGTTTTAGGTCCGGAAGTATGGAGTGTCAAGTAGAGAGGATTAAACCCTTCCGACATCAGCTACTCTACGAGTTTGACAAGGGATGCACAGCCGGCAGAGCTACTCGACAAATTTATTCTTTTAATGGGAAGGATGCTATTGCTCCAAAGACAGACCGCAAATGGTTTGATGAGGTTTGTTTGAACCAGCTCATTCACTTGGATACTCATCAAACCAGACGCGAATAGGAAACTGAGATCGACTGTGATCAAACCACAGCGGTATAAAACCGGGAACATATGGGAAAGGTCCAGAAATTGGGATCTTTGGTTTCCTCACACTCTCACCGAGAACAAGAATAAGCGTGTTGCTGTATGTGGTTCCTTGCTCGCCCGCTATCACAAATACTTTTATTTAATTTTCAGGTATTAAACTGAATATAAAATCATGCTTTGTTTCTCTTGTTATTAATTTGACACGGCATCCCCCATTAAATGTTTAGAAATTCAATAATCCATGTCAATTTACTAAATAATAAAATTCTTAAACACTGAAGAAGCAACTTATTAGGAACGCATACTTAAATCCGTAGCTTGTCGCCCTAGCATCCAGAAAACGTTTTGTTTCAATGTAGTAAGGAATCAGCCAGGTGCTGATATCGTTCTATTGTGAAGTTCAGCTATGAGGACGAGATGAGCTTGGCTAATTTCCGAATGTTCGTAGAAGAGTCTCTATTGCAAACAGATATTTCAATCTCATTCCACGAATGTTCAATTGTGTTAAGTTCGGGGACTGCGGTGGCCAATTTAATACTTAGAAGCCAACATCATGCTGGTGCACCACTGCATGACTATCGACGCCTAGTGCTATGGAGCATTTTTATGGTAAACATAGCAGTCTGCGTCAGAAAAGACAATGCACTTATGCCAATTATCCTGGTTGAAGATAACTTTAAATTTCCCCGCTGTATAAAAGCGCTGTGCCACAGTTATCAACGGAAATAATAAGCGCCAGGAATACATAGCACAGACTATTACACCAAGTCGACCAGCCTGAAGAGTAAATGCTAGGCAATTGTAATTCATCGTTTCCTTGCGATCGACGCTTTACGGCGGCAAACAGTTCTGCGGGTGTCAACTGAGAAACTAATTCATCAAGTCCAGAAACCTTTTTTCCGAACTCAAGTTTCCAGATTTGATGATACGTGCACACTTCATGCGAATGCATTGCTGTTTAGCAGAGAAGATTGGCCCACGAATAGGACCATTCGTCTGCTTTTATAGTTCATTTGAACTACATTAGGGCTAGATGTGTACGATGAAATTGAACTATCGTTACCGCTGTTTCACTGAGCTGTTGTTTCATTCTGTAGATATCATTTGGTACCAAGTACAGTCGTCACCATCCGCTGTTGCCCTCGAATAACTACTAGTCCTTGGGGTCCACAGGAACACCACTGACGGCTTGTTTTGGTTACTGCACAACTTCTATTCTATACCTTCGAGCAACTCGTTCTTGCAGATTTGGAAACGTTGTCTGATTCTTAGATGTTTTTCCTTCCGGCCTAGAGTTTAGTAACATGAATCTTAAAGTTTGTTGAAACTACAAGTCTGCACCATGTCGCCGCTATGAACGCAACTTACACCTGTAATCTCCTGTAACGAAGTCTATAAATTCTTCCCGGCATCATAATGTGAAAACAGTAAGTCGTCGGTGATGGGAATAGAAAAAAGAATTCGCAGGAGTGAATTGCTCTAACCGACTATGCTACACGCACAGAAAGTATCGCTTCGGGTTTATCATCTTGATACACACGTCACAATAGTTACGTCCGTCAGTAAGGATTACGCATTTCTGAACTGATATAGATCAGTCCTAAATATCTGTTACTTAAGGATAGTTCTAGTGCGTTTTGAAACGGAGTTTCAAAATGCTCTGGATCTCTGCATTTCTATTTTGAGTTTTCTCAATGAAAAGCCTTGAATTTATACATTAATACATTTTTTATGAACAACTAATAAAATGGTTTTTCGTAAGACATCTATTAACACGAACTTTTCAGAATCGCTTACTGTATGATTTCTTTATGTGAAAGTAGTAAAACAGAAATAATCTATATTTCCAACCTGGCGCAAAAAATGTATCTTTATTGAAAATTTCCCTTTCTGCTATTGACATTTTTACTTTAGACTGTAGATGTCATACAGAATTATTGATTTGAAAGGCTGGGAAATTTCTCTTTTGAGAGAAAGTTTTTTTTTAAGGATAAAATCAAAAGGAAAATACGACTGCGCGTACGCAGTTGTATACTTAACTGTGCTTTCAGAGTTCTATTTCCATTGGCCGTAGCTAAACTACTATATCGTGCATTCTACGAAAAAAATGACAGTTCTTTCATGGTTTAGAAGAAAATGCGCACGCATGTTGTAAGTATTTGGAACAACAGCAAATGTCAGAGTAATGTTCACTTTTCCTGCCACTCCGAAAAATCTACTAACCTAAAAAATCTAGAATACAGCAGTTAACTTTTCCAAGGCAATTCAAAGCGATTTATGTAATCCGTTTTACAGATAATAAACTGCAAGAAATATAAGCACATTCTGTTATTTCTTAAAAAAACATATACTATATACTGTGCATAAAATTATGTATGTACTTATCATGGAGTACCTAATTAATAACGCGTTGGTACACCTTTCCGTGGAATCACGGTTCGTAGTCACCGCGGAAAAATTCTACAAGGTATCGGATAGTCTCTAGGCGTAAATTGACCATGTCAGCTTCAGCAGCTACAGAAGTTCACGCTCATTCTGTGGAGGAGCATCAGACGTTCACACAACCCTTTCTAGCATATTCCACAAATATTCAATTGGGTTACAGTCCGCGGAGTTTATAGGCCAAGGCAAAGTACCACATTCGTTAGCGCGTTCCACAAACAATTCAGTAGTTGTAAGAGCCTTATCACACGACACGTTGTCCTGGTAAAAGACAGCTGTAGGGTCCGGCTAACGATTCTGCAGATATGGATTCATATGGCCGGCGAACAGGTTCTTGTATCGTCCACCATTTAGTGTTAGTGGGATGATAACCAACGGACATAGGATTTGACAAACAGAAGCTCCCTGGATCTGGACACCACCTCCAAAGCCCATTTGAATCCCAGCTAGGCAACCAGAGTATGAAGCTTCTTGCTGTTTATGACATGTGTTAATCCGTCCGTCAACAGTGTCCAGCAAGAAATGGGACCCATCATTCCAGACGACATTTCCATCTCTGTAGGTTCCCATGCCGATATACTTTGGCCAATGCGATGCATTTTTCGCAGGGACTGGGCATTCCCATGCCTACTATCGTTGGTCTCCGGCTGTAAAACCCCATGCGGAGACAGTTACGGCTCATAGTTTATATGGAATTAGGTCAAACAGCAGTGCTGTTATATTGGAAGGAGTACTGGGTGACTGCTGCAAATCATTGCTGTGATACCACTACAATCAACCGCGCGTTGGTGACCACTGTGAGCCCTCTTGCTAGGTGCCTGTACATGGTTAAACCAGTTCTCAGTTCTAGAACTCTCTATTCCGAACTTTGGAATTTTCTAAATTTTTGAAATATATCGAACTCATAATTTTTTCCCGAAATACAGGGCGTCCCATATAAAGCAAAATCTGATAGTAAGATCAAGAAACACATCAATCAGTATGGTAATGCAAGAAATGAGTAGTGAAGCAATCAGTATAAAGGCAAGAATGAATGCGTACATACGTGAAATATTAAAGTAAGATCTGGAAAAGTCCACCGTCTTCCTGAACACAGGCATTCCCCCTTTACACAGTATGTCTTGCAAATATTTTCAAAGTTTGTAGACGAATATTTGTTATTGCTCCTTGATGTTGACCTCCAATTATGTCAGGGTTCACGGTTTGTTTTTGTCAACAGTCTCGTTTCGGTTACGGCAGAGAAAACGAATCCCACGAAGTAAAGAAAGGAGATCTTTGTGGTCATAATCCCCGACCGATGACGCAATCCTTGACATAGTTTTTCAACAAAGCGGTGGTTGTATTGTGAAGTATGGTTGCGCCTTCATGCTGTATCAAACATCTTCGTTCGCCCACTTCCAACAATATAATGAACGGCATCAACAGACGCTTGTATCGTTTGACATTAATGGTGTCTTCAAGGAAGGAACGACCAATAAGTACCTTACGAGGCAATTTGCATCAAACGCCAATTTTATGTGGGTGCAACGGCATTTCATGACACACGTGAGAATTTCCGGCACTCTAAACCCTGTTGTTTTGGCTATTAAAGTAACTAGAATAATTTCTAATTTTATGTTACAGTTTTAAAGTTGGATTCAACAACGTTAGGACATACTCTAATAAAGTGTTAACACAATAGGAATACGAAATATGAAAGACATTACTTTAGAAATCATGAGAATAAAAGTGAGAAAAAAGTGATTGATTTGAAACAGCCCAATCGTCGATTGAATTCTGCTTACAGATTTTCATAACGAATCGTTTAGATTTATCTTTGCTAGAGCGAATATGTGTTCAGAATATGTCACATTTTTAAGACTGTAGTGCAGAAAATCGGATAGTCGTAAGCATCGGATTTAAATTTGCTGTTCATTTTCTTTAGTACATGTTCTCGGTTGAACTAACTGCAGTGTGTCTGGCAGGAGAAAGTCGAGGAGATTCTAGGAGAGAATAATTATTCGGCAGTGTACAACTGCGGGTCTCAAAGTACTGGTTTTACCTGTGCACTTAAATAGCGTCCACTGTGTGACGTCACAGTGCCAGCGCCGGCTGAACACAAGGTGGGGAGATGGATAAAACACTGCCTCAAAGAAGAAATCACCTGTGCGTCCATAAAAAATGAAAAAAAGAGTAACGAAAAAGAAGGTTTAATTAGGTATTAAAGATTGTGGTGATAATTCAGGAACACAAGATATTATTTTGGCCAAATACAATAGGGATTGAACAGAGATGTTCACGTATGCAAGCAATAGTGGTTATTCCTGTAACGTAAAGATAAAATTTATTGAATGAAATAAATAATGCGGGCCGTAATAAATAGAATGGCGGACCGCCATTTGGCCTTTACCAGTATCGTAAAAATAAAAGGGAACAAAAGAATCTCCAAATTTAAAAATTCCGGATTTCCCTAATTATCACTGCTAAACTTCGTGCTTCCAGTTCAGTACTCGCCCTTGCAATAAGCAAAAGTTCTTAGGGCAGCAAAAAATTCTAGAAATACAACTGAAGCACATCTAAGCAGACGCACGTGAGGCAGGAGAACCTCGGTACAATAGCGGACACCAGTGACTGAACCTCCTTGGAAGATGTGTAGGTCAGTACGGCTACCAAGCATGATACCGCCCCAAACGAGAACTCCGCCACCTCCAAACCGGTGCCTTTCAATGACGTTGTAGGTGTGATTGCGTAATCCCTGCTCTCTCCAGATGTGTATACGTCCAGAATCGCTCGTCAGACTAAATCGGCTCTCATCCGTGAAGAGAACTCGAACCCATTGCAGATGAGTCCAGTTCTTGCGTTCCTGGCACCACAGAAACCCCCGTCTCCGATGTACAGGCGTTAATGGCATACACCGTACTGGTCGTCGTGCAAATAGACCACCTTTGTTAAGCCTCCTGCCCACGATAAAACGCGATAACGGACGTCCAGTTGTCTGTTGCATGTGCCTTGCGATTTCTCCCGCTGTCTGCCGTCTGTCTCTTCTCGCCTGTAGGACAATATACCGATCGTCCGCCGCCTTGGTTGCTCTTGGACGACACTGCTAAACTCTCGGACAGCTGTTCCTGTCGTTTGAAATGCTCTCCAAGCTCGTGAAACGATGTTGTGAGCAATACCGAACGCCTCGGCCACACTAGTCACACTTCGACCTTCTCCCAACATCCCAATGACGCGACCTCGGGTAAAATCATCCAGATATCGTCTACTGGATTGCCTGTTAGCCATATCACACGGTGGCAGCAACTCGACGTCGTTCAAACCGATGTACAGCGTGCAATAGCTTTCACCGAATTGCTGAGCGTACACCGCCCGTGTGCTTTATACATTTCCGACACTCTCCCCGCCTTACGTTATGCTGCATATAAGCGCATGTCCTACCAAACCGGACCCTAGTCTATCTCCTGAGTGGTCTTTCTGTCCGTTCTGCCTGCTTGTTCCGCTGTTATGCTGGTTTCTCCTCTTCGTCCTTAATTTTTGCACACCAGTGCATAACCGATTTTCTTGATATAAAATGTAAACTGATACAACACTCGGCTTTTCGGGGCCAACTTTTAAGGAAATAATATTTCTATCCACTACTGAATTATCGAAGTACACTGACTGGTTGTCTTCTAATGAATTAGTAAATAATTACAATAAATCTAAAGCCTTACTTTTTCCTAGTCAAAAACCTAATCAATCTATTAATTTTAATTTTTCCATTCAAAATACTGAGATTGAAATAGTTAATAATCTTACTTATCTGGGTTTTGTTTTTCATATTGATTTAAAATGGAATCTGCATTTAGATATTTTACCAAAAAAATATGCAGAAATATAAGAATAATTAGTCATATACTAACAAATCTATGTGTTAAAACATTAAAATTATTATATTATGCATTAATTCATTTATTATGCATTAATTCGATTACTGCTTACTATCCTGGGTTAAACAGCACTTACTAATATTAATTAATTACAAATTCTTCAAAATAAATATATCCAATTAATAGATTTTGAACTTAATTTAAATGGTAACAACTTACTCGGACAAAATACGTTCAGATATTCCACAGCCAACCCGAACAAATATAATATTCTAACAAATCAGCTACTGTTTCACTTTAACTTAGGCAAAATTATGTGCAAACGAAATAAATTAAACCTTCGACAGGATCTCATAGAAATTAATACTGTTACGTACCGTTATAATATTCATAACAAAGCTTTGTTGAGACTAATTACACCTAGAACACAAACTATTAAACAAAGCCTAAATTATTCTGGTCCGGAGTTTTGGAACTCTTTGCGTGCAGAATAAACATCTAAAAATGACTTCAATTTGTTTAAAAAAATTAAAACCCTGCTTACTTAACAATTGATATACATTTATTAGTACAAGATGGGAGGTTGATTGACAGGGATTATTCAACTGAGGGAGAAATGCGAGGGACTTACCAGGTGAAGATTCAGTGACCACGGGACGGGGAATTTATACAATGAGGATTTGGTAGGGGGTTGACAACTCATGATTTTCATTACTTTAATTTTTTCCCCTTGATATGCTGTTAACTCAATGTTATGATTTGATGTTTAATTTGACGTGTTTCCTTTTGTAGCACGTCTTTTGTAAAAAAAGATCGTGCTTATGTTACCGGTTTCTCCTTCCTTCCGTCCGTCTGTACCCACGATATCTCTGCAACTATTAGTCCGATTTGAAAAATTCTTTTTCATTGGGAAGCTTGAAATATGAGAATGGTGATCCTTTATTTCGTTTTTTTACGATGTACAATTTCACCACTAGGGGGCGTAAATGTAGATGATGTCGAATTCAAAAATACGTTTTAATCCACATATTTGCTTCTAAACAGCTGATTGAATTTTTTTATCTTTCGATTCCATTTATGTGGAAGAGTACTTTAGATATAGTTACTTTACAAATCACGCAGCGATTTTCTGCTAGGGGGCGTAAAAGTAAATTACATTTTCCCCGATAACTCTTCCTCTTAAACTGCGATTTCAAAAATATTTTCTTCAGCGGGTACATCTCCTGATGGAAAATCTTTTGCATATAATTTCAAATTTTTGGCAAATAATTCTTTAGCCACCAGGGGGCGTAAATAATCATTTTTACTTCTCATGTGTTTACCATAAAATCTGAGCTTCTGAAATATCGATTGAAAAAACATTTTCGGAATATTTTCTTCTTAAAAGATTCAACAGTTTCTCCGCCAGGGGGTGTAGATGTACATCCTATTTTTGTCCATATCTCTACTTCTAATAGTCCGATTTGAAAAATTTTTTCTTTGTTCGATAGTGTTTTCAGTGTGACACGTTTTACATATAACTTCAAAATTTCAAGTAATTCATACACTTTCCGGTAGAGGGCGTAAAAGTAAATTGTGTTTTCCCCTATATCTCTGTTTCTGAATCTCCGATTTGAAAAATTCTTTCTGCACCGGATGCAGCTCCTCATGGAAAAATGTTTGCACATATATTCTGGTTTTTGTAAAAAAATGGTTTGGCCACCAGGGGGCGTAAATTTTAATTTCCGCTTCTGATGTATTTGCAGCAAAATATGAGCTTCTAAATTCTTGATTGAAAAAATTCGTCGTTTGTAGACAAATATTACTCATGTCGACAAACCTTTTAGAAACATTTTCTTTTTAAAATAATGCATGGTTTCTACGCCAGGGGGCGTAGATATATATCTTATTTTTGTCAATATCTCTACTTCTAGGAGTCTGATTTGAAAAATCCGTGCTTTGTTGGATAGTGTTTCCAGTGTGACACGTTTTTCACATAATTTCAAAATTTTCAATTAATTCATAGACTTTCCGCTAGGGGGCGTAATGGGAAATTGCTTTCCCCCTATATCTCTGCTTTAAAATCTCCGATTTGAAAAATTATTTCTGCACTGGATAGAACTTCTGATGGAAAATCCTTTGCACATAATTTAATTTTTTTTTTAAATAGTTTGGCCACCAGGTGGCGTAAGTCTCAATTCCTGCTTCTGATGTATTTGCAGTAAAATATGAGCTTCTAAAATCTCGATTGAAAAAAAGTGGTTTGTTCACCGACACTACTCATGTCGACAAACCGTTTAGGAACATTTTCTTCTTGAAATAATGCATGGCTTCTACGCCAGGGGGCGTATATATAGCTCTTGTTTTTGTCAATATCTCTACTTCTAGGAGTCCGATTTGAAAAATTCCTTCTTTGTTGGATAGTGTTTCCGATGCGAAATGTTTTCCCTATAAATTCAAAATATTCAAGTAGATCATAGTTTTCTGCGTTATTTCTGCTTCTAAAACTCCGATTTGAAAAATTCTTCCTCTATCGCATACAAGACCTTATGGAAAATATATTTCACAAAATTTCTAATGTTTGTTGAAGAATTGGCTTGGCCACCAGGGGGCATAAGCGTTAATTTCTGCTTCTGATGTATTTGTAGAAAAATCTGGGCTCCTGAAAACTCGACTAATTTTTTTTCTTCGACCGATACCGCTTTATGGATAAACCTTTTGAGAATACTTTCTTCCTAAAATAATGCATGGTTTTCCCACCAGGGGACGTAAAGTCACATCTTGTTTTTGTCGGAATCTCTGTTTCTAAGAGTCCGATTTGAAAAATTATTTCTATGTTGGAGTGCGTTTCTGGTGCGAAATGTTTCTCATATAAATTCCTGTTTTTCTAAACGTACAAGTCTGCAATCAAAAGGCGTAAGCCTACAATTCCGTTTACAGCAATATCTGAGGGATTAAAAACCCGATTGAAAAACTTCTTTCTTCCGTCAAATACTATTGTTTTCCTTACCGGTTCAATTGACTTTGAATAGCTTTGATAAATTTAATTTGCATCAAAACGGATTCAAAAGACGTGCTTATTACACCCGAAAATTCGGTGTCATCTTTCTTCTTGACTCTGTTGCTGTTATATCAATATTCTTCTCTTGACTTAAACCTTGGGAGATCAAGGCGTCAGGTCTTCTCGAGACTTTTTCCTTGATCTTTTCTGCTGTTATTTTTATGTTTATGCTTAACTATTCAAAATTATTAAATTTAATATCTAACAGCAAGATCAATAAATGAAATGAAATACTTTCGTACAATGAATAAACATGTCTTGAATAACAAATACTTTAACAATTACATATTATGAAATTACGATATGTATTTTGAATATAACATGGCGTTGCAAATGTATTATGGAAAATTATTTCTGACATGTAAATACAATAAGACATTCATATTGATCATTTGGCTTGCTCGATTTGCATATACTGCAGTTTTCTTCTGATGAAGAACCCATTGACCCCAGTTTTCTTTTACTATACCGTGCAAATTAATTGGGACAAGCTATTTTATTCTGAGAATTGTAATGTGATCGCCAGTTGATGTCGGAAACCCACGTAAACCGGTTTTATCAGCTGTGAGGTGGTGTGACTGTTAGAACTTGATAGTAAGAATGTGTTTTGACCGATTTCAAACAGTAAATAGGCACTTCAGCGTCAGTTGTGAGGCTTCGTGTGTGACAGGTGGATGTTAGTTTTTACTCTCTGTGAGTACGTGTTGCTTTCGTGTATTGAAAAATGGATATTTCCCCAAGGAAGCGTGCAAAAATAATACCGCTGAAGGATCACACTTCTATGATAGTGAGATATATCGCTTCTGCAGTTGGTCTAGGCAAATCAAGTGTATCAAGACTGCTTACGCGATACAAGGCATCTGGATCATCGTCTCCAAAAAGGAGGGGTAAATGTGGAAGGAAACGAAAAACAACTCCACGAACCGATAAATATCTAATCAGAAATAGTAAAATGAATTAAAAAAACTAAGCACCGACCTTCAAAGAGATTTATTGGCTAGTGGTTCTGATATTAGTAATTCATCTGTAAGCCGTAGGTTTCTGGAAGTTGGCCGGAAGGCAAGAAGACAAACAAAAAACAATATTTGAATGCGAAAATGAAGATAAAACGTTTAGCATGGGCCAAAAAAATATAAATCATGGACTGCTGACAATTGGAAAAACGTAATTTTCAGTGATGAAACTCATTTATTTGTGCAGGGTTACCAAGCAAATGTCGTTAGACGAAGCAACTGTGAACCCTTAAGACCTGAGCATGTCAAACAAACTAAAAAACACCCTCTCAAACAGAAGTTTTGGGGTTTTTTCACATCAAATGGCACTGGAAGCTTAGTTCCTGTTCAAGTTATGCTAAATTCAGCCAAGTACGTAAAAATATTACAACGTAGAATTGTTCCATTCTTGCAAACTTATGACGGGACGTTTTAGCATGACTTGGCCCCATGTCACAATTCGAAATTGCTCAAGAATTTCATGCAGGAAAATCAAATGCATTTGCTTGATTGGCCCGGAAATTCACCAGACTTGACTTGTGGAATATTTTGAAGAAATGTTTAGGTAAAACGGACTGTACAACTAAAGAATGCATGATAACGAATGCTGTAAAAGTGTGGTTCCACGATTATGAAGTCAAATATATGTGCACTCAATTAGTGGAGTCAATGGCAAAACGAATTCAAGAGGTAATTTCTGCTAAAGGAGGACATACTTCATACTAATACAGATATTTATCAGTGTGTCAGGTGATGCATAACATCAGAGCCTCTCCTTGACAAATGTCAACCCCGCTTTCTCGTGGTGCATCCTGTTCCCACTAAAGGTGCTCTGACGACCGCCAATAGCGGTATAACTATACCATCGGGATTAGAGGAAATGCTATCCCACACTCACCAACCCGCTTGGCCAGAGTGATGAGTTGTGGCCAAACCCCTCCATAATGACTCCACAACTTAAATTTTGGCCCTCAGTCTCCGGCAGCTGGAATGTACCTGGCCTAGGCAGCAGCCAGTGCGACATAAAGGCAGAGGGTGCTAAGAATTCCCGGAGGACCAGACTAGGCTGCCATCTGATGCTGACCTTGGCTACGTATAATGGACGCTATTTATCTTCTGATTCAAGGCTTATTGAATTGGAAGAGGAACTACAAAGGATCAAGTGGGACATTGTCGGGCTATGTGAGGTAAGGAGAAAAGGAGAAGATCTCATTGAACTGAAAATTGGACATCTCTTCTACTATCGTGGGACAGATACTGGGAGAACTAGTGGTGTTGGATTTATAATAAACAAGAAACTGAAGGATAAAGCTGTAGAACTTGAAAGTTCCTCTGACAGAGCTGCACGACTCGTTATCCAACTCTCGAAAAGATAGCAGGTTCAGATAATTCAAACTTATGCACCCACCACAAGTCATCCTGAAGTAGAAATTGAAGAATTTTATGAGGAAATTCGTCATCTAAGTAATAAAGGTAATCAGCATTTAAAGATAATTATCAGAGATTTCAATGCAAAAATAGGGCAACGGCAACAGAATGAGACTTCAGAAGGTACATTTGGTCACGGCAACAGAAGCCAGCGTGGAAATACTCTCGTAGAGTTTGCAGAAGCAGAAGGGTTTTTCATCTTGAACTCCTTTTTCAAGAAAAAGCCACACAGGAAATGGACATGGAGACATCCAAATAGAACGACAAGTGAAATTGATTTTATTATGTGTAACAAAAAATTCGTCATAGAAGACTGCAGTTTGCTAAACAAGTTTAACACAGGTAGTGAGCATAGATTGGTGAGATGTAAGAAGTACCTTAACACTAAACTCGAACGTGGTATGCTCATAAAGAAAACAAAATGTATTGACATAACCAAACTTAAAAAACACCATAATACCTTCAAGTTGGAACTGAAGAACAGATTATCTGCTTTAGAAGGCCTAACATCGGAAGAAGTGGATATTTCTGAAGTTAATAGAAAAGTAACCAAAGCTCTTATGGAAACAGCAACAAAATTAGCTGGGTCTGAGAACAAGTTGCATGTGAACAAATTATCAGGAAAAACCAAACTGTTGATGCAAAAAAGAAGAGAGATGAGGACAACTAAAGAAGATGTGGCTTCCAAAGTGGAATATATAGAGCTATGCAAGACAGTACGAAAAGCTATCGCTGAAGACGTAAGGAAATTCAACTGTGAACTAGTGAAGAAAGCAATTGAAAACAACCAAAGCTTAAAGATAGCAAAGGGACATCTCAGTAAAGGAAGAAAACAGATTATGTCACTGAGAAAAGAAGATGGTTCTGTAACAAGGAATAGAGGCGAAATTTTGACAAGAGTGAAATATTTCTAATTCAAATTATATGAAAGGGATGATGCATGTACTCCAGACATCATGAAAGGTGCCAGTACCAGAGTTCTTCCAGTCCTCCTAGCAGAAGTTGCACATGCAATCAGCAACATGCAGCGGGGAAAAGTTCCAGGAGAAGATGGAATTACTGTAAACATCATACAAGAAGCAAGTGGAGAAATCGAAACAGTACTCGCCCAAATTTTCACTCGATGCCTTAATGAAGGGAAGATTCCTGAGGATTGGAACAACGCTTCAATGATCCTGTTACATAAAAAAAGGGACATTGAGGATATCAGGAACTGCAGACCTATCAGCCTCCTATCAGTGGTTTATAAAATCTTCACTAAAGTTCTTTCACACCGCTTGAAAGTAACACTGGACATGGCTCAACCGAGAGAACATGCTGGATTCAGCAGTGGCTACAGCACAATAGATCATGTCCACTTACTGAGAGAACTACTTGAAAGAGCGAGGGAATATGAACTTCCATTGTGCGTGGCTTTTATCTATTATGAAAAAGCCTGTGATTCGGTAAAGTCATCAGCAGTTACAATGGCTCTGAAATCCTGCGGTATTTAAGATGCATACATTAATAATATTTATAACATCGATGAAAATGCAAACGCAAAGATTCGGCTGTTTCAGAATACAGCACACATAAAAGTTGGAAAGGGAGTTAGACAAGGTGCCACCATATCTACAAAGCTCTTTAATGCCACATTGGAGGGTGTCTTTCAGTCGCTGAGCTGGGGAAACAAGGAGATAAAGATAAATGGAGATTATCTAACCCACCTTCGTTTTGCTGATGACGTAGTCATTTTTGCAACTACCTCATCAGAGCTGCAGAGTATGATCCAGGAACTTGCTGACAAGAGTAAAGAAGTGGGATTAAAAATGAACTTTCAGAAGACAAAAGTGATGTTCAATGCTTTTTCAAGAAATGAAAATTTATCGATTGATGGAGAAAAGCTGGAGATAACGGACACGTACGTTTATCTTGGACAGCAGATATCAAGTGAGGGTCACATTGATGAAGAAATTAATCGGCGTACAAAACTTGCCTGCAGCGCTTTTGGAAGAAACAGCATAATTTTCAAGAGCAATATGTCATTATGTCTTAAAAGAAAAGTGTTTAATCAATGCATCCTTCCAGTGCTTACGTATGGTGCAGAGACGTGGACCTTAACTAAAAGAGACATAAAAAGGCTGCAGACAACTCAAAGTATCATATAGAGGTGCATGCTTGGTGTAACCAGGAGAGATAAGAAGAGGAACTCGTGGATCCGAAAAATGACAAGAGTGGAAGACATCATGATCAGAGTTAAATCCCTGAAATGGCAATGGGCTAGACATACTGCCAGAAGAACAGACCATCGATGGACAGCCGAAATTTTAGATTGGATTCCAAGGGACATGAAAAGACCCAGAAGAAGACCCCATTGGAGATGGGTGTGATGAAATTCGAAAGTATGCAGGAGTGACTTGGAGGAGATTGGCACAAGACAGACCGTTGTGGAGGAAACTTGGGGAGACCTTCGTCCAGCAGTGGATTGATAATGGTTGACAATGATGATGATGATGATGCTCAAGGCATAGAATGATATACAGGCATAGGTTTGGAAAAAAGAGTGATTTTTTACTTTGTCCCAATTAATTTGCACAATATAGTACTAAGGAGTCAATCATGACTACACAGACATGCAGGACGTTTTTCGTCCGTTTCTTAATTCTTCGGATCTGAACATTCGAGAAATGTTCAGATACTCAGATTCTAACGCCAATTCAGGAAGAGAAAGAAGAGGATTACCCTCTAAAGCAGTGGTTCCTAACCTTAAGCTAACCGCGGACCACTGACTCGAAATGTAGATAAAGAGCGGAACCACACACCCCCCTCCCTCCCAAGGACATCAGGTAACTAAGGAAAAGTACAAATAATTTCGTAAATACATTTGTCAACTAAAATGAATTTCATCTAATTAAATGTAACTAATTTTATTGAACTAAAATAAATTTTGAAATAACTGAAATCAACTGAAACTGTTACTGTCTTGAGATTATAATCAATGTGATTCTTGGGCTTGCATTTGTTTCGTCAGCTGTGGAATTCTCGTGCTTATACTGCTGCTTAAAGCTAATGTCGTTGTTTGCGTCCAGCCGATTTCGTTACTGGTTTTTAATCAACAGCAGAGTAGGGAATACCTATTCACACAAAAACGTTGTTGGAAAAACCATAAGTCACCGTAAGGCAGTTCGCCGGATGTTTGAATACGACATGTTCTTCTTACACCACAACTCCTCCTTGTTCACACCAGATTCAAACAAATCCCTGAAGTTACTATTGTGTTGAAGTTCGATGAATTTGCCTTGGATTTTTTCCTAACGATCCTTGTTTTTGATATTGAAATAATTACGAATTAGTTTCTTCATAGAAGTTTCAACTTTGTAATGTTCTGGAAAATAACTGTTGATTTCGTCTTTTAATATATGTAGGTCACGCAGTACATTATGATAAACCTCTGCTGTACGGTAGCGTAATTCTTGTCATCAGCAAGGGTTTTCAGAGTTACAAATATCGAATAATTTTTACCTGACATTTGTCAACCCATAGATCTATTTTGAAAATAAACTTGAAAAGTTTGTCTTCAAACCCAAAGGTGTTTGCCACACCTTCGAATTTTTAGTTTTTAGTTCCCAGAACTTTTCAGCGGCAAATTTAGTTGGTCTAAATGGACGAATATGTCCACAAGATAGGCAAGGTGCTTTTTGAATTTTGGTTAACAAAAGTTGTAACGTACCAGGAGATGTGACGTACCTGCCAGAAGGACGCACACGACATAAAGGCAGATAGGAATCAGAACAAAAAAACGTCCGCGTAGCTCAATTGGTAGGGTGACTTATTCCGGAATGAGGGGATCCGAGTTCGAATCCTGGCGTGGACAGAAATGACGGAGAAATTTACTTCGTTATAATGGCGCCCGAACTATCCGGATGACCCGACCGTTCAAAATCTCGCAATGGTGTGATGTTCTTTCCACACCGCGAGATAGGAAAAATAAGAGAATCCCTTCTCCAGCACTTCAAAAAAAATAAATAAGGGGGAGATGATGTAACGTACCAGGAGATGTGACGTACCTGCCAGAAGGACGCACACGACATAAAGGCAGACAGGAATCAGAAAAAAAAACGTCCGCGTAGCTCAATTGGTAGAGTGACTTATTCCGGAATGAGGGGATCCGGGTTCGAGTCCTGGCGTGGACAGAAATGACGGAGAAATGTACTTCGTTATAAAGTGCTCCAACAAACAGTTCATTTTTTTCGCGATTAAAAGCACTTGCAACTCCTCTCTTAGCTCATACAAGCTTTCTAGAAATTTTCCTTAAGACAGAAAATGAACCTCAGTGTGATAAGTAGCGTCTCATGGTGAGCGTCCAAGTCTTCCCACAATTTTTTGAAAACGCGTGTGTTTAGCTTAATATGTTTGTAATGGCCACGCCATCCGGCAACGATTTGGACGCTAGCGCTTGGCGATGAATTATACATTTCGTTGTAAATGTGGAGGAGTTCTTCTCTTTCACCAACGTTAGTAATCCCGAACGTAATACTAGCATAGCTGGAATACCATCAGTACAAAACCCAGCAAGGTTTTATCACTTAATTTCATGCTTCTCGAAATAATCGCAAATTGTTTTCATGACGACCTTTCCTTTCGACGTAGTTTCCAATTCTCATGCCAGTAGCAATTCTTCTTTGATCGTGTTGTCTTCGCCTAGGAATCGAACGAAGACAAATATTTGATAATACTAAGCAACATCGGTACTTTCGTCACATTGCAGAGCGAAACAGGGATAATTTTAAATTTCATTCACGAGCTGTTGTACAATGTCCTGTAACTTTATTTTCTATTCGCGCCTTCACGGTTTTGCTCGATAACGTTATTTCTTGAATTTTCTTTTCAGCTTCACTAATGTTTCACTAATGTTATGAGTTTGTTTTTGATTTAACAATGAATTGTGACATCTCAAATAATGCGGATAGTGATTTTTCGGACATTTCAAATCTTGTATCACTCTTTCCGAGTTTCATTTCTTTCAAATTCTCCAACTTTCCAGCAAAGTATTGGGGTGGACGATCGCTCAAGTTAGGATGGACTGTCTTTAAATGCCGGTCAAGTTTTGCGGGCTTTAGTGCATAGTTGCTGAGTGTTGCAGCACAACACACACACTGTGTCCAATATGCTTATTTACTTTAATTGCGGCGAACCCGAACTTGATATAACCACTATCGTATTTCATTTTCGGTTGCATTTTCTTACACAACCCCAAATAAGTTATAGTGCCAATGCACATTGTCACAAAATGTAAAACCTTATCGAGCAGCTGACTACTGGGTACTGATTCCGCTGTAGTGTACAGCACTGCAGCGCGTACGCACGGCTCATGATGAGGAGTATCCATGGTTACCGCTGAAGTTGGTCGGCCTTTAGCTCTATAACGTACGCAAGACCGTCGCTTTCATTTTCGTATGAAGAGTCATTCGCGTAATCACGGTTGAATGTGGTTTGTTTCATATTTATATCTGGGTAGCCTAACGGACTACTTTTGATCTTCTCGCTTCTCGCGGTTGGGAACCGTTGATCTAGGTGTACCTCGTTTTTGAAATCCTCCAGGTTTGAGCCATCATTACATTCCATGTCTATTAAGATTTTTTTTTTTTGACACTATGGATACGAGTCACAACAGTTTGCAAGTTGACAATATGTTCCTCTATGCATAAAGAAAGCCGAGACAATTCTCCTAAAACATCGGTAAAAACAAAAATTCTGAAGAAAATCATAGGTTATATGTACAACACATCACAATATTTTTAGAAATTTGTTTTTTCATCTGATGAAAATTCAGATGAACATGCAGTGTTGTCTAAATGAAACACAATCCAGAAAAAAAGTAAAACGTTTGTCACCTTTAAGATAAAGGATGAAAATGCGAGCATAATGCCTAATTTGTAAAGATTTACCATGGGGTAGAGAAGACATTTATTTACACGAACAATGCAGTTGGACTACCTCAGTTTGTGGTAGTTGCATTTTATCGGGCTAAGTCTACATTGGTTCCTTGGGAAACATGACAGACTCTCCCTTGAAATTACATGGAAAGACAAAGCCAAAAAAAAAACCTTTTGGGTAAAACTTTATTTATTCGTAAATAAAAAAATGCATAGCTAAATGTTTACCGAAAATATAATCCCCTAAATTAAACGTTTCTAACAAGAAATAATGGAAAAGATTCGGCTTATAAAGAATACCTTGCGGTTTGTTTTGATATCTCTAGAAAAAAAATAAGGGATATATTACAGATGGGGAAACAAAGCTGTGGAAGGTAAATTTCTATGAACTAGAGATTCGTTATCTAATTATTTCTGTTATCATCCGGGAACCATTTTTTGAAATATGGAGAAGAAACCAAGCTAGTGCAGGTGACGGTCGATAGTAGACTGGAAAGATCCTACCAAGCCTTCAGTCGACATGTGCTGATAAAGGGTTTGCTGTTAGGAATACTACTGTGTACGTTTTGTTGGTCTTTAGACGACGTTTTTAGACACCACGGGGGTCTTAGACGTCTTGATTTGTCTTCGAAACTAGTGTCCCAGAGACTGAAACGATGCAACAACTTTCATGCAGTGTTACTGTCCACTGTTTCCTTGCCTTCAGCTAAAAACATTCTCTTGCTACAACTGACGTGTTTAACACCCGAGTAGCACAGGTACCAGACTCCATAATCTGCACCACTGAAAACGCGATGTGGCTACGTCATAAAAGTACATCATCAGCGTTGATTTTTGTTACGTCATCACGATGTCCACTAGAAGCTGCAGCACATTTGGCGCGGCAATGGAAGCCCACAATTTTCATTTTGCATAAAGTAGGCTAGGAGGTCGGAACGTCTGAATAACTTATCTATGAACATTCTTTAAGAAATAGGTAAGTCAGGCGATTTTATAAAACAGTTTTGCATCCCTTTTCCAAGGGAGTTTTGCATAACACATTGATTTTTTTAAAAACCTTTTTCTTATTCAAAATTAATATTAATATTAAAATATTTACAGATATAAAACTGAACACAAAAAAATGCTGTTTGGTTGGTTGGTTATCAATTGAGGTAATGGTTTTGTAAATCCTCACTTAAAGAAGCAATAGAATTACAAAAGTAACTAAAATAATATCGTAAAATAAGGAAATATATCAATTTTGCGATCTAATGAAGCGCGATAATCTATTAAAGCGAAAATACTTTAATGATTGCTGTATGCTTTGTAAATGTAATAAATAACTGAACGGGTCTCATTATCACAACTGTCGCTTTTTTCATTTACATTCTTCACTTCAGTGCTATTTGTAAGATTAAAATAAATAGTTGCAAACTTGTAATTCTTTATTAACCCACAGAAACAGTCGCAACACAGATTGGCAAAAGTGTCCTTCACGAAATCCTCCTCAACAAAAACTAGGATGAAAACTTTTGATCTCAATTTGCATACTCTCTCAGAATATAAAAAAAATGAAATATTTAAAAGTACTCGCTGTGTTTATTCATTCGAATTAAGTTAAAACGCAATTTCTTTGTTTTCGGATCAATTACACTAGAGGTTACCTTTACTTTTAAGAATCCAAAATAATCCAAAAATTGTCCATCATAGGTTACATTAATTGTGTCGTGCGTTTGACGACTTCAATAAGGCTAAGCACGTCGCTTGAAATAGGTATGGCTGGTGTTATTTTATTATGATCTTTAACTGATTCTGACCATTTCTTTTAAATTTAGTTCCGACCTCGTCTTATTTGGGTACAGATATTGAACGAATTCCTTTCCTACAAATATGATTGTTTCTGCTTGTTAATAAACCAATGATACTTCCACATATTCTCAAGTGAAGACTTCTATATGTTAAAATACAGGGTGTGCCGTATAAAAGAGGACCGAGTACAGTGAACGACAACAATCAGGCAATGTTTGCCTGTGATCAGGTTGTATATAAACAAAGCGGAACAACGCACAGGAACTATTTAAGAAGATTTGATTCCGTAGTACAGCCAAAAATAATAAAAAATAATACTAATGAAGAACACGTGGAATACCTTATGTACACCGGAAAGAATAAACTTCCCAAAGGTGAAAGAATTATCCATATATGTTCAGTATTTATCGACATTACCTAACACCTTTTTAAACGATTTTATTCGAAGCAGCTGTGTAAAATGTTATTGATCTGTCAAAAGATTCCCTCCGAATAATGAAAAACAACTGTAGAAAGAAGTTCGACATGCAAATTAGCAACAATGACTTCAAAAGTGACGTCGATGCGAAAATCGCATAAAACGGGTGGTTCTGTCGGAACTGTATTCTTGTACCGCTGGTTGTGGGAGAAGCAGTTTGTTGCGTTACCTCATGTCAGCATGCTGAATCAACACAATTTGCAAGAAAGCACCGTGTGGCGAGCCATATGTAAGTCGGAAGCCTGTCAGAGTCAACGGATAGTAGCGTCCGCCATTGGAGTGAGCCTAAGTGTAATTGCACTCTTGTTTAGTCGGTTCCAAGATACGGGAAGTGTTCGACGACATTTTGGTCAAGGTCGTTCACGAGTTACCACCTCAAACGATGATTGTTATTTGTCATTAACAGACCTTGGAACAGTGGTCAAAGTGTCACTCAGCTGCAAAGACAACTTTTAATGGCAACCGTATGAAGCATATCAACACAAACAATTTGTACGCGCCTTCATGCACGTGAATTGTATGCACGTAGGCCAGTTGTTTGTGTCCCACTGACCTCCCGACATCGTATGGCGCGAAGAAACTGGGCTGAAGAACGCTGTGATTGGCGACCCGCTGCATGGAGCCGAGTTCTCTTCTCCGACGAGTCCAGATTCAGCTTAGAGCAGGATAATCGACGACTTCTGATATGCAGAGGACGTGGCACCCGATACAATTCAGTGCATGTCCAAGAAAGATCGCGTTTTGCTGGAGGCGGTGTGCTTGTTTGGGCAGGGTTAAGCGTAGGTGGGTGTACTGACCCGTACGTCATTCGGAATGGGTCCTTGACTGCTCAAAGGTACAGGGACGAAATTCTTAGACCCTTTGTCGTTCTTTACATTGATTCCATCGGCGATTTAGCCCTTTATATGGATGATAACGCCCAATCTCATCGAGCGTGCCTTGTGAATCAGATGCTTGAAGAGGTAACAATGGAGCGTATGGAGTGGCCGGCATGCTCCCCGGATTTTAATCCGATCGAACATGCTTTGGACACATTAGGCAGACGCATTGCTGCTGGACCACAACCTCTGTTGACTCGCCTTCAGTTGACAAATGTCCTTCTTGAAGAGTGGGGAAGAATCCACCGAAGCCTCCTCAACCACCTGATCAATTCAATGCCCCACAGATGTGAAGCCGTCTTGCACGTTCGAGGCGAAAACACACTTATGAGACAGATGGCAAATTTCGTCAATGCTTATTTTTTCTTCTGGAAAAGATATGGGTAATAATGATTTTTATGGCCCCAAGTGTGTTTTCTGAAAATATGATATTTGTTACAGCAAAACATGATTTTTCACCTGTTCAATCCTTTATTTTCTTGTCCCTTTCATAAATATATTTTTATATTGTGCTGCATATTTACCAGCAGTTGTCTGTTCTCGCTATATCACCTGCTCCCCTAGTTTTGTTGAGCAATGTATATCATTAGTATTAGTTATAGTATTAAGGTTTCCAGATTTTGATTAGTTTCTGGAGAGCCATAATCATACTTTCTACACAATATTTCAAATGGGTTATATTAGCTCTGTCAGAATTGAATCATAATTTCTGTTTTTTGCACACAAGTCACCCATTTTTAAAACGAATACATTCGCCTTAATTATACAAATGTTTATTTTGATAGCATCTCAATCATTAAGGAAAGATTACTATCCTAAATCAATCAACTGTTTTTGTTTGTACTGTAAAGTAACACAAGGCAAATTAATTGTTCCATGAATCTCTTTTAAATCAATGAGTAAAATCTAATAGAATTGTTGGCAGTACATTATTCGGGGAAAATATATTATATAGCAGAATACTAGACATTTCAGGTCAAAATATACATCCAAAACGTAATGTCATACAGTTACTGTTAAGGGGAGGTAAAGGCTCCATTAGAAGACATGTATTTTGGGAACTATTTGCACTAGAAGGCTGAAATTCCACATGCTTCTTTCCCTATGCACGCTACATTCACTGGGCTAGAATTATTGCAAACTATGAAAATTTGAAAAAGTTACAAATGTTTAATTTTTGAATTTTATTTTCTATCATAAATTTAAGTAAAAATAATATTTTTAAGCCTTTTTTATGATCAAACTTAATTAATTTAGTTCAGTAGCTTACTAGTACTTAGCCTAATAATACCCAGTCAAACATAAATCTTTATCCATTCAGGAGAAAAGAAATGTGTACCTAAATGACAGAAAACAAGAATTGCGGGAAATGAAGAAAAAGTAAAAAGCTGTGAATTAACATTTGTTTATTACATTTCACTAACATTAAAAAGTTCCTGGGCTGTAACATGTATTTCCTCTTTGCTCTTCGTGTAGTCTCTTCCTCCTTCTCTTGATTCTGTCTTCCTTAATCATTTCTTGAGGGTGTACCGTCAAAATAACCCGGGAAAATAACCCGCGTCGTAATAGCCCAGTCAAAACAACCCGGCGTCTAAAAAACCCAGCGTCACAATAACCCCGCGTTAAAATAACCCGTTACAAAAATAACCCAACGTCACGAAAACACAGCGTGAAAAAAAAACCGTTACAAAATAACCCTGCGACACAATAACCCCAGGTCACAATCATTGTGCATCAGAATTAGCCACGTCATAATAACCCACGACTTAATAACCAACGACTTAATAACCTATCTCATGAAACTAACTTAGTCCATACTCACTTTTTGGAAGGAATCGGCGTCCGGGGTCAAAGGTCTCCCCATACAATTGTTTCATAAAATCTAGTTTTCAATTTAGAACCACCAAATTTGGTATACAATTTAATGGCACGCTAACTTAGACGGTAGTTGGTTTTGGGAACGGGTCGGGGCTCGGGGTCAATGGGCACCCCATACAAACGTTTTGGTAAAATCTACAGTTTTCAATTTAGAACCACCAAATCTGGTATACATTCTCATGGTACTCTAACGTAGACATTAGATGGTTGTGGCACCGAATCGGGGCCCGGTGTCAAGGGGGACCCATACGAAATTTTCGTAAAATCTACAGTTTTCAATTTTGAATCAACAAATTTGGTATACAATATCATGGTACTCTAACTTAGACGGTAGATGGATTTGGGAACGGGTCGGGGCCGGAGTCAAGGGGGCCCCATACAAAATTTTCTATAAATCTACAGTTTTCAATTTAGAACCAACAAATTTGGTATACAACTTCATGGTACACAAACTTAGAGGGTAGATGGTATTTTGGAACGGGTCGGGGTCAAGAGATATACAAAATTTTCGAAAAATCTACAGTTTCCAATTTAGAACCAATAAATTTGGTATACTACCTAATGGTACTCTAACTTAGACGATAAATGGATTTTCAAACAATTTGGAGCCCGGGGTAAAGGGGCCCCAAATACAAAATTTTCGTAAAATCTACAATTTTCAATTTAGAATCACCAAATTTGGTATACCTTCTCATGATGCTCTAACTTAGACGGTAGATGGATTTTGGAACAAGTAGGGGCCCGGGGTCAAGGGGCCTCCATACAACATTTTCGTAAAATCAAAATCTTCAGTTTTCAATTTCGAACCTCAAAATTTAATATACATCTCATGGAACTCTAACTTAGACGGTAGATGATTTTTGGAAAAGGTCGGGGCTCAGGGTCAATGGTCCCCCAATACAAAATTTTCTTAAAATCTACAGTTTTCAATTTAGAACCACCAAATTTGATATACAATCTCATGGTACTATAACTTGGACGATAGATAATTTTTTAAACAGGTCGGGGTCAAGCCCCCTAAAATTTTCGTAAAATCTACAGTTTTCAATTCAGAACCACCAAATTTGGTATACCATCTCATGATGCTCTCACTTAGACGTTAGATGGATTTGGGAACAAGTAGGGGCCTGGGGTCAAGGATCCCTATACAAAATTTTCGTAAAATCTACAGTTCTGAATTTCGAACCTCGAAATTTAATATACATCTTATGAAACTAACTTAGTCCATAGACGCTTTTTGGAAGGAATCGGCGTCCGCGGTCAAGGGTCTCCCCACACAAATTTTTCGTAAAATCTAGTTTTCAATTTAGAACCAACTAATTTGGTATACGATCTCATGGTACTCTAACTTTGACGATAGATGCATTTTGGAACAAGTTGGATCCCGGGGTCAAGGGCCCCTCGTACAAAACTTTCGTAAAATCTACAATTTTCAATTTAGAACTACCAAATTTGGTATATCATCTCATGGTGCTCTAACTTAAACAGTAGATGGATTTTGAAACAAGTAGGGCCCGGGGTCAAGGGGCCTCCATACAAAATTTTCGTAAAATCTACAGTTTTCAATTTCGAACCTCCAAATTTAATATACATCTCATGGAACTCTAACTTAGACGGCAGATGGTTTTTGGAACCGTTCGGTGCCGAGGGTCAAGTGTCCCCTGATACAAAATTTTCGTAAAATCTACAGTTTTAAATTTAGAACCTCCAAATTTGGTATACATCTCATGGTACTCTAACTTAGACAGAGATGGTTTTTGGAACCGGTTAAGGCCCGGGGCTACCGACGCAAACTTTTCGTACAATCTACAGTTTTCAATTTAGAATCAACAAATTTGGTATACAATCTCATGGTACTCTAACTTAGACGGTAGATGATTTTGGGAACGGGTCGGGGCCCGGGTACATGCAAAATGTTGGTAAAATCTACAGTTTGCAATTTAGAACCACCAAAGTTGGTATACAACCTCTTGGTACACAAACTTAGACGGTAGATGGTTTTTTTGGGACGGGTCGGGGTCAAGAGCCCCCTCCCATACAAAATTTTCGTAAAATCTACAGTTTCCAATTTAGAACCAATAAATTTGTTATACTACCTAATGGTACTCTAACTTAGACGATCAATGAATTTTGGAACAATTTGGTGCCCGGGGTCAAGGGGCCCCACATACAAAATTTTAACTTAGACGATAGATAGTTTTTTAAACGGGTCGGGGTCAAGCCCCCCCAAAATTTTCGTAAAATCTACAGTTTTCAATTTACAACCACCAAATTTGGTATACCATCTCACGATGCTCTAACTTAGACGTTACATGGATTTTGGAACAAGTAGGGGCCCGGGGTCAAGGGTCCCTACACAAAATTTTCGTAAAATCTACAGTTCTGAATTTCGAACCTCCAAATTTAGTATACATCTCATGGAACTCTAACTTAGACGGTAGATGGTTTTTGGAACCGGTCGGGGCCCAGGGTCAAGGGTCCCCAAATACAAAATTTTCGTAAATTCTACAGTTTTTAATTTAGAACCACCTAATTTGGTATACGATCTCATGGTACTATAACTTAGACGATAGATAGTTTTGGAACGGTTCAAGGTCAAGCCCCCGCCCACCCGCCCTGTACAAACTTTTTGTAAAATCTACAGTTTTCAATTTAGAACCACCAAATTTTGTATAGAATCTCATGGTACTATTACTTAGACGTTAGATAGTTTTTGGAGCAGGTCGGGGTCAAGAGCCACCCCCTCCCATGCAACATTTTCATAAAATCTACAGTTTCCAATATAGAACCAATAAATTTGTATACTACCTAATAATACACTAACTTAGACGGTAGATGGGTTTTGGAACAACTTGGGGCCCGGGGTCAAGGGGCCCCGAAACAAAATTTTCGTAAAATCTACAATTTTCAATTTAGAACCACCAAATTTGGTATACCATCTCATGGTACTCTAACTTAGACGGTATATGTTTTTGGAAGGGATTCGTGCCCGGGGTCTATGGGCGCCACACACATTTTCGTAAAATCTATAGTTTCCAATTTAGAACGACCAAATTTTGGTATACTACATCAATGTGTTCTAACTTAGAGCGCAGAAGGAAAGGGTCGAGTGCCGGGGTGAAAATAAATCCAAAAATTACATTTCTTACTCTTAAGAACTGCAACCCAAATCAGCACTTCAATACCCCACCTACGGTCTAAGTTAGATCCCGTAGATAACAATAAAGTGAAAAAATATGCGGTTAATGGTGTATTAAAAACACAAATTAATAAACGTTAGCTTTCACCGCCAACGGGTACCCTATCAGGCAGAAAAACAATGTAATGTAAATAATGTAAATTATTTTTTGTTTCGTATAATTAAATTAACTAAATCAAAAAGTTTAAATAAGTTTACTGGAAATTTACGGAAATATTTTTTCATTCATTAACTTTCACCCGCTGAACTTGGTGATTCTACAAATAGTAATATTTACCCGTAAAATAGCAGGTACTCCTGCTTGTGGGAACTAAAGATAGTGTTACACTTTTAGTCAGGTACAAAACAATAATTATAAAGCCCTAGGCCTGCGCCTTATTAGCAATTTTCAGTCCACCGTGCTAATTTTCATAAGGTTTGCATAGAACTCCAAGATTTTAGCAGTGCGCTTTATTGAGGTTGAAACTATTAAGCAGTCCCTAGGCTTAGGCTTTTTGATAGTTTTCAGTCCTCCGAGCTGATATTTATATAGATTTCAAAGAAAATCAAATTAATTCTGTTGAAATTTTACTCAAGCACAAGACATTAATAGATACGCCCGAGGCCTAGGCATATGCATTTTTAGTAATTTTTTAATGCCGTGATCATATTAGCTTTTCATGACAAATCAATTTAAGAGTGTTACGCTTATTAAAATTTTTTAAAAGGCTTAGGCCTAGCGGCCGATAATTATTACTTGGTGCCTAAGTGAAAGCGCAACATTATTAGCTTGATTTATTTTGCAAACCTTATAAATATGAGCACAGCGATTAAAAGTTACTAAAGAGTCATTGTAAGTAATATTTTTTGACCGAGTGCAAGTGCAATTTACGAAATGTCGCCAGGTCAAAATGTCTAAAGTAACAATGAAATTTGATATATTTCTTTTTTCTTTTGATTTCAGTTTTGACACTTGTATTAAGTTTTGAAAACATTTATTTTACCTATTTTTTATCTTCATTGCGCTTTTAACAGAATTTCTTACCAATGTTTTGGGCATTTCATTTTGTGTGGTTACTTGTTTTTATGTTTTGGGCATTTTGCCTTGTATGGGTATTATTGTTATGTTTTGGTTATTTTATTTTCTGTGGTGGTTGTAATTTCTACAGGATGAATAGGGAAACTGTTAACACTCACGATGCCTACCTGCTTACATTTTTTTTAAATACAGCACATGTGTTTGTATTGATTTATACACCTTACTCTTTAATCAACTCCAAGTTTCTTTAAATATTAACTTTTTTTCAGAGCCTTCTGTTTCCTCTACCTAGCGTTTTCGGCTCCGCAATTTTATTTCTTGGTTTTAAAAAAATTTCCTTATTATTACTCTATTTTCTCATGTAAATTCTTTATGTAAGATATGTCTATTGTATCGAAGGATTTTGCAATTATATATGAAGCCCTGTTGCTGAAGTTAAATAATATTTCCAACTAAAACAGCGCAGTTCAAACATTTTCCTGCTGTTAACTGAAAAAATGAAAACAAAAACAACAAATCTGGGCAATGGTTGAGGCATCAGACAGTACTTACTAGTAACCAGGCAACGTTTTGAGGAAGAATGAGCTTAGGAATTTCTAACTCCAACAAAGAATAATAACCGCACTGTATCCCTCCCCATTCCCTAGTGCCGGCCTTTGGAAGTCTTGAAAGAGAAGACCTGAGGACACATCTGTATCCTAATTGCCTGAGAATCCGAGACAAGCTCCTGGTGTCGTAGTAAAAAAACACACTTCCTACTTCGCGTAAATTGCTTGGATGGTAATGCCAACGAACAAAGTTCTGCTCTGGCATTGGATTTCTGTTGCTTTTGATGGAATACCTTTCCTCTGGGGTTCACCGCTTTCAGTATAGGCTTCAGGACACACGGGAATACGCCCCAATGTAAAACACCCGTTTCACGGCAATTAACAACAATTAGCGAAAGCGAGGTGCGGTACAGGAAATAAGTCAAGTAAGACGGATCTGAACTTAGAAAGTCGGGGGAAGGTGTTGTATGAAAAACTGTTTTTGGCTTACACACCATTCTGCACGTAAGGACGTAGGTCGTCTTTTTAATACGTCACGGGGTAAACAAACTGTTTTTCAGTATAACAGTTTTCTTTCATACGCATGGTGCAGCACAGAAAACAGTTTGAATTTATTTTTTAGATTTACAATGGCGCCTACCGGCCCAGAGTACAGCGGCCTAGTCCGCCCCTGGTAATTGGCGTCCTGATGCTTGGCATCCGTTGATCCCCCGCTTGGAGCGTCCTTGCTGTAAAATACATGTACCTCTGCGTTTTGGAAAAACAAAAGATAAGATGCCGATCCCTAAACTTGTACTCTTCTTGTGACCGCAGGTACCAAAATCTTGAACTTCGCCTAAACCCTAACTGGAGGAACAGGCCTCACGTGATCGTCTGTATTCTGAGTGTTTTATTGAATAGTTGCTCATCAGTTCGTAGTTGACTGGCGAACAGAGAACTTACTTGTTGAAATATTTGTTGTGCGTTGTTAAGTGATAATAGTGGATATGGCATTCTAAATATTTTGGAAAGGGAAAGCATTGTTTTCCGAAGGCATTATGAAGGTGAAGTATGCAACATAGTTAACTCCCATCAAGGAAATGATTTGCTGAAATAGAAAGGGTATTTATTTTGCCATAACAGAGTGCGTGGAGATTTATGGCATTGGCACTGTATTGAGAGAAATTATGGAAACTGTACTGGCTTTGCTAGTACTATTTTTATTGGAGATGAAGACAGGAGGCGCAATGAGAAACCACATAATCATGCTCCAAGACCGGAGAAACGTGATGTTGCTGTTGCAAGAGCGCAAGTAAAAGAACAAGCGAGAAATACGGACGAATCCCCTGCACAAATTATTCAAACCGTGACAACTTCAATGGCTACAGTAAATGCAGGTTACATGCCTAATATTGATGCACTAAGGCAAGTTGTAAAACGAATACGAAGAGAAGTCATGCCTGCGGAGCCTACGACTTTAGAAGGGATCGATGCCCCAACAGATTTACAGGAAAGAGATGGTGCAAAATTTCTTGGCAGAGACAGCGCATTTGGAGATTAAATAATTATTTTTATTTTAACAGAAAATAATTTACGAAAGCTTAAAGAAGCATCCCTCTGCATTTTTGAAACTTGCCGAAACCTATTTAGGCAATTATATACCATTCATGCTATGTTTGGAACGAATCCAGAGATACAAAGATTTGTCCCACTAGTTTATGGGTTACCTTCCAACAAGAATGAAGAGTATCATATTATACAAGTTTTTGCAGGATTTACATGACTGTGCATCAGATTATGATATTCAGCTTGCACCACAATACGTATAATGATAGATTTTGAAATAGCTATTAATATAATGCTGCCAAAAAGGAATTCTTGAAGGACACAAAAATGTTGTTGGTTTCACCTCGGAAAAAATGTGCAGAGGAATATCTATCCTCTGGCATAGCCTACAAATATGGGGAAAACAGTGAGTTTGCTCTCAAAGTCAGACATTTGCAAGCACTCGCATTTCTTTAATCTGATGAAATTCCAGCTGCTTTTGAAGAAGTAAAATCAATTTTACTAGAATATGCAGATTCTGTAGTTCAGTTGTTTGAGGAAAATTATGTTCTTGGAAAATTTCGTGGAAGCAGAAGAAGCAATCTGAGCAGAAGCCCTCCGCTTTTCCCACCAACAATTCGGTCAGTAAGTGAAAACAATTTACTTGGCTTTCCCAGAACACAAAACGAATTTGAAGGATGAGACAGACGCTGGAATACAATTCTGGGAGAGAAAAAACAGGGACTGTATAAAATAATCACTGAAATTACGAAACAGCAGAGAACAACTACGGCTAAAATCGAAAGAGTGATATCACAGATTCCAACAAATCCACCTAGAAGAGAAACGCAAGCAAGATAAAAAGGAATTTCAACTTCTTTGGCGCACAGAGACAATGTCAATGTGCTAGACTTTTTAAGAAGTATTTCTTATATTTCTACCCTTTCCTAAAATATGCTGGTATTTTTCACTAATTGAATTATACCTTTTACTAACTTGTATTTAAATTTTCCAAGAATGTAATTCTGCCGAAGATGCAAGAATGTAAAACACAACGCAAAATTTAAAAAGGCAAAATTTTCAAAATAGCATGTCACAAACATAAAATGTCAAAAAGTAATCGAAAAGGTGAAACAAATAAAAATTTAAAATGCAATCAAAAGTCACAAGCATAACAAAAATGCGAAACGTTATGTAACAAGCACAACACAAAATAAAACAAATGCCAAATCATAAAAAAGAAATGCACACGCTATGTAAAATGTACAAAATAAAATAAATGTCATATTCACATATTCATAAGGATTGCATGACAAGTCAAGTTAATAATGAGCTTTTACTTAGTCTGCAAACAATAATTATTAGCCTCTATCCCTTTTTAAAAATCTTTAATAAGCGCAACAATATTAACCTGACTTGTCATCACAGATAATCGATATGACCATGTCATACAATTACTTAAAAAACTTGTGCCTAAGCCTAATGGCTGTTTATAGTTTTGTACTCGAGTAACAGCGCAACACAATAAACTTGACTTTCTATGAAAATGTTATGTATATGAGCACGGTTGATTGAAAACTGATCAAAACGTTGTACCATAACCTTGGCATGCTATCGAAACCTTATGAATACGTCTGACTAAAAATTCCTAAAAAAAGGTTAAAAATAAAAAAAAATTCCTAAGATCTTGTAATTAAGGTTTTGTGGCAGAGTAAAACTGCAACATTTATAACTTGACATGTTGTGTTAACGTTGTCAATATGAGCACGGCTGATTAAAGATTTCAAGAAATAGCCTTTGGGATTAATGTGTTGTAACTGTGTAAAAGTGTAACATTATGTTTATTTTCTATATGAACCAAACTACGAGCTGAAATGGCCCATCTATGTATACGTATCCTTCAACCATATACCGAAACGCTGACAAGGTGAAAACAAAAGTGCAATTTTGTATGGTCCCCTAACATTTTATGGCCAGCCTACATGGAAGTGGACACGTTGATATAAACGTACTTTTCATACGGCTCCATAACAAATAGCAATGGACACGTCGCAATCTTTTTTTTAGTTGGGGGTTTACGGACGACCACCGTGGTCAATTCAGTGAGCTACAAGCAGTCGGCCGTTCCTAATTTTGTGCCACTGATTCCTGGAAAGGGGGACAGCCAGTGCCAGAAGTCAATCACAAAGTCTATGACTCACAGGGATTCAAACCAGGATATTTCTCGACGAGTGGTCAGAAGCCAGCGCTTAGACCACTGCGCCAACGTAGCGACTGACGTTGAAATTCATTCTTCATACGGCCCCAAATGCTCTTAGTGACATATTAGATTGAACTAGGCGCAAAGAAATCATTAATATAATTTGTACTAGCAGGGATACCAGGTATACGCCAGGTACATATTACTATTTGTGGAATCACCAAGTTCAGCGGGTGAAAGTTAATGAATGAAAAAGATATGCCTGTAATTTTCCTGTAAACTTATTTTAAATGATTTGATTTAGTTCATTTAATTTTACGAAACAAAATAGAAAGGAAAAGGAATGGAAATACTTACCTTCGAGGAGATATCTATAGAATTGCCGTACATCTGGCATGTGCTTCCGAGAATCCCGCCACACAGAAATGCAATGTACCTATGTGATGTCGCATGCATACGACTTGACATTGGCATTGATCATCTTTTTATTACCGTTTTGAATTTTGAATATCTGGAACTCTCTATTTACTTTACATTATGTTTTTGCCTGAAAAGCTACCCGTTGGTAGTGAAAGCTAAATTATTTTAATTTGTGTTTTTAATACACCATTAACCACATATTTTTGCACATCATTGTTATTTACGGTCTCCAACTTAGACCGTTGGTTGGTTAGTTGGTGGTTTATGGCGTAAGGGCCTCAAAGGGCCAAAGAGCGCCTTAGACTGTAGATAAGGGCATTGGAGTGCTGAATTGTGTTGCAGATCATAATAGTAAAACATGGAATTTTCACGAAAATTTAGTATGGGGCCCACTGGACCCCTTGTCCCGATCCCTTCCAAAAACCGTGTACCGTCTAAGTTAAAGTACCTTGAGATAGTATACCATATTTGGTAGTTCTACATTGAAAACTGTAGATTTTACGAAACTTTTGTATGGGGGCCATTTGGCCCTGAGCCCCGACCTCTTCTAAAAACCGCATAAGGTCTAAGTTACGGTTTCATGAGATAGTATACCAAATTTGGTTGTTATAAATTGGAAACTGTAGATTTTACGAAAGCTTTGCATGGATGGGGGGCTCTGACCGCCCTGGTACCGAACCCTTCCAAAAACCGTTTACAGTCTAAGTTAGAGTTTCATGAGATAGTATTCCAAATTTCCTGGTTCTAAATTGAAAACTTTAGATTTTACTAAAATTGTGTGTGGGGGACCCTTGACCCCGACACCTTCCAAAAACCTTCTACGGATTAAGTCAGAGTACCATGAGATAGTATACCAAATTTGGTGGTTCTAAATTGAAAGCTTTAGATTTAAAAAAATTGTATGGGGTACCTTGACCCCGGGCCTCGAGCCCTTACAAAAAACACATATGGTCTAAGTTAGAGTTCCGTGAGATAATATACTAAATTTAGTGGCTCTAAATTAAAAACTATAGATTTTACAAAAATTTTGTGTCGTGGCCTCATGACCCCGGGCCCCGACCCCTTCCAAAAGCCTTCTACTGTCTACGTTAAACTACCATGAGATAGTATACCAAATTTGGTAGTTCTTAATCCAAAACAGTTGATTTTACGAAAATTTTGTGTGTGTGACGGTAGGGGGGGGGTGTTCTTAGACCCCAGGCTCCGCCCCGTTCCAAATACCCTCTACAGTCTAAGTTAGAGTTTCATGAGATAGTATACCAAATTTGGTGGTTCTAAATTGAAAACTGCAGATTTTACGAAAATTTTGTATGAAAGGGGGGGGGGGGGCATCTGAACCGTTCCAAAAACCGTCTACCGTCTAAGTTATCGTACCATGAGATTATACACCAAATTTCGTTGTTCTAAATTGAAAACTACAGATTTTGCGAAAATTTGGTAAAGGGGCCACTTGTCCCCGGGGTCCGACCCCTTAAAAAAAGCATCTACATTCAAAGTTAGAGTACCATGCGATAGTATATCAAATTCGGTAGTTCGAAAGTAAAAACTGTAGATCTTACGCATATTTTGCATGGGGGCTCCTGTCCCCGGGCGCCTACCCCTTCCAATGGCCATCTGCGGACTAAGTTAGAGTACCATGAGATAGTATACCAAATTTGGTGGTACTAAATTCAAAGCTGTAGATTTTACGAAAATGTTTTTTGGGGACACCTTGACCCCGGGTCCTGACCCTTTACAAAAACCACATACGGTCTAAGTTAGAGTTCCATGAGATAGTATACCAAATTTCGTGGTTCTAAATTTAAAAAAAATGTAGATTTTACGAAAATTTTGTATGGAGGCCACTTGACCCCGACCCCCTTCCAAAATCCCTCTACAATTTAAGTTAAAATTTCATGAGATAGTATACCAAATTTTGTATTTCTAAATTGAAAACCGTAGATTTTACGAAAATTGTGTATGCGGGGTGTAGGGCCACGACCCCTTTCAAAAACCGTCTACGGTCTAAATGGGAGTACCATGAGGACATTTTCTGGACCATGTCGACATTATGACCGTGTCGACATTATGACCGTGTCGACATTATGACCCTGTCGACATTGTGACCGTCGACATTATGACCGCCACCGCACAAGCAAATTTAATAGAGAGAAATGTTTGCTCGCCCCACGTACCTCGTAGCGGAAGTATCGGTCCCTTACGTAGTGACGTCATTGTAAAGGACGGGTAGACCGTCGATACTTGGTCGATACAACTGAAGCACTTGCGGGAGAAGTGGTGTGAACAATTTTAAATTCGAATTCGTTTTCAATTTGAAAACTTACAGCCAAGATGGAATGTAAAAAAAAAAAAAAGCGTCAACAATACCCGCACAAAAAACTGACATCCATGTGAATATTTTATTTATTGTAAACCAAGATTTTAAAGTAAATAAGTATAATTTTTTTCAAATCTATTTAATCTAAACAGGATATTTACTGGCTTAAGGAAATGTGCAAGGATAGCGATTATAGCTTTTAAATTTAATTATATGTAACTGTAGCACTGTCGTCCTTAAATAAATTCGAGAGAAAGAAAAAACACCATAACATTATGTTAGTAGCACCTCATAAAGAAATCCCTTTATGCCGAACAAATCAAAACTTCAGCAACATTAAAGGAACTCGCTTAATTAAAAAGCCAGAAATTAATTCTATTAAATGCTCCGTTGTTATTTGTAATTAAACGCTTAATAGAAAAGTTAAAATTATATATTTTCAAATTATTTTTCTTTCTTTTCGTCATATTTTAATCGCTAATTTTTGAGAACTGTAAAAATCGGCACCTTATTTAATGCAAAGAAATGCTTCCCTCACTCACTTTGCCATGTTCCTTAGGTAACTAGTTTAACCGGTATTCCTTTCTTGGGTTGGTAAGACATTTTTTCCTGAGGATTTGGAATTTAGTCCAATACTAAAGTGGAAAACAAACGTCTGAAGTGGAAAATAAATTCATTTTGCTTTTCGTTGCTATTAGAAGAAAAAAAAACGAGTTTTTCTCAGATTTTAACTATGGGTTATTTTGACGTCGGGTTATTTTTGCCCCGGGTTATTTTTCTAACAGGTTATTTACGTTGGGTTATTTTGACGTCTGGTTATTTTTGCCCCGGGTTATTTTGCTAACGGGTTATTTACGTTGGGTTATTTTGACGTGGAGTTATTTTGACTGGGAGATTTTGACGCGGGTTATTATTTCCGGGTCAATTTGACATGTAACCTTTCTTGAGCTGCTAACTCTTCCTTCCGCAACTGCTCTGCGTCAGCTCCACAGTCCGTAAAACCTAGCTCTTTCAATACTTCCAGTCTCCCAATATTTCCATCATTGAAAGTCAACAAGGCATCATGAACCCCAACTTTAATTGTGTTTTTACCAACAAACATATTTTTGAGTATTCTACTCCACACTATGTTGTTCAATGACTCGTTGACATTCGGCGTTTTATCATGAAGGCATTTTTTCAGAAGATCAGAATGAGCGTGTGCTTGAAATATAGGACTTTTGACATCCATTACAGCACTTATAATCGAGTTCTTGTGAGTATAAGGCTTTTGTGTAACTCAGCCACCCTACATTTACAGCCAGTATCTGGTAGTGGTGTTGGGCATAATTTAGGGTTTGGGTCATCATCCGTGGAGTAACAGTGGAAGTAAATAGCCCAAACAGCTCTTTTATTATTAGTCAAGTCATTCACATTATTTCTAATTGCATTCCTATAGAATGACTGAAGTTGATAAATTTCTGTGTCTGTTAGCCGCCCGACACCTTTTATTGGCTTCTTATCAGACAGTAGAGTGCGGCCAAGATTGTGTTTGAGTTGTTTGCGTAAGCGAGTTCCCATTCTCTTCTGGACATGACCTACACATTCCAGTTTTTCTACTGACGAATCACCATATGGTTTACTCTACACCACTGCACTGTAAGAACAGGTGTTACCATCCCCTAAAAACTTTGTATAGCGAACTCCCCTTTTATCTAGGGATCGTTGTCATACGGCGACTGCAGCAACTGTCTCCATGCTCCCACTGCACCCCTCATAGTTTTTTAGAAAATTAGGTTCATGAGTAGTTGTCTTTTCTGGATCTTTTTTTGTGTTTTCGCATCCACTGCAGTATTTAGTGAGTACTTAAACGTCCAAAACGTTTCAAGTATCTACAGAAGTTACTGTGCAAGAAGCATTTTTTGAGAGAAACCCCCTCTTCTGCAAAGTCCCATCATAGGCTATAGGTATATCTGCATAATTTTCATTTTCCTCCACTGCTCCTTAAGTGTCTTTTTTCATTGACTTTTCAGCTAAAATAGCTAAAGCATCTCTAACAGTTTCATTATATTTACTAGCATGGGTGCTAGGCTTGGGCAGATTCATCATCATACATAACACCTTTCCTGCTTCAGGTCCCTTTCCAACACATCGCAAACCATAAAACAGCCTAATATTTATTTAAAAAAAGTTATTTGTTCTGCAAACATTTGAATTCCAGAATTCAGTTACAAAGTTACAATCACTGTCTAAGCATTTTATGACTAATTTGCAGGCTAAACCATTTCGGCTATGTCCTCTTCCTACTAAACTTGAGACCCGCACTTTTTACAGGCAGAACTGTTAGTAAACACTAAAGATAATATTTCAAAAGATAAAATTATATTACTATCTGATGAACTGCACTGATCAAACTGTCCAAAACTGGCACATAGTTTCTTTTTAGAGGCACTTACTACTGGAGAGGGGTTAGAAGTAGGTTTACTTGTTCTGGAGAAGAAGGACTTTTATTCTTAGGCATACAAGTTTCACAGTTGCTGTTGTGGTAGTATAACCTCAAGGGTAGATTTGTTGAAATTCAGTAAACGGCTAGAGGTCTACATGACAACTGTTGTTTGTTAGCATCAGTGTTGCCACCATTCATTTTCCTAAATATTCAATACAACATTAAATTATTATTATATATGCGTGCTATATTATGCTACATTCTGTGTATCAGTACACTCTCTACGTAAACATTGTACAAAATAACTATAAATGTAAATATGCAGTCACCCTAGCTACTTTGAACGAAACTGAGGAAACGAAGAACGTGTTGAAGAATTTTTAAAATTCGGTAAAATATCTTTCCAATAATAAAATCTCCAGTGTTTTGTTATCACCTTGCTCAGAAAATACCAAATTTTAATAAAATGCAAAAAAACTAAAATGTAAAATTTGGACCATTTTCACCCTTCAACTCCCCTTAAGAAATAAATTTCACAATGACCAGCGATACGGATCCTGCGGCCTTGTCTTCAAAGATTAATGCACACCCTGAATCACACTATAGATTGTGCATCAGTGGGGATCTCTGAAGTCTTTGTATTCCTCTCCCCCGAAGACGAGGGGGTCACAGAGATTAATACACAGAAAAAAAGGGCAAAACACTCTCAACCATTCAACAAATTGGAACGGTCTTGAGAGTCTACCTTTAAATACCCAAAAGGTTCGCTCCCTCTTTCACACACTGTCAAATTTAACAGAACAACAAGTAACACTAGTATACCATTGCTGTTCCGAAAGCTGGCACTTTCCACTCGCCTTGTCAATTGAAAAAACTCACAGCTCCAAAGTGGGTTAAAAGGAAATCAAAAAGGAGAAAGATCATCCTCCCAGTAAGGAAAAATAAATTTTCATATTTATTTCCAGTGCCAGAGCGCACCATTTTTTTAACAAAATGGTATCACATAAAAGTAAATCTTTAATCTTAGATTTAACTTTAACAACGTCACACTGAGAATAACAAAGAAAAGCATTAGAACCATTACACTATGAATGTCAGTAAACTACTAGGGAAAACGTTTAGTATACACAATAAGAAAATAAATGGACAGCGTAAAATAGAAATGTAGCCAATTTTGTAAGGTCTAAGAATATCCAAAGAAATCTATACTTTGAATTAATATCTAAGTTACTGTTTAACTTCTTAGCTACCTTTTTACCTGCTGCTAACTTTGCAGCCTTATCTGCCATGTAATGTCATTACACCGAAAAGACAAGTACTTATCACGGTGAATAGAAACAAAAGGCGCAATCTTAAAGGGAAAATTAACTGGAAATCTTAAATACACCCTAAAAATATAGCCTAGAAATAAGCAAGTGAATTACTTTTTTCATTAACGTTTCACTACTTATTTGCTTTTTTCCCTGCTGCTTTTGCTTCAGACTCAGCATTTAAGTTAAGTGTTAATAGCATTGTAAGGTAAGCCAATGTTAGTGATGACAAACGAAAGTAACAACGTTGAAATGAGACGACAGATAAGAACAGCCCTTAATTAAATAGTTGCGATACGATTAAATAAGATTGATAACTACTTATTAAATTTATGTCGGCGATCAAATATTAATCACTACCGTATGAAGTAACTCACGAAAAGTAAATTAACAATCACTGATAAAAATGTAAACACTATAGTAGATAATAACATGGAAAATTAAAAGCGCAATTAAATGAAACTAAATCAGCCTATACTTTGAGCAACTAAAGATAGACTAAAAATAAGCAGTACAGTAAACAATGTCAAAAACTAATTATTTCTTCTGTTGATGATCAAATTTTGGTAATTTTTGTCTGCCATTTTGTCCTTAATATTTTTTCCCCCATCATTCTTATTTTCAATCACAACACTCTTATTACTATACACTTCCATACTACCATCATGTTTTTTCCCAAACTTGTCTGAATCTTCTCTTTTTTTTCCATCAGAATTAAATTTTCTCAAATAGTAACCAGTGAGGTTAAAAACTAGAGTGGGAGTGGGTTAAAGACTCGTAAAAATATCTCTCCTTTTTTGTAAGCAGTGACCGCAAATTAGGGACTGGTAACTGCTGGAATTCTTGTAAGAAACTTATATGCTTATGCAGCATTTATTTCAGTTCTTCCCTAAATGTATTATAATTTCGAATACAGTTTATGATTGCTTTCTTTTTTGAAGAGCTGTTTTGTTCTTTGAGAAAAGAATCTCCATATTTATGCCGCAAAAGTTATGTTTCTATATTTTTGAGTTGCCATTTAAAGGCGATATATTCTTCAAGCTTCAGTTCACAGAAAGCACACATTGAGTGATCACCGAATTTTCACAGAAAGGCTTTCAAGAGAATCAGTTCTTCATAAGAAGTTAGTGGTTCAGTTGTACGAACTCTTTTGGGAAAATTTCAGGTTCATGCGAGTTTGCGAAAGGTCAAATTTTGGAAGTACCATCCGTTCGGAAACGGTGAAAATAGTGAGTTCTGAGTTTTCGTATGTCTTTCGAAATTAATGTCTACCTGGTCTAGTGTCAAACTGGCGAATCAACATGTTTGAGAAAAAACTGTAAACGTCAGAGGAAGGTGGACTTCAGAGATGATCGACAGGTTCATCTCTTTGCATAAATGAAGTAGGGTTTCGCAGTTGACCGCACTGTATATATGGATCACCAGAGTTATAGTCCCGCACGCTGGCACCTACAAGTTACAAGGGCAGTCGTCATTTAAGCCATCCACTTGTAACAACAGTCACTCGAGGTATGTGACGACTATCTGTATGCAAAAGCATGAAAACTGTACGATATGAGATCGGGATCTGTTTGGTTTTTCTCATGAATCAGGTTATACAGTATTCTCTGTGGTGACGATTGTTGTGACCATGTTTGTCGTCAGCAGCATGAGGCTACAGATTTCTAATTCATGGAATCTAATACTCATGATAGTTGATAGTGAATTCGTAATGTCGGGCATATTTAGATGGACAATTTTAGAACATGATGAATGTCAACGTTGGCTACCAGCACAGATTTCCAAAGACAACATACACTCCACAGTATTCTGCCTCGTGCCACTGTGGAAGTACCATGATGACTACATCATGAGGGCTGCTTTTATTCTCCTAGTTCCATGATGACAACGTCATAAGTGCTGCTTTATACAAACATTATTCGTCGAACACAATACGGTTATGGAACATTTCAAAGATCCTACAACTCTCCTGATTTCAAAACAAACGAAAAGCTGAGGAATTTTGTAGAACTCTAGTATAAGGAGCAGCATTTCATAAGAAAAACGTAGACATTGACAAAAGCCTCTCCTTGACAAATGTCAACCCCGCCTTCTCGTGGTGCATCCTGTCCCCACTAAAGGGGCTCTGACGACCACCAATAGCGGTATAATAATACCATCGGGATTAGAAAAAAATGCTATCCCACACTCACCAACCCGCTTGGCTAGCGTGGTGAGTTATGTCCAAACCCCTCTAAAACGACTCCACAACTTAAATCTAGGCCCTCAATCTCCGGCAGCTGGAATGTACCAGGCCAAGGAGCTGGGAAAAGCGCCAGTGCAACATGAAGGCAGGGGGTGCTAAGAATCACCGGAGGACCGGACTAGGCTGCCATTTGATGCTGACCTTAGCTACGTATAATGGACGCGCCCTATCTTTTGATTCAAGGCTTCTTGAATTGGAAGAGGAACTACAAAGGATCAAGTTGGACATCGTCGGGCTAAGTGAGGTAACGACAAAAGGAGAAGATCGCATTGAACTGAAAATCGGACATCTCTTCTACTATCGTGGGACAGATAGTGGCAGAACTAGTGGTGTTGGATTTATAATAAACAAGAAACTGAAGGATAAATTTGTAGAAGTTGAAAGTTCCTCTGACAGAGCTGCACGACTCGTTATCCAACTCTCGAGAAGATACCAGGCTCAGATAATTCAAACCTATGCACCCACCACAAGTCATCCTGAAGAAGAAATTGAAGAATTTTATGAGGAAATTCGTCATCTAAATAATAAAGGTAAGAAGCACTTGAAGATAATTATGGGATATTTCAATGCAAAAAAAAGGGCAACGGGAACAGAATGAAACTTCAGTAGGTAAATTCGGTCACGGCAACAGAAACCAGCGTGGAAATACTCTCGTTGAGATTGCAGAGGCAGAAGGATTTTTCATCGTGAACACGTTTTTCAAGAAAAAGCCACACAGAAAATGGACATGGAGACATCCAAATATGACGACAAGATTTTATTATGTGTTGCAAAAAAGTCGTCATAGAAGACTGCAGTGTGCTAAACAAGTTCAACACAGGTACTGACCATAGATTGGTTTGATGTAAGATACACCTCAACACTGAACTCGAACATGGCAAGCTCATAAGACCAACAAAATGTATTGACATAACTAATCTTAAAAAACACCATAATACCTTCATGTTGGAACTGAAGAACAGATCCTCTGCTTTGGAAGGCCTAACATCGGAAGAAGTGGATATTTCTGAAGTTAACAGAAAAGTAACCAAAGCTCTTATGGAAACAGAAACAAAATTAGCTGGGTCTAAGAACAAGTTGAATGTGAACAAATTATCTGGAAAAACCAAAATGTTTATGCAAATAAGAAGAGAGATGAGGACAACTAAAGAAGATGTGACTTCCAAAGTGGAATATATAGAGCTATGCAAGACAGTACGAGAAAGTATCATTGAAGACGTAAGGAAATTCTACTGTGAACTAGTGAGGAAAGCAATTGAGAACAACCAAAGCCTAAAGATAGCAAAGGGACATCTTAGTAAGGGAAGAAAACAAATTATGGCACTCCGAAAAGGAGATAATTCTGTAACAAGGAATAGAGGCAACATTTTGACAAGAGTGAAAGAGTTTTACTCCACATTATATGAAAGGGATAATACATGTACTCCAGACATCATGAAAATTACCAGAGTTCTTCCAGTCCTCCCAGCAGAAGTTGCACATGCCATCAAGAACATGAAGCGGGGAAAAGCTCCAGGAGAAGATTGAAATACTATATACATCATACAAGAACAAGTGGAGAAATCGAAAGAGCGCTCGCCCAAATTTTCACTCGATGCATTAATGAAGGGAATATTCCTGAATATTGGAACACCGCTACAATAATCCTGCTACATAAAAAAGGTGACATTGAGGATCTTAGGAACTGCAGACCTATCAGCCTCCTATCAGTGGTATATAAAATCTTCACTAAAGTTTTTTCACACTGTTTGAAGGTAACACTCGACATGGCTCAACCGAGAGAACAAGCTGGATTCAGGAGTGGCTACAGCACAATAGATCATATCCACGTATTGAGTTAACTAATTGAAAGAGCGAGGAAATATGAACTTCCATTGTGCATGGCTTTTATCGATTTCGAAAAAGCCTTTGATTTTGGTGAAACCATCAGCAGTTACAATGGCTCTAAAATCCTGCAGTATTGAAGATGCATACATTAATATTATTAATAACATCTATGGAAATCAAGTGCAAAGATTCAGCTGTTTGAAAATAAAACACACATAAAAATTGGAAAAGTAGTGAGACAAGGTGACACCATATCTGCGAAGCTCTTTAATGCCACATTGGAAAATGTCTTTCAATCATTGAACTGGGAAAACAAAGGGATAAAGATTAATGGAGATTATCTAACCCACCTTCGTTTTGTTGATGACGTAGTCATTTTTGCAACTACCCCATCAGAGCTGCAGAGTATGATCCAGGTACTTGCTGATAAGAGTAAAGAAGTTGGATTAAAAATGTACTTTTAGAAGACAAAAGTGATGTTCAATGCTTTTACAAGAAATGAAAATTTATCGATTGATGGAGAAAAGCTGGAGATAACGGACACGTACGTTTATCTTGGACAGCAGATATCAAGTGAGGGTCACAATGATGAAGAAATTAATCGGCGTATAAAACTTGCCTGGGGAGCTTTTGGAAGAAACAACATAGTTTTCAAGAGCAATATGCCATTATGTCTTAAAAGAAAAGTGTTTGATGAATGCATCCTTCCAGTGCATACGTATGGTGCAGAGACGTGGACCTTAACTAAAAGAGACATAAAAAGGCTGCAGACAACTCAAAGTATCATGGAGAGGTGCATGCGCCGCCCCGGTGGCGCAGTGGTCTAAGGCGTTGGCCTCTGATCATTCGTCAGTAAGGGGTCCGGGTTCGAATCCCGGTCAGGCATGGATGTTGTGTTTGTCTTACGGCACTGGCTCTCTCCCTTCCCTGGAACCAGTGACCCTAAATTAGGGACGGGCGACTGCTTATAGCCCATTGAGTTGCTCACGGTGGTCGTTAAACCTCCAATCAAAAAAAAAAAAAAAAAAAAAAAAAAAGAGGTGCATGCTTGGTGTAACCAGGAGAGATAAGAAGAGGAACTCGTGGATCCGAAAAATGACAAGAGTGGAAGACATCATGATCAGAGTTAAATCCCTGAAATGGCAATGAGCTCGACATACTGCCAGAAGGACAGACCATCGATGGACAGCATAAATTTTAGATTGGATTCCAAGGGACAGGAAAAGAATGGACAGCCGAAATTTTAGATTGGTTTCCAAGGGACATACTTTCGAATTTCATCCACCCATCTCCCACATTGGAGATGGGTGGATGTAATTCGAAAGTATGCGGGAATGACATGGAGGAGACTGGCACAAGACAGACCGTTGAGGAGGAAACTTGGGGTGACCTTCGTCCTGCAGTGGATTGATAAAGATTGACAATGATGGTGATGATGATATGTCACTATACACATCTAGAAGGGTATGAGCGCCTGTCACCAGGCTGGAACATATGTTCTATCCTGCTGAAAAGAGAACTCAATATTTTTTTGTGGTTGTTTAATCAGTATTGTTATACTGTAGTATAAGCTCAAAAACGTTACAGCTATTTCCAAAAACTTTTCGGCAACAGACTTGAGAACCATTTTCCCAATTGGTAGGTGTCAAATGTCAGATCACATGAATACTTAAAGATTCAAAAGTCTTAAGCGAAATTTTAATAACTTTAATAACACTCTTTGATTACTGGTTCCCTTAAAAATTTTAGTCGCGGCTGTGCAATTCAACCGATTCTTGACAGTCGCGAAAAGACATTACACGTTGGCTCAACCGTCTTGAAAATAGGAATGAACAGTTTTTCAGATATTATAGCTTTAAAGTAAAAGTAATGAAATCAGAGGTAGAGTGTATTCTTTGCCTTTAGCTAAATGCAAAGCATGACGAAAAGCACAGTTTCAAATTCTGAACATTTATTTTCGATAAATTCATTTTTTTTGGGGGTTTAGCGGAACGGTATAAATTAATTTTATTTGAGTTTAAATCCCTCTGTTTTGTGTGTTTCTCAGTGTACATGGATGTGCCCTTAAAATATTTTGTTTTCATTGGTTTATATCGACGTTTACCATAAAGAATATTTTGCGTACCATAATTGCTAATCTGATGAAGGAATACTGATATCTCTTTGTAAATAGAGAGGAAATATTTTTCTGACGTAATCACAGTGACTGGATACTGTGATCTCTCTGAAATCAGAGGGCAAAGATGAAATGTTTATGTCATGGTGTTTTTACTCTTAAAAGCAGCTCTTTGCAAAGCAATCTGAAGATTGGATCCCATAATGTGTGTGTTAGTGTTAGCTTAAAGAAAGGATTACGTGAAGGGGTCATGGGAATGTCAGAATGCGCAGGAAAACGTAATAACGCAGGGTCTCTTAAAGACACAAACAACTTAAAACAGACTTGCCCTTTTTCTTCTTGGAGCAACGTATCAATCAACTAGGGGGCAAAAACAGTGGAGTGTGAAAAGTAATCCACATACAGGGCTGTAATACCTGGATGCAACGTGTCACGTTTAGGGAATATGATATAAAATAATAGTGACTATCAGAGGGTTGCATTCTCAATTTCTGACATGACGACAGGTTTGTCCATTCATTGATACTGTGGGAAAAACGGAGACCTCAAGCACTTCTTCTTGAATCGCCTTTACTTATTATCGTTCAGGTGTCGTATTTGCATATTCATGTAGAAATATTTCCATGATTCCGGATGAACGCCCGTTTGCGACGTCAGAAATTGAGATAACAAGGTCTGTTGCTGATATCCTTTTGCTTACCTGCTTGCTGGCTGACTCGCTCGCTCGTTTTCTGTGGCCTATTTTCGCCGCTACTAGCATGAAGCCGGAGGTCAGCACGACTGCTTTATCTTGCAGGGTGTTGGTTGCATTATCGCATGGAGTGTCGACTCACTGGTTTGAAGCTATCGTTCCCAGCTGTTTCCTGCTTTTGTTGCTGTAGTGTGAGGAGCGGGAAATATACTCGGAAAGTCTTGGATATGATTACAACCAAGTGCGATGAAGGAGTAATGTCTGACTGGTTTTGCGAAACCAACGTTTCAGCTATATTCTGCTGGTATTGACTGACGTTTTCAAATTTCTTCCGATAAATTTTTCTATCCGTGAAGTGGACACACGTTTATCTGATAGTTGAAACTACAGTACTGTCCGGATGCGGATGTAGTCCAAACGGGTAAGACTTAGTTCTAAAAATGTGACTGTGAGACCTTTTGACAAGGTAAATATTGTCCTCTGTTCAGATACTAATATATTGAATACAAATTAAACAGCTGAATCCAAATTTGGCGTTGTAAGATGTTTGCGCACTGTCCATATTTTAGTGTACGTGGAAACTAAAGCAAGTCCGTCTTACGGGATTGGGGTTTAGGGTGAAATTAGTTAGGTAATGTTGGACTGTTGCAATCGTAGGACATCCTAAAATATGGTTCACCACGTTTACCCCCAGTGATCCTAAAAAAGGATGTCCTGAATTAATCAAGTAAATAAAAGTTCAGTGCATGCCATTCTTCAGTATTTATTTGCCTTGAACTAATCCAGTATAGAAAATCAGTATTGGGCCCGCAAATAAGGACAATTTTGAAAAAGGAATTTTTAGGCAAAATACTGAAAACTGTGTACTACTATTTGCCCATGATAACCTTAAATCCACAGCATTTTAATTAACACGATCCTGAAGATTTTTTTCGTGACTTAAAAATAAACGCACTGGGTGCTATTTTTTTAAATACTATTGTTATCATTCTTAACAATAGGAAATTAATGTTAATAATATGACAAGTGACTGGGTCAAAACGCTGAATCATCGATCGCCGTCAATCCGGTGATATATGTTCCGAAATCAAACAAAATGTCCCAGAGCTTGGAGTTTCGACTCATGTTGGCTACTTATCTTTGAAAAATAAACCCATGCTCTTAATAATTTACTAATGAGCTTTGGCTAAAGCAGTGTGCGAGATTCCATATTTCAAACTACAAATGTAAAACTTGCATTCTTCAAATAATAGCTATGTAAACTGTGTTAGGCAAATTTTGGAGCAAAGTCATGACAGTAAAATAAAAATAATTGGATTTCAGCTCCAACAAAGAAAAAAAGTTTTCATTTCCTAATAATATAACGTAGCAAGTTAGCATAATTTTTGTGGATATTTAAAATTATGTTGGCATAGACGACTATGAAATATTAATGGCGATATTGAGGGATGAATTATTTGCTTATTAATATTAAAATATCTCTAACGACAGTCAAATAAATTTCGTACACTTTTATACATAAGATATTGTTAACAACACACAAATATTAATCGCACAACACTATAACTGTTAATAAGCCGAAGTTATGGAAAACAAAGAATGGGTTCTGCACTATATATTCGCCAATTTTTAAGTATAACTATATATTAATCCGAATTTCTTGGTGTAGAATACAAATTAAGTGTGATTGGTGTACAGTTCCTTGTTATTATTTAATTTTTAAGTATTTTATTCCCTTAGTATCACGATAGATGGTTCATAATCTTTCAATTTTTTTAGGACACTTTTAAAATCGGTGCGAATTATATGCCTTTTTCTGAGAAATTACAATTCCTAACGTAAGAATATAAGCATACATTTTCTGATAATTAATACATAAATCATGCAGTAGTTCTCTGTGCTTGTAAATTAGTTAAGCCGTTGAACACTTAAATGCTCTCATATTTGAAAACCTGAATGCCGTTTATTATTAAAAAAATAATTATCATATAAAAGTGTCATGACAAACATCGTTATAGCATCTTGAATATCAAAAAATTCGCCTGTTACTAGGCTCTCTAGGATAAATTATTTAAATCACTATACGTGCAATCAGACATTTGATCGCAGTCTATCGCGACGCAAAACTGCATTTTTTAATGGCGAAGCTTCTGTACCTGCCTCCTGGACTTTAACAGTCGTGCAATTTTCACCAACTGAACAGCCAATTATATCAAACACAGCATTAATTCCCGAATCAAAAAGCAATAAGTTTTTCTTCTTAGACTTATTTCAATTTAGTTTCATTTCAAAGAAACTGTTTTTCTCTCAAAAATCAGGTGCTGTTATCTTTTTCTTGTAACGTCCTATTTCTAGCATTTTTCTAAATCCACCGGGAGATGCATCCAACAATAATGCTGTGGATCCCATTACTGGCCGAAACGAATTCCTTGATTACATCCGTCAGCGCAGCGAGACCTAACCGGACAGTCTAAAAATTGCAATGGTAACAATAACAAAGGAAACATTCTTAAGGGGTGGTAGGAAAACGAAATATGCTTATTCACAGCGGTACAGAACCTAATGTGTCTTATCCGCAAAATAACCTAGTTGAAAAGGAACGGTCTATTTTTATTCCGGTATGCTTTAGCTCTGCAATACGAACGAGAATTAGGTCCAATTGATCTGTCCGTTGACCTTTTTGTAATATCTCAAAAGTAGATGTCTTCATTTTGAGCATCCCTTTAGTGTACAACAGAATTTTCTGTATTGATATTCGCTCTGCACTTGAGACCAACCGTAAGGGATATTTATTTCTCGAAGCACGATAACCTATTTTTTAACACCCTTGCAAATTAGCATTCTGCTCCACATATCTGATTGCCTACGTTGCCTACATTACAACATTCCTGTCCTTACTTAAAAATCGGCTGTTCACCTTTCTCTTTAATTTGCGTGTTCTTTAGAAAACTGGGGGTTGGCGTACTTACATTTAGAAAACACGCACACAAAACCCCTTATTCCCAGACATACATTTACTTTTTTGTCTATTAATCCTTCCTGTGAATTTGCAAGCAATCCCGCGCCATGGTGGTCAAGTGGGAAAAGCGCTAAATTCTGAGATGAATGATGATGATAATATCAAGTCCAAAATCAATAACGGATAATGTTACTTTCAAATCGTAAAAATATTGCTCGTCGTCAGAAAATGGCGCATCTAAAACAGAACGCCCAAGGCTTTGGACACACTTAAGCAAAAATATTATGTTTAATAATTTCATTGCGGTCATACTTTTTGATATTTGTTCGTATACTTCAGCTCCACATCATAAAAGATAAAGTAAATATATAACACGGCTCGTAGGTTGTCTTGTTTAAAATATTTACATGAAGCATATTCGTGAAATGCATTCCAAACACGAATATACTGTACAATGTACATACTGTGTGCGAAACCTTTTTCGTTCCCTCGAAACGATGTTTTTAGTTCCTAGTGAAATCGCCATGATGGCATATTAAAAATGCAGCACAGGGATGATTTATAAAGCGTACTGATATGAAAATCGAAAAAAACGGAAAATGCATCGGGGAAACCGTCTACTAAACATATGCATCTCATCTGGATTCCCGAAACTGGTAAATCTCTTTCTGGTATAAAATAAGAATCGTGGAGAAAAAGCCAAGACAAGAATCATGAAACCAGAAAAATGGAATTATGAAAGCTCAGACAGGTCATAAAGCCATAGCGAGTGTGTATATATACAAATCACACTGATATTCAAAATTAAGATCACAAACAAATATTTTGTGATATCTTGAAAACTAACTGGTTTATTGCAATGAAATGTAGTACGTAGGTGCCTCATACTATGAGACATGCAATAGCAACATAACAAAATGAACAGGAGGTAAAATGCGTGCGAAATGGAAATTAGACCGAAAACGGTCTAAACATGATCCATCATATCTCGAGAATGGTTCGGCTAATAGGGAATGTGGCCACCCCGCACAGCTTTACAAGTCGCACAACGAGCCCTGATACTGTAAATAAAGTTGTTGATAACAGCTTGTGGCCACAAATTCCATTATACTAAAATCACCAATTTTAACGTCTGGAGGGTCCTGGAGTAGGGTTGACACCATGCAATGGCTCTTCCTATAGCATCTCAAAGATACTCTATCGGATTTATGTTCTGCGACTTCGCTGGCTACACCATAGTGTGAATGTTCTCTCCTAGAAAATTGTCGACAAACTGAGCTCTCTGTGGCCTCGCATTATCGTCAATCAAAATGAAGTTCGGTACGACAGCTCGCCGGAAAAGCCTCACATAAGGTTCAAGGACGTTTCCCTATAGCGCTGTGCGGTTACAGTGACCCCATCGAAGAAGTGCTTTGGTGTACGTCCGTTCAACATGATGCTTGTCCACACAAGGATTCCTCTTCCACCAAAGTGGTGGATTTCCCTTATGCTGGAGGTATGGTAGCGGGCCCCACGCTGTATCCAGATGAAGACTCGTCAAGAAAAACTTTGTGTACTGAATTTTGACTCATCAGAGAAAAGTACACGACCCAATCTTGCTGTGTCCAACAAAGATCTGTTTGTCTCCACGACAGACGGGCCCTCTTCTGCGATCTGGTGAGCAGGATACACAGCAATTGTCGCCGGGCGTAAATGTCCTTCTCGGACAGAGTTTGCCTCGTAATTACTGTTCCGGTCAGAGCAGAGAGGTCCTGAAAGAGGTATCTAGCCATCATCCATCTGTTGAATTTGGAAGTTAATGCCACGTAACGATCCCACGCAGGTGTCGTGACTCTTGGCCGGGCCTCCTAGTGATGGTATCCGTTGTTTAGGATTGGTGCCGTAACCTTAATGCCACCTTTCGTGACACCTGTAACCATCGAGCGACCTCCGCTTGAGACGGCTCTATACCTCAGTCCATCGTCTAAACGATTCTGAGCACTCATTCCAACTGAAGTGAGTCAATCTTGTGATTTTTTTTTTTTTTTTGCGACAAACACAATCCTGAAATCGATATTGGCAGATTCAGAAAACGGTCACTTTGACGTTCTGCTAACAAACTCATCCTGTTTGCCATTAAACAAACAGTGCAGGTTTACCAAAGACAAGCTTCTTTAAATTATATGTAATAGTAATTTTAAATATTTTACTGGTAACTATTATGAAATATTGCAAAAAATGTGTATATATTTTTGCAGAAAATTTGGTATTTACATACTACCTTGTGTTCAGGCAGATTTCAGCTCCCGTGGCGCATTGATTCAAATGATTGCTTCTGATCATTCGTCGTAAAAAAGTCAGGGTTCGGATTCCGGTGAGGCATGGATGTTGTGTTTGTCTTACGACACTGGCTCTCTCCCTTCCCTGGATCCAGTGACCCTAAGTTAGGGACCGGTGACTGCTTATATCCTATTGATTTGTTCACAATTGTCATTAAACCTCCAATAAAAAAACAGGAAGATTACACACAGATTTCAAACTGAGGACGTCCTTCGTTCTTAGCATCAGTGCACGTGAAACAGAAATCCAAGTATCAATACATGTCATCACAATTTCTGCACTTGTTTCTTCTCGTCTGTTTAGAACTTCCTGCAACTTCTGCACCACGCGTTTAATTTAAATTCTTCTCGCCTGTTTAGTACTTCCTGCAACTTCTACACCACGCGTTTAATTTAAATTCTTCTCGATTATCTTAAACCAGCACACACTCAGATAGAAATAACTAGGTGCACAGTTATTAAAACACAGCAAATCACTTGTATCGAATGTTTATACGCGCAACATATGTCTCGAATGAAGACTGCGTAGTAAAAACCACTGGCGTGCAAAAATTAAGGACGAGGCGGTTTTTTTAATGTAACGTCGTGCAGAAGTGCTCCACATCGACTCAAATCATACTATAAGATCCCCAAAATGTAAGAATATGGGACATTGAGCAAAACCGTCCAAACAAGGAATCAAAAGGATACAAAGGCAATTTATTGAAACGGTAGCTTTGAGCACAACTGGACAGAAGGCAGAAACATCCATGTGACAGGAGGCTGCCAAGAAAATCCATGTCTTTAGTAGGGGATGTGATCACCCATGACGGCTTTGCAGGATTTACAACGTCTGTCTATACTGAGGACGAGGTTGTCAAAGATCTGTTGAGGCATCGCGGCCGATACCTCTTGTAGCGACAATCGCAGCTGCGGAATCGTTGCTGGCGACTGGTGACGTGCTGCCAAGCATCTCCCGAGAAGGTCCCACACGTGTTCGATTGGATTTAGGGGCGGGGACCTTGCGGGCCAATCCACGCGTTGAATATCTTCACTCTCCAACAGCTCTGCGACAGCCACTGTACGATGAGGTGTAGCGTTTTTGTACATGAAGAGGAACTCAGGACCCACAGCACCTCTAAACAGACGCACGTGAGGCAGGTGAACCTCGGTACAATAGCGGACACAAGTGACTGTACCTGCTTGGAAGATGTGGACGTCGATACGGCTACCAAGCATAATACCGCCCCAAACGAGAACTCCGCCACCTCCAAACCGGTCCCTTTCGATGATGTTGGAGGTGTGATTGCGTGTTCGCTGCTCTCTCCCGATGTGTATACGTCCAGGATCGCTCGTCAGACTAAGTCGGCTCTCATCCGTAAAAAGAACTCGATCCCATTACTGATGTGTCCAGTTCTTTCGTTCCTGGTAATACAGCCACTGCCGTCTCCGATGAGCAGGCGTTAATGGCGCACACCGTACTGGTCGTCGTGCAAATAGACCACCTTTGTGCAGCCTCCTGGCCACGGTAATACGCAATAACGGACGTCCACTTGTCGGTTGCATGTGCCTTGCGATTTCTCCCGCTGTCTGCCGTCTGTTTCTTCTCGCCTGTAGGAAAAATATACTGGTCGTTTGCCGCCATGGTTGCTTATGGACGACCATTGCTAAACTCTCGGACAGCTGTTCCTGTCGTTTAAAATGCTCTCCAAGGTCGTGAAACGATGCTGTGAGTGATCCCGAACTCCTCGGCCACACTAGTCACACTTTGATCTTTTTTTAACTTCCCAATGACGCGACCTCGGGTAACGTCATCCAGATGTCGTCTACAGGCTTGCCTGTTGGCCATATCACACGGTGGTAGCAACACGACGTCGTTCAAACCGATGTACACCGTGCAATAGCTTTCACCGAATTGCTGAGAGTACACCGTCCGTGTGCTTTATACACTTTCGACACGGCCTTTCCTACGTCATGCTGCATATATGCGCATGCCCTACCGTACCGGACCGTAGTCTATCTCTTGAGTGGTGTTTCGGTCCGTTTTGCCTGCTCGTTCAGCTGTTATGCTAATTTCTCCTTTTCGTCCTTAATTTTTGCACACCAGTGTAACTGCCCAACAATGCGGCGGCAGAACGTTGCCGTTTAACCTTGCCTGGTTCCGTCCATTTTCTTATTGCAGGGGAAGCGAGAGTCGTATGACGTCACGTAAAGTTTTCAAAGAGCATTACAATTCAGATTAAGTCTCAGATCGAAGGAACTCTTTCGCAACAAGAAAAATGACGTGTTTTCTTTTTTCTTTAACATTCTTTTTTAAAATTCATTCTTTACAACATGTACACGTCTTGCAAATGTTGCGTTTCACTATAAATCATAAATTCTATTTTTCCTTGTAGTGGTGATGCTCCGGACCAAATCCAGCGTAGCTCTGAGGCGTCACTACGCACAGATTGGAAACCTCTGACCTAAGTTAAGATAAATTTTTGATACCATAAATCAGCCTTTCATGAGTTTATTACTGCTTAACTTCTGTCAAACAAAATCTTAAACTTTTCTGTATAGAAAACTCCATCCCATGGGAGAATACACGTAACGAAGCGAAACTCAAAACATATACAGGCAAAGACATGGGGAAAATGTGTTCTAATTTAAATGGATTTACATGAAAACCATCAGCAATAAGACAGTACAATGTGGCCTGAGTGAGAAGGTCGTAAGCTCGCCATGCGGGACTACAGATTCGACAACATCATGCGGTATTGCTTGGGAAAGTTCTTGGATGATGTACCAACGGTTTGTTGGACATGCTTCGCTGAGAGGTGATCACAATTATCCAACGTCCGTGGGGGTGGTGTAGAAGCATTCAGGCGTTTGCTAATGACGGCCTACACATTTGCAATGGAGAAAACTGTGAGGATATTACTGCACATCAAGAACAGGACATTTTGCAATAATTGTCTTTTGATATTAGTAATTTGCTGGTCGGCTTTATTTCGCTAAAGCTGTGCATCAAGGATACTAGGGAGGGACGGCAGAAAAATATGCTGAAGCACGTCAACAACGTATCGACGTGTTGTCATTATACTTATTATGTGTACGCGTGGCGAATGTGTGACCCCAAATTATGTTGCCATGATGAGAAGCAGCATGCCGCTCACGGACAGCAGCAAGATCAGTCCCGTTTCCACTTCGTGTCTAGATTCACGTTACCGATGATAGATAATACAGACTCGTCCCTGATTACGACATGGTTTAATTCGTCAAGTTAGACATGTGTGTGTCGACGCGACTGCAATCTGACGTGACGTTGGGCTGTATGTACCAACAATCAAAATGCCTGGAGAGAAACGCCAAACTGCCTCAGTCAATATTCGATTCCTAAAGAGGTGCACATAGATTCCGGCTTACCTCGTGGAATGTCATAGGCTGAGATTTGTAGAGATATTTCTGCTTACTCTAAGATGCTATGATCGAGGTGCTTGGACGGCACTTGTTTGCCCTACTCCGACTGCGGCAACACATTTTACCTTTTTCCAACCGCTTTTGCTATATTCGACGTACAGTTGTCGCATCCAGATGCTTTTCCACAACGATGTAACGTAGGCCTCAAAAAGTCATATTTAGCATTTGACAAAGCCTGGTTAAAAGTGTTCTTGTGAAAACAGGTTCCTGTGTGACTTCCACAGAGACCTCTCTTTGCCTTGTCCTTTTTTGAAACAAAGAGAAATTCGTTACCGTTGCTTAAACGCCCAAATTAGGACGACAAATCTTATTTACGACTGTCGGTTTTGTCCCATTCTCTCTAAAATGAATTGATACTTGTACTTTTAAAACAAAGGAAACACCTTCTCCTCTTTGGGCGCCGAATAACTTTATGAAGGACAGCTGGAAAATCATTTGCTTGCTTCTGAACGTACTGGGAATGTACGATGTGAAATGTATCATTATCTTGCATATTGACACAATAATTTCGAATAATTCTTGTGTCAGTATGCAACTTGAATCATCTCTCCACTGCAGTACAAAGATATGACACTGGTGATATTATATACAATTTTTTTCTAATGTAAAACTATTAGATTGGAATGCACGGATTGGTTTGAATAACATCATTTTTTGATAATTCATGCTTTAGAATAATCTTTTTGAACAATTATAAATATATTTAAAAATAAAATGTATGATAAAGGAAGTGTTGTCATTCTACTGATTTTAGCACATGTCTACTGATCTACTGATGAATTTCGTTGATTTGTAAAATTCTACGGATTGTTATGAATTTTTTGACAGTCTACTGAATTTTCTACTGATATTTTGCATTTTGATGTTTTCGCAAATTTTAACTGTAACTGCTGCTTTACCCAAGTCGAACGAAACAGTGTTGATGTCGTTTTTCTCCCAAGGACGAAGCAGTAGGTAAGCAGGTTCAACATAGAATGTGTTAATTATTGCTTCGGGCAAGTATGGTGGGTGTGCGGTTTGCTTGGGTCATGTTCAAGGTTCAGCTTACACGGTTGTCCCATGATACCCTCCCCTTCCAGATTTATTGCTTTAAATTCAGAATTTGAGACCAGCCAGCTCCAGTCGGAAATTGCGATTCCCCCCAGCGAGGGGTCTGTTGTGTGTAGGTAGCATGTACTTGTGATTTCCCTTTGCGGAATTATTAGGGGTTGGCTAAACGAAGGAAGGAAACACAAACAAGTTTCTTTTTTTACGATTCTGAGCAGTTGGACCACCAGGGCGGCATTCATCAATGCTTAATCTGATACCCGATAAGATGTGGAGAATATGTATGTTTGTGTTATCTTCCAATGTACCGCAATCCTATTGTAATAGCAGGCAAAGTAAGAACCGGCCCTTCGAGCCTTCTGCAGCATCATTCATCACGTTAACTGACCTTTTCTTTTCTTTCTTGTCTGGTGTTTGAAACTCAGTTAGGGTCAGTCTTGCCCTGTGCTTTCATTCAGCTGGCGATATCTTTTTTTAGGGGAGCATTCTTTACCTAACGTTGACAAAGTATCACTTGCAAAAATTGGAATTATAGTTGTGTATATATATATTGTATAATTTTTTGTGTGTAATATATAATATCATAATTTAGAATATGAGTGCTGTTAAGAACAGAAAGTATGCACAAAGTTACAAGGAATGCTGGGAAAGTGAAGAAAAGTTTAAAGGTTGGCTTGCAAGAAGCAAGAAAGGAGGAGACTATGCATATTGCAAAACGTATTCCATAGACCTAAAACTTTCCATGTCTGGCAAAGGTGACCTGGAAAAACATCAAAAAATCTTCCAAACATATAAAATGTGCAGCCGAGATTTTGGTGCATCCGACCTTGTTTTCATTTCCATCAGTGAGCAATACTGGAGCAGAAGAAAAGGTAAAAGAGGGTGAAATCCGAATGACATCATTTATTGCTGAGCATAACCTGCCCTTCAATATTATGGTACGCTTACCAGACCTTATACATGCAGTTTGCCCAAACAGTGATGTGGGAAAAAATTGAGCTGTAGTCGCATCAAGGCCACAGGTATTGTGAAAAACGTCACTGGTGCAGAAAACAAAGTGGGGCTTTGTAAAATCCTGATAAAAGAAAAGTTTTCGATCATTATAGATGAGTCTACTGACTGCGATACAAAACATTTGCGTATAGTAACCCGTACTACAAGAGAACAGAAAGTTGTAGATAAGTTCTTTGATCCCATTCCCGTGCAAAATGCCACAGCCGATGGTTTGTATAATTCCCTAACTGAGGCATTTGATGCTCACAATATTCCATGAAAAGATAATCTTATTGGCTTTGATGCTGATGGAGCAAATGTTATGATGGGACAGAGGCATTCTGTGTCCACTCTTTTAAAGGAAGCAGTCGCTGATCTCATTATCATGAAGTGCATTTGTCATTCCTTCCACTTTTGTGCATCATATGCATGCGAAAAACTCCCACGTGCTGTGCAAGATTTTGCAAGGGATGTGCACAGCTACTTTCAGAATAGCATGAAGCTTGCTTCTGAATGCAAAGATTTTCAATTGTACTTAGACAATAAACCCCATAAAGTATTGCATACAAGTCAAACCAGGTGGCTGTCGCTACATGCTGTTGTTAAAAGACTGATTGAGCAGCATGATGCGCTAAAGGCGTTTTTAGAAAATGCAGCAAAGTATGACAGAGATTTGGCAGCAGAAAGGATTAATGCTGAACTTTATAATCCATTTCTGCAACTGTATCTTCAGTTTTTGGATTTTGTGCTGCCACTTGTTACTACTTTATATCTGCAAATGCAAAGTGAAAAGCCGCAGATACACATCTTAAGGGAACGTGTCATATAAACATTAAAGTCTATTTTTGATTGTTTCTTAAAACAATTATAATGAATAAAGTTCTCCACTGGACGTGTAGTACAGGGAAGCTTACGTTAAGTCACGTTAGGGTTATTGGAAGGTTACTTGACGTAGCTAAAGTGTGCCTAATCTTCAAAGAGCTAGAGTTTGTTTAGGTAAGACACGCACGTGCTCTAGTTCATTGAATATGGAACTTCTTTTTACTCAGCGTTCCTCATTATCTTGAATTTCAGTAATATAACTTCGATTTTAGTACATTAGTACCTTGAAGGCTCCTTATTAGAGCGGTAAACACAATAAACCCTGAACTTAACGTAGACACTCAATGAAATAGACTTAACGGCCAGACAGAGGTCTGACAATAAAATGAACTAAGAAAACGTACTCACTTTTAACCTTTTATTGGGGAGCTCCAGGTATTACTCAAATACACACTCCAACAAAACACAACTACTGATAGTCCGAACTTTCGTACTATCGTAGAAACGTAGATAAATCACATAACAATAATAATGGAAGAACCTATCACATATAAAACGAAGCTGCTTGGTATAGTTGAACGCGCCTATATATACTGCATACCACCCCGTCATGACTTACACTCGTTGCCACATATAATTCAGCGGGAGAAATAACATCTCGTTAAGTGAGAAGACAATTTGCATAGGAAAATAAAATAACAAGAGATAGTAAAATCAAAAGGAAACTGAATCTAGAGTATGCGGTACACAATGTTATCTTGAAAAAAACAATGTTGAGGATGATCAGTACCGAAATTCCATCACACTTTTTACGCATGAGTGAAATGTATTTTTGTGCAAATGTAGCTTTATTATTTGCAAAAAGCACACATCTTCAAAGTCAAGATGTTCACATGTTTAAACGTCAATGTCTAGAATTTCTCATTGAAGCATGTGAACAAATTTTATGTCATTTTCCTTTAAGAAATCAAATATTTTAAAACTTGGAAGCTTTGGATCCAAAAAGGTACACAGTGGGTCAAGAGTATCAATTGCTCCACTGTTGAGCATGTTTCCACGCATTGTGAAAGTTTCTGATATGCCGTCTATAGATAGTGAGAGGAGGCTGTTGAAAAACGCTCCAATAACTGGAAGTTCGGAGATGTCTGTGGAAGACTTCTGGTGCCATGTAGGACAAGTCAAACATGGTGATGGAAGTTTGGTCTTCCCATTGCTTCCCAACTTTATGACAATACTGTTGTGATTGCCACATTCAAGCGCTGCTGCGGAAAAAGATTTTTCCAGTTTGAACTTGATGAAAACAAAGTTAAGAAGCAGACTCGCCAATAAATCTCTTTGTGGATTGTTGCACACCAAACAATATATGCAAAATATACAGTGTCATTCTTTTGTAGTATCTAAAACTATGACTAAAAGATGGAACAGTAACATTTATGATAAACTTTGATTATATCATTCTGTTCAAGAAAGTAAATTCATTTAAGCAGAAAGATCTTTGTTCACTATTTTGCAGCTGCTGAATATTTTCATACCTTCCAACGAACTGAAACATAGCATTTTTTCACAGATAATGTACACTTATGAATATGTTATTAAAATGTTTGGTAAGTTCTGAATTTTTTACTTTCCTTAAGTAGTCAGGAAGAAGTGTGCAACAATCAAGAAAGGCTGTGAGTGTTTATCATACAGAAATACTAAATTAATTACCAGTTATCATTGAGTAATTTTTAGCAGTGCAGTTATGTGACAAATATTCAACTGATTACCTGCTTTAAAAATAAAAATCATACATAGGGCTGAGCAAAATTATTTTCACACATTTTTTCAACTCATATTAAAAAGTGTATTAAGAGAACATTGTCAGAATTAGTGTGTGATTCAGTAGATCACTGTGCTCTTGATTCAGAAGTTTTACTGAATTTATTTATAGCTATAAGATAATAGCTATGGTGCAAGGTGCAAGTGATTGTCTTAAGCTATATGGTTTTTTCTGACTTAATAATGCAGTTACATATCGTTTCAATATTAAACATAGTACAAAAATGAGGCAAATAAATGAAATTATATGTGTGTGAATATTATCATCATCATTAGCAGCAGCAACCGTTATCAATCCACTGCTGGGCGAAGGTCTCTCCAAGCTTCTTCCACAACGGTCTGTCTTGTGGCAGTTACCTCCATGTTACTCCCGCATACTTTCAAAATTCATCCACCCATCTCCCATGTGGTCTTCTTCTAGGTCTTTTCCTGTCCCTTGGAATCCAATCTAAAATTTCGGCTGTCCATCAATGGTCTGGTCTTCTGGCAATATGTCCAGGCCATTGCCATTTCAGGGATTTAACTATGATCATGATGTCTTCCACTCTTGTCATTTTTCGGATCCACGAGTTCCTCTTCTTATCTCTCCTGGTTACACCAAGCATGCACCTCTCCATGCTCTTTGAGTGTCTGCAGCCTTTGTATGCCTCTTTTAGTTAAGGTCCACGTCCCTGCACCATACGTAAGCACTGGAAGGATGGATTCATCAAACACTTTTCTTTTAAGACATAATGGCATATTGCTCTTGAAAACTATGTTGTTTCTTCCAAAAGCTCCCCAGGCAAGTTTTATACGCCGATTAATTTCTTCATCAATGTGACCCTCACTTCACATCTACTGTCCAAGATAAACGTACGTATCTGTTATCTCCACCTTTTCTCCCTCAATCGATAAATCTTCATTTCTTGTAAAAGCATTGTACAACACTTTTGCCTTCTGAAAGTTCATTTTGAATCCCACTTGTTTACTCTTGTCAGCAAGTTCCTGGATCATACTCTGCAGCTCTGATGGGGTAGTTGCAAAAATGACTACGTCATCAGCAAAACGGAGGTGAGTTAGATAATGTCCATTAATCTTTATCTCTTTGTTTTCCCAGTTCCGTGATTGAAAGACATTTTCCAATGTGGCATTATAGAGCTTGGGAGATATGGTGTCACCCTGACTCACATCCTTTCCAATTTTCATGTGTGTTGTATTCTAAAATAGCTGAATCTTAGAACTTGCATTTTCATAGATGTTATTAATAATATTAATGTATGCATCTTCAATACCGCAGGATTTCAAAGCCATTGTAACTGCTGATGGTTTCAAGAAATCAAAGGCCTTTTCATAAACGATAAAAGCCATGCACAATGGAAGTTCATATTCCCTCACTCTTTCCATTAGTTCTCTCAGTACGTGGATATGATTTATAGTGAAGTAGCCACTCCTGAATCCAGCTTGTTCTCTCGGTTGAGCCGTATCTAGTGTTACCTTCAAGCGTCGTGAAAGAACTTTAGTGAAAATTTTATAAACCACTGATAGGAGGCTGATGGGTCTGTAGTTCCTGAGACCCTCAATGTCACATTTTTTATGTAGCAGGATCATTGTAGCGGTGTTCCAATGCTCAGGAATATTTCCTTCATTAAGGCATCGAGTGAAAATATGGGCGAGTACTGCTTCAATTTCTCCACTTGCTTCTTGTATGATGTCTACAGTAATTCCATCTTCTTCTGGGTCTTTCCCTCACTTCATGTTCTTGATGGCATGTGCAACTTCTGCTGGGAGGACTGGAAGAACTCTGGTACCTTTCATGATCTCTGGAGTACATGTATTATCCCTTTCATATAATGTGGAGTAAAACTCTTTCTCTTATGTCAAAATTTCGCCTCTATTCCTTGTTACCTCTTTGAATGAACTTAGAATAATTTAATCAATGACAATATATTTTTGGTGCAATCTTTCAGAAGCCATATTTTCTTTGAATAACTATCTTTTTGCATTTCAGTCAGCCTCCAAGAAATTATGCATTTGACTTTAAACCAAAAAAACAACTGAAATTAGGACTTTTGACTTTCTACATGTCCAATATAAAGGCACCTAATAAAATAATTGTAATGAAAGTATCAGAACAAAGGTACATGTATATAAACTGGCGGAAAGTGAAAAAAGGACACCAAGAAGGAGACGTCTGGTACCAACGAAATTTATACAGCATAATAATGGAATGCAGAGGATAACGTGATCAAAACATTATGGCAAAATACAGCTGTATTTGCTGGTAAACGGAAAAATAACATTTCCATGTAACATGGTTAATACGAGGTTGAATCGCCATGTACTGCGTCACAATATGCAATTCTGGCATGGAGTCTGTCGTACAGATGTGGGATGTAAGTTTAGAGTATTGAGTTACAAGCATCCTCAACCTGGACGCGTAAATCGGGGATGGTCGTAGCTGGCCATAGAGACCGGATAAGTCGTTGTCCCATAAAATCCTACACGTGCTCAATGGGGGACAACTCCGGTTAACGTGCAGGCCATGGAAGTTATCTCACACCGTGAAGTGCATGTGGTGTTGCACGTGCCGTGTGTGGGCGTGCGTTATCTTTCTGGAAAACATCACGATGGACCTTACAAATGGCAGAACAACAGGCTGAATGATGTTGTTGATGTAGGAGGTGCTGCTTAACGTACCCGGTACAAACACTAGTTGTGTACGGGAGTGATAGCTGATCGCTCCCCACACCAGCAGACCAGGTGTAGGCCTTGTGTGTCGCTGGCAGATGAAAGAAAGGTGGAGACGCTCCCCTGTGCGTCTGCGAACACGCATACGGCCATCGGAGGCTCCCATACAGAATCTGGTTTCATCGCTGAACACGACAGATCGCCATCGCGTTCTACAGTGCAGACGTTGGCGACACCACGGTAGCCGTTCCTGTCGGTGGGCTGGAGTCTGAGGTACACATGCCAGAGGCTAGCGTGCACGTAGTCCTGCATCCAGTAGACGTTTGCGGATTGTTCGCATAGTCACCTCAGGTGCAACGGCAGCTCAGATTTGCGTCGCAGTGGATGTTCTGCTTGACAACGCCGCTCTTCTTGTGCGTTGATCTGTCCGCTCATCAGTCCGTCTGTGACTCCCGGTTCCACGTCTCCTCGTGTGGTAATGTTCCTCGGACCTTCTACTACACCATCGTACCACCACCAATACTTCCCGTCTAATTCCCTCCGCGATACGACGGTACGACCTCCCGGCCTCGCGGAGTCCGACTAGACGACCTCGCTCACAGTCCGATAACTGCTGAAATCCTACATGTCTTCCATGTCCAGGCATTGCAGCTTCTTCAGTGTCTTCGCACGTGTGCGTACGCCGAAGACTGATTACATTCACTTCGCCGTACTCCTTAAATACCACCGACGATAATTTGCATATTATGCCGTGCTGTGGCGTAAGCGCTAACCGTTTGGTCCCTAAATTAACATCACCCCTACGTAAACTCCACCCCATTAAAATATGTAAATTTCATGATCGTCCGCCAATTCCTTCTTGGTGGTTTTTTTTCACTTTCCGCCAGTGTACCTGCAAGTGGTAAACAGAAACATTCCCATTATTCACTATATGTTGCACTGAATATGAAAATAAGAAACGACAACAGGATAGCTACAAGAAATGTTGTCTGCTACATATTAAAAAGTAATACATTTTCAATTTCGTTAATCGAAAATTTAAATTTTATGTTTTTTTTTACTCTTTAATAAAGCTCGACTTTATTTACGGTTTTTTATTCAAAATATTACAAATAATTATTTAAAAAATGATTAGAGTTCACTGTACTGAGATGCTTTTTTAAAAAAGGATTTGTTGGAGAGAACGTTTAACGAAAAGAATCAGTGTAGAACATGCATACATACATGCCCCGGAACAGTGAAAATATGGCATATTTGTGCCAACGATACATAGCCAACAAGGTTTGGAAACTATTAAAACCCCTCTTACCATATGTCTGGGTTTATAAGCACTTTCGTTCAAGCATATTAAAAATCCCTCTACTTGAGTTTACTGAAATTATCACGTTAAAAAGAATTCCTGAGACAGAGCTTTGTTAATCACCACTACTCTTTTTCTTTAGAAGAGAATGGCCGCGAACGTAAACTAGTATCCCGAAGGACAAATTTTAATAGTAAGACGACTGGGTCAGAGCTTTTTGGAAGCGGCAAGTACTGTGAAGTGCTCTCGGTAAGCTTGGTTTGTAAGTTCAGAAACTGGTCCGAGGAGACAAATTGTAAGAACCGCAAGCAGCGCGTTCACTGACCTCAGCTCGTCGATGAGTGGGTGAGCGAACGCTATCCCGTATGGTACTAGCCAACAGAAATTATGCTGCGGCTTAACTCGACGGTTATTTAAATGTTAATCACGGGAGTAATGTGTCACAACAGAAAATACATCTAATCCTGTTGAAAATACAGCTGCGTAGCTGCTGGGAACTCCGACTGCCCATGACAGCCAAAATCTACAGAAAAGGTCGCCGACAATGGCCATTCGAAAATCAAAACTCCTCATGGAGTGATTGGGAAAAGGTCGTCTGACTCGATGATTCTCGTTTTCTTTTGCGCCATTCGGACGGCCGGTTACATGTGCCTCATTTACTAGGGAAGGGTTGGAGAAAAGATGAACCGTTGGACGAAGTACAAGCTTTGGAAACTGTTCAAAAAAAATAAAGAAACCAGTCATTTATGCGAGCATCTTTTGTATGTGTCAGGACAGAAAATCCGATCTCGGCAGCTGAACCACGCAACTTAAAAGAATGAAAGGATATCGTTGTAAGGTTTACCAGATGCAAGAAGGTACATTTAGGAATCTTGGACAGCATCCCTGCTTGGGGGTAAGAGCTGTGGTGCTCTTCCGTGGAGGAACAACCACATATTTAACAGGTGGTCGTATTGTTTGGCTCTTCAGTGTGTATTTATCACTCCGCAAATTGTACAATTCAATTAAACCAGACGAAATTACATATGACTGACAAACTTCAACTTATCATCGCCAGGGAATGGCCGTCTACCCTCTCGCTGCTGAAAACGGTGGTTAAAACCACTGCGTCTACGATGTTTGCTCTGCCCTAAAAAGTCTTGTTTACATCAGGATAGAAGTGCGCAACCTTCGGTTTGGGACCTTTTAAAGTGTAACGATGATTTATTAAGAAGTCGCCATTTCTTTGAAATGTTTCCATGCTTGCCCAAGTTTCTTCAAGAGAATGAAAGTGAAGTTGGAACAAGTAAAACTATTGTTGCCGTACATTTGTTAAAGCTGAAGTCCAACAACAAAAACCAGTTGCCTATGATTCCTGATGAAGATGTTTGTTGGGTTCGAGATCCGTTTTCATTTAAAGGTTGATTCCTCCTCAAGATTAAGTCTGAAAGAAAAGGAGGGGTTGACTGAGCTATCTACAGACGAAACACTACGAATCAAGTGTAGAACATAGACATTGACTGAATTTTGGATATCCGTGCAGAATGAACATGCATTACTTGTAAAAAGAGCACTGCAATATTTACTTCCTTTTGCGTCAACATACATAGGCGAAACATCCTTTTCTGGTTTCACCACGATCAAGACCAAAGATCAATCTAAAATGGAAGTTAGAGATTATCTCAGACTGGAGATCTCAAGTATAAAATTAAGAATGGAGAGCATAATTCCTAAGATTCAAGCTCAAATGTCACATTAGCATTGTGAAATAAAGGTTGTGCATTTTTTTCCGATCACGAACTGTGTTTATTATTTGTTTCAACATTTCCTACATATTATTTTTAGTTAGATAAACTATTTTGAAATTTTTAATTAATAAATGCAAATAATATTATTGAATACGAAATAAATGTATTTCAAAATGCGTGTATAATTATAATTTTCAACCCCTTGTTGTATACACATGGTGACAAGAGGTCTCCATAATAAAATATTTCTTCAGTGGGGTCGCACCCATGAAAAGGTTGCGCACCCCTGCATCAGGAGAGTACCCGCAGAGTGTATGTGTCTAGGTCATGCCGGGTAACCGCTAGTGTCCGAGCCAGGAGTGGAGTTACAACATACTGATATGTTCTGCTCGTGGAGCTGTTTTATCCGAGTAAATAGTCCATCTCTTCTAGAAATGCAAGCACTTCCTTTTCAACACAAGCGAATTGTACATGTCAATTTGCATCTCGATTGGATAATTACTCCTGGGTGCTATTTTTTTCTTTTACTGTGCAGATGTTCATTTGATCTGAAAAAAACAAAAACAAAGCATAAACAGCTATTCAAGTAATTACCTCCCCCTCCCCCCCAAAAAGAGTAGGTCTTCTCATGAATTTTGAAATTATTATACAAGCTATTTTAATAAACATAGTAAAAGGAATTTAAGCTTTTCAAAGTTTGTGTCTGATGAACAACAATGTTATAATTAAAATTATTTGTTTCATGTGCGAGTGGAATTTTCTCATTATCAAAGACTGGCATAACAGAGTAATCTGCGAATGTTCATTAAATTAGTATAAAGGTATTTGAAAAATGTAACTTATTGATTTCTTAGACCATATATTTTTTTCTGTAAATTTGTGGGTTTAACGACGACCATGATAAATTTAGGAGAGTATAAATACCCGTTAGCCCTGGATTTGGGAAAAGCCCGTTGTCATCGAGGCATCCAAGGATGCCGCCATTACAAAAACCTTCGAGTGAAAAAAAAAACAAATTTAGAAGAGTAATACTGTCCATATATATCCAATAACTCTTCAACAGAATATATGTTTCGAAAAGAACAAAAACTACGGTAAATTCAATTTCAAATTCCATAGTTGTCCTGATAAATCATCTTTAAATCAAATAGGAAAGCATACATGTCATTCGGACTAGCAAATTCAAAAGAAATATGAGTAGGCATTTACGTGTGGGCACATGAACCAATTTTAACTGCAAAACATAGCTTCCATATTTGTCTCTGTACAGCAGGATGTTGAAAGCTGTGTAATAAAGTCTAAGCGACAGAATGTACGGTTGTTAGCGGCTGGTAGTGAACAGTTTTATACCGTGTTTGGGGATAGTACGGTGGTTTCGTTATGCAAAATGCCACTTTTTGAAACAAAGGCTTGAAATACTGTTGCACATAGAGCAGCATTTAACAGAAAGTGATGAATACCGAGGCATTGTTTCATTGCGCTGAGAAACAGTTGTCAGTTAGAAATTATCTGGTTCACATTCCATAGAAATAAATCGAATTCATAGTTATTGAAATAACGCTGGTATCACTGTGGTTTGTTCTTCCAACGAGCCTGTTCAACCACATCGCGCACTGAAGCTATGGATTAAAGGTTAGGATGTATTGTTGTTATTACAGACAAATTTATATGAGGCGAACATTTTTGCAGACATACGTCCGATATGAACAGTAAAAAAATAAAATTAATAAGAGTAATCCCCATTTTAAGAAGTTGTCAGAATGCATCTTATTTCGAAAGGGGATGTATTGTTAATAATAAAACAAAAAATAACATTTATCCTACAATAAAGGAAACTTTGTAAACTGAAGCCAATATATTTTTATGTTTTGATGTATTGGTCGTGATATATACTCTGGTGATTTTAAAATACTAAAATCAGCAGAAGAGAATCTTAATCTCTTAATTTGTTCAACGATGTTTGTTGTCTTAATTATTTATTAAAAAAATTCTTTAAATTAATTGCTTGATGATTCTTGTTTTCTTTAATTTTTTATTGAAATGTTACGAAATTTGTTTTAGTTCTGAATCAATTACGTAAGGCTGAACACATTATTTGGTTAATTAAGACGGTATTGTTTAACTTCACTCAGCCAGTGGAATAAAGAGCTTTTCTTTTAAAACAGTGCTTTCATTTGTAATCACCGTTCTTATTATACCCAAAATGATTTGTAGTTTCGTTTATCTGGAATCCTTAAACGAATCCGTAGTTGATATTTACTAAGACTACGCTTCAGAAAAAAATTCATGTACAGGAGAGCTGAAGTTGTTCTATTTTTATTATTTTAGTTTAAATTTTAATGGTAAAAATATTTGTCCTGACATCACTCTAAATTTTAATATTTTCACCTTGAATAAACATGTAAAAACTGTTCAATTTAGAAAGAACCAATGGATTCCCCATGAAAAATATTCCAAAAATACGTTATTTTTCCATTTCATTGAGCCATGGAATCTTGAATATTTGAAATGTTTCAATTACAACGTATGCCATACATGGCGGAATTTTGACAACCTAAAAAGCAGAACGTACGTCTTTATCATAGGCCGCTATAAATGCCTTAATTACCACAACAATACCAGAAAAACAAATCAGTGGGATTTCAAAATCGATATTATCCGTATTACGAATTCAATTGGTTAGTATAATGTGATCTGCATCATTTAAGAAAACGTCAATTGTATAATACATCACTGCTGTTTAGATTCATATCTCTTTTAGATTCGTCATTAATAAAATATAATACTTTATGAATGACGAATCTTAAAGGAGAGTTGTCTATTTTAGTTCGAAATTCGTTTTACTGCAGCGATGAATGATCAGAATCTAAGTTACGGACATAAGGACGCTATGCTGCTTAGTGGGAATGTCCAAATACGGTGTTGGGCTTTCAGTCTGAATTGTTTGTGTTTTTAAATTAGACACTGTATGTACATGAATCATATTACATAATGAACATATATCAGTCCTCTTCTTTAAATGTTGACAATAACAGAAGGGATGCCAAAAAAAAACTTTATAATTACAGTAGTTTTAATCCAGAATTTACGTCACTGCACCGAAAATTGTTTTGATTTAAAACAAAATTATATGTAGACTTATAAAAATGTGGGCATAAATATGATTATGCTAAGGGTACGAATTCCATTGCAAATAGGTGTTGGGTCTTTAGATATACTTGCATAAGAAGGTGATTTTACTTCTTATAAATCTAAAAGGGACGAGAGAGATAATTTACTGCACTGTAAGTATATAATAATTGATAAAAACATTTTTCTTCAGAATCAGGTGTTGAATTTTTGATTATAGTTAAGTAAATATTTATTTAACGAAAGATATTTTACTTAATAATAAAAATATTCTTTGTTGTGTAATAGAAGTAATAAATTTGGAATATTCTTAAATTTCTTTCTGTCTGTATCATTCAGTATTTTTCTTGTAAAGAATATTACATATATTTATTTAACTTGAAGGTTTTGTCTAACTACTACCGCAGATATCATTTACAATTCGGCGATTTTTTCGCCACCATAATTTCAATGAAAACCTCTACTTCGGTAGTTTGAAGCGTTCATGTTGTAAACAATGAGTGAAGAATTACTAAAAGCATATAAATGAGTTTTTGTGAGTAGATTTATTGTCCGAAGGAGGCAACCTGAGAAACTCGAACAAATAAAATGGAACAACAAAATTTAACATAATACGTTTAGCTTTTCTTTTAACTACTGGATTTTACATTAACCGGTAAGCATTGTAAATGAAATTTGTTGTACTCCATATAATATTAACAGGTTTATTGGGAAACAAGGTGTTGCGGAAAATCGTACTTTCACTAAGAGACGTGAGAAAGACCTCACATGTTTCCAAACTTTTTGTTCAATGCACAACTGGCTCGCGGGTGTCATGTATAACTTCTCTTTTAAATTCTTCCTGCAGTTATTAAGATTTAAAGTAGCATGTTTGTTTTCTTGAATACGCAACCAATAGAATAGCAAAAGAGATAGTTGTGTGCCCTGTAGCCTTTCTGTCACAATAATAAAGCATAAATACGTATGTAAGTTTCTTCTGGACATAGATAGCAGAAGTTTGATCCATTACTCTAACGCAATGCATCCTCAAATAGGTTTCAGAGAGGGTCCTGCACAGGAATTTTTCTTCCCGATACAACTAGTATGTTAATTAAAGTTAATTTAAAGGCTGTCATCCTGTGTATCATACTTAAAAGATATAGAAGCAAAAAGGAAACCACAAACTTTCAGCATTCAACGTAAATTCAAAATTGACACTGCAGTTACAGCAATTATCACTTGTGACAACAGGTTTTGCGTGAATGCGTCTTCTGCATTTTGCATTTTCTGAGCGTTAACGGCTTGACTTTATTTTTCTATATTCAATATCTCCGCGATTTTTGAAACCTTACTACAACAGTTTCACTCTAATTGGAAAAAAGCCGCGAGAATAAATATAGGCTATTAGTACTGACATGCTTTAACAATTTAGAAATGAACGTTTCCCACAGGAAACAAGAAAGACGACACCGAATTTTCGAGTGTAATTAGCACGTCTTTTGAATCCGTTCAGACGCAAATTAAATTTATCAAAGCTATTCAAAGTCAATGTAACCGATATGGAAAGCAAAATAGAATCTGACGGAAGAAAGAAGTTTTTCAATCCGGTTTTTAATCCCTCAGATATTGCTGTAAATGGAATAGTAAACTTACGCCCTGTGGTTGCAGACTTGTGCGTTAAGAAAAATTTGAATTTATATGAGAAACCTTTCGCACCGGAAACGCTCTCCCACACAGAAATAATTTTTCAAATCGGACACTGAGATACATGCATTAGTTTAGGAAGAAAGTATACTCAAAAGATTTTTCGATATGAGCAGTATCAGTCCAAGAGAAAAAAAAATTAGTCGAGTTTTCCGGAGCCCAGATTTTGCTGCAAATACATCAGAAACAGAAATTAGCTATTATGCCCCCTGGGGGCAAAATCATTCTTTACCAAATATTACAAACTTATGAAAAATATTTTTCATTAGGTATGTATGCGATACAGGAATAATTTTTCATATCGGAGTTTCATAAGCAGAAATAAAGCAGAAACCGCAATTTACCTTTGCACCCCCTAGGGGAAAATCTATGATTTACTTTGTATGAAAAAGATTTTGCATTAGAAACACTATCCAACAAAGAAGAAAATTTTCTAATCGGACTCCTAGAAGTACAGATATTGCCAAAAATAAGATATACATCTACGCCCCTTGGCATAGAAACCATGCATTATTTTAAGAAGAAAATGTTCCTAAAAGGTTTGTCGAGATGAGTAGTATCGGTCTACAAACGACTTTTTTTCACTCGAGGTTTAAGGAGCTCATATTTTGTTGCAAATACATCAGAAGCGGAAATTAAGACTTACGCCACCTGGTGGTGAAACCATTGTTTTACAAAAATTACAGATTAGGTGCAATCTCTAATTTTTGTGCAGAAAGTATTCTTCAAATCACGGATTTAGAAGCAGAGATATAAGGGGAAACGCAATTTACCGTTACGCCCCGTAGCGGTAAGTCTATGAATTACTTGCAAATTTTGAAATTATTTAAAAAAAATGTCACACCAGAAATTCTATCTAATAAAGAAAAAAATTTCAAATCAGACCATTAGAAGTAGAGATATTGACAAAAATAACATATATACATCTACGCCCACTCGAGGAGAAACCATGAATTATTTTAAAAATAAAATAATCCAAAAAGGTTAATTGACGTGAGTGGCATCGTTCCACTAAATAAGTTTTTCAATCGAGATTTCAGAAGCTCAGATTTTATGGCAAATACATCAGAAGCAAAAATTAACCCTTACGCCCCATGGTGGCCAAAGTATTTTTTACAAAAAATTAGAAATTATATGCAAAAGAGTTTCCATCAGGAGCTGTATCCGGTAAAGAAAGCATTTTTCAAATCGGAGTTCTAGAAGAAGAGGTATCGGGAAAAGGTAATTTATTTTTACGTCCTCTAGCGGAAAATCTACGCATAATTCGGAAAAGCAACTTTTCCTAAAATACTCTTCGATATAAATTGAATCGAAAGATAAAAGAATTTTTCAGTCGGATGTTTAAAAGCAAATATGTGGAATAAAATTTATTTTTGAATTCGACATCATCTGCATTTACGCCCTCTAGCGGCGAAACTGTGCATCGTAAAAAAAGAAAATGGAGGGCCATCATTCGTAATTTAAAGCTTCACAATGCAAAAATAATTTTTCAAATCGGACTAATAATTGCAGACATATGGTGTCTACAGAAGGACGGACGGACAAACCGATAACATTATCATGATCTTTTTTTTACAAAAGACGTGCTAAAAATGAACAGAGAAAATTCCAAACCACAGTTGTGTTCAATTGCAAATTTCCAAAATTATCCATGTTTAATTTTAAAATTTCCCGAAATTGGGACTTAAACCTAAGAAAAATATCAGGGTTAATGAATTGCGGATTTAAAGCTATAATGGCAGGAAATGAAATTGTTCTAAACTCGTGTGAAAAACTGCCATAACAATTACAAATTCCAGAATATGTCCGAAACGAGTCTGCCTATTCTAAAGATCTTCCAGGAACATGTGCAACGGGAGTTTTCTGAAAAAATCTTTAAAATAAGCAAATTTAGAAACATGTATAAATGGTCAAAGAAATGCTGATTTAGATGTACTAAAGGCAGGAACTGAAATCATCCTAAATTGGTATCGAAAAACAACGTAAGAAATACAAATCTAAAATATGTCCGAAACGAAGCTACCTATTCTAAAGATTTTTCAAAAATATGTGCAACGGTAAACGGTAAGTCGTAGTATTCAAGAAAAATTGTTTTGGCTCCTGTGGTAATACGCAAATGATGACGGAAAGTCTTCAACTTGGCAGACACGCAACTTTGTAAAAAGGATCTTTAGAGTGGGCTGCGGTAACTGAAGTTTTAGTTTGTAAGTGGTACAATGGCTTCGAAACACCAGTTAGAAGGTATTATACGGTGAGCGAGATGAGTAGATTGGAAGCAGAGCAATCGCCAGCGCATTTAATAAGCTGGATTTGTCGAGAAAAGAAAACTGAGTTTGCAGTCAATAAAGAGTATGGAATTCATCTACTATGGTTGGTTGGTTGGTTGTTGGATTTTATTGGCGCAAGGGCCAGGTTTGGCCAAAGAGCGCCAGACAAAGAACTATCAGCCACAGATTTTTAAAAACTTGGAAAATGATTAAGAGCAGACAGGCTTGGTAAAAGTTGAAAAACAGTATGATGAAGACAGGTAGTTAACTGTGAAGACAAGGTAGTTAATTAGGTTTATATAAAAATTTATTAATTTACTATTATAATTATATTTTTTTTTTTTTAAACACAACTACACAAAGGATGAGTCACTCTCCTCCCCCCACACTCCTCTGCAATGCTGGCAGAGGGCGGGGACGAACTGTCACTCTCTTCCCCCCATGTTCCTCTGCAATGTTGTTTGAGGCTGAGGACGAACTGTCACTCTCCTCCCCCTATGTTCCTCTATAATGTTGGTTGAGGGTGGGGACCTCGCTGAGGCCGAGACAGTTGGATGGACACTGCACACCTTTGCGGATTGAGGGCCGGGTCTTCCGCACGTGCAGGCTTTCGGATGGAAACTGGAAGAGACGGTCGGCAGCAAAAGAGAAGGCCCAGAATCAGGTATTCGAAAAATCTCGAGCTCGGGGAAAAACACCTGTGTCGCTTGGTCAGCTGTAGATCGCTTGGCAAGGGCGGCGAGAGCTACAGGGCGCGGAACAAAGGGCTGCACGGGTTGTGGCAGAGACTGAACTACTGCGGCAAAAGTACGCTGTCGGGTGGTGGGTATACCCAACTTGGCCTTGGCAGCAGGGTACGAGAGGCCTTCCAGGGTCTTGAGGCGCTGGATCGCCATCTCGTCCTTCCATTTCATACAGTTGCGGGAGTAAGCTGCATGGGCCTCACCACAGTTAACACAGCAGGCCGCAGAAGTGCAACCTTCCCCGTCATGTTCACTGGAGCCACAATTTGCGCAACGAGCGGAACTCTTACAGAAACGTTGTGAATGCCCGTACCTCTGGCACCTGAAACAGCGCAGAGGACTGGGAATGTACGGGCGAACTCCACAGACCAAGTAGCCAGCCTTGATTTCGGTCGGAACTTTCGGGGAGTTAAAAGTCAAGATGACATTTTTTGACTTAATCATGGAACCATCACGCCGGAACATCATACGACGTGCAGCAATAACACCTTGATCAGCAAGTTCAGTCACGAATTCGTCTTCACTGCATGGCAAGAGATCAAACTCCGAAATAACACCCCGAGAGGTGTTAAGAAACGGGTGAGGTGTCACTTTTACAGGAATGCCTTGAAGACTAGTGAGGTTCAGAAAAGTGTTACTCTGAGAAACACTGCAAGTTTGGACAAGCAGGTCCCCAAAGCGAAGCTTCCTCACAGACTTCAAGGGGCCAACCGCAGCGTCCAAAGCTTTAGAAATGAAAAAGGGAGATCTGGTGGACAGTCTCTCATGCGGATCGATGGATTCTACAAGCAAGTGAGTAGCATGCGTAGTCACAGCAATCGAGGGAGACGACGCTTCGGAGCGACTGGTACAGCTGCCGAAGAAGAGGTTCCACATTCTTGGTCCAGGTCAAGGTCTAAAGACCGTTTAAGGGTATGAGACTTGGTAGGTTGAGAAGACGAAGGACAGTCGTTGTCAACTATCATTTTGTCAGGTGACTTAAATTTGGAGTTTTTGTTCTTTTTACCCATGGAAAAAAAGGAGGAAGATTCGTCTGCAGACTACTCCACCCACCACCGAGCCCTACAAGGGAGAACTGGAGGTCTGCAAGCCAAGAAAATGACGCTGGACACAGTTCTGGAGCTTATACGTTGCAGATATAGTCCGTTGGCTGTGATCACACGCACTCGGCGGACACTTCGGCCTCCGGGTACCGTCATGCCAACGCCTTTGGCATGATCCCACAGCCCCCGGGCTCACCCTGCCGTGCTATACGACAAAAAAGCCGCTAAAGCCGTGTACACAACTTGGTACAAGACTTCTGACTAGAGGTGGGTTAGGCTCTAGCCTCCCGTTTACAGCGAAGCCGGGGTCGAAGAGGAGTGTTGGTACACAGGAGGCACTTATCCGGTCTCCTGCGACCTCAGCCGCCAGACATCCCATTTCCGCCTCACGGGTCTCCGCACGCGGCAAACATGCAGGTAGGTCTAGCACCCAAACCAGCTAAAAGGAAAAAAAGAAATCCAAAGAAGACAAATCCTGGAAGGGAACCTAAACGGAATCTCAGCAACCTACGAACTGAGCGGTTAATATAATACAGTTAGTGGTGGAGGGTAACAAAACCACAAGACCGGGGTGTTAGTGCATAACGTGGTAGCGATTAGGTAAAGTATACAACACGGGCAACTAGCCAGTGGAGAAAATAAATAAAAACGAAAAAGCGAGACACAAGACCAGCTCGGGATCGTGGGGCCGCGACTCCCCAACAGCTGGATGAACAGCCGTCCCTACAAACACCAACAGCAAAGCGGTGGCATGAAATCAGATGTTGACCAGTCACAAGGTCAGCTCGGGCCGTGGGGGCGCCGCTCCCCAAATAACTGGAAAACCAGTTATCCCCGTGCGGGGTCATCTACTATGCAGCATGGTTACAAAACTTTCTAGTCAATTCATGAAAAAAATATCTACCTATTCAATCATGTACTCCAAAAGCTGGTTCTTTGGTATTGAATAAATACTGTATATATTGTGTGTTGTATTCCATATCGTGCACATTTTTTTATGGCAAGAAATTTGTGCTACATAATATAGCAACCACTTTTAAAGTTCTTTAATATGAAATGCATAAACGATTATCCCCCACCTTACAATTTAAGGAAACACAAATTTTGAAAAGACGTAGTTTTCACTTTTCCTTTCTTCTGCTCACATTGAAATTGGCTTCATCTTGGTTCTTTAGGCATTAAGTAAACCGGCAGACACTTAGTATCTGATGCTCAGATCTGATGTGATCAAGTATTCGTAACAAAGTGGAAAACACGAGTATAAAATAGCAGACTAAAACACTAGATTTCTAATTATGCTCAATATTACACTGATGGCCACCCAAAATGCAACACCAAGAAGGACACGAGATGGTAAAGCCAGATTTACTGGACACATAACAACAGATACAAAGATGAAACGATTGAGCTTACAGGGCAGTGCGACTTGCTGATGACGCAGATATCAATAGTTCGTGTGGCCCCCATGGCTGACAATAACGTCCGCTACACGCCGCGGCATCGAACGAAAGAGGCTTTGGATGTTAGTCTTCGGGTATTACTGTCCAGGCTGCTTTAACACGTTGCCACAGCTCATCAGGCGCAGCCGCGGTTGGTGCTTGCCGGACCACTCGGTTGTCGATCAGTGTCCAGACGTGTTCGATGAGCGACATATCGGGAGAACAGGCGGGCCACGGGAGCAGTGACACCTTGTGGGGCGTGAAGAATTGTTGCACGATGCGTGTTGCGTGGGGACGCGCAACGCGCATTGTCCTGTTGAAACGTGGCAGCTAGCAGGTCCTTCAGGTAAGGGAGGACTACAGGCTCCATAACGTCGGACATGTAGCGGTGGCTGTTGAGTTTACCGGCGATGCGTACCAGAGAGATGCGGGTGCCATACCCAATTGCGCCCTAAATCATAACGCCAGGTGACGGACCGGTATGGCGATGCATAATGCAGCCGTCAGACAGTATTTCGCCGCGGTGCCGCCACACGCGGATCCAACCATCGGGGTGTTGCAGGCAGAAGCGGGATTCGTAGGAGAAGACAATGTCGTGTCATTCCGTAGTACAGGTGTGGCGTTCAACGGCCCAATGCCACCGCACTCGCAGGTGGTGTAACGTCAGTGGTTATCGGAGCAATGGGTGCCGTAAGACAAGTCCACGCTCCTGCAGAAGGCGTCGAACGGTACGTGCTGACATAGGTTGTTGCGCAACACTCCCTATTTCCTCTGAAGAAAAAAGTTTTTAAATCGGAGTTTTAGAAGAAGTGTTATCGGGAAAAATGTAATTTACTTTTACGCACCCTAACGGGAAATCTATGCGTGATTTGAAAAAGTAACTATATGTAAAATATTCTTCGACATAAATGGAATCGAAAGATAAAATAATTTTTTCAATCGGGTGTTTAGAAGCAAATATGTGGAATGAAACGTATTTTTGAATTCGACATCATCTGCATTTACGCCTACTTGCGGCAAAATTGTACATCGTAAAGGAAATACGAAATAAAGGATCATCATTCGCATATTTCAAACTTCCCAATGCAAAAATAATTTTTCAAATCGGACTAATAGTTGCAGAGATATTGTGGCTACAGACGGACGGACGGACAAACCGGTAACATAAGCACGATCTTTTTTTACAAAAGACGTGCTAAAAATGAATAAACATGTAGTGATCTAGCAAAGTTTTATCAGTGAATTTTTGACTTGCCAGAGAAAATGCTTCAGACTTGAGGGTCAAGATTTTCAAGAAAAGCTGCAAATATTTACTTTTGACGTCAAGAATACTGTTCCTGCGGTCAAAAAAATTGAATGCGGAATTCATTTCGGCTATAAAGAAGTTCGGACGCGCTGTTCATTGGACAGGAACCCAACGTTGTTTTATGGTACACTTAAATCCTTCTAGGACTCTGCTAATATCTTACTTGTGAGTATATAGCATAGTAGTTCAAAAAAATTTAAGTCATCTAGTATCTTTGTAATAGTTACCTACATTTACTATCAGGACCCCACTTCTCATAATCCACCTGTGAATATCATAACAAATTAGCAAAATATCGACCCAGTAAGCAATCGTATAATCTATGGAAATAAACTTTGAACAGGAAACAAGAAAAAAAAAGCAAAACAAAAAAACCAAATATTTTTGGCATGAATGCAGCACACCACTTTCAGAGCATGCTAGTATAAGGTTGTAAAGAAAGTATCTGGAAAATAGAGAAGCATGTATTTCAAGCTTAAAAATCGTGCAAAACACTTACCTTCGTTGTCCAGGTAGTCCCTATTGGAATTGTTGAGCTTGTTCCACCGATCTACGTGTTAGAATTTTCCATTGAGCCGCCCCAGTGGCGCAGTGGTCTAAGCGATGGCCTTTGATCATTCGTCCGAGTTGGATCCGGGTTCGAATCCTGGTGAAGCGTGGATATTCTGTTTGTCTTACGGTACTGGTTGTCTCCCTTCCCTGGAACCAGTGTCCCTAAATTAGGGACGGGCGACTGCTTATAGCCCATTGAGTTACTCACGGTGGTCTTTATACCGCAAATCAAAAAAAAAAAAAAAAACTGTTGTCGTTAAAGCTCCAATAAAAAAAAATATTCCATTCAGATAGAAGTCAGGCGAGCGGGTGTTGAAGAAGTCATCCACACAACGTTTTACATCATCATCTTTAGCAAATTTTCAGCTAGAAAATTCAATGAAATCCGGAAGAGGTGTAAGTCGGACGGGACAAAGTCCGAGGAATAAGAGCAGTGCGACGATATTTCCCATTGCAAGTAATGTAATTTTTGTTGAGTCCATAAACCGACATCTGGAAGTATTATTCCGGTGAAAAACAACTCCATGGCGATTAATCAACGATGGGCGCTTTTCTTGCCGTGCAGCCTTGAGACGGTTTAGCTGTTGGATGGAAGCATCCCCTGTGATGGCACTGTTCCACTATAAGAGTTCGTAGTGAATAACCCCACGACAATCCAACCAGCAAATTCACATCCGCGGCAGTCCATGGGATGGGGGGGGTGAGGCTCAGCAGCCTTCTATGAGGATGTCCTCGTTTGGTCCATGCTCTTTGTCGCGTAACATTCAGTTGTGTAACTCATTTTTCGTCACCCGTTCTCACCGACGCGAAGGGCATTTCGGTTTTCCTTTCCACGCAGAGCAACAGCAATGGGATAGCGTTGAATCCGATTCTGATCTGACAACCCATGGGGTATCCATTTGCACAATTTACACGGATATCCATACTTTTGAAGTCGGGTGTTGATGGCCGTATAGGAGTTCTTCAGTTCCTTCTCCAGTTTCCGTAGTGATGCATCAGGCTTAGTCGATAGTGCGTGTTGCAGTGTATCATGTTTAACCGAACATGGATCTGCCACTTGTGAAAGCATCAGACAGATCCCGTACACCAGTATCAAATATCCTGTACCAGTCATAGCAAATACTCTGTCAGGTAATATCGCCACCAAACGCGTTTCGCAATTTTCCAAGTGCTTCTTTAACTGCCACGCATTCAAGTATTCATAGATCAATATTGCACACGCTCGTTCCTTTGATGTTGCCGTCGTATCCTCTCCATGCGCAATTAACCTTCACCACAACAAGGAACGTTCTATCCTTAGAATGTACTCAGTTGCTGACAGCACTTTGGGATTTTTTCGTCACCGCAGGCCCGCAGTATCTTGCGTTACTCACGCCACATACGATTTTTTCCGCAAACGTTCTTTACAACATGAGAAATGGTACAATAACTCACACATAAATGTGCTTGCATTAGAACAGAGATACAGAAAATGAAAAATATCCTGCTTGTTGCAGGTTCCCAAAGAAGACTGTCAGTTCTGTAGAAACCCTGTCACACAGTTGCCACACACGGAAACAACCAAAGACCACAGAGAGTATATTTGCTAATGAAAGATAGCAGATGATTACTACAGTGTCTAAAATATAGTGCTACTGAGAACACGTTGTTTCACATTACACTCTCTCAAGCATTTTCTAGGTGGAGTCTCCTTCTTTAAACAGAGCGTATCTTTAGAAATTTACCTGTAAAAGTGTGGATTGATTAATCTCGGTATTCTGCTCTTATCTCAGAGAGAATTATAACTACTTCTCATTTTCAAGCTTTTTTCTTTTGGAATTCAACGTAACGTACCTTTAGGGTCTGTCTCAAAGCGAAAACTGATGAGCAGAAACTCCCCGGGTTTAGGAGCATATGTAAACAATACGAAATTATCTTGCGTAGATGTGATTTGCGCAAATAAATTTATGCAGACTAACGCGTTTACTTTGAATTATAATTCGTAAACCGTCACATCGTGAAGTTCGATATGAAAAAAAGGTCAACATTATGGTCACAATTTAATGTTCCCTGCACCTACATTCAGATAATACCAACAATTGCAATGCATTTAATACCAAGTTGCACCGAGTTCAAATGTTGCAATTCACAAACTCCATTTGTCACTTTCCTATGGATTTCTTGAAATTCAAAGTACATTTTTCATTAATATTTATTTTGTTCTTCACAAATTACTGATAAGCATCATTTCAACAAACAACTTTATAAATTTATTCACATAATCATAACATGTATTTTTACAACATAAATCAAACTATAATCAGTCTGTAAAGCTTAGATGTTATGTTAAAAAAGAGAGGGTCATGTTAAGTTTTAAACAAGAGTATATAAAATATGCGCAAGAAATCATGTAAAGAAAAAACATAAAGTGGAATAAATATTTGTTCTTCCGGTTTGAAAATCCTGGGTTACCTGTAATCATTTCTTTCTACCCTGAGTTTAAAATAATTAGCAAATTTATAACGAGTTGTATCAATTATTCGGTAAAAACGAAAAATATTAAAAAACAACATCTCCCTTCAGAGATTTTATTCGTTCGCCTCTATATTTCGTCATATAAGTATTTGACTTTTAATTAATATTGCTCTTATGACATGAGTAGCATTACTTTTGCATAACGTCGTTATGTATAGAAACCTTGAACTTTCTTTTATTGGCAGACAGGTATTAGATATTGCAGAGATAAAAGTCATTACATTCATCAACCAATGGAATAACTGCGTCCAAAAAGAAAAACATGATGTAACACATTCTAGCAGCCAGTGGACTTCGTGCTTGTGTAGGAGAGCTCTTTTTCGTTTTACTCAGTCTTGTCGGATTTAATCGGCTACATTGTCCTACGAACGAGCAGAGAAACCACCGCAGAATCTTTAGCCTCACGCAATTTCTTTCTGAAACGATTACGTAACAAATATCTACATGCATGTGTCTAAATAAATCTTGGAAGGGGTGCGTGCCCCTGCAGTATCAGAAGCTATTTCCTTAGCTGTAAATTAGGCAGGAGGACAGAATACACAAAACCTTTGAAACTATTTGGTTATAAAACTCTTTTGTTTAGCTATTTGCTGGAATCCGGTGTTTCATAAGCAGTGAAGCTCAAGAAGCACTAACAGCGCACGTTTCAAATATGGTTGATAGTGTGGAAGAAATAGTCTTTACATACTGCATGGAAATACATCTGATTTATTAACACAGCAATCAAAGAACTCTGAAATGCGTGGATTTTACTGTTTTTTACGCAGCATTAGTCGTATCGGAAAATTTGTAAGTTATACCGCCTTATAGCGGAAATTGAACCCGCACCTTCCGATTTCTATTCCAGCATGTTAACCGGTACACCATCCAGGACGATGAAGTCCCACGCATCTGGGCGACAAGAACCACAATTATCTCTGATTATAGCCATTCAAAGCAAATAGACAGTAGTTTTCCGACATTGTGACATATATCTTCAGTTCTTCAATGTAGAAGAACAGCACACGTATAGATAATTGGCACTTAGATGTAGAAAATAACAGGCGCCTGGCCTCCTGGCTCCGATATCCGACTGCCGTAAAATTGGCTCACGTCGCCAGGCTTCCCCGTCGCTAGCAGGCGTTCACCTGTTACGTTCAGAGAATAGGTGTGCACAATTCGTAGTAGCCGCACATGACGATGATATCACGTTGCATTTCGTTATCGCTCCGCATAGTAAAATAGAGCTCTTCCTAATCCAAAGCTGACTCGGTGAATTTAGTAGCAAAGAACAGAGAAATGATATACAACTGTGTCAAATAGACACAGATGCAAGAATTTGCCGGCATGTTGTGTGCTTTTTAAAGCGCTCTTTTTCCTTGCATAATCAATACTGCTTCAACAATGATAAGCACTAATGTTTACATATAATTCAAAAAGTTCATAAATTTTCGAATACTAAACCAAATATTCCCATTCAGTAGTTTCAGTAGCATTTATTGTAAGGGTAATTTCTTCTCCGATTGAAAAATACCTTTGTTTGGTAAAAATAACTTATGTGATCAAATAAAAAAAATAAGATGTTAAAATTTTATATTTTACCAAATTGTTGATGAGACCTGTTGAATTGGGTACAGAAATTGCAAATATATGTTCAAAAATTGCTAATTATATATTACAAAAATTGCTAATAATATTTTGTTTACGGCTATTGTTTTTACAGCTTTATTTATGTACTTTCTATATACTTGAGTTTCAGAAAATACGCGAGAAAACGGAATCTACGGGCAATGCAGAAATCTTTGTCCGAAAAGCAGGTGTGATGAAAAAATTATTTTCTTAAATGAATATCAAGTACAGTGACTACGAAATACCTCCACTATGACACAGGCAAAGTTTTAGTGTGGAGTGGAGGTGGAGGTTTCTTTCTGTAAGATTCTTATACAGTTTGGGGAGAGAAAAATAATTCAAAAGTAATGAAATGCTGAAGTAACTTAGTCCACTTACAAGTGTCCTTCAACTAAAGTGAATATTTTTATTATGTCTTAGTTACATATAATTTATGAGTACAAAACTTGTGGTTTTGAGATAAAATAAAAATACCAAAGTTTACCACAATCAAAGGTTTATTATATATCGACTATAGTTTCGCAGAGCTATTGGCTCGGCATAATCAGGACTCTGCGAAACTATAGTCGATATATAATAAACCTTTGATTGTGGTAAACGTTGGTATTTTTATTTTGTCTTAGTTACAGTATATCAGATTTTAAATTGTTTGTTGAACTTCTGGACAAAATTCAAACTGGGTTTAACCGTAGAGTTTGAGTTGTACACACTTGACTTCTGGAAGAAAATCCCAAATGCGAAACTGAAAAGTGGGAAGCGATTTAATTAAAAAATGTTTTCCGAGATGGGTCTGTTATCTTTATACCACATATTTTATTTAATGTTACATGAAATCAAAAATCAAAATAAGAGCAGAGAGTGATTTTATTAATCATGGATACGGCAAAACTGCAGCAGCTGTTATTCCAGAAAGACATTTTATATTTTCTCAAGATGGTTTCTTATTATAAGAAACGGCTTCCTTTAAAACGTTAATTATTTATTCGCTGTGATTCGGAGCTCAATCCGAAGCAGAAATTTTGTCGAGAACGGTATTTCTTATGATTCGGCTACATATAATCTGCATCAGGCTCCACAAAACAACTACTAAGTAGAAACTTCAACAGTGTGTTTGCAATTAAAAGAAACTTCAACGAACTCCCTTTTGGCATTTCCTCTGTTTCCCTTAGGTGTCACTCACAAGGAAAGTGTCTTTTTTGTCCAACTCGGATTTTAACCAAATAATGCACAAATGTTCATGATCAAATACAATGGATACGTGTGAAATATGTCTTCTGAAATCCAGTAGGTTAGGGCGATAGGAGGTCCAGAAGATTGACCGTTGATGAAAGCGCCACACTCATCAACAGCATTAAACAATTCAATAGCTTTAATTATAATACATGATGGTTATTATTGATGACAGAAAACAAATAAATATGAGCTTATATAAAACATTCGGTGATGATAGCATCAGGAACAAGTGTAATACCCAGTGAGTAAGTTATGAAGGAAGCATTCTGGCCATCAGTAATCGAAGATGATGTCGCTCTTCTGGTTTATTCATGGTCTTCTAATGAAGGTGAGAATGTCCTCCATAGAACACTCCAAATGTATTGAAAGTTATCACATTGTTGAACGTTGTGCTAGTATTATTAAGACTTTGGATGGAGGATTCTTCAGATCATAGAAGCGCTTTGTACAGTTTATTACTGACAGAATAATAACGGATCAAAACTTCAATTTTCGGCCGCGAGACAACTTCTTAAAATTACAGTCATTTTCTTTCTTCCAATTAAGTGCTCCTAGGTTCAGAAATTCTATCAATCGCACCTTTTAAAAATCAGGCTTTCTATCTTCTCATCCAAGTTATTATGTGATACCACTAAAATATTGTTTCAAATGGGAATTGGACACATGCAATAATGATAATTGTATTAATATTAGTTTTTCTTATGTACTCATTGCACATAATCACTTATTGACAAAAGTCACTGGAGAGCTAGAAGAGAAACACAAAATAGCCTTTATTGACAAATATTAGCACGGTGTCAGTTAAATGCATGCACCGACCCTTCGAGACATGCTTTAGACAAGGTTTTGGAACCCAATGATAGGTATGCGCTTCCATTCAGTATATAATGCTGTCTCTAACTGTTTCTTAGTAGTAGGCCTTATTTCCAAACTTGTTATGCGGCGCTCTAATTCATCCCGTAGGTCCTCTACAGGATTAACATCAGGGCTCTGTGCTAGCCAGTCTTCACACGATACGGAATTATCGTCTAACCATGCCGTAACAGTCCTTGCTTTACGGCTCGGTGCATTATCTGATGGTACCAACAAGGCTCGGTTCCATACTATTGCCACAGAGTTGGAAGGGCATAATTGTCCAGAATATAGAGGTAGACGTGCTGGTTAACAGGTTTGTCCACGATAACCAATAGGCCGGGACCATACGGCAAAAAAAATCCACACGAGAATTTCCACCACACGAGTACACTGCCTGCTCCACACTTGACCGTAGCAACAGTACACTGTGGTAAATAGCGTTCCCCCGGCTGCCTCCATACCCACACACGGCCATGAGACTGATGGATCGTGTATCTAAATTCATTAGTCCATATGACCCGCTGCCATTGATCTACGGTCCACGATAAATGTTGTTTGTATCATGCTAAACGATAGGTAGTATTCCGAGTGGAGATGAAATGCTTATGAGCAGCCACACGACCATCGCAACCCATGGAATTAAGTTCTCTGCGAATGGTACGTGTACGCACCGAGGTTCCAGCACTTTTACTCTGTTGTACAGTGAGGTCTTGTGCAGTATATGTCGATTAGCTGAAACGACTCTCCTGAAAGTTCGACGTCTTCTATCACTGACTTCCTTTTGTTGGCCCGTACGTTTTGCTCCTTCAGTCACGCCATGTGTCTTCCACTTATTCAGTACATCCAAAACAATTGACTTGGGTATGTTTAAATGTTACTCGGGTTCTCTTGTGGACAACCCACTAATATAACACCCAACGATCTTTCCTTTCTCAAAGTCAGTTCTCTCCCGTTGCGACATCTTCACTCAACCTCACAGTGCGGTATGATTGAGTTCAGCTGCAGGCTTGTTTATATACCGTTTGCAGCTGTACCGCGCATTTTAACAACGCAGCTGATCCGTTCATATACGTTTGAACGGCTAACGGGAGGCCTTTGTCAATATAGTGCCCGTTCTGCTTCAAACATTTAATTTTTATTCTTCATATTTGTATTTAATTTCACTCAATGTATCAAAAAATTGTTACACATAGTAAAAAATTGCGAATTTATGTTAATTTTCATGTGAAAAGTTTGTGGCCTGTACTTCCCTATCCTTTTGGATTTCTGATTAAATATTACACATGTGTTATCATTCGTGACGATGAAATGTTGTACCAATTCTGGTTGAAATTCGAGTGGTACGAAAAATGAGACAGTTTTCTTGTCAGAGGTTGAAATTGAAAACTTATATTGCACGCAGTATTTCCTCATAGGATTTCTCTGAAACCTTAGACCCGATTCTGTTTGACCTTCCGTGAGGTGTGAGAGTGTAAAATATGAACAGGCCAATTTGGTCTCAGTGCTAAAGACGTCACGAGCCAGGGGCAAGCAGGTAGATTAGGACATGATCTTATTTCCAACGTGGGATTCCTTTCCAGGGGTCCGTTGGATTAACGTTGCTTCCGAGGTGGTTTCGTTATTTAGGATTCCCGTTTGCAGTAGTTTCTTCACACCAAGCACCCCTCAGGCTGGCATTTGGCTTAAATTATTCCCTTTATGCTTGAATTTTATATCCCGTGATCTGACGATCACCATCGTAGAAATACTGTATGCATTTCATCCATGCCTGTGGTTCTTCGTGACGGTGCACTCTTTCGGAAAATTTGATAGACTCATTGACAAAACTGCTTGCTATAGGATTTGAAAAGATCTTCTCAGTTCTTTTTAATAGCCACAGCATATTACCCCCCCCCCCAAAAAAATGTGTTCGATTTGGTTGCTCAATAAGCCATCAATCGACACATGCGTGCTCGATACTTACCTGTATTTAAGCCCAAAGTAAGAATAAGATTTGCTAAAAAGAAATTCATGCGTATTACTTTTATAATAAATTCATAAATGCTATGTTTACATATGGATTCATTTGAATCACACAGTAAGACAAACCATCTCTGTCTCTTTTAGTGAAGCATTTGTAATTTTTCTGTAAAATTCACAAAACACTTATACTTCCACTTGGTGGCTACAATCAGAAAAACGCATGATCAAAAAACAAAAAGACAAAAAATTATCATGCAAATTTGTAAAGATCTTGCAAAGCTTTTAACCTGTCCATAGACGCTTGCCCCACCTTCATTTTCAATCATATACTGTTTCATCTGAAATCAGAACTGCGTTTTCTGTTAAAATGTAACACTGAATCCTGCAGAGATCAGTATTCTTACTAGACGCTGCTTCCATCACTGTCTTAGATTTTGAAAACTATAGTTACTAATCATTTCGTTTTTATAATTGTTATACATATACATTTTCTTTTACAAAAAAATGGTAAGAGTGCCATTTTTGCATAAAGTGTTCATATATAATGCCACGACTGTTTTAGAAATGAGAAATACAGTAAATTCCGGTTAATTTGAACACATGAAGTCTAGTAGAGTTCAGCCCATTTAAACAGCTGCACCAGTTATGTGATGCTTTATCCCTAATAGCTAATATGGAATTTTCTTCAAGACTTGTCCCAAATAAACGGCTTCCCCTATTAATTTATGTCCCAATCAACTGGAATCTGCTGAAATTGTACGCCGATGACCCATTACATTATGACCACCTACCTAATAAACTTTAGGACCCAGGTTAGCCCGTAAAACTGCAGCCACTCAGCGTGGCATAGATTCAGTGAGTTGGCGATAGATCTCCTGAGGTATGTGGTACCATAATGGCAACAGCAGGTCCTCCAGTTCCCGTTTATTTCGGGGTGGTGGTGATTTAGCGCAAACCCGCTTTTCCAAGTCGAACCACAAATGTTCGACTGGGTAAATGTCAGGTAAATTTGCAGGCCAGGGTATTAAAAAGAAGTCACCAGCATTTCCAACGAACCACTCCTTGAAGATTCTCGCAGTGTAGCCTGGCACATTATTCTGTTGGTAATGGCCATCACCAGCAGAGAGCACAGTTGCCATGAATAGGCGAACTTGTTCCGCAACGATGTTGATATACCTGACAGGTGTCAGGGATTTTGCTATTTAGATAATGGGGCCTGAAGCGTTCCAAGAAAACATCGCCGACAGCATAACACTGCAGCAGCCTGCATGTTTCCGCACAACAGTGCATCCAGGTGCCAAAGGCCCCGTTGGTGATCGGCGTCTCCGCACTCGGCCGTCTACATGTTGCACCAGGAATCTTGATTCGTCAGATAAGGCCACTTTCTTTAAATCATCCACGGTCCAATCTTGATGATCTTGGGCCCATTTAATGAGTTTCTGATGATGAAGTGATGTGAGCATGGGGAGTCGGCTGGGTTCTCGGCTACGCAGAACATGCGAAGAAGGCTGCTGTAAACTGTATGCTGTGATACATTGCCCTGATCACCACTCTGATTGCTGGTGGTGATGTGTAACACTGTGTCTCTGCGGTCGCTGTGAACAATGCGCGAGAGTCTCCGCTCCCTTCTGGCATCAATGAGCTACGAACGACACACTGCAGGACGACAGTTCGTCGCTTAGCCATATTTGTACCACATTTGATACGTACTCACTACAGTGGCACGTGAACAAACCACAAGCCGCTATGTTTTCGGGATCGTAGTTCCGAGGTGCCGTGCCATCACGTTTTTCCATTATCAAACTCGGCTAAATCGGCAGCTTTTCTCATTCTGACTCAGAACACTCTACAAACCGAAAGCCGATCGTCCTTATATTGCTCTCTGAACTTCACCTGCGCCACCGTCCGGCCTCCAGGCAAGCTCATTTCTCTAAGCTGGAGCTCATCGGTTCAAACCAACGAGAAATTACATTGATAAACAAGCACATGTCTACAATTTCCCTGATTTCCCCAAAACATAATTTATGGTTTGCGTATGAGTTTACTACTAAATAATAACACTTTGGTTCAGTCCTTTACCTTAGGTAATAGTGTGTATAGGTATATCCTATATATAACAGAAGCAAGGTGCATTCCTATGCATACGGTTTGCTTATATTACCTATAATGACAACAGAAACCAACTAATATTTTTTTCGCCACAATAATCGTAGTTTGGTAACTAATAAAAAGAAGATTTTGTTTCTATTTCAGATAATTGGTTTGTGTAGTATGACATAAGGGACTTTCAGTGTTAGTTTTAAATTACAATTCAAGCGAGCTCATATGAGGTGAGGATTTCATTATGATTATCTGAACACAATATTTTCTATATTTACGTGTGTAAATTCAGTAGTAGGTATTTATGTATAGAGTGTCAAACCGTGGAAAAGAATAGAAACAGTTTTAGACTTCCACCTATTGCTCAAGGAATACTATTATAAAGAACGGCTATATAAAATCACTGCAAGCTGATCTTTGATACCATCGCCCTTTTTTTTTGACTTTCACTTAATTCAAAGCACACTGACCGAAAAAAAACCCAACGCCACGAAAAAATAGTTGTAGAGGAATAAAATGGCGGCAATACATTTGTATAGGTAATATATTTAATTGATTAATGTTTTAAAGATCACAGCATAATGTAAGCGCGAGAAGAGCCATTTTAAATGTGAAATGCTGGTACATTAATAACCGGTGTAACCGCCAGAATGTTGAATGCAAGCACGCAAACGTTCATGCATTGTGTCGTACAGGTGCTGGATGTCAGTTTGTGGGATGGAGTTCCATGCCTGTTGCACTTGGTCGGTCAATACAGGGACGGTTAATGCTGGTTGGGGGTGACGCTGGAGTTGTCGTCCAATGATGTCCCATAAGTGCTAGATTGGTGAAAGATCTGGTTAACTAGCAGGCCACGGCAACATGTCGACACTGTGTAGAGCATGTTGGGTTACAACAGCGGTATGCGGGCGAGTGTTATCCTGTTGGAAAACATCCCCTGGAATGCTGTTCATGAATGGAAGCCCAACAGGATGAATCACCAGACCGACGTACAACTGTGCCGTCAGGGTGCGTGGGATAACCACGAGAGTGCTCCTGCTGTCATAGGAAATTGCTCCCCAGACCATAACTCCGGGTGTAGGTCCAGTGTGTCTCGGCCGCAGACAGGTTGGTTGTAGGCGCTCACCTGGCCTCCTTCTAACCAACACACGACCATCACTGGCACCCAGGCAGAACCGGCGTTCATCAGAAAACACAACAGATCTCCACTCCGTCTTCCAATGAGCTCTAGCTTGACACCACGGACGTCGCAAACGGCATTGGTTTGGAGTAAGTGGAATGCACGCTACAGGGCGTCTGGCTCGGAGCTGTCCATCAAGTAACCGATTTGCAACAGTTCGTTGTGTCACTGTGGTGGCCACTGCAGCTCGAATTGCTGCCGCAGACGCAGTAAGATGCGCCACGGCCATACGCCGTACACGGCGGTCTTCCCTCTCAGTAGTGCCACGTGGCCGGCCGTAACCCGGTCTTCTTGAGGCAGTACCTTCCCTTGACCACCGCTGCCAACAATCATGCACAGTGGCTACATTCCTGCCAAGTCGTTCTGCAATATTGCGGAAAGAAAATCCTCCTTCTCATAGCCCTATTACACGACCTCGTTCAAACTCCGTGAGCTGTTGATAATGGCTTCTTTGTCTTCTTAAAGGCATTCTTGACTAACATCAACACACTACGTCGAATCTCAACGATAACTAACGCTCACGAACGTTACAGCGCGTATTTACAGCAAACCTGCTTTGCATGTTCCGAGTGCGCTACTAGCGCCACACGTATGCGCCGAGCGCCAAATTTGCATAGACGTCATCTTACAGATGTACTCTCACCGCCAACCAACTGTCGTTTATCTAAAACAACAAATCTTCTTGGTGTTGGGATTTTTATTTCCGTCAGTGTATGTTTCGAAATATTCTCGTAGAAATGGGTGTCTGATATTTATATCGACTGAATGTAGTCTATATCGGTATATGTGGTTTGGAAAACGTTTTGTGGCTTTCTGGAAAGGGCAAAATCAAATCAAATGTGCGTCACTAACTCTCGTCCTGCCAACTGCGTAAAGTTAAAAGGAAATAGGAGTAAAATAAAAGTAATGTAGTTTAGGCGCGACATGAATAGAAATTAAAAGCATCGGCCAAAAAAAAAATGCCGTTTCGTCATTTATCTCATAATTGATTCGAAAGAAATGTATGCATTTCTTCGCAGAAAAACACTTTTAAAACTTCGAAATCAGTTAATAACGGTCAGATGGATTCGGTACTCTGATGCTGTGGTTAAATGTTCAGTAAAATACAGAAATCAAAATAATTCATTATAAATTATTACAGAACAATTTTGTTGGTATAATTAATCACACAACCGCAGTTAGCTGAACCGCGTTCGGCTTCGCTGAAAGCGGATAGTATGAAATTATGTTTGTGTCACAGTTTAAAAGTGCACTGGTATATAAAACCGAAAGTAATGCATCTGCGGCAACATCCTAGGCTTGTGTCTCCGAAGAGCAAGCGATAATGGCACACACCGTACTGGTCGTCGTGCAAATAGACCACATTTGTGCAGCCTCTTGGCCACGGTAAAACGCGATTACGGACGTCCAGTTGTATGTTGCACGTGCCTTGCGATATCTCCCGCTGTCTGCCGTCTGTCTCTTCTCGCCTGTAGGACAATATACCGGTCGTCCGCCACCGTGGTTGCTCGTGGACGACCGCTGCTAAACTCTCGGACAGCTGTTTCTTTCGTTTGAAATGCTCTCCAAGCTCGTAAAACGATGCTGTGAGTGATTCCAAACTCGTCGGCCACACTAGCCACACTTCGACCTTCTTCCAACTTCCCAATGACGCGACCTCGAGTAAAGTCATCCAGATATCGTCTACGGGATTGCTTGTTGGCCGTATCACACGGTGGAAGCAACTCAACGTCGTTCAAACCGATGTACACCGTGCAATAGCTTTCACCGAATTGCTGAGCGTACACCGCCCGTGTGCTTTATACCCTTCCGACACCCACACCCCCTACGTCATGCTGCATATAAGCGCATGCCCTACCGTACCGGACCCCAGTCTATCTCCTGAGTGGTCTTTTGGTCCGTTCTGCCTGCTCGTTCTGCTGTTATGCTAATTTATCGTCTTCGTTCTTAAATTTTGTACACCAGTGTATAACCAACACTTATCCATAGTAATCAAACGGTCAAACAAATCTTCGGAATTCGCGTTACAATGATCCAACATTTTTTCCTCGGATTGTTCCAATCTGCCTTTTGGAATGTGGTGAAAAGTCTAGGTAACCATCGCACTGAGACCTTGGACCTGTTTAATTGGTCATGTATGATTGTCCACACTGACCCATAGCTTAGACGAAATTATTGACAAAGCATCTCAATGGTTATACGCCTATCTTCAAGGATTAACTTCTCCACTTTGGTCACAATTGTCAGGTCATCTGTCAAAGATGTCCGTCAGGACCTTGGTTCATAACAAATGGTCATATGACCATTTTGAACATTTACTTTCCACTTTGACACAAGCTGTTATGCTGGACACGTATTTCCATATACATTTAACTTTTCTTGATGGATTTTGTTAGCTGACTTTCCTTGGAGATGACGGAACTCGGTAACAATGCGAAATTCTACCTTCTCCATGATCATGGACTTTTTGATTCCTGAAAAAGAAAGGGAAAAAGGGTTGCTAAATATTATTTATGTTGCACAGTATACTGAATGTATATATAACAAAATAAAACAAAAATGGTTTCCGGAGCTTTTATAATTTTGTAATTGCACGAACTTTTTGATACTCCCTAGCAGAAGAAGGAGAAATTGATGCCATACAAAGAATATGTAGTCTACGCTGAGAGTGGTAGGATCCCAGCCAACGACTGTCTTCACCAGACGTAAGGTAGGATGGTGTTTTCGCGCCGATTCCAGTTCCAAAATTGTATGTATATATTCATATGCACGGTCTCTGTTTCCTCATAGATAAATTGAAGAAAATATTTTAACTTTAAGGTCAGAGATGTAACAAGCTTAAACAGCAATACCCCAGTAAACATGTTTAACTCTATCATCTTCATTTAAAGTAACTTTGATTTAGCCTTCCCCTAAAGACTTCCACTGATTCAACGTATTTTTCGTTATAATAAACATGTTAATTACCTAATCTTGTGTAGCAAACTTTTCTAATCTGAGTATATTTTTCGGAATAATACTATGCGGCATATGGTTTTTTTTATGAATACCTCGAAACGCGAATCACAACGCGAAATCCGTAATCTTTGAGCTTGGGTTCCTGAAATTGATGGGGATGCAACTCCAATTTTTTGTCTATCTAGAAAATATAAAAAGTATTCCTCCACCACCGCAACTACCGGGGTCGTGGTAACAGTAATCTTGATTCAGTTAAAACTCTCAGGAAATCTGAGACCGTTGTCAGTACGCAAAACATCAATTAACAGCTTTTGTTCAGCGGATCCTACGTGAATCCTTTGAAACCAGGATGATTCTAATTGATGGGAAAAATCTAGAATTATGTTCTACTACTCTATGAACTGCGGAAGACACCAATTTATGTCCCAGATATTTATAAATTTTAAAACGGTAAATATGTGTGTCAATCGTGAAATGTAGTGTCGGCATTTGCGCAGCGCCTTGACAAGCATTACGCTTCAATACATGAGGCTTCCCTCCATATCTCATAGTACTAATGGCATGAATATTACACTTCTGCTATTACCGATATAGCACGTTAAGGAAATAATGTTCGCTCCTCGTGTAGGTTTCCGTTTGACGTTATGCCATTGGTAACACCATGAATATTTCAGTAGTTAGTAAATTGCGCTTGGAAATGTTTCCTACAATGCACCTACTAAATGCTTTCTAATATAATTGACCTACTGAAGACAAAAGTTTTAGTTACCTTGGTGTATTTAACTCAAAATCATTACTAGATTTAAATCAGGTAGAAAATTTTACGGACATTAAACTTAAGATTTATACTTACAACTTGTGTTTTGAAGTATCAAGTTAATAAGGTGACATCCTAAAATATATTTTGTGGAAGTGTTATGTTCTCTTTTTCCTTTCTTACCTCAGTACCGCACGTATAGGTTACTAAAGGAACGGCGATGGCAGTTATAATACGCGGTACATACAGCAGAAAGCATTCCTCAGATAATGGTTACAGACCGAAATAGACCTTTTCATAAGAAAGGAAAATGACAGATATAAGCTAATAGTGCCCTCAGCCTACGCCAGAAAACGGCAAATTTCTTGCCAGGAAAGCCGTAAACAATCAGCTAGATTTCGAACAGTTACACAAAATAACTGGGTGTATAAATTCATGTTCGTTGATATTGTTAGAAAAATTCATCCCAGAATACACAGAATGCTAAAAAATAAAAGCTTGCAATGGATGCAACTATATTTGGTGTCTTGAAAATTCATCATTTTTAAATGATCTAAAAATCATGTGCAAAAAGAAATGTATATTAATACACGGCCGACCATAAATGAAGATTTTAGAGCACATTGTGCTTCAGCAAAAATGCAAAATCCCAAAAGAAAAAAACATGGGTGAAGAGGTCTTCCGAATCGAAAACCTATCAACGAAATCACAAAAATGCAAAAGAAGGAAGAACTTAAATTCTGAAAATCGATTTAATCACACTGAATATCAGTTTCACGCAAGCTTCCTGACAAATCCAATTGCAAAAAAATAATAAAAAAAAAATTATTTGACCTTGGCCAGTTTTTTTTTACTGAGCGGCAGGCGTAGCGTGTTGGAATGCTAAGTCAAGATTGTTCTGCTGAAAACAAAACGTTATTTTAACTTCCAGGATTACCTTTATTATTCAAAACCATGATTTTTCTTGTTGAGGATTCTTCCTAGGCTATAATTATACTTGACATTCATAGCGAATATGCCGTTTCTTTGGGGTGTGAGAGGTGAAGAAACCGAATTGTGGGATAGGGCACACTGACTGAAAAAAATATTAACCGAGTGGAGCACAGCGCGCTTTAAGAGGGTAAGAGGTGGTTGTGACATTTCCTTATAAAACAGTTCCTTTTCTTGGCAATAGTCTGATTCATGTGCCCTCAAAGGACTGCTGACGTCTGATTGTGTGTGACATACTGTTCGGACTACTCGGTGAAAGTATAGCACTTGACAAGATTTGGGAAAGAATGGGAATGAAAAATTAGCGTTGAAGAAGTATAGACCCAGACACGGGTGAGCATCGGCATACGAACATAGCTTGATTTATATTCCCCCGCACGTGACAGCTGAGTGCTTGGCTTCAAGAAAGTGAGAGCAAGCCAGTTTAAGGAACGAAACAAATGTTGATTATTTCAGGTGCTGCGAGTTAGTGGGTATTACAGGTACTGAAATTTTATCACCGTTTAAGAGAATTCAATATTAAACATTATTCTTCTTAGTATGTCTCTCATCTTTGGCATAGGCTATTAATTAAATCAGTTGTTCAGTATTACGAATTCATTCATTTATTTAACCGCATTACCTGCACTGGTTCACATGTGTGTGTTTTTTTAACTATTATTACAAATGCTGACAATGGAGAGAGCATCTAATACAGTATGATTGTACCAGATTCCCAGTGATACAATGTGAGTCGTGACGATTTCAAAGTGATTGAAACAATTTCTACCAACCCGGAAGAGCTTCTACTCCCTGTAATGATCACTATAGGTCAGGACAAGCACATCGAACTTCAAATTAAAATTGTGGGGCCCGATGTCAGGCCGCTAATTTTTGATACACATTGTAGAAATCGTAGTCTACGGGTTAAGGCCACAGAATGTTATAAAAAAGATCAACTCTTCTACAACCTGTTCCACAAATACAGTTCGCATTTGGATAATATACCCATCACGGATTACTTTGTTGTTTTCTTATCCTTTATTTTGTTTGTATAGTGAAGCCTTCCACACAGAACACTCGTAACGAAATTTTGAGTTTCCTTAACTAAACATTTATTTAATCATGTGTTTTTTCTGTCTCACTCTAATTTCTCTGTTTGAGAATTAATAATATTTGTCAAAATGTCGGATAGAGTACTTGAAAAAATGTTCTTTTTGGAAGAGTTATTTTATTCAGGAAAATGAATAAATTCGATCTTTCAAAAACAGAAATCTTTATAAGGGTAAAAAGATTATATATATTTTTTAAATAATTGACCGATTTGGCCTTCTTTGAAATGTTTCAACATAAGTAATGTCAAAAATTTTAAATAATTCTTAGAATTATATATTTTATTTTAATCATTATATAGTGAAAGTTTTCGCATAGTTCAAGTGTTTGCAAACATGCCCTTTAGAAAGCCTTTATACTAACATTCACTTTCATGAAGATATACCTTTTACATTAGCATTTGCAAATTAACTGCAGGGAAGATCTGAATTTAGCTAAATTTGATTTGTGAAATATGATACACCAGCTGCTGGTGGAATCTGGAATGAAGCGATGAAAATTATTGTTAAACAGGTAATGCTCAGGTCTATACCATTTCAGTTCATTAAATATGGAGCAATATCCAGGTGCAGTAGGAAATCTATCGAACAAGAAATGTACCGATTTGTTAATCCTATCAGATTAAGCTTAAGTCAAGTTAATAAATAGCAATATAATAAGCTTTTTCTGCATGTAAAGATAAGGCTATTAGGTAAATGGTGTTGTGAAAGTTTGGCAAACATGATATACAGGTAATGCATCGCAAAACACAATTAATGGAACCTAACTGAAAATAGGGTTTCGTAGCGGTATGCCACACCGAGTGCTCATTTTAGCCTCTGTTTGTCGCCGAAAGCGCCTACAAAGTGCACGCCAGCATCAAGCCTGAAAATGAAATGATTGGAAGAAGGTCTTTTGGTCTGATAAATCTCGTTTCCTCTTACACCATGTGGACAGCCAGGTAATGTGTGCGTACTTTATCTAAGGGAATAGCGCGCGAGGGACCAAAATAAGATTTATTGCAGCATCACTTTTCAAAATAGAGCGTGATCATCCATCATTTTCCATTGTCATTTCCGCTACTTACCAGATCTGAACCACCGCAACTTTTATAGGCTACTTAAAAAGCTTCGTTTATCAAAGCAATGTTACTTAGCTGTCTAAAAATACAGAATTTTACATGTGACACAACTTCACTCAGGTCCACGGCGTACCACCGTCTAGTGTGTTTTTCATCTAATGCAAGTTTCAGGGTGTTCAGAGGGAGGTCCCATCGAAACGTATCCATGATTTAAACTTCAAATTCATTACATAATCTACGTAATATACAAACTGAAGGGACAGCAGCGCCGAATTTCACCCTATATGCTGAATTTCGGACAAAGTTGTCTTTTTCCTTCGGAAATTGAAACCTTATATTCAGGGAAATATGCGTATTAAATTTAGTTGACATTTGTCCAACAGTTCGTTTTACAAAGACTCTGAACACCTCCTCTTTTATTCTGATCAACCTGTACATTTAAAGCAAATGAAAATAACGATATGGAAATAAAATGGTGTATGATGACTTCTTTATAATCTACGTGCCGCTTATTTCGGTCTGAATGTCTCAGAAAATTTATACGGGGGTTTAATGTGTTAAAAGTGAAGTGCTGGTATTATTTTTGATGTTTAGCTGGAAAAAAGCAATGTTGACAGTAATTTTATTTAATAACTTGTTCCCAATTATAGTTTGAAGTAATATGAACTCACATAATTGCTGTTAAATTTCTTTTAGTTCTGGTATTTACTGAAGTATCGAAAAATGTCTTTTAAAATTCTCTGTACAAACACATCTAATAAAATCTGCAGGTTTTTATAAGAAATACACACTCGGTGCGATAATTGTGGATGAAAAATGTCCTAACAATTAAAGAAACCTTAGACATAAAACGTCTTTTTTCGGAATCAAATAAACTAATTCTGTTTCACTTCCAAGACATTCGTGGGAAGCATTTTTACAAGATATGTGCAAACTGCACATACCGACAAGGATAAATATTTAAAAGGAATTTGTAATATTTTCCTGATTACAGAAATCATTTGCAGCACAACGCAGCACACATAGTACGGCAAGTCTTTTCTGGAAGTTAATGAAAACTTTTACGTTTTGTTTGCGAATCCGCGCTTGACTTTTCGAAATATCATATAGTTAGAAAGTCGTCCATAAACAAAAGGATTCTGATTTTTACGTGTCCTCTCAGTCTAATATGGGCGAACGTGGGTCGAATACTGCGAAGTTGGTAAAGTTGAATTGAAACCTCAATTTTCGTTTTCTTTTCTTTAACGAGTTAACGATAGTCTGTTTTTATGGTTATGTTCTTTAAAAAAGATAATTACTCTTTATTTTCCATCATTTGAGTATTCCGTGTGTAGATTCGTACTTAAAAAGCACGTGATTTGTAGTTCAGTATTGAGACGCACTTAGAAAGCTTTGAACATAAATATCTATTGAAATCACAGTGCGTGTTGTCATTTTCTTATAGGACTTCCGTCCACAGTGAGTAGCGTTTAAGTCCCTACCACTTACAGCGAATTCGTCTTTTGGGCAGGATACCGAAACGGAAGGAATGAGAGCAAGTCTAGTGACTTTGACAGAACAGTTTGTAGTGAGATTATAGTACAGTACATGGCGCCACCGTACAAGTACGATGCTGCACATAGAGGAGTGAGAGAATTTTAGGGAGGGCATAGGAAAGGATGCCCATTCAACGAGTGGGTCCAGCCTGGGGACCGTCATTTAACGTGCTCGTCCGATGCACGGCGAATATTCAGTGATTGTTAGCAAATCACACCCTCTCCGCAAGATCAGCCCAGGATCGAAACTGAGGACCTTGCATTGGTAGTCTGAACTGCTAACCACTCAGCCATTCGCGGCTTAAAAATTTACTATATCCTGTGTTGTTTAAATAATGTTTAATTCAGAGAACTTATCCCAAGTTATGGTGATGACATCGAGGGCTACCGGACACCAGTTAGTTAGCTATCCCAACTTTTTTTTCTTTTTTTTTGTTTGGAGGTTTAACGACCATCGTGAGCAACTCAATGGGTAATAAGCAGTCGCCCGTCCCTAATTTAGGGTCACTGGTTCCATGGAAGGGAGAGAACCAGTACCGTAAGACAAACACACCATCCATGCCTCACCGGGATTCGAACCCGGACCCCGTTCGGACGAATGATCAGAGGCCATCGCTTAGACAACTGCGCCACCGGGGCGGCATCCCAACTTTAAAGTATGCTCTATGGTGAACAATCTAAATTGCCAAGACATGTTATCGAAATTTCTACTTTATTTCATTACCGGGCAACCTCCTTATTTTGAAGCAAGCTGAAAATGTCAATAGTATACATTTCAAAGCAGATATCCCTCGGCATTCCACACCCATGCATCAGCTTGGAAAGATATTAAATCTACGTTCTAATACAAAATACACACACTTCTGTCTCGTAATACCGGCAGAGAAAAACAAATTAGTAAAATCATGCAATGCATTGATTATGATACGCTTTTCAACATAACATAAATCATTACTCAAGTTATGAGGATAATGGCTGTGGAATAAATCTCGCTCCTGTGCCCTTACCTTTGATCCAATTTCGATGATATTCAACAGAACCGGTTCACTATACCTGCGGAACAACATACCAAAGTTTTGTCGAAATAGAATCGTTTTTGGTCAAGTTATGAGGAAAATGTCTGTGGAATACATCTTGCTTCTGTGCCCTGACATTTGAACAGCGATTCAAGTATATTCAACAGAACCGGAACAACATGATAAATTTCTGTCGCAATCAAAGCATTTTTACGTAAGTTATGACGCATAAGGTCTATGAAATGGATCCCTCTCCTATGTCCTGAAATTTGACACTATGTTGTACATTTTCAAGAGCGTTCGTCCCCAGTTTGTTCCCTACCAAATACTAAAATGTCATCGAAATCGAACCATATTTACGCGTTATCGTGGGAACAAACAGACAGACGGACAAAGCTGGAGTATATACGCTTCTTCAACCTACGGTTGTAAAGCATAAAAAATCATATGAAGACAAATTTTTAATTAAAGAAATGTCCCTATGGCATCAAAACTGTGATTGCTGAATTTAATACTTCCAAACAATTTGGTTTCAAAGTTTTATGCAAGCAGCAATGTTTAAACAGTTAAATTTCATTTTTATATCAAAATGAAAGTAAAGAGGCCTAATCAAAGGCTTCGTTTAAAGTGTTGTATATATCGCATACTTACAAAGAAGATCAGATCATATGTTCAGGATTTTAGGAAGAGAGTGCCTTTCTCCAGGTCTTAAACAACCTTTAGAAATAGAAAGCTAGGCGGTTTAGGTTAGAGTACCTGATAGAAAAGCGACACGAAATCGAAGTAGAAAGACGCAGCTTATTTATTATCGAGGTGTACACTACCCATCTTTCGCGCGGTAGTTATTTAGTGGTTCGAGCGTTTTTACTTGCCTGAAATCGAACCTGAGGCGATCTCCGTGGCAGCCACGAATGTTGTCCACTAGGACACCCAATTTCTACTTAGAAAGCATCAGACTTGCTTTCAAATTTTTTGCGGGATCAACGCCTTCATTAATTTTTACAATTAGATGCCCAATTCAAAATTTTAGGATATACTTTTATTTATTTAAAAAACTAATTTGGTACAAAATTCTTAAAACGTGTCCGTCCAAATTGTAGAGCAACATAAATATAAAAACTAATTGATCCGCAAATATAATTCATACAGCATCTTTGATGTACAAAATGAGCAGAATTTAAACGAATGATAGACCACGTTTTCGCAAAGTAAAACTTTTTACAAATGAACTTGTAAATGATAATACAGTAAAAACAGAAATAAATTAGTTAGTGGATTAAGCATTACAAATTTCGAGAAGGTGACTAGAATGACGAAAAACAAGTTTCTTTATAATGTGCTTGTTGTTTTTTTCTTTTTGTAAACAATCACACACTGTGCATGAATGGTGTACGGGAGTATGCAGCAACTCGTTTATATCCTAGTCATGTTTCTTACATTTATTATAAATCTTCAAGTTAAACTGTGAACACTACCATTAAATGCTGATAGCAATCGGGAATTAACTAACGACCAAATCCGTAGTTCACCTGGCATGATGCATTTATTATTAATATGATGAATTATTTCGGTGTCTAAAAAGCACCAGCATACATGAGGCTCAATCGTGATGTGTCAATGCAGTTGTTTGTAATGTTACCCGAAATAACTAAGCTGCGTCCTAAAAAAGCATTTTTCTTATGCAAGATGCAAAAATGGAATTTTTTAATTCAGTGCGTAAAAATATGACATCAACCTTTCGCTTTATCTTTTAATACAGATGTTGGATGTTATCTAAACACCATAGTTTTGTGAAAACATTTTTTATTTCTACCAAACGGATGCTGCAATATTACTAGCGGTATTTCATGTGTCGCAATAATACTGATAAAGAATAAGGAACATTAAATTGTCCGAATTGTTTGCGTACAGGCACGGCTATTTACGTAGAGATAAACGCATCTTATTACGGTCCAGATTAGCTTGCCTGTTAGAATAACTTTATGAGTGTGAGATATTCAACAAAGGCAATTATTTCTCTAGAACAAAATCTTTTGCACGTCACTACACACAGCACGAAGTTTTGGAGTCCTCAAATGAGAACTGGCACAGAGTTTTCCAGTAAACTTGATTTGTTTAAGACTGCTGTTAAAATAAGCATTCCTACTTAACAAATGGAACACAAATTCAAATAAATCGAAAAATTTAAACACTCGGAAGCTCCCTTTTATGATTGATTATTATAACATCTTACGTGATTCATATCATTTCCCAAGATTTTAGGAATTCCGTTACATTGACAATGTAAGATTTATGTCACTTCATGAATATGAAAAGTGATTAAGAAGGAAATAGAAAAACTTGTGGCACACAGGATTTCTTTCGTCAGTCGGTGTAAGAGGATTTGGGGAACGTTTTCTAATCCAAAGGCAGTGCTCCATTTTGGATCGCTATACATTTGTCACATGTAATGTAACTCAGAAAATGTTCTACTCAAGCTTTTCATAACTCCAAAGATATTGATTTAGTTCTTTCATAAGGTTCCCACGTGCCGAGGGATTCAGTTTTCAAAAGATGAGTGGGTAAGATTGGAGTTCTTTTTTGGACCTATTTTACTTAAAATATGCTAGCAATCTTACATGAACTGGAGTGGGGAAAGTTTTCTAGAATTCGATTCTTGCCTTGTGGTTCAAGTGTTCGAGCATGTGTGTTGTACAAGCGTTATATGCATAATTAATTCTTGACTACGTTAAGAACGGTGAAGCACGTTCGGCGGCAGAACGTACTTAGTTTTTAATTCATTGAGGTTTTTGTTTCTCAAATCTCAAGTTATTAAGTATGCCCAGAAAATAGTATGAGGGTAACGTGATGTAAAACAAACAGAAAACGTGATGTGAAACAAACAGAAAACGTGATGTGAAACAATTACAGAAACGGTCGGATAATTTTATCTCGCGATAAATAATTTAAAATGCTCCAATTCTGACCTTCATTAGAAACGCTATGCAGAGAATGTAGAGTAGTAGAGATCTATTGGCTCTTAGTGTAATACTAGCTGATGACTTTACCTGCACCGTCAAAGTGTTGACTTCGCAGGGAAACGTTGAACTCTCTCGAAATTTTGGGATTCATAGGATCCCTGATGGCGCTGCAATAGCTAGCCCGTCAGTCACCGGAAACCACAGTCTTCTACTCGGACAGATTCGGTCTAGAGACCTGTGGGGATCTGCCTCCCCACGGGACCGGTACCTTACACCCTTCTGTCACAACCCGTGTGTGCGACGTGCTATGGGCAGTTGGGGCAATCAACTTTTTCAAGAAAATCCCATCTCGTGGCCAGGAGATCGCCCGCCAACGCGAGTTTTTTGGGACAAATGTCCTTTATTAGGTATCTGAGTAGATTTACAAACACATGCACATTTCACTATGAGGGTCTCTTGCACCCCTCTCACAATATTCAAACACTGAAAAAATATTAAAAACGAATCACAACATCGTCCACAGCGCTAGAGCCAGTGCTGTGGTGATGACCCCGGGCCAGGGTCATCAAAAATACCTTGGTCAATAGACCCAAAAGCTCAATGTCGAGAGCACCGTACCTCCGAGGGTACTACCATCCGTGAACAATAGTTGACTCGACTCTTCCTTTGCTCAAGTTCCCTAATCAGACTAGGGCATGTCTTACTGAAGCTGGAGTGTGAGACGTCCAACTTCAGGCGGAACTTGGCATTCGCAGCTGTGCAGTTGCTGCACTTTGGTGCGGCTGCACACTGGTGGTGCTGGTGCCCAACTTCACCGCAATTGACGCACCTTGCTTCTGACTTGGGGTAGCTGCCTCGGAAATGACCGAAGCCATTACACCGAAAGCACCTGACCTCCCTCAAAAATTCCTTCAGACGGAGCACTGACCAACCCAAGTTCAGTGTCTTCCGCCTCACCAAATGCTTGAAGGCCTTGGGCTCCACGTCTGCTTCCCAGTGGACCCTACCTCCCTTGCCCTTGATAGGGAAACAGGCTTTGAACCCGTTCTCGAGCTCTGGGTTCTGCCCGCAAATTGCCTGCTCGAACTCTTTCCCTGAGAGATCCCCGTCGACCCCATAAACTATCAACCGGGGGTTTCTCTTTCGTGGGGCCGTGGGGAGTGTGCAGTCCTTGGTCAGCGGATTGCTTCTCAAATCCTGGGCAAGGCGGTCGAGCACCCCGGGATGGGAACACTCCACCGCGACCCCTCCTTTCCTTATGCTCCGAAAGCTCTTGACCCCTATCAGCAGTTTAGTAGGGTTGACTGCTGTTTTCAGGGTCTTCTTCGTGTCCTCTGAGGACGCACTCTCAACTGTCGGGTGGACTAAAAGCATGTGCCTCCTGTCTTCCGACTTTACCTTCTTCTTTTTATTCTCAATCGGGGCGGGCGAAGGCCCTTTCGCCTTGCTAGCCCCTTTCCTAGCCACTTCGGCGTAGGAAACCACTTTCACGTCGGCTTCGCAGCCCGACGCCTCGCGAATGGACAGCCTGCCTTCGACATAGGCTACCCGTGCTGCTTGCTCGTAACAAGCCTTGTTAATACTGCTCAGGGCAGCTTTCACCTGTTCTCTCCCTGAGGAAGTGACCCGCGAGTCCAAGAGAACGGACTCAACTTCCCAAGTGAGGTTGAAAATGTGGCTCACAAACGCCTCAGGTGTAAGCACCGGGGGTGTCCTGTGATGCGTACTTCCCACCAGAGAAACCTCTGGGCAACCCACGGACGACCCCTCAGGAGCCCGAGAGGGCTCGGGCTGGGAGGTGTTTTACCCTTCCTTGTCATGGGCGGAACTAGCAAGGGGGTGCTTACACCGCTGGCTGACTGAGACTGCTCAGTCGAGGCTCTCTTCGTGGGTGTAGCGGCTTTAGATCCCTTCGCTGGGGGAAGCGTCTTTGACGGTTTCCCCCTGGCATTGGGCTCTACCTTCCGGCTGTTCTCGGAAGAGGGGCTAACCCCTTTAGCACTGCCGACAGGGCTTGGTAGTGCTTCTGCCGCTACCTTCAGCCTCCGGGTTGACCCGGACGATTTGGGGACTGACCCCTTAGGTTTCACTCTACCCTTCTGGGTAGTTGACATCTATGTGGGAGAGATGAAAAACACAAAATTTTCTTCTAAGTACTGAGTGGGCACCCAGAGGTTCTCCCACTCTAGTCAAACCTTAGAAGCCGGGCGCTCGGGCTTTGGGCGGACGAGGGATCAAAGGGATCTATGATCTATGCGGGCTGAACGGAACTTCGCCATCACAAGGGCGTTTTTACTTAGTCCCGTCACTGCTCCAATTGATAGGCTACGAGGAGGTCACCTATCTTTTAAAGAAAAAATCGCGAGATCGGGGTATAACCAGTCTCGCGGTTGGAATCGTCAGTTCTGCTTGACAGCGCAGTATAGCTCAACCAAGTCACACACTGAGAACTCTCACCCGGTCGGTATCAGAGTGACCGGTAGCTCTTAGTGTAACGACTAGCTGATGACCATTATCCTGTACCGTCCAAATGCGGACTCCACAGGGTTAGGAGAACTCTCTCAAAAGATTTTTGGTGACGGCGTTGCGAGTAATCCTGCCTGGATCCGACATTCCTCCATCCGGACAGGATCGGTCCGTGGACCTGCAGTGCGCTGCTACCCCCGGTTGCCGGCACTTCCAACCTCTCCTTCATGACCCGGGTGTGCGTGCCATTTGGGCAGGGGCTAGAAATTTTTTCTCTCTACCCCTGACTGGGAGAATAACTGCTGGCGCGAACTGTTTGGGGCATCTGCCCTTTATTCAAACAAACAGGTTACATACATGGTTATTTACACTGAGGAACCCATCTTCGCTTAGGAAACAAGTACTTTGCTCAATGGGCCCTCTCACATTGAAATATTTACATTATTTACATTACCACAGGACTAGGGTAGGTTCTGTGGTGACGACTCTGGGCTCGAGTCATCTGTTTCCCTTCTTCGGTTCTTCATTCCTCTTCTTTTCTTCTTTCTTCTTCTTTCTTCGTTCTTCTTCGGTCACCAATCTATTAGGTAGACCGCCTGTTCCTCTTTGAGGTACTTGACCATCTCGATGAGCCCCTGTCTCGCTCTTGGGTACGCGAGCAGGATCGAGAGGTCCCTCGTCTTTGCCAATTCTGGCACCAACGTTGCTCTCTTCCCTGCCAGAGAAGCACATTCTAGAATCATATGTGCGACATCTGCAGTCTGGGCACCACACATGCACACTCGCTCCCTAACCGCAAATCTGCGGAAGTACTATGGCGACACTCCGTGCCCGGTTAGTACTTGGTTGAGGAAGCCATTACTCTCAATGCGCCTTATCGAGATTCGGGGGTAGATACGGTATGTCCTTCTACCCGTATCCCCTTCATCCCATCTCTGCTGCCACTCCACCAATGTGGCTGATTTCAGTTGCGTCCGCACACTTTGCAGCGGCGTTCGCATCTGAAAATCTATCTCCTCTTTACCAGTAGCTTCCTTCGCTAGCTGGTCTGCACGTTCATTTCCAACTGTACCGACATGACTTCGGATCCAGTGGAAGGTAACCCTCCTACTCTCCATTGATTTATATAGCACTTTTATCTCTCTGACAAGGGGAGTCTTACTCCCGAATTGGCCTAGCGCTTTCAGGGCCGCTTGGCTGTCAGAGTGTATGCTATAGGCCCCTTCTCCGTTCATAGCAATAACCCAACGCAGTGCTTCTCTGATCGCCAATAACTCTGCTTGAAACACAGAGGAATTAGACGAGAGTTTCATTCGTTCCGCGTGCATCTCGTTGCCATCCGAGATCACGCAGAAACCTGCGCCGACACTACTTCCTATTTTGGAACCGTCCGTGTACAGTTCCTTCCCCTGACCTGTGGGGAGGGCTTTATCCCAACTCAGACAAAGCTCGTTGGCTGGGTGGCAAGTCCAGTCCATTCTCAGAAGTTCCACCTCGGACGACCGATACTGGTGTCCCAGGAAGGAAACATCTTCCCCGTAGCGGAGGGTCTGCATTGCTGCTTCCCTCGCTACGACCAGGTCCGCCGGTTCGCACCCAGCCAGCACTTGGAGCGCTGCTGTGGAGGTCGTTCGGAAGCACCTGGTCATGCCCAATAGCGCCCTGCGCTGAATTTGGTTAATACCATTTCTCATCCTGACCGTATCTGACCACCAGGCGGGACACGCATATGTTAATATGCGCTCCACCCCTCGCTTATAGAGCACCTTTTTGGCTGTCCCAGGCAGCCGCATTCCGTTGATCTTATTTAGAATGCTGGTGCATCTGTCCTTCAAGAAGCGAAGATGCGGTAGCCCTGACAATCTGGTGTCAAGGATGACCCCTAAGTACCGCATCTCTCTCACCGCTTTAACAGTATGCCCATTGAAGCGACACTTTGGTGGAGTGACCAGTTCCCCCTTCTTTGTTATTAGCATTAGTGTCGTCTTTTCGGGAGCGAAGCAGAGCTTACACTCCTTGCTCCAACTATTTAGCTGTGAGAGAGCGGTGTGTACCTTCCGCTCAATCACGTGTCTACCAGATGCTGATACTATTAGCATGAGGTCATCTGCGTAGGCTTGCAGTTGCACCCCGTCTTCCAGAGGAAGCGCAAGTGCGGTATCTGCAACCACATTCCACCACAGGGGGCCCGAGCAAGAGCCCTGCGGACACCCCTTGGTGTATTCCCTGCTAAAGGTCTTGTCTCCGACCTCGAACTCTACTCTTCTATGCGAGAGAAAATCGCTTATTAACAGGAACAGATTCCTGGGGATGCCAAGTTTTTTCAGACGGTCCAGGACCAGTGGCCACCAGACGTTGTTGAAAGCGCCCCGCACATCCAAAGAAACGAGACAGGTGTGCTTTCCCTGTGCACGATTTTGCTTTACCTGCTGAGTAAGGCTGACCAGCGCTTGGCTGTTACACTTCTCCGGTGTGAAACCGAATTGGCGGCTGGAGAGCTTACCTAGGCCGACTAGGTAGTGGGTTGCTCGGGTCACGAGGACCTTTTCCAGCACCTTACTCCATGCTGTCAACAGGCAAATCGGCCTATAAGCTGCGGGATCTGCTCGGCTCTTGTTTTCTTTGCTGAAGAGGACAAGCAGCGCAGTTTTCCACATTGATGGCAAACAACCTCTTTCCAGGCATTTATTAAACAGGGCAACGAAGTACCCAGGGTTGGATAGAAACACCTCTCTGATGATCGAGAGGTCCAACCCATCTATGCCTGGTGCCTTGCCTTTGTACAGGCTATTGATTGCAGCACCTGTCTCCGCCTCCGTGAAGGGCGGGTCGTCAACCGTGTCTGGTGGTTCTCTGCAGTGCTCTCTGATCGATGTTTGATCCGGGGAGTCTCCCGTCTCCTCATCGGAAGGGAAGTGGTGGTTTAAGAGTACCTCCACTGTGTCTTCCAGGGTGGCGGTGTTGGTGCCACTCTCTGTTCTGACGGAAGCCAGTAACAGTGGGCCGGTGATCGAGCCCTTCGCCACCTTGTACGGTACCCCAAAGGGGTTGCCGACAGGGGTGGTCTCACACAACTGTCTCCAGTGCTCTCTCTTCGATGCTACCATTGCTTTGCGATACATTGCGTTGAGGAGATTATATTCCCTTTTCAGGCGCTCCCTCCTGTCTGGGTCAAATCTCTCACGTTGCATTCTACGTCTGCTGCGTCTGGCCTTCCCTCGCAGAAGGCTCAGATTTTCCGACCACCAGGGGAGCAGGGGTCTTGCCCTTCCCCTGCTTTCCTGCAACCTTCACAGGTCTCTACTATCTCTTTGGTAAGATTACCAAGGTGTTGATTGAGATCTTCTACCTCATCGAGATCTGCTGCTCTTCGTTCTTTTAGCAGATCTGATAGTCGGCCTTGGAGTTCCGACCACTTGAGGTTCCGGGCGTCGAACCTAGACCTGGGTTTTTTCCCACTTTTCTCAAACCCTATCGTGAAGCTTATAGCTAGGTGATCGCTGCAGCTCACATCGTCCAGTACCTGCCAGTTCTGGAGGAGGTTGAGGACCGATGTCCTCGTGAGGGTGAGGTCGACCCACGACGTCCCAGTGGCAGCTTGGAACGTGGGAACACTGTCGGGGTCGTTCCTGATCGTCAGATCTGAGGAAATGACGAAGTCAAGGAATTCACTACCTCGCCCATCTTCTTCTTGGTCGCCCCAGAGGGGACTCTTCGCGTTAAAATCGCCTGCAATGATTGTCTCGTGTTGCGGGTGGGAATCCAGCAACCGCGAGATAGTGTTTAGCACGTCCGAGAGAGCACCTGACGGTGAACAGTATGCGTTGACAAGCAATATTTTTCTGTTACTGCTCTCGATGCCCAATGCCACCACATTGGATGTGCATTCCAGCTCCAGAGCTCCCAGGTCCGGATCAAGAACGACTGTGGCTACCATTGGTTTTTCGCATCGAGAGTAGTACTTCCGTGTGGAGTTGGGAAACCCCGCTACCCTACCATGGGAGTGGTACGGTTCCTGTAACAACAGGATTTTAGCTGCGACTTCGCTGGCAGTTTTAAGAATCTGCCCTGTAGCGGCTCTCGCGTGGTGAGCGTTGAGCTGGAGTACTCTAAGACCGGTACTTGTCCTTGGCCGATCAACCATAATTGGTTCGGCTTCTCTGCTGCTCCAACTCCCTCAATAGGGAGGGACAAGTCTTACTGAAGCTAGAATGGGCGGTTTCCAGCTTCAGTTTAAACCGCTTATTCGCGGAAGTGCAGTTATTGCACTAAGGAGCAGCAGTACAGTCCTTGTGCCGGTGACCTGTCTCACCGCACTGCCCGCACTTGTCCTCTGCTTCCTTGCAACCATTCCTAAAATGGCCGAAGCCGTTGCACCGGAAGCATCGGACTTCTCTCACAAACTCTTTCAAGCGCAGGATCGACCATCCCAAGTTGAGTCGACCGCGCTTGATTAATAGTCTGTAGGCCAGGGCTTCGGCTTCCACCACCCAGTGGACCTTACCCCCTTTGGCCTTAATGGCGAAATTCGCCTTAAATTCCCCTTCGAGGTCCGGGTTTTGCTCTTTAACCCCGGCCTCGAAGTCCTCTCGCGAGACCTCCCCGTCGACGCCGTATACGATCAGACGCGGGAGTCGCTTTTGGGGTGATTTCGAGTGGGTGCAATCCTTGGTCAGGGGATTGCTCCGCAGCTCGCCTTCAAGCTTGGCGATATCGTCGCTCTTCGAGCACTCTACCGCCACCCCTCCGTTCCGCACCTTGCGGACACCTTTAACTCCGATCTGCAGTTTCGCTGGCTGCACTGCGGATAGGAGAGTAGCCTTCACGTCGTCCGACGTTTTGCCCTCATCGGTGGGATAGATAAGGAGCACGTGTCTCCTATCTGGCACTACCTTCTTCGCTGCTTTCACTTTGGGTGCCGGCACAGACCGTTGCGCCTTCGTGGCACCCATCTTGGCTGCGGCGGCGTAGGACTTAGGTCCTACCGAGGGGGCCCTGCCGCTCCACCCTCACCTCGCTCACCTCGAGCTTGCCCTCCAGCTTCGAGGTCCGCAACCCTTGCTGATTGCAGGCGTCTTGAATCTTCTGCAAGACCGCCGCAATCTTTCCCACCGCAGCCTTGCTTGCCGTCTTGGGAAGGGTGCCCAAGACCACTTGAATTTCTGAGACACATCCCCCACCAGGGTTAGAAACTCTCTGGTGGCCGCTGTTAGGAGAGTCTCATCCCCCGTTTGGCCTTCGGAGTGGACTCCGAGGTCACCATCGGTGAGGCCGTTGGTGACTTGGAGGTACCGGGCTTAGGAGAGGGTGTCTCCGCCGCCTGGACCTCCGAGGGTTTCACCTTGGTGGGTAAGGCTGTGCCTTGCTTTGTCTTCAAAGCATTTTTGGGGGAACCCCCTTCAACATCGCTCCCTTTTGGGAGGTTTGCATCTCTGTGAGAGAGATGCAAAGATTTTTCTGAGTCTTGAGTGGGCACCCTGGGGTTCTCCCACTCAAGGTAACGCTCAGAAAACACGGGCGCGCGGGTTTCAGCCCAGTGACGGATCAAACAGTCCTATCACTGACCGAACCGACACGGCGTCGACGTACCCGCTCTTCGTCACAAACGAGTCTTGCGGTCAATTGGGACTTCGCCCTCACAAGGGCGTTTTTATTCTAAGTCCCTAATCGATCTGACTGCACCGAAACACTTTCAGTTTGAAAAAAAAAAGGAAATTTTTTCTTGCGAGGGAGGAAGGAATCCTCTCTCGCAAGATGAGCGGTGCTCTTGAACGCTCTCACGCAACGAACTGAAAATCGCAATCAAACTCACAAAACTCGCTCCCCGGCTCGATGACGAATCGGCCGGTCGCTTTTAGTGTAACACTAGCTGATGACTCTACCTGCACCGTCAAAGTGCTGACTTCGCAGGGAAATGCGGAACTCTTAGTGTAAGTCGAACCTCCAAGACCGAGGTTATTAAAAACCAAGCTAAGCGGACAGATATTTCTAATGTTCATAACATGAAATAAAATAAGCCGCACCGGTGTCACAGTAGTCTAAGTGATGGCTTATTATTTTTTTTATCAAAAAAATCATAAGCCATCACTTAGACTACTCGTCCGGGATCCGGGTTAGAATCGTTCGAAAGGTGTCTGGGTTCGAATTCCGGTGAGACATAAAAATAAAAATCTTTCGAAAGGGGTCCAAGTTGGAATACCGGTGAGGCATGGATGTTGTGTTTGTCTTACGGCATTGGCTCTCTCCCTTACCTGGAACCAGTTACCCTAAATTAGGGACGGGCGACTGCTTATAGCCCATTGAGTTACTCACGGAGGTCGTTAAACCTCCAATAAGCCGCCCCGGTGGCGCAGTGGTCTAAGCGATGGCCTCTGATCATTCGTCCGTAAGGGGTCCGGGTTCGAATCCCGGTGAGGCATGGGTGTTGTGTTTGTCTTACGGCACTGGCTCTCTGCCTTCCCTGGAACCAGTGACCCTAAATTAGGGACGGGCGACTGCTTATAGCCCATTGAGTTGCTCACGGTGGTCGTTAAACCTCCAATCAAAAAAAAAATCTCCAATAAAAAAAATATATTTCTTCGTGGAATGTTGGGGCTTAGCCTAGTAGAAGGTATGTAAAACTTTTTTCTTTTTTGCTTGGATGTTTAACGACCACCGTGAGGATCTCAATGTGCAAGCAGTCGCCCGTCACTAATTTAAGGTCACTGGTTCCAGCAAAGGGACAGAGACAGTGCCGTAAGAAAAACACAATATCCATGCCTTACCGGGAAACGAATCCGGACCCCTTTCGGACGAATGATCAGAGGCCATTGCTTAGACCACTGCGCCTCCGGGGGGCGGCTATGTAAAACGTAAGATATCATTTTATCCTTTTAGTTAATAACAGTGTAATTACCGTAATAGAGGCTTTAAAGGGCTGACATTATTTACTGTATTAACAAAAATCTTCTAAATTTTATTATTACAAAATTTCCAATCTCACACCCATTTTCTCCTTTTCCTGACACAAGCGAATGGTGTCAACGTTCCTGAAGAATGCAAATAAAATGCGGAGAGAAGTGACCTTACAACATTTACCAATCTTCACACCTCAGTCATTTTTTAGATTCATCTAGCTCGCAAAATTAAACAAGCAAACTATTTATTTAGTAATTCATCATCCAACACTGCTTCTGCATAGGTAACATTCCATAAAACTAGACTGTATTTTGCACCGAAAATAAATCAGAGGAATAATGAACCGCTATTGAATTTCATTTTTAAATTCATAAAAACCCGGTCTGAGAAATGACATTTCTATTTCTCTGGAATGAAGAAGCTATCAGATCGCAAATTTACCGGTGCAAAATACTTAATAAATGACTGACAAGTTCAACCTTCCAAAATTTGCGACAAAAGTAAAGAAAATGATGCAATGCTTGCAAACGATTATAAATCGTCATGTGTTTTGAATTTCTGTTCGAAATAATTTAAAAATTCCTTATCGCACTAATATATCAACTATTTGAATAATGTTATACAGCAAAATTTATGCCATATTACGAAAGCTGTCAAGTTTATTCATTTTAAACAAATTCATTGAAATTATAATGCATTTTCATTTCGAAAATAGAGATGGCAAAACACGTAAGGGTCATTTTATACTTATAATTTAATTTTTATTTAAAACTGCAAATTACGGAAATCATATTTAATATTATTTCAAAGTGGTGTGACGCTGAGAATCTGTCAAAACAAACCTAAAGTGTGCTACGGGTATTCAACTTTATACATCTATGCAATCATAAAAGCTTTAAATTCTGTCAATTCTTGGAATTAATCCATATCAAGTGTTCGAAATCATACGATTTACATTTTATTCCAGTTAACTCCTCCCTTGGGTAGAACCCCGTTAAAAATTGATTTATCTCTGGTAAATATATCTGTTACACGGAATTTGACGTCAATTCCTTATTCACAGATATGATTTTATTCTTAAGATCTTTTCTTCCAATAGTTTGCCATATGAACTTCCTTTCTTTAAAAAGTCGTATTTAATTTTCGTGGAAAATTAAAAAGAAATGAAATACCGGACCACGAAATCATTAATAATCACACTTTTGAATCGCCACAACAAATATGAAAAAGTAACCTGAGTTCATCGTTGCAAAGGTTTAAAGAAATGCTTTTTTTATCGCATGTGTGGTTTGCAATTCTAACTTGTATCGTTTTGTATAGTTTCAGAACAGTAATATAAATGGCCTTATACTCGCAGATAGTGTAAAAATACCCAAAAATATCGTAATTCGCGTCCTTATTAAGAATTACCTTTTCATTGTAAAATATATTGAGTATTCGAGCATGACAACCCACGACACAGGATAAGTTCAATGACCTCACACACAAGATGTTAAGTTTCATTGCTGCCTAAATACTTTAATATTCTTTAAAATATGAATTTTGTTAATTTATAAAGCCTATTGTTAGTATAATAATCTATAGTGCTTATTATTCTTTTTCTTAATATGAAGAAATCAGAAGGGAAACAAAAATGGGATTTCTTTTCTAATCTCTTACAGTTCGAAACAAGGAATAATGGTAAAAAAACAATTCACCCGTGGCCACAGTTTACTTCAAAACTAATTATCAAAGAAATTCTTATAATAGATGCGTTGATTTGATATTTGAGCAGTTTTAATTTTGCCAAACGTTTGAATATATTCCGTATGTTTATTTGATAGCACGTACTATTCTGTAGAAATTTATTCTAATCCATTATTTATTCCGGCTTGTAAAATTATATTCTGATTCGTATGTAAGACTTTTTTATTTGGCTTGCCTTACGTTATTTTTTTAAACTCTGCAACTCCTGAAATAATGTAATAAAAATCATTTCATTCTTTGAGCCCACCAGAGAGACGCATACGGCCAACGTTTTCCCAATGCCGTAAATACATGACAAGGAGGGACTTTCTTGCCAAACAAAATCAAACGAAGGGGGATATTCTCAACATTATAGGAAATTGAACAATGTCGATCCTTTACATATGGCTGGAGCACTGCCGCAGAAGGAAAAAAACGCAAAAGATACATTAAATTTCATATACAACCTTAAAAAGCTGATTCCTTGGAATTAAGGTGAAATATATTATTCGGAAACTAACAATGAATAACATCGCTGCTGTTATGAGCCAGAAATAATTCTTAGAACATTCTCTTTGATAAGCATTTTGTTGAGGATGAAAACTTTGAAAGATTCATCTCCTTCAAAATCAGACGGGAAAATGTGCAACCTTTAATAACCATTTGGGTCAGCATCAAAAATGTAAATTACAGTTTCTCTCTGAGATTACGGCGCAAAAATTGTGTTGTGCCATAGAATTTTAAAATCGCGCAAGTGGTGAAGACTTGATTACGGAGATGTGCAAAATAGGGAGCACGAATCTCCTAAAATAGTCGTTAACTGAAGCTACTACCCTAAATGTTTTGACATCTTCATTTGAAAGAGAAACTTCATGTTTCCACCATTTCCTGCACTGAAAATTTTGATCACTTTAGAGTTGAAAGAAGAACTTTAACACCCCCCCCCCCCCCGAAAAAAAAAACACACACGGAAGAGCGTAAACACTTTCATTTACGAAATACGTTAATTAAAATCACAACTCTCTTAGAACCAGAGGAAAACGCAAAATATATGCTGATGCACTGGACTTTCGTATTGTTTTCTTCATTATTGACAACATCCATATTCGATATGAGTTATAAAATTCGACTTTGTTGTAGGGGGAATTCATACAAAATTTAATGTCGTTTTTAAATAATTGAAAATTTACAATGTTAATAAATAGAGAGCAGTGTGGTCGACTTGACGTTCAGAAAGTTGCGGAAGATGGGTGACATGAGCAAAAACGTGCACTGGACAAAAAAGGTTAGGCATATTGCACGAAATGAAGGATGTATGTATCTGACTGAAGTAACACGCATGCAAATAACATTCGTATTCAAAATCTACGTAACACACAAAAGATAAAAAAAATGTTTTAACGAAAAACATTTTTTTGTGAAAATTTTGAACACCACAAGGTAGCGCTACCGTACAGAAGAAATGATAAATTCCAACAATCTTCAGCAGCTGTATTTAAGCACTCGGAAGCACCACCTATGTTACAGGAACTTTTTCACACTTACAAAGCATACATGCAATGACATTATTGCTGAATGTCTGGCACAGCTTGTCCCATATTAGAGGCAACACGATACGGAGGACTACCTGTATATGGAACATCGTTATCCAAACGTCGGTTTATAGCGTCGCAAATGTTCTTAATAGGATTAAGTTCACGAGACATTGGAGACAGCTGTGACAATTTAGTCCCATGATTTTCGAGCTCCTGAAGAACGCTCCAGGCACGGTGATTGGTTGCATTTTCATGAATAAAAACGGAATGATGTTTAATAGCAGCGCTAAACAGCGCCACAATGCCCAGAATAATGTCCTTTAGCTACAGCCACGCATTAATGTTGCTTTGGCAAACACGTAAGGAAGTACGGTCATTAAAACACACTTCTGCATAGACCAGAACTGACTGCCGCTGGTAGATGGACTTTGTACATAGTGTGGTTGCACAAGGGTGCCAAATCGCGTCAGCTCGTCGAGTAACAGGGTAAAGAGTGAAACGTGATTCGTCTGTTTAAAGTACATTGTACCGCTCAGTATTTCATGATTTGTACTGCGGGATGCAGGTTTATCTTTCACGATGGTGAACTGATATCAATGCCATACATTTCAGAAGCCTCCATGTTCAGAGTCCGTCATGGTGAAGACGGTTTCGTACCTTTTCAGTACACACTGTGAAAATAGAAGCAGCTCGAGAGGATTCCCGGAGTTGGCTAATGGAGATTCTAGGACTTCTCCGAGCACATACGGCCAGAAAGCAATCATTATTTTACATAGTTATCCCCGAGGGACCGATAGTGTATCAATCTGGTACACTTGCCTGATGAAGAAACCTTATGTGAGCCGGCCTGCGAAACTACTAAAGCAACACTGATACGCAACACTGATACGCCGTACACCAATCTGTAATATGCCAAGAGGACGTTTTCTGTTATCAGCGATAAAACATCGTCTCGAGGCCATCATTTCAGGTTAATCCCACTCTGAAGGCAATGGATTCAGCAAAATTCTAAACTAAGAGGTGATATGGCCCATTTTTCACTTCTCGTAGGGTACTGTTTCGGAACTGTGATGCCACGTGCTCTGTCGTCATGATGCTACTTTATATATCACGTTGCAACCCACGCCGATAACCGATCGCCATTAGTTGCTCAATGAGCATAATTTCAAGTTTTCTCTTCAAAACCGCAATATCCCCAAATTTTTGTGATCAGTGTATAACGCAATTTAGTATAATACACAGCATTTTGGTATGATCTCTTGGAGAAACTTTTTCTTCAAATGAATTCTGATGAGACGAATAAAGTAGATCACATGTTATGAAATACAATTTATATGAATACGTTACCACAGAACGTGTCAGGATATTTCTTTTCAAAAGTCCCCGACATCATATGTGTGTCGGGCGTCAGAATGAAAATATCAATTTTCTCAATGCTTTCGACATGGAAAACGACGCTTTTGTGCTTATCATCAAGATATGAAGTTAATATCTCGTGTTCATTAATATATTTCACATTTCCAAGCATGTTACAGGTAATATTCTGAACAATAACCTTAAATTTGATATGAGTCCTCCTGAGAAAATTGAAATTCTTTTGACAAGAAACCAAACATAAGTTTCAAAATTCCTTTCAGCAAGATCAGTTGTGCTGTAATCATGTGTAACAAAAGAGCGATGCAGTTGTACGCGCTGCAAGCGCAATTATTCGAATTACAAATGCCCGCAATGTCACATTGCAGGAAAGCATCTGTTATAAAAACAGACATCCGAGGAATGCGTTATATCATTGCTGGTGAATAATCAAAGTTTCTTGAAGTTCATTTACCAGAATTAAATTCTGCAGTAAGTGCACTGCGGAATTTCGTATATTTAAACAACTTAAAATGCTGTACCAAGGAACTGCAAACGATTTACCTAAAATTATTCAAAGGCATAAAGGGAAACGGTCTTTGCATTTCAAATTTAGGAGACGAACAAAGCGAATCTACTCACTGGTAGTGGATGATGTAGCTTTAACGGTGGAAAAAAAGAATGCTAAATATGGTGGGACGCAGCATATCACTCCATATTTCTCAGCTTCAATTCACGCACGCTACGTGAACTCCTAAAAGAAAACTTGCGATGTTACACTAGATTTCTCATACTTAGTTCTTGCTTCGCCATGACCTAATCAAAGGGAAGCGTTGCCACTGCGGCTTGTTGTTCGATTTTTGATATTTAATGGATGGCGTTAAGCCTCGTGAGGAAACAGGATAGTGAAAATTGATACATGATTTTGAAGACGTTTACAAAACGCAACATTTTACTGAATATTATTATAAATTTTTTATACATATTTTACTATAAACTGTACTAGAAATCTTAGCCGCCGGTGGCCTAGTGGTCAGCGTTCGTGACTGCCATGGAGGTAACCTCAGGTTCGATCCGGGCGGGTACGAGCGCTCGAACCACTAAATACCTGCCGTGCGTCAGATGGACACGTTAAGCCGTCGGACTCCGGGTACTCACCCCCGGTAAAAAATAAGGACGTTTTTCTACCTCGCTTCCGTGTGACTTTCCTATCGAGCACTCTAGCCCAAATCTCCTAGCTTCCTATTTCTAAGAGTTGTTTAAGACCTGGGGTCAGACACTCCCTTCCTAAAATCCTCTACATATGATCTGATCTGACTAGAAATCTTAGAACTTTTTTCGAAAAGTATAGTTGATGAAGGTTGATTCTCCATCCATCTCAAGATATCGGAACTTGGATATTAGCAGTAGCGTGAACGGAAAAATACAGAATCGGCTGCACAGCAAATTACCCAATTGGTATGCTCACTGTTGGTGTATACGTATCTGTTAGACTACCGTGTATAATTTTATATACGGTGTGAGTATTCAATTATGTGGATTATATTCTTTAGATTTTAGGATTTGAGGCTTGCAACTGGGTCATTCTGTTCAATGAGATACAGGGTTTCTTTAAATTTCTTAAGTAGGCGATTCTCTTTCTCATAATAATGGCAATTAGATTTAGTCTTTATTGTTGATGATGCTATATTTTTAGACAAAATTTCTATATCATTTTAATTCTCTCTAAATATTTGCACCTTGTTCAAATAATAAGTTGATGTACGACACATTTAGTTCGTCCACTTAATTTTGCTTTTTCTATAATGAATAACTGCTTTTAGTTTTGGGGAACATTTCTCATGTCTGCGAGGTTTCGATCCTTTTGAGTCTTCTCTCTTCAGCAAAGCTGTGTTTAATTGGCAGTTGTTTGGAAGATAAAACAGACGAATAACTTTAAAGTTCATATCTCTTGTTCATTCAGCGTGTTTGCGATTTTCTTTTATTCACGTGGCGATCCCAATATTCGAGGTCAGTGAACGTAAAAAACATATGAAAGTGGAATGTCACGAGAAAGGTGGAGTTCCTTTCCCATATATAGAAGAAAATTCGGGCCTCTTTGTATTATATGTTTTTTTATTGGTAGCCTTACCGTTGGATAGGTATTTTTCACTATTATAATTGATTGTTCCTCTATGTGAAAGAAATATTATTATCTCGCAGTTGACCTGTAAATTTCGTACAGCGTTAGTTCAGAAATTTGGTTGCAAGTTAGTGTACGACAGCTTTGCTGGTGTAGTAGGGTAATTCACAAGGTAGTTGTCAACATTCTTCGGCCTGTACAACTTTAAGGCCCCTTAAATATACTTTGATTCGCGCAAGGGATCCTGGGTCAGACTGTGCATGGCTTCTTTCTCGCTGTCAGCTCTGAGTAGACTGTACATTGTATCTGTAATACAGTTTCGGAAGTTGACAAACGCATAGCTCGTTTGTTTTCAAAACGTGGAATCGTGGACAAAATTTAATTTTCTGGATTTTTATTCAAGAATAATCTGAGCCGTAAAGTACGCTTACAATTTGCTTCTCAAACGTAACTAATAAAATGTTTAGTTAATTCTTTATGTCTCTTGGGTAGGTCGTAATGTGTCTGAAGGCCACCGGCGAAGATCCATCCCTCAGATTCACAGAATCGTAGCTCCATGCACGCTCGGATTTCTTGATTTTACCAGAAGTTCTTCGATAGGCATTCCAAATCATATCCACAAATTTAGGTATAAAGATTGGAAAAATATATTTCAAAACAAAGAATATATGACGCCGTGATGTTGGGACACAATACCCATTATGTTTTCTACGCTGGATGTAATCATTCACGACGTTCTGGGCTTAAAACTTCAGAGACGCACGAATTCTTTAAGATAGTCTTAACTTCTCAGTGTTGTGCATTGTTATTACTATATTTAATCATCAGCCGACTTTTACTATCTAGAACACTAGTAACAGTCACCCACGGCTTTTCCCTGGCTATGATACCAAAGAGAACTTATTGATGTTCCCTAAAATTCTGTCTTGTTTGCACAATTTTTCTTTCATCCAAATCGTTTTCGATCAGATGCTATAACATAATCAGTCCCCGAACTTGAGGTGCCTGCCTTTAGTGACAAGAAACTTTTGGTGCTATTTCCTCCCATCGCCTGTTCAGTATAGCCTATTTTTGAAGCTATATTTAAACTCTGGTCGTTAGTGCATGATTTTGTTCCCAGTAGTGTTTTCGAGTAAAATGATTTATAAATTTCGTCATTTGCGAAAAGTTGATCCTCCATTCCTCTGATATGAAAACATATTTCCAAAGCCACTATGGCTGAAAAATGCTGCTAATTTCACTCTAAAAAAGAGATTGTACGAAAATGAAATCAAAACTTTTGCCAAATAAATTTTTCCACGAATGATGTGGTAAAATTCAAAACTTCAATATTTCTGTAAGACAATATAAGTTCATTGCATATATCTGTATAACTTTAGAATAAACTTATAATTAATACATCTGCTAAGAATTAACTTTCAAACTGATTTTTTGCAGAATGTTTTAAATGTAATTTCTCCGCGTGATTTATATTTCCGTAAAAAGGAATCTTTTTTTGTAAAGCAAACTGTATTTGTGATCATCTTTCGACTGTCGTTCAGGTATTTTACTCTCATGTCAAGATGTTTTAGAGGTTTCAAACCAGCTATGAGCCAAACACTGATTGTCATCTATATTTTTCCTCAAATTCTTTTCTACATGGCATGAAATATTTACACAAATGTATTTTTTTATAAAATCCTGCAAACCATCTGATACTAACAATTTCACACCTCCGTATCATTAAACATAGCAGCAGTACATTGAATCGAAGCGCACTTTATATTTTTATGTCTGCTGACGAAATAATGCTTCTCCCGTTTTGTATTTCAATTTTTAAATTCCATAGCTAATTTGCAAACGATACCTTCTAGAACCATTTTAAATTCCATATAATTTCTGTACAGATTATCTCATAAATAAATTTGAGGAGGAAAATACCTCCCACAATAAAAGGCACTCATCACAAACTTATGACGAATCATCATCATCATCATCATTGTCAACCATTATCAATCCACTGCTGGACGAAGGTCTCCCCAAGTTTCCTCCACAACGGTCTGTCTGGTGCCAGTCTCCTCCACGTCACTCCCGCATACTTTCGAATTTCATCCACCCATCTTCCATGTGGTCTTCTTCTGGGTCTTTTCCTGTCCCTTGGAATCCAATCTAAAATTTCGGCTGTCCATCGATGGTCTGTTCTTCTGGCAGTATGTCCAGCCCATTGCCATTTCAGGGATTTAACTCTGATCATGATGTCTTCCACTCTTGTCATTTTTCGGATCCACGTGTTCCTCTTCTTATCTCTCCTGGTTACACCAAGCATGCACCTGTCCATGCTTCTTTGAGTTGTCTGCAGCCTTTGTATGTCTCTTTTAGTTAAGGTCCACGTTTCTGCACCATACGTAAGCACTGGAAGGATGCATTGATCAAACACTTTTCTTTTAAGACATAATGGTATATTGCTCTTGAAAATTATGCTGTTTCTTCCAAAAGCTCTCCAGGCAAGTTCTGTACGCCGATTAATTTCTTCACCAATGTGACCCTCACTTGATATCTGCTGTGCAAGATAAACGTACGTGTCTGTTATCTCCAGCTTTTCTCCAACAATCGATAAATCTTCATTTCTTGTAAAAGCATTGAACATCACTTTTGTCTTCTGAAAGTTCATTTTTAATCCCACTTCTTTACTCTTGTCAGCAAGTTCCTGCATCATACTCTGTAGCTCTGATGGGGTAGTTGCAAAAATGACAATGTCATCAGCAAAACGAAGGTGGGTTAGATAATCTCCATTAATCTTTATGCCTTTGTTTTCCCAGTTCAGTGATTGAATGACATTTTCCAATGTGGCATTAAAGAGCTTCGGAGATATGGTGTCACCTTGTCTCACTCCTTTTCCAATTTTTATGTGTGTTGTATTTTCAAATAGCAGAATCTTTGCACTTGCATTTTCATAGATGTTATTAATAATATTAATGTATGCATCTTCAAAACCGCAGGATTTCAGAGCCATTGCAACTGCTGATGGTTTCACCGAATCAAAGGCTTTTTCATAATCGATAAAAGCCATGCACAATGGAAGTTCATATTCCCTCGCTCTTTCAATTAGTTCTCTCAGTACCTGGATATGATCTATTGTGCTGTAGCCACTCCTGAATCCAGCTTGTTCTCTCGGTTGAGCCATGTCCAGTGTTACTTTCAAGCGGCATGAAAGAACTTTAGTGAAGATTTTATAAACCACTGATAGGAGGCTGATAGGTCTGTAGTTCCTGAGATCCTCAATGTCACTTTTTTATGTAGCAAGATCATTGTAGCGTTGTTCCAATCCTCAGGAATTTTCCCTTCATTAAGGCATCGAGTGAAAATTTGGGCGAGTACTGTTTCGATTTCTCCACTTGCTTCTTGTATGATGTCTACAGTAATTCCATCTTCTCCTGGAGTTTTTCCCCGCTTCGTGTTCTTGATTGCATGTGCAACTTTTGCTGGAAGGACTGGAAGAACTCTGGTACCTTTCATGATGTCTGGAGTACATATATCATCCCTTTCATATAATTTGGAGTAGAAATCTTTCCCTCTTGTCAAAATTTCGCCTCTATTTCTTGTTACAGAACCATCTTCTTTTCTTAGTGCCATAATCTGTTTTTTTCCCTTACTGAGATGTCCCTTTGCTATCTTTAGGCTTTGGTTGTTTTCAATTGTTTTCCTTACTAGTTCACAGTTGAATTTCCTTACGTCTTCAGTGATACTTTTTCGTACTGTCTTGCATAGCTCTATATATTCCACTTTGGAAGTCACATCTTCTTTAGTTTTCCTCATCTCTCTTCTTTTTTGCATCAACATTTTGGTTTTTCCTGATAATTTGTTCACATGTAATTTGTTCTTAGACCCAGCTAATTTTGTTACTGTTTCCATAAGAGCTTTGGTTACTTTTCTGTTAACTTCAGAAATATCCACTTCTTCCGATGTTAGGCCTTCTAAAGCAGGGAATCTGTTCTTCAGTTCCAATTTGAAGGTATTATGGTGTTTTTTAAGGTTGGTTATGTCAATACATTTTGTTTGTCTTATGAGCTTGCAACGTTCCAGTTTAGTGTTGAGGTGCATCTTACATCTCACCAATCTATGGTCACTGCCTGTGTTGAACTTGTTTAGCACACTGCAGTCTTCTATGACGAATTTTTTGTTACACATAATAAAATCAATTTCACTTGTCGTCCCATTTGGATGTCTCCATGTCCATTTCCTGTGTGGCTTTTTCTTGAAAAAGGAGTTCAAGATGAAAAACCCTTCTGCCTCTGCAAACTCTACGAGAGTATTTCCACGCTGGTTTCTGTTGCCGTGACCGAATTTACCTACTGAAGTTTCATTCTGTTGCCGTTGGCCTATTTTTGCATTGAAATCTCCCATAATTATCTTCAAGTGCTGCTTACCTTTATTATTTATGTCACGAATTTCCTCATAAAATTCTTCAATTTCTTCTTCAGCGAGAAGATTATGATGAATATATGATTATATATTACATTATCTGAATTAAATACTGCAAATAATTCAAAACATGCAAATTTAAATCATCATTTGTTTCTAAATGTTAAATTCATCTTGAATCTTGCAAAACAGGTATGCTTACGTTGAATAACACATATCTAGCAAAAAAAGTAGCCGGTTTCCCTCTTTTATGTTCGTACGAAGCTCTTTAATTCTGATCTTATTTCCGGTCTTTTTTAGTGTACTTTAAAAAGTGAAGGAGAATTGTTATTTGCAAAATCTCTTATTGAAGTAAAAAATGCGTGTTTTGGATGATTTTTTGCGATAAACTCAAACTTGCACGTGGTTAGGAAAGTGTTACGGAAAATATGTAATGTGCATATTCCACTTACAAGTTTTTAAAAAGTATCATTTGAGAATATTTTTCCAGGACATGCATCAGTTTGTAGAAATTTCAGAAAGCGCTGACCTCCGGTATACACTTTCACGGCAGTGGTATTGCCATCTAGTAGTGTGTATTCTTGAGGAAGATTACGCCGCCTAGTGACACTGCCCTCATTGTTCAAGAATGGTTTTCAGAACATTTTGATGCCTTCCAGATATTACCCTGACCTCTAAACTGTTCAGGTGTCAATCAAACTAGTTACCTGTGGTTTGGTTTGGAACATCAAATCTGTTCTTCCGCTGCTCAACGCTACTTACAAGAGTTAAAAGATGTGTTGGTAACTTGCTTGTACTGGATATCACCATATACCTTTAAATGTTTTGTAGTGGGTACCCTCTTCGCGTAAGAGTTGTTTTGGAGGCTGGTGAAGGACCAACATCATATTAGGCAGGTGGTCGTAATGTTTTGGTTTTTCGGTTTAAAAACATTTTTTCCTGTTTTGGGAAACATCGTATGAAATACGGATAATGTGTTCACCACGGATATTTCGGATATGGTAATTTAATTGCTGCAAAAGAATTTACAGGTTTTCAAGTTTTTTGAAGTACTGCTGATACACTCGATCTTACACCTCAGTTTTTCAGTTTATTATTTGCGCTATAGAGACGAATTAACTGACAGATGCATAAGATTTTGCTACCTTAATATTCTGTCCCGTAAAGTTATAAAAATGAAATTGAAAATCAATTTGAACATGAATTGGAATCTATGAAAATTAGAAAAACTTAAAAATCAGTATATTTTGTCTTCCTTAAAACTGAAACATTTCATTCGTCAGTTTGGCATTCTAAGCCACCATATAAATTGTAAGCAGAGAACGAAGCAACTTTAGATTTCAGTATGAAAAGCATTGGAATAAAATTTACCACCGAAAGATTTTTTCAGCGCTTTCATGCAGTGCTTGTACCAAAAGATTGCGTACCCAAAGTGTAAACCTACGTCAATTTTAATAAACTGAAATTATAGTGGCTAGAAGTGATAGAGTGTCGTGCGTTAATACCTCACTGTTCACATTTTTAGTTACCTTTTTTCATAAAACCCCGAGATGGCGCTCCTGCAAGTTTTTATGCTATAATTTCTAAACGTTAGTATGCTCTCTATGGCGTGTTCGGTGGATAGTCCCTGAGAAGGCTATTTTTACGCTAGTTGGGTCATGAAATTAGTAGTAATAAGTATAACGTTGAGAACGTGTTTCGTACCTGGATTCAACAGTGATAAAACGTCCTGTAAACAAAAGGTAACTAATTTCCGTAGCAAATCATAAGGCAAAGCGGATCGAATGATTTTTTTCCTTGTCCCAAATCAAGTTGTCAGCTAGTCAGTAATTATTCAGTTAAGTATGCACTTTTTTTCGTTTTTTTTATATCATCACATTTTGCTTAAAATGATTGGACTTGGGTGGTTTTGTTTTGCCCAAAGTTCTCTGCATTTTATCATTAAAACTCTAGGCCTCAATACAGTATCATGCGACACCCAATTAAACATTTTGTGTCCTGTAGAGATAAGACAAAGCATTGCATCGTGATCAGAACATAATTCATCACGATTATTTGGCAAAAATCCCAATAAAAACGATGAACATTTGCGTCCAGTAATATGTTTGCACTAACCTGCGTTTTGGCACGTACATTCAATGAGAGGTAATGTATTTCCCGAATAAAGTTGACGAAGCTTCCCAAAACCACACTATTTGGAAGAATTTTTATTTATATCTATACCTACATAACATTAGTTTCAGTTTAACTTAAGACACGAAAAATATTCTTTGTTAAAATTTTAGTGAAATTACTATACTGCAGGAAAAAAGAAGCACGTATATGTATGAACACAGTTTACAACAATAGCATCCAAGCTGTCTTCAACGACCCTCTGATAACATTATTTCAAGAACCCGTCTACAGAAGCTTCTACCTATTGTACAAAAAAATAAGAAATACAAGTTTTTTATAGAAATTTTATATTTTCAGATATTTCTCCAATTACTATCCAGACAATAATAATATATAGTTGCGGGTCACGAAATGTGACTTCCTGCGTTCAGTCATAGTTCTGAAATAATTTTACCTCACCGAACAAAATCAAATGCGAAACGTAATTGAAAAGCCATCTCAGTGGTTCAGTTTTGAAGGTGACATTTAAAATTCCTTTCAATTCGAAAAATTTAAATACGCACTTTGTTATGTGGGTCATGGAATTAGTAGATTAGAATTTCCGAGACGGCGATACAGGAAGAGGAAGCTAGCAGATCTGTGTTAAGGTACATTACAAGAAATAAACAAAAGAAAAGTGTTAAACAGGAACATTGGACCTCACATTTAGCCGTGAGGTTCAATGTTCCTGTTTAACACTCGCAATTTTTTTTAACACTTGCAAAATTTTTTAAACACTTGCAAATTTTTATTTAACGAATATGTTTGCTGCCTATAAATTTGGGAGAAGGGGCTGGAACAAGTAAATCTACACATCTGAAAGTGTTGCCTCCCCCTTATTGTTATTCATAGTGTGCATTTAGGTGGATGATACCACTAATCCTTTCTGAGAGATTACCTCATAAAAGAGCTATAGCAATTGCGAAGAACTTAAGCAATGAGAGAAAAGACTTTTGAATCCTGTGTTCCTATCCAGCTAGTGGCACGGTGTTTGTGTGAAGAGAGCCTAGCATTTCCTCATTATGACTTGGCTCATGGATTGAAGGAATGCAAGGGACAGCTTATCACATATCACAGATTTATTGTTGGCGAATGGAACTTTTTGGCGTAGCTTTCGTAAAACCTGGCAGCTCGGTGAACGTTAATGTTTGGGAATCGCAAAAACGTTTGGGCGCCATTTGGTTCCAGTGTATCGGCCGCTTAAAGGGTTAATATGAAAACGTTGCTGCCACAGGTAGCATTCATTCTATAGAAGATTTTAAACCAGAAACTGCTGATGCGACTGCAGAAAGCGAATACTCGGCTACTATTACATACAGCATCGACTGATTTTGAGAATAATTTCACACTTTCCATATGTTGTTACGCTCGCCATCTGATAGTTGGTTACTTCTCCTTCTTACATCACGTATAGCCATAACGTTTTGACTGGACTGTGTATATGCAGGTTACTCCCATTCTTGGCTGACATGGGGATCTCTAGTGAGATCTTAGTCAAAATCAGCCGTCATCGTTTATTTAATTTTTGAAAAAAGTATATACCCAGACGTGAAACATATAGGCTTTCATATTTTCCAATCTGTTTTGTAACGACCTTTAACTGCATGTTAAACACAGTGTAGTCGAGTTTTTTTGTTCTAGTTTTTACAATCCAGGCGCTTTTTCGAGCGTTTTAGATGTTTGGGGCAGGGAAGAGCGTATACTTCCCAAAACTAAATATTTATGGATTATCACTATTTTTCTCTATAAAAAACCGTAAAATAAGTTAAGTTGAAGAAGAAAATACAGAATATCTCCTGTTATTCAAATTAATAAAAGATAAATTAAAAACATGCACTCATTTTCACTACCTAATTAACTGGGTAAGCTACATCTATGATTGTGTTAATATTTTTTTCAGTATAAGTAAAATGAAAAGGTATGTCTGCATTACCAATGAATGGTATTTGTTCTTCAATCTAAAACTTCAATTACGTTATTAGCTTCATATACCTGAGATATGTACACAATGTAGAGAACTAAATTTCAAGAATTAATTTAAAGATTCATATACATTTATTTTTAGATCGGCTGAAAAGGAAAGGAGGTAAATAAATACACTAAACTAAAGAGCCAAATCATTATGGTGAGCTCGTCTTTGTCCAAATCAAAGTAAATGGAGAGTCGCTGGTGAGTGTGAATGTTATGAAAAGCTATACATAACACCTGATACAGAGTTCTGTTAATCAGAGTTACTCTGGATCATCAGATAGGAATATCAGAGGATTTAAGCGAGTTTGACAAATGCCAAATTGTAATGCACAAACGACTTTGTCAGAGAATTTCCGAGACGGCAAGGAATTTGGAGTCCCACAACCAGCCGTGATTAGTAAATTGAAAAATTATATTGTCCAAACGACTTTGTCAGAGAATTTCCGAGACGGCGATACTTGTCGACTGCCCACCGCGAACCGTGATTAATACTTTGAAAAAGTGGTTCCAGGAGATGAAAAGTACAATCCGCCGGCAATATAAAGGCAGACCACGGCTCACACGTGCCAGAGTAGATCACGGATGGTAGAAACCAACAGAAGGAATACAGTACATTGAATTCTTCCAAACGTCTCCCAAAATGATTTCGGGGACAAAATGCATATTTTCCTTTGCTTTGCTAGTAGTTTTCGTAATCAGAGTTTTATACCATTTAGCTCCCCTTGGATGATTTGCAAAAGCGAAATTACATCTACAAATCCGCTGCAGTTTAACTTGAGTGAATATTCAAATATTTTCAATATTAAAGTGCAGTTTTAGCAGATATTAGCGGAATATTGCCATGAGAATTTCTGACTCCGGAAAGGTACAAGTCAGTCCAGAAGAGGGTCTTGTATATGCGCTTTACGAATTGGATATGCAAAGTGTGTAATTCTTATTAATCAGTATAATCTCGTAAACAAATGTATGAAATTAAAAGCAAAATTATGGGTGGATGAATCAGAATGATGAATCTACCCATAATTTTGTTTCTGATAAATCCACTTATAATTTGCTATAAAGTCAATCTATCATGAAGAAAAAATGAAATTAATCATTATTAAACAAAGTTTTTGAGTCCCGTTTAAGGAAATGAAATCTTGAAGATCAGTTAGTTTTTTGGCATGAATTATATGCCCCTGTTATATACATCGCAGATATTTACGTAATGTGTAGTGCCATATACCGGAAATTCAAGTCTTTGCATTCACTGTGAAAATTTAAACCTGCCATTGGTGATTCTCAACGAGAAACATTTTCTTTCAATAAAAGGTTCCACGAAGTAAACGTTTAGAGCTTGTATAAGCAGAAAGCGTAACGATAAGGTATGCACGTATACGTAAATACCCTTGTGGAGGAGAAGGGTAGTAACTCTTAAGAAAAAAAGTTGAGTGACTACAAAATGAAACATCATCAACAAAAATTTCGTCTTTCTTTTTCTTAGGGTAATTTTCGTGTGAAAGTAGGATGATTGCAAACTGCAATTTGTATGGATTTTAAATATTTCATACCGTATTGCTACAGATCCAATGAAGTGTCACCTTTAACACAAATGCATACCCAGGGTAGTTCATCTCTCGGTAAACCGATATGGAAAAAGCGAGATTTAAATTTTATCTTAAGCAACTCTTGAAAGAATATCTAGATGTTCCTAAAAATTTAGGAATGTAGAATATCCATTTTTACAGCATTATAACTGGAATGAAAGATGGTTGTGTTTGAGCAAAAAAATTCTGCTAACAATCATTTGCGCACTTCTGTGTAAACTTGCAGAGAAGCACAGTTTTCTGATAAAGGTTTTTGTCCCCGATTTCTGAAAAATGGATTACTTTGAAGTATGAAAGAAAGAACGCTTACGATTTCCAAAATAATATTGGTTGAGGAAGATGATTCAGTTTAGCCATTTTGAATCGCTGTTGACTTCGTAGATAAACACCTGTAAACTCATACACTGAAGTGCCAGAAAAACTGGTACAGACGAGCTTATGCAAAATACATAGCAACGTCACCTATGCGCGTACTCGGTTGCATCCGCCAGTGCGTATATAAAGCGATAGACATCCTTGACAGCTGTCAGAGCTGTTTACGGCATGAGAATGACAAGTAATAACGATTCAAGTGATTTTCAACGCGGTGTCATAGTTGGCGCTCGTGAGATGGGCCATAGTATTTCGAAGGTAGAAACGAAGTTCGGATTTTCACGGATGACCATTTCAAGGGTGTACCGTAACTACAAGAATTCCGACAAAACCTCCAAACTGCGGTACCAGTGTGGCCATAAAAAGACATTGGGTGAACGTGTCCATCGTCGCCGGTCAAGAATCGTTTTTCATGATAGGCGTGCAACACTCTTGCAGGTATCATCAGAATTCAAAGCTGGAAGCTCAACAAGCACCACCGCCCGGACTGTGCAACGTAACCTGCACGATATGGGCTTTGGAAACGAAGCCCAACTCGAGCCCCTTGACGGGTGCACGACACAGAGCTATGCGCCTCGCTTGCGCATGGCAACACTTCCACTGGACACTTGATGAAAGAAACAAGTACCCTGGTTTGACGAGTCGCGTTTCCAACTGTATCGGGCAGATGGAAGGATTCGTTTGTGGCGCCAACCCCATGAAACCATGGATCCCACCTATCAACAGGGAACTGCGCCGGATGCTCGCGGGTCCGTAATGGTATAGGATATGTTTTTCTGGACTTCACTGGGAACCCCTGGTAGGTCTACAAACGTTTGTGACCGGCCAACGCATGAATGCAGGACTTGAACGATGTACCTTTCTGACGAGGTACACCCGTTCATATCTTGCATTCATGCTGATGGGTTGGGCCTGTTCCAACAGGACAATGCGCCTCCACACAAGTTTCGGGAGACCACATTATGGTTAGAGGAAAATTCATCTGAGTTTGGGGTGTTGTCATTCCCACCCAAGTCTCCAGATCTAAACGTGATATAACACATTTGGAATGCCATGCAACGCGCTATCGAACACAGGAGTCCGAGACCTCTGAATACACCCGAATTGTGGAACGCTCTGCAGGAAGTATGATGTGCATTGCATATTTCTAGAAGCTAGTGGAGTTCATGCCCAGTCGTATTTCTGCAGTCCTGTGCTCCTGTGGGGAACCTAACAAGTATTAAACTAGTGTACCAGTTTTTCTGGCAGTTCAGTGTACTGTTTCTTACATTTCGTTCTATCCGCTTGGCGGTTTGACGTCGACTGTGAGCCACTCGGTGGGATATAAGCATTTTTACGTCCCTTTTTTATTACCACTGGTTCTAGGGTAAGAAGATGGTCAGTGCCTTATAAATGACATAACCTGTTTTTTTTTCATTGAAGGTTTAAATGAAATGTTTTATTGCAGCTGGTGGTACAGAGACATGACAAATAATCAGACATAGACAGGATACAGATTTTTCATAGCATCAAGTACATATATATTTTACAGTATGCCAATTGATCAATTTGCACAGAGAGACCAGTGTTATTATAGTAACACATTGTGAACAAGTACACATCAAGCATGGTTTTTCCGTATGCTAAATGACCAATATACACAGAGAGCCAGTGTTGGACAAGTAACAGATTGAGATTCATTGCCGCAAGACAAACACAACATCAATGCTTCACCGAGTTTGGAACCCGGACCCCTCTCGGACGAATCATCAGAAGCCATCGCTTAGACCACTGAGCCGCCGGGCGGCCATGTTTTCTTCACCGGGATTCGAAACAAGAAAGATCTAGGAAAAATGCTCAGAAGGCAAGGCTTAAACTACTGCACCTACTGGACGGCTTTGCATTTTTTAATCAATACTTAACAGAAGTGTAAAGAGATCGTTGAACATTTAAAGTCAAAATTGAGATATACTGGACGTCCAAATTAAAGAAATAATTTTCAGAAAATTTCGTGGTGAAAAACTGCTTAGCTAAGTTCCGGAATTCAATAGATTTTCCTAATGCATAATGCCAAAGCTCATGTGGTACATTTACAAGTGCGCATTTAACTAGCGGTTATTTTAAAATAGATCGTCGTAATATGAAAAAGCCAGACTCAGAGTAGTTGTTGCAAAAAAAAAAAAAAAAAAAAAAAACAATTGTATTCAGAGAAATACTATTAGATCATCTGCGAAACATCAAACATTTACACCCCATTCTATGGAATTACAACAAACATTATTAATCATCGCAAGTAGAAAAGCGTTCCTCACGTATTACACTCCGTGGGAAAAGTCTTGTGTTTTACAATATCCAACATCAAAGGATGAACGGCACGAAAAGAAATTCATCTTGAGACAGCTAAGAGAGACGTTTCCTGTAGAAGATATTCTAAAACAAAAATGTTATGAAGTTCGTACTATAGGAATTCATGCGAACATATTTATATTAATGTATGAAAAGAACCATCCTTGTTCAAATGCTGTGCAATGTTCGAATCGCGGTCTATAAGCACTGGAACGACAGAACAGTTGAAGGTTGTTATCATCTGTACCTGCGATAAGTTTAAAATAACTTAAATTTACATTCGTAAAATAAAAATAAAATATTTTATAATTTTTTATATGTCATCTGCCCTGATGGGCTTTAATATTTACATTAATTTGATAAAATAGAGCTAAACATTCAACTGCTGAGCTAATTGCAAACTTTTGACGTGAAATACGATCAGCACGTTTGTTTTTGGATAAACCTGCAAAATGCACAAACTGTAAAAAAGTTAATCTGGAGATGGTGGAAAATTCCATTCACGCTTTTTGAAACACTTCAAATACATGCAAAAAAACTTCAGAGGAGTAGTTAACATTAAACATACGTCTAAATATGCATCATGAACTGTATGAATATTCAATACGTGGAGGTCCAATTTGACTAAATGTAAACGCCGTTTCTTCGCACCAGATTTCATCATTCCAATCACAGTCTTCGCTTTACAAAAATTATCTTCCTATTACAGTTCTTAAATTTAAAATAAATATCTTAATTGGTTCATTTAAAAAATTTACCTTCCAAAGTTTCAATTTTAGTTTTTAACATTTTTGTCAGTTTATATTAAATTACATATCATATTTTAGTCATTTTATTATTCTATCATGTAGCCTCACTTCGAGTCTCTCTTATCTTCCCATCTCTGTACAATTCTGCTGTCATTTGCCTTTCACCTCCCGCTGGCCAGTCATTTGCCTTTCACCTCCATGGTTCAGTGGTCTAAGTGATGGCCTGAGATCATTCGTCGGAAACGGGTCCGGGTTCGAATCGCGTGAGGGATGTATGTTGTGATTGTCTTACGGCACGGGCTCTCTCTTTTGCCTGGAACAATTGACCTGAAATTAGGGCCGGGCGACTGCTTATAGCCCATTGAGTTGCTCACGGTGGTCGTTAAACCTCCAATAAAAATAATAGGCATTTATCCGAGATGGTCCATGTTTGCAAACCCGGAGAGACATGGATCTTGTGTTTGTCTTACGGCACTAGATCTCTCCCTTCCCCGGAAACACCTTTAAACCTGGGATGGGCGACTAGTCCACTGACTTGGTGACGGTGATCCTGGAATCACCAGTCTAAAAAAAGAATCATCTATTTGTTTCTTCTTACCATTTATATCTGTTTTGATTTAAAAATGTTGATTTAATTTTATAATACATTTCATTTACATTGCGTTCTATCGAAATTTATTCTATCTTAAACAAGACGATATTAATCTTCCTTTGAACTGTATGACGCATTAGTTAATAAGATGTTTAGTATGTGTTCCTAAAGAGATTCCGAAATGATTATCATTTTTTGCAGTATTTTACTCAAAAATTATATATATTAATAATTTAAAATTTTTTAGTCGTTAAATGACATTCATAATGTACATTTCGGCAGAGGAAAAGTCCTGAAATGAGAATTTTTACCCTTATTGGTTTGTTAACATAGCTTGTGGAGCCCATGTAAGCAGACGCGTCCCTTTCACAGATGAGACAAGTTACAATTTAATACCTAGTAACTTCCGTCCTACGGTAGGAGTCAAGATCTACCGACCTGCCGCAGAGATCAAATAATCGTAAACGGTATAGTTTTCATGAAAGTCCTTTTCTTCTCTGAGGAGGGGCACTCACGTGTATGCCTTCCAGAGTAGTTTGCTGGGCAGCCATATCTATCGAAGTGATGTTTTGTACCACTACGTTAGGCTTTTGATGAGTGCAGCAGACACTCCTTTCCTGAAAATCGTATAACAATAGCAGTAATCCGAATTTCTTGAAGTAGGATAGAAATCAAATTTTTCAAGCTTTCGCACATCAACCAGATGGCTTTTACAAAGAAAGAAGACATTTCTTCTGAAGGACGATAACTCTAGACAGCATGGAGCTCAGATCGTGGATGTGTATCTGAAAAGGTGTTATGGCTGGGCATGTTCTCTGGACATGAATTCTGTTAATCATGACTGACGTGCTTCGGAAAGTCGAGCAGCAGAAATACATCCTACAACGAGGTATTTCCTGGGCATCTAAAGGAGTGACGGTTAATTCCGAAAGCCTTAACCCTTTAGCCAGCTGGTACGAATTTACTCGTGGTTAGCGAAACTGGTTGAAAATCAGCTTGAACTGGGATATTATGTTATCTGTCTAAGACTTGGGTCAAGTGTGGCTGGAATGAGTGAACTTGCGCCTCACAAAATAGCGCTTTCCTTTTAGCGTTCCTATTCAAGTGGTCATTAAGAGATATAATTGACACAAGTCGTTTCCGGCTGATTCACTGTTAAAAGGACTAGTAATGGCGACCAACCTAAGAAATGGCAGATAGAGAGAGGAAAGTTGTTGGAGTTACCTGTTTCTGCCCAGTGGCATGATATACATATCAGGAAGTCTAAACTTTCCTCTTTAAGCCGTTGACATAGAACAGAGAACAAAGTACTAAAAGCCAGTGCTTATAACCAGTGACAAGTTATCATATTCGGTACTGGTGAGATTACAGAAGAGAAGGAATTGTTTTGCCGTAGGTTTCGTAAAACCAAGCAGCAGTGTGAATACAATATTTCTGTTTCGGAAAGACAGAAAATTTTGGGCAACATTTGATGAAGTAAATCGCCTGTTTAAAGGTTTAATTCACACTCTCAGTAAGAGAACTGGGGATCGTTGAGAGATCCGTCTAACTGTTAGAATCAATCATAGATTTACCGACTATTCTGGACAACGGCAATGCAGAAACCATATCTGTTCTTTTTGTTCCCACGTGCATGTTTTCTGTTCATGATTTATTTAAGTTCTGCAATATTTAAATCTTGTAATATGTTCAGTTTAGAATATCTGTTAACTTTCATTGCCTTCATTTCGTCCTTCAAATGTAATGTACACTTCTGTAAATTACTCTTCAATTTTTTTAGACTCGTGTATATGTGCGTAGATACTATTATCCAAAACTTAAGGAAGAACTAGAAATCTGACGATTTCCGAGGGTCATGTAGCTAAAAGACCTAACCATATGTGTAAACGGGTGTGGGTGAAGTTTGAGGACATATCACGATGAGCTGTTCGTAATTAAATTTATTGTGAGCACGTGACTCCTGCCGATGCTATTTATAGGTGGGTAACCATATTATGTCTCGTATGACTTCAGTTCGATTCGTTGTTTAATATTTAGCAAAGGGGAGAAAAACTGCGTATCTGATACAACAGAAGGAGGTCTCAAAGACATGATATGAATGAAACTTTAATAACCCTAATCATCAGCATGTCTGAAGAAGGATCGGTTCTGACCGATGTCACCTGAGAGTTTCAAGAAGCATACAGCACAGTATAGGGCCTTTGGCCAGTGTTCTGTAGAAAAGAACCTTTGCCAGATATTTTACTAGATATCGTATCCGCTGTAAAAACCAACGGACTGTCCTTCGTTGGATATAATGGAAAAACGGAGTCGGAAAAGTAATGCGACAAAGTTGGACATTCTTCTGCAGGGTAAGATATGGCTGGTAATATCGCGCCAAACCGTATCAGGATGTCTATTTGTGGAAGCAGTTTATGGCCGGAAGCCCGTACTATTTCTATCATTATCCAGGAAGCATCGTACAAGGCAACACCAGTGGTGTATGTCCACGTCTATTGGACTTCAGATCAATGGACAAGCTGACGTTCACAGAAGAATATCATTTTTGTCTCCCATTGAATTTCAGGGGTCAGTATATCTCGAGGGAACGTTACTGAATACGATACATTTAATAATTTCTTGTTTTCTTTGCTTTTTAATTACTCGTGGCAAAACCATCTTTCAATTATAAGTTCCAAAATTAACGCTGAGCGGGCGAATTACTTCTTTTGCAGAGTTATATAACGCGAATATGTATTTTTCATTCAATTATGATGAATGATTCGAAAAGACATTTAAGCATTTGCGGAACTCTCAAACTACATATTATATCTCAAGCAAAATGAAATGTTTTACGAAAAGGTAGCAAAATATTGGCAGACAACCAGAACATTTTCATATATACTGAATAATGAAATTCTGTATTGCAAATTTCATGTTTACACTGTTTCGATAAAGCCTCTTCTTTTGTCACAGTCAGCATTTTATCTGACGCGATATGTCTCAACTTAACACTAAAACAATTTTCTGATTTCGCTGGGAATTGTGGCTTTTCCTTTTTCCATAATGCACGTAGGTTAGTTATAACTTTCCTAAGTAAGCATGTCGTGAGGAATACGGAAGAAGTGTATCAGTTAACTAGCTCTTGAATTTCAGCAAGGCCCTATTTTTTGATTCAGAATAAGTACCTACATATTTTTATCAGAAAGGAAATAAAATTTAATAGCACAATCTATGTTTTGTTAATAAATCCTATTGTACAAAATATGCACTCTCTCATGTTGCGCATATCGGATTGCAATATGCTATCTTTTATCCTGGAATTAATATTGAATTGTATTTCGTATAACGTTTACAGGTAAAATAATAATTTAAACAACAAGAAAACCATTTGAAAATTGTAAAACCTTAAATATTTTGAAAATAATAGCGTAAGGGATTCCTTCAACGGACATCATCCTGCATTGGACAAAAATGTGATCGAGATAATGCAATAACGAATTTGTCCGAAAAATATTGTTAACTTAATTTTTATAATTGCTTTTAACCTGTTATTTTTTTAATCTCAGGAACACCGAATTTCCATTTATTTTTATATGTGTTTTACTCACTTTTATCAAATATCAACATGAAAATTGATGTCTTTCTCGGCTGTTTAAGATTCCGATAGAAACTGGTCTTAAATTTTATAAATTAATTTCATAGAAATGTGTTATTAGAGAAGTAATGTACCTATCTAATGACTGATTTACTTCGCGGAAAACTTGAATAAATGACAGAAGGTTGTGAGCGGGAAACGTAGAAGACAGAGTTTCTTACCATATTTCGTTTCCGAAAAGGAGAGAATCGGAAGCTTGATATCACAGTAACGAAAACTACCTCATTAGAACGATCAGCGCTTTTTTATTTTAACGTATACTTTAGTAACTGCCGTCAGCCACACAAATGACCATAAGCGATTGCCTATAGACACAGCTTTCAGGGAACGGCAGAGACAGTGTTACAGGACAAATACAAAATTCATACCGCACAAAGATTCGAAACTTTAACTATTTCGGGCGAAGTGCCAGAAGCCACTAAATTTAGACCACTTCGGTACATAGAGTGCCAGGTGGTTCTCTCAATTGTGGAAATTGGTGCTTTTTGCATTACAGATACATGTATATGCTAGGAAAGTATGCTCTTCAACACTATCACAACTCAGCTCTCATTCTTCTACTAAGAAAAACATGTGAAGTCGGTCTTTAAAATATGCCCAGGATGTTTCTTTTATCAGAGATATTTTGTAAATTGTCTAAAAAAGTGCTTTAATTATTATATTGAAATATGTTCTTCTTAGATTAGCTTCGAACTTCAGATACAAAAAGGAAAAACTAAAAAAAATCACAACTTGATTGTATTCTTTACAATCTGGGCGAAAATTACATGCGACGTTTTTGAAGAGTGACAGATTAATTTTTAAAAAGATTTTGGTAATTTTTATTTAACAAAAACATCCGCCAGAAAACATAATGCTGCTGTTTCCAAATAAGTATTTACAAATTTCTCGAATGAGGAATTATTATCTTAGAACGAATGAATTATGTTTTCCATTATTTAAGGTGCTTGAAATTCGTCTCTGATATTTGTTTCGAAACGGAAATTTGAAAGCAAAAGTGTGATTGGGAAAACATCTCTATTGAATTTTCAGGAGATACATAAGACATAATTTCAGTAATACGTACATCATCTAGGATCAAATGAAATGGTATTAACCTTTTCTGTAGTATTCCATTAAATTTACATTATGGTTTTATACAACTGTCTGGAAAAATTAATTTGAACGTAAAGAACATATTCTTTCAATTATGTTATATTTCTCTTATATAGGTTATTGTCATTAAACGTTTTCTTTCAGTATATCATTTGAACAATCATATATATGAATAAAAATCCCGTGGTTACGATTAGCGCAATTGTTCCAAAAAATGCCCATTGAAATCATATGTCTTTATCTTTGCTTTATTTTTATTACGACTTTGTGAGGTCGCAATTACTTACTCTTAAATATCAAATTTTTCAAAAGTATTCAGGACAAATATTCCTGTAACAAAAATTTTTGAGGTGGACTCAAGAAGAATTTTTCTTTTAGTAACTATAAAAAAGTACACAAATGCACTTTTGTATATAAAAAACCATCATCAATATCAACCATTATAAATCCATTGCTGGAGAAAGATCTCCTCGAGTATCTTCCACAACTATCTGTCTTGAGAATGTCTCATCCATGTTACTCCGGCATTCTTTGGAATTTCATCCATCCTTCTCTCATGTTGACTTCTTTTCGGTCTTTTTCTGTCCCTTGTATTTCGGTCTAAAATTTCGATTGTCCAAAGCTCGTCCGTTCTTCTAGCAACATGTCCAGCCCATTGGCATTTCAAAGATACTACTCTGATCATTATGTATTCCATTCAAGTTATTTTCCTTAACCACGAGATCCTCTTCTTATTTTCCTGTTTACACCAAGTATGCATCTCTTCATGGTCCTTTCAGTTATCTGCAGCTATTGTATGTCTTTTTTTAGCTAAGGTCCATGTCTTTACTTTGTGTGTAAGAACTGGAAGGATGCATTGACTGAACACATTTCTTTAAAGACAAAATGGCATATTGCTCTTGAAAATTGTATTGTTGCTTCCAAACGCTCTCCAGGGAAGATTTACACGCCGATCAATTTCCTCGTCAATGTCACCCCTGCTTGATATCTGATGTCCAAAGTAAATATAGGTATCGGTTATCTCCAGCTTTTCCCCATCCGTCGATACATCTTCATTCCTCGCGAAAGCATTGTACATCAGTTTTGTCTTCGGAAAGTTGATTTTTAATCCCACCTCTTTACTATTGTCAGCAAGTTCCTGGATCATACTCTACAGCTAAAAGGGGGTAGTTGCAAAAATGATTGTGTCATCAGCTAAACGAAAATGAGTTAAATTGTCTCCATTAACATCTATCGTCATGTTTTCCCAGTTCAGTGTTGGAAAACACTTTGCAATATGGCATTGAATAGTCTGGGGAACATGGTATCAAGTTGTTTTACTCCCTTTCCGATTTTATTGGTGATGTTTCCACAAATAGCCGAATCTTTGCACTTGCATTTTCACAGATTTTACCAATAATTCTATACTAAGCATATTCAATACAGCAGGATTCCAAAGCCATTGTAACTACTGATAGTTTCACGGAATCAAAGATCTTCTCATATTCAATAAAAGCCATGCATAATAATTTTTGAGTTCATATTGCTTCATTGTTTCAACAATTAGTTCTTTCTGTACATGAATATGATCTATGGTGCTGTTGCCACTCCTGAATGAAGTTTGACATCTAGTTTGAGATATGTTCAATGTAACCTTCAAGCAATGTGTATGATCCTTGGTTAAGATTATATAAAAACTGAAACAAGGCTGATGGGCCTGTAATTTCTGTTATTCCCAATATCCCCTTTTTTAAGTAGTAAGATCATTGTAGCATTCTTCTAATCTTCAGGAATCTTTCCTTCATCGAGACTTCTAGTGAAAAGTTGACGGACTGTACCTTCTATTTCTCCGTTTGCTTCTTCTGTTATGTCCACGATAATTTCTTTTCCTGGAGCTCTTGTCCATTTCATGCTTTTAATAACATGTGAAATTTCTGCCGGGAGGGCAGAAGGAACTTTGGTACTGGTACCTTCTATAATGACTGGAATATGTGTATCATGTCTTTCATATAGTTTTGTGTAGAAATGTTTCACTCTTGTCAAAATGTCATATCTGTTACACAACCATCTTCTTTTCTCAGTACCATAATCTGTTTTCTTCCCTTAGTGAGATGTCACATTGCTTTCTTTAAGCTTTGATTATTTTTAATTGTTTTTGTCCCGATTTCACACTTGAATTTCCTTATTGCTTCAGCGAAAGTTTTCCGAATTGTCTAGCATAGCCTTATGTATTATGCTTTGGAAGTTAAATAATCTTAATTGATCTTCATTTCATGTCTGTTTTGCATCAGCATTTTTGTTTTTCCTGATTTTTTTTTCATATGCGAATCGGATATTTGTTTCCTGATATTTTTTTCATATGCAATTAAAACCACTTTGCTAGTGCATTGTTTCATAAATGTTACCCTTGGTACTCCTTGAAAGTGTCTAATTATGGACTCCACTAAATGTCGGTAAGTGGCTTGGGCTATAATGGTCAAAATACAATCAATTGCACTCTCCAGCCCTTGAAGATTTGATAGGAGCGGATCCAACTGTCTGATGATATTTTCGGCATCATCGCACGTATATTCAATGGGGCTGAGATTTGGTGACAATTTGTCAATCGGAATTTTGACGAGGAATACTAAAAACTTTGCTATAAGGGTTTTTTCGTTTTATCGGATTTCGCTCTAATGGGACTCCACTGCATATGTGATTCGGCTCATTGTCATCGACTTTTGTAAACCTAAGATTCTCGAATAAAAATGTCCATTGATTTCTTTAAAAATAAAAAAAAGTAAATGTTGTGATATTAGCTGTGTCCCTGTGATAAACTCATTAAAAAGTTTGAAAGCGCTTGATTGTTCTAGTCCTCGTGCTTGTGAGTAAATCTGAATATATTATGCGCAAAAAAAAACATTATTTTGCTTTGTTTGCAGGGCTTAAAGACCTGAATTAACAACAAAGTCACCCATCTCTAATTCAGGTCTACTGGTTTCGGGAATGGGCCAGTTTGGTATGGCAAGCTCTTCATACAACATGTATATGCTTCGACGGGATTCAAAATCCAGTGCCAATCTCGTACGATTGATTATTAGTCAACGACTCATATCAGTCGGCGTCTGGGAAGCATTCTGGTGTTCCTTTACAATTTTCCCAATAACCGTGTCATTTCTTAGGTTCTGTAGATTTGAAAATTGTTTGTTTTACTGAATAATTATGAACGTTTAACACATATAACATATTTTAGAACAATTAGTACTTAAATAATATGTTCAGTAGACGAAAATGTGTTGAATGTATTCATTTTGATTTTAATCTCTTTTCCGATATTAACTGATAGATACTGTATTATTCCATATGTCCTGTTCACAGTAAAATAATTGTTACCAATAGATACGTCTGCGGATGAGTTGCTAAAGCGATCGAGCATGCTCGTAGTCAGACCCTATCTTCAGGCTTCAAGCAAGTTAGCAAATCACCAATTCAGAATCGTGCAGTAAAGCCCTCACTGTACAACACTGAATTGGACCTCTTTCTTTATTAATGGTTGTTTTTAATATGAAAAGAAAAACAGAAGTATAGCTCTGACTTATCTTCTTAATTAGGTTTTAAAATTAGTGCGATTGTTTATTTTAGTATTTCTGAATTTGAATTTCAGCCTTAATTATCTGACTTACCATCTTTGTGACATGTACACTAAAAATCAATCGGATTGTCATGTTCAACAGGAAGTTATTAGTATAAATTTATGTTCACGTATTTCATATGACATACACTAAAATAGTATTAACTCATACTAAATGGGGATATGAACATATGTATGAATTTTCACATACATGTGTAATCGACTAGATTAATGTATGCGGAAACCATTCCATAGTGGAATGGTTTCAGACATTCCAAAGTGGAAGGCTGTACGGCATAGCATGTACGAGATATGCCATGCACTTTTTAATTTGATTCTCATAAATATTAATACTGAAGAGCCAAAGAGTTTTTGATATGAATATTTAACAAAAAAAATGTACCAGACTGTTCTTTTCAAATCCTGTAATTGTTTTCCTCCTTAAAACACGAATCAAATATAGCCCTTTCTTCGCAGCTCTCTTAAATCCATAACCCAATGAAATCGTTCTAAACCTCCTGATTTCGCATGAATTTTGTCAGGTCAATTCCGCTGTAGTAGGGTGTGTTGCCTTGAAGTTTTCGAGGACCGTTTAAGGTTTTAACAAAACTAATCCAGCAAGGATTTCTACAACTTATTTGAAACATTTTTTTTTAATTTTAACTGTTTGCAAAAGTTTAAAAAATTGTTCTAATCAATATTGGAGCAGCAAAAATCAAAATGCCCATCACTTGCTTCCGAAGTCATTTTTCATTTTATAAATAAACGAACATTCAAAGCACCAGTTTGATAAATTTAAATTTACAGCAAAAATAAAAAAAATTAGTAGTAAAACAATCGAAGGATTTCGTCTTCAGTGTGGTTTTTAAGATAGCGTGAGAGGTGCAGTTCCTTTCCGAGGGATCTTTATTTCATATTTTCTTGCATTTCTAAACAATCATTCATAGATCCCTGTCAAGCCGTTGCGCATATGAAACATTAGTGGGATCGTATGCACTTTAACGTATTATAACATTGATTTTCACTCTGCCACTGAGACATAATTTTATGTTTGACTGAGAAAAAAAGATTAACTTCTGCTGAACCACATTTGGTATCATATGAGAGAGATTTTTAAATAATCTACCTTTTAAAATGTTTAATCCGTTATCTTGGAAATGTTCTCCCAATATCATACCACATGATTTAGAAATAATTTCGCAATTTGCATTGAAGAAAGATAGAAATGTTTTCTCCCGTCTTGTTTCGATTTTATTCTTATTTTATTTTCATTTATTTTTATTTATTTAGATTTTGTCATTTCCAATTCTAATGAAAAATTATTGTGGAGTTAAAGACATTAGGCACTCGTAGAGGATCTTACATTACAAAAATATCATGATAAGAAATTCTTATGGTGCTGCACTTTGTTCCACTGTTACTAATTCCGAAAAGTTTTATATGTAAATTTAAGTTGGGCAATCAAATTCGTTAGTGATATTTTATTGTCGCAACGGGCATAGTTTTTAGAAAATAGGAATTCAAATTCTCATTAGGTAATTGTGATATTAAATATTCTAGTTTTGCGGAAAAGGAAACATATTCCGTAGAGCACAAATACTCGTCCGCATAGAAAAAAGGTTGTGGAAATGTCTTTGCTTAAGCTATTAATTTATGTCGATTGTAATTATCAAGCGATCGTTCTTATTTAGAGGAATTTACATATATTCATCATATTGCGCTTCTTATTTTGAGTATTGAAAATCATAAATATAAAGCAGTGCGCGAGATAAGCACGTGTGTAGTGAAATCTATGTACTGCTTAAGAGACGGATATGTATCTTATGATGTGGAGAGGTGCTTTTCTTAGAGTGAAAGGTTGTGTATGCACTTGATCCGATTATCTGGGGAGGGAAGATTTACTTCCGATATGTAATGTGAACCAAAAGCTTGTTGATTAGGTGGAGATAATTTTTTTCATCAATACTAGTCATGTCTGCAGATTGAGTGGTTAGGTGCTAATCGTGAAATTTTATTCTGCCCAAACACCAGGAAAGAAACATGACTATAAATGAAGGCGAGGAAACTAATGGGAGGATGATATTCAGTAAAGCACTTAAGATAAAAAGTTATTGAGTATGGCAGATGTTGGGATATGCCACATGTGGTGGATATCAATAACGCCTCAAATGTATGCTGAGTGATCGCTCTAAGTAGAAAACTTTTCTATATCTACAATAATTAAAGTTTAACGAGACCCTAAATTCGAATGGGTAATAAACTCGCTTTGAGAAGCTGAACTGGAAAATTAGAGAACAGCGTAGTACTAATAAAATATACATGTTCAAAGGCGTGCGCGTTTTTTGTATGTGTTTAAGGCGTATAGTGACTCCTCCTTAAACAAACTGAAATGTATAAAGTGCAGAAACATATTTTCAGATGTAATTCTAAAAGAGGTGAAAAGAGAGGTTACGAAATCAATATATATTTACTACACTTAGTTGTAGAACTATGCATAATGTAAATGTGAAGCACATATGTTAATATTTCACCAAAATACACGGGATTTGGCTTGAAGAGCATATTCTAACCAAAGTTTCAGAAAATGTGATTTCAAGAAAGTATTTCACTGTCTATATGAAAGCCAATGGTGTGGTATCTTACTGAAACGTGGAAAACGCGAATACATTTTTACGTAAGAGACGAAACGTGCATATAATTTTGCAAATCAGCGTCTGTGACGTCAGCACGCATGAATCACGTATTGTGTTAAATACGAAGGTTTTCCGGAAGTTTCATCATTCTGCAGCGTTTAGTGTGGGACTTTGCCTTTACAAGTTTGGTTCGACCGATGTCTCAGCATCAAGATTTACTGAAATAAACAGCGCGGTGAGCTATTTGCGGGCTGGAAGCAAATCAGACACAGTGTTTGGTAGCAGAAGCCATTCCAGTGTCGAATTTTAGAATTATAATTCCGCAATTAATAGCCGAAAGTTCATGGACACTGTTTAAACTGATCCCAATAAAACAGGATGTAACACTAAATAATGCAACTTTTTATTGCTTAAAAACAAACCTGAGAACAAAGGGACCTTTTTTCCACTCTACAGAAAGAGGGGGAAAAATAGCTTGAATAGTGGTTGAAGAAACCAGCACAAAAACATAAAACAAAGAAATCTCTTCTTATTACCTGCGGGCATTATAGGACGTCTCTATTTTAACGTGAAACATACCATTTTTCTATTGAAAAACATCTTTCAGTATCCTATTAAAAACATTTTATATAATAAAGTAATGACAAATGAGGTTTTAACTTGGAATTTGTGATGGTTTAATCTTTTTAATTCAGCTTCCTTGAAGAAATGGCTTCTGGAAGTTTGTATAATAGACGCACAAAGTCTCATTTGGTTAATAGGTCACGGCAAGGATATCCCACACTTTTAGAAATGAGCTTTGGCAGAATGACCACCGGACTTTCGGAAGCTTTCTTCAATTAAATTTCTGCTTTCAACGCAGTGGCATTGCGACGGCGTGGTCTTTTGGTGTGTGGGTTCATGAAGCCCGTATTTATAACTGGAGATTTACCCCCGAGATCAACGATCCGCCAGTGTTTCTTTCCTTTGAGACTTGAGGGACTGAAAGTTTCCCTCTTGTCGAATATGTTTTTTAACCAACTTGGGAGATGGCCGCAAATGAATGTTGAGTGTGTGAGTTTATGGAGTTAGAATTTGGACACCATTCCAAATGTGTAATTGTTGAGAAAGCTTTTCAGGAGTTTTGTGTTTTAAACCGTGGTCCCTCCACGTCCTTGAGGCAGGGGGATATGGGCATTTCTGAGATCCTCGCTGAACACGATTTGCAGTGTTTCATGAGGTGCTTTGATTTTAAAATACAAGGCTACTCTTGATTTTTTAGCACTGCCGGAGTTCTGTTGATTTCTTCTGGAGTATTACCATACATGTCATCAAACATGGTGCATTTCTCTCCAGGAAGGCTTTGATTGAGAATGAGTATTTCTGTGCATCAGCAACATTTTTAGTGCACATCGCTTTCTGTATGACGATTCCCGTATTCCCTCGGATCCCAAGTAGATCAGATTATATTGATGTATTCCACTTAAATATACCGTGTGTATTTCTGCATATGTTTCTCCATTGTGCGCTTGGTAGGACGAATTCTTTGATTTCACTTTGCTTTTTTGTTTGTTTGTTTGCTTCGTTTTCATTAGAATGCTATTTTTTTGGACAGTAGTTGCCACCTTTCCATTTTAGGGGGATGAAATAATATTTCACCTCTTTTTTGCTATTTTTTTTTCATTCATACGGATTTCTTATACATATGCCGACATGAACGAATAGGATTAATAATGGGAAAACCTCAAAAATGGAGAATTGTTTTGTTTTCTATTGTTAAGAGTGATTATAACCGAGAATCTGTTTTTCAAAACTACACATGGTTATTTCTTTTATACTATTTTTAATTTTTATCCCTCAGGTATTATAATGTTTCTCTGAACAAGACTAAAGTCGAGAAGTATTATTTGCATTGTAGTTGAAACAATATATACAGATATTTTTATAAATCTTGTGGGTTGTGCAGGCCAAAGCGATCAGTAGTGTATGTGTAAATTATGTGACAGACCAAAATGAAAAGACATATACATTGGTTTATGGTTGAAATGACTTGGTTTTTAACATATGCTTTAAACAAGAGAAGTTAAGAAAAGAAGCATTATAATGCCATATATCTGAAATTAAAAGGAAAATGTTAAATTACTGCACTACCTAGTCTTACCATAAATGCTTTTACAACATATTCAATTAAATAACAAAATAAATTTAAAGATATTTTAATATACATTTGATATGACGTAAGTAGTACACTTTTGAATACATGGTACCAATCATTTTTCAAAATGGCATGTTTTTGCCATTACACTGTAGTCTCTGTTGCCACTCAGCAATAGATTTATGCAGGGTCTAAACAGTGAAATCTGCTACTGCCCGGTCCAAAAAGCGTTTGAGAATGTTAATACTACGGTGTATTTTTCTGCAGGCCATGTCTTCCCGTGTGGTAAACAGATTGAAGTCGATTGGTTCAGGTCTGGGCTGCTGGACGTCCAATCAGCTGGAGAAATGAACTCTGGCATATTCGTCTGAAGCTACTTCTGGGTAGGCCTGTCATTGCGGGTAGGTGCGGAATCCCACTGAAAGCTCCACATTCGGTTTTGGAAGAGAGCGTGTCTCACATTTATCCCCACTGGCTCCCAAAATCCTCTCCTGGTAGATTTTGGCGAATGTTTTCACTCCTTTCGCACAGAAATTGAGCTCCGTTTTGCCCTTGCAGGAGACTCCCCAGCAAACCATGACAGAAGCAGGACAATGAAGTTTCATAAACTTTGGAGATTTTTCCTGAGCTTCTCTTGAGGTCGACGAGTACACCCTGTCATTTTGGCGATTGAAAGCTTCTTCAATCGTGAAAATGTTTTCATCAGAGGAAACGATTTAACTGTGGCGATTGCTTGCCTAACGCTGCAGCAAACATTTCGGTATTAGCACCCTATGCTGCTTCAGATGTGGGGTGAGCAAGTGAACTATGGTGAGGTTTCACCCTTAGTTCACTCCGCAGCACATGTGACATCCATATTCTTGAAATGTTAAGCTCATGATCCATCACTGGTTTTTTTCTGACAGGATTTCGTTGAGTACGGGCTGCCACTGGTTTAATCTGGCTAGCAGTCCTAACGGTACGCGGTCACTTTCTGAGGCGGTCAGCGACAGTCCCAGGCTCAAGGAACGATTTCATGGTCTAGTAGACAAACATTAGCCTGAGTTTTAGCTTCTTCAGCATGTTGAAAATCTCGGAAGCTGATTTTCCAACTTTGTGCAGCGATATTACAGCAACACGGTTCTCATAATCGACCTACTCGATGACAAGTACTTTACGAAACATGTTATCTCCTCTGTGACTGAACGCACAATGATTCACTAGCTGTTTCATGCCACCTGGCTGGTCCGAGACGTTGCACACCAGTTGCGTGCCATCTGTCGAACGTTTGTAACAGCATTTGTGCTAAGACTGGGTATAATGGATAATAGTGGAGTCAATATTAAAGATTTCATGTAAATGCTAACTGCTGTTTCCAACTGACTGTGCAATATGAAAAAAAACACTAATAATAAAAAAAAATTGTACAATTTCTGTATGCAAATAGTTATTACTGCAGATATAGCTATAGCAAGAGCATTGGATACCAATTTATGCTGGATGTGCGTTTGTGAAAAAACAAGGTTTTGTGCATTCAACGCTGCAAAATTTCCGTACCAATTTGAACATGTGATTGCATGTTTATAGACGTATAAAAGTTTTAAGAGTGAATATCTTCTCATTCAATCCAATGGGGCGAATTGTCTAATAAGTTTAAATATGTTTGCCGATACCCAATGGGTTGTTCTAAATCCGAACACCACTGAACATCAGCTACCAATTTTTTATTTAGAATAACGAAAAAGAGTTTAATGGGTTAGGAAACTAAGATCCTGTAGGTTAACTGACTCCAGGAAAACCCATTCTTCCAGCAACTCGATATTACTTTGCAACGAAAGGATTTCTTGTCGAAAAAACTATCGATATCACTTCAGGTCACTACTTCGTTATCGGAGAGAAAATACGATTTCCGCCATTGACCCGAGATCAATGTCAACCAAGAAATTTGTACTGGGAATCTTAAAAAATGCAGTAACTCAAGATAACTATAAAATATATTTCCGAAGTGAACTTACCTGGAACAACTTCTGAAATAACTATATGATAAAAAACTACGACATACTTAGTATTCATGAAGAGCAATTTGATTGATATAAAAAGTCATATTGAAAAAGGATATTATTGTCCTGAGCGCGATGCATTAAGCCGAGTAATTGTGGAAATATACGAAATATCGACTATCTTTCTATACGGAGTTTCTTAGCGCTACTTTTGGCATATGCCGTTTTAAAATTAATTCCGAGACCGCTCTTAGGATAACTGTTGATCATGCTTTATAACTTTTATCAATTATATCTTCAGCCACGCCTTTCCATCAGAGCTGAGTTCGGGCTCAATTTTAAGAGCCCAAGGCAGTCCGTGCCAGAAATATAACAGCTCGAGAAAGCCCGAATTTTATATTGCAAATAGAGCACGGGCCCGAACGAGCCGGAAAACTATGATTAACTTCCTTAGCATTAAAAACATTCTCCTCTTCTAGACCTCCACTCTTTCTTCCTCGTGCCATTAACCGAAATCTTTCTCAACTAATGAGTGGGAAATGGATGTATATGTATTTATATGGTTTCTTTGAATATTGATTTCCTACTGAAATGTTTCGGGGTGACCGGGCTGTAGGAAAACTCAGGAGGCACAAAAATCTACGTCGTACGTTGCTCCATAGAATTAGCAGGGAGCTACCCCGTTGATGTACAGAGAAAAATTTCTTCAGCTTGCTATCTATAGTTCCCAAAGAAACGTTTCCTTCGCAGAATTTCAGTAATTCATGGCCTATGTATTTGTTACCCAAGCTCGTAATGAATAGCACTGCTGAGTTGTCCCTCCTCATCTAGACCCAGTTAACGAAGTATGTTTTTAAACAACTAGAAAGTGTAAAGTCTCGTGGGCTAAATCATATAAAATCACATTAAAAAAAAAGAGGAAGAAAAATATCTCCCTCTCTCAGAGCCGGGGCTCCAACTCCAGTAAGTATTATGCAGCCCGAGCCAGGTTCGGGCCCTGGCTCGACTTCGGACATTTTGGGCTCGACTTCAGGCTCTCGGGCTCGGCCCGCCTAAGCACTGCTCTGCATAGGAGAGCGGTCACAGATGTGGATAATAATTAGCGCATCAGGTTAATTTTATGATAGTTTATCTCACAGGGAAATTGTTTTCTGCATTAATTCATAAGATCGTCTTCAAAAAATGACTGATATGTCGACATCCACCTAAATTCTGTGGAATAAAAATAGCTGAAGCGACGCGGGGTAATATCTACTGCTTTAGTAAAACAATGGCTGTATTACTCCACTACCTCTTATTTATCAGTTCTTTCAATAATGTCGGTATTATTCGGAACACTTCCAAAATTGCACTGTGTGAGTGCAGGCATCGGAAGGTAGCGTTTATGCATAGAAACTGGGGAAATGAAAAAAGAAAAAAACACATTTCACTTCCAATTTAAGAAAAGGGTTCAACTTCAAAAGAAATGTGCTTCGAATGTATTTTACTTTCATTCCATAAATGAGTATTGGATACTTTCATGTTTCTTTATTTTCGTACACCATCCTTGCTTATGAAATAAAACTCATGGTATGTGCGAAGTTTAAAAGTAGTCCCTTTACTCAAGTAAAATCTGAATAAAACGTATAACTCAATTTTAACGCCTCTCGGAATGTTATTTTTATGACCTTTCTGCGGCGAAGTAAACAACTCACTTCCTAAGGGGAAATACCTACGGTTAAATCGGGAAAAATACGGGGCTCGACTTTAGTTGGCGAAGTCCAGATTGTAAATTCCACTCAAAAACCTTTTAAAATGTCCCATCTTTAAATGCATGGGCAAGAAAATTTTCAGAAGCATATTGGTGACATGCTTGCATCTGATTTAAACCACTCACTATTCCCACAATAGCCATACAACACTAAAAAGGTCCCTTTTCTTCTCATAACGCGGAACAGCACACATCTTTGTTAGATTTATGAAAGTTCAATAGTATTCCTTAACTCCATGCTGCTGTGAGACGACGAAAGCGAAATGGCTCTAGATGTGGATACCCAGATAACCTCTAATGTCAAACCGCCAGCTGGAACTAGGAGTGCTAAGCCTAATGTGTTCAGCTAGGTTCCTCCGTATATTCCCCCGGGAGTTGTACGGGAAGATCGCATGGCAGCAGACTGACTTACCACGTACTGCATCGGTAAGTAAATTTTCTGTAAACGGTTTTTTAAAATTACTGCATTACTGAAATAAATTGGTCATTTTATATCTATTTTGATAAAGGTTAGCCAAACTTTTCGCTTCAGGGCATATGATTCCACCGTGACATGAGATACGCTGAATCTTGGAATTGTGCCCAAATATATCCACCTCAAAGTCGTTTACACTGGGGCACGGTGGGGCAACCACAGACACTTTTGACCCATGCATTGTACCACGTGCTGCAGGTTCCTCACTTTTAGAAGATGGCAGCACGGTCGCATGCTGCTTGAGGCGACAATATGGTGGTTGCTCTAAGCTGAAGGCGTTCCAATTGCAAATAGGTTCACTTGTGTATTCGTACGAATCACAGTGATATGGAACATATGGAAAACAAACGTACTCGTAGGATAATAGTGCAAAAGTCTTATGTTGTGGTATCTGCTGAACCTGAAATTCAAAGACAATCGGGAAAAGGTCAAGGTTTACGAAGAACTGGCTTTGAAATCTAATTAGTCTGAAAGGCATAGACAAACAAAGTGTTAACCGAGTAGCCGTACACGAGTCTTACGTCTGGAAGATCAACTCCAAGCCTCGGTTGGAGTCGGCGTAACTCTGGGTTTCGTAAGTGGATTATTGGGCAGTAGAAACGCGTTCTTAGGATGGAGAAATTATTTTCAACCATTCGAATTCTGACGGACTAGTCCATGGTGTAACATGTCTCATGAAGGCTACAGTTAGTTCACTTTGGAAGTTGTTAGGTGGATATTTTAATATTGTAGTGACTGAAATACACTGTTTTGTTACACCTCTTTAGGTAACAAATTTTAATTAAATTTATTTTCAGTTACTGGGACCAAGAATATATTCCTGTTGTTTCAAAATTTCCAACACAAATTTTAGCTAGATAAATTTTATCTTGTGCCTACTCATTACACTTCATCCCTGGACATACAAAAACGTTTTTGACATTTTATAAAATCCAGAAAATAAAAATAATTAAATGAAATACAATCAAATCTTCGAATTCCGCAATTGCAATGGTAATAAAGTATATTTAATTCGTCGAACTTTGGAGTTAAATCTTTGAACAGCATTTCTTTATTAGGTTTCTAGTCATTTAATTTTTATTACACATTTATAATTCGCAATTTCGTGTTTTATCACTCACTTTAAAATAATAATTTTGGACACCTCTCTTTCTTTATACAAAATTTAACATAATGTGATGCATCTGTTTTTAAATTTCGTGGTTTAACCCCTTTAGTAGTTTTCGGATAACAATCCTCCTGTTTTCTATGAATAGTGTGCTATTGCTACTGGAAAATTTTGAATGGATTTTGGTTTCAGCATAACATTGTGAAAATTCTTTTCTTTTCAAACTTTTGCAGATTTCATTCTAAAGAAATCCGTCTCTCATTTAAACATTCATGCAGAAGGACACTCCTCATTAAATTCTGATGTGTGAACTTCAAAAACAAATGAAAAATATAAATATTTTGAAAGTTACGACATAGGACCACTCCTCCTTATCAAATGATGCGTGCGGGAGCTTCAAATAGCTTACGACTACAAAAGTGACGTTTGAATGTATTGGTCTGTTTTACAAATAATTCTCAACATGTTGACGAAATGGACGTGTATTAAGTGAATGTCTTTCGGGCCACTTTCGGGAATTAAAGTGCGAGTTTTCCTTACTATTGTCTGTACATTACAGGGAGCAACTAGTTTTGCTATTGTTCTCTTTTCTGTAGGAACAAAGATTTCATCTATATTGCTGTTCTATATGTTTCTATATTTTTTGTGCAGGCTCTCCAAAAAGGTGTTAAGCACAGTTTTACATTTTTCGCCTAATCCGTAAAATAATTACAACTAAATTGGCGTTCTACCATCATATGAATTCAGTTCGTTATAATTTGCTTTCTACGTTACCCTTGTTTCCGTAATCGGTAATTACTACACGCAGCACACCACTTTGAATTCGCAAACCGATCGGCAACAGAAAGAATTTAACAAAAGCTCTGTGCTTATAAACTTAAGACCATAATAAAATATATCAGTAGAAATGTTGTAAAAATTCAGAATAATATGATGTTTGCGATAGAGCAATACACCTTCCAAACGGTGATTGTTTAAAAAAATATATCAAGGTGATGAACTTTAATATCCATTTCAAAATGGAATTGTTTTTGTTAAGAGAATAAGTTAAAAATTTTCAAATCAGATTTTAATCAAATTACATATTTTGGCAGCAATTAACAGTTCGCAATTCGTTTCAATTTTCAGTTGTTGCAGAATCATTATGTCGTGATTAGTAATCACTTGTAAATACTAGTTTAAAATATTTTCCTTTGCGGACATTTTTTAATAGCAAAGATTGTCATGGGCTAGACTTGTCATTTGTTCGCAAAACGTTTTAGAAATGCTCTTGATATCCTTATCTTTTCGATTTCAAAGGGGAATCAATGATTTGTGCTCCATAAGCAATAATGATTTCAGCAACATATGCTGCTACAGCAGTAAACACAGCACCGAATTGTACCATTATTGAAATTTAGTCTAATAAATTTGTTTGAATTTCTTAATCGGAAAAAGCACACAATTGTTGAATGTCACTTTTTCGCAAATAATTAATCGGTAACGATTATAAATATATATTGATGTTAAAATACACTATTGTTGATTTAGTCAGAATAGCCAATATATCCATGCGAGGAGGAATTTCTCCAGCATTTTACTTATATATTCGCAAGACAAAATTATATTCATATCTGATAAGTATATAAGTTTTACATTTTTTAATTTCATATTCCCCAAATTGCAAGGTTTAGAGCTTTGCGGTAACACGGTAAGTGAAAATTTGTTTTCTTTACTTTTGTTGATGTGTATGTGAGGAACAGTGCGCATATCATTCTCTTTATTACGCTGTACGCAAATCTGTTTTTGATACAACGGAAACTTATTATATGGTCAATGAACGTTCGAACCATTTGATTTTGAACATACAAATAAACTGCAGTAAAATTCATGGCACTTAGTTGTAAACTTTAGGGGGAAAGAAGCCTATCTGTCGCAAGGAGGTATCACATAATTCAGACAAGCTTAGCTGATTAGATTCTTCCAAACCTTGAGTAGTGAACGACCAAAATTTTCAGCCATCAGAATATTTTAACTGACGATACAAGAGTAATTGCGTTATTATTTGAAATGTTTTTAAATCCTGAGTGAATAAAAGACGAATTATTGAGGTTTTAAAATATCAATTTGCAATGCTCGTGAATATTTGATAATATATGAATGGCAACAGAAAATATGTTCCGCGCTTGTCCTTATAAATAAATATCTCATCAGGTAGTACTGATTTTTATATTTCTAGGAAGTAATCGGAATTTCAGTGCAAAGCACATCAGGCATAAGGGAAACATTTGTTTTAGAATGAAAAGAAGGATGGCTACGTTATGCAGAATTATGCGCTTAGATCCGCAAGAATTACACATGTGTCCTTATTCTCCCCTAACAACATATTTGTGAAATACCATGTGATTTGAACATAACTTGCGGGTACTATAAATTGTGCGCATCTATCCTCTGTACGCAATCAGTTAACGCTTGCCAGTAATGAGAAATGGGTAAACGTGGCCCTTAAGCCATTTATCGGTCAAGGCTGCTTTCACTCGTTGCCACGGATCATCAGGGGTAGGCGCGAGTGGTGCTTGCCGGGCCACTAGGTTGCTGATCAGCGACCAGACGTGTTCGATTGGCGACATATCGGGAGAACAGGCGGTCCACGGCCGCAGTGACACCTGGTGGACTGTGAAGAAATGTTGCATGATGCGTGCCACGTGCGGGTGCGCATTGTCGGTTGAAACGTGGCCGCTGGCAAGTCCTGCAGGTAAGGCAGAACTACAGGCTCCAAAACGTCGGGTATGTAGTGGTGGCTGTTGAGTGTACCGGCCATGCGTAACAGGAGAATGCGGGTGTCATATTAAGTTGCGCCCCAAACCATAACGCCAGGCGACGACCGTATGGCGATGCATAAAGCAGGCGTCATACTGTCTCTCGCCGCGGTGCCGCCACACGTGGATCCGACCATCGTGGTGTTGCAGGCAGAAGCGGGATTCGTCAGAGAAGACAATGTCCTGCCATTCCGTAGTCCAGGTGCGGCGTTCAACGGCCCACTGCCGCCGCACTCGCCGCTGGTGTAATGTCAATGGTAATCGGACCAACGGGCGCCGTGCCTTAAGTCCCCGCTCCTGCAGACGACGTCGAACGGTTCGTGCTAAAACATATTGTTGCGCAACACATTCTAATTCCTGCGTTAACATTCGTGATATGGCGGTGCGAGCCGTCAATGCCAGCCGCACAACATGCCGGTCCTTTCGTTCAGTTGTGTGCCGCGGCAGCGGCAATCGCCCACGTCGGTCCGTCCGTACCTCCTGCACCTACAGAATCCATACTCGCCTCACTGTGGCTGGATGTCGTCCCACACGGGCGCCGAAGTCTTGGTACGATCAACCGCTGTCGCGAGAAGCTACTATTCGTCCTCTGTCGAACTCCGAAATGTGCTGCAATGACTGCCGTATTCTGCGACTTGACATCAGGAAGCTTCCCACGCTCAGGTCGGGCAGCACAGCACATTCCACTACTTCCACCCCGCCTTCTGTGCACCCTTCTTATAGTGATTCTCGGTGGCGTGTTGGGCGCACATGATTTGCATATGCCCTGTAATGCTAATCGTTTGCATGTCCTCTCGCGGGCGACGCATGCTGCGAATTTCAGGCCAATCGAATGCTTCTTTCTTGGTGTTGCATTTTGGGTGGCCAGCACTGTATTAATAAGAAAAAGCAGGCGCTTGTGTTACCTGCTTTTCCTCATTAGCAGTATACCGAAGGAAACAGTACCTGTAAAAATATAAACAAAGAACTAAGGGATATGAAACGGGCAATGGCATGCTACAACTTATTTCACATACAATGTACAAACATAATAAATATAAAACTGCTTCATACACACTACATTTAATAATACGAAAATATAAAGGTAACCAGGATATTTCTTCGAGACTTCTGAAAACCTATTGTGCAAATTTCGCCTTAAAGTAGCACTTGAATTAAATAAACGTCATGCTACATTTTAAACATTTCAAAATTTCACTCGATCGACTTCTATAATATCGTTACAGATTCGCTGCGGTAGACAATGCAAAAATATCCGTTACGTTGGCTCGTTTTTGTTTCCCAGTCTGGATGCAAAGGCATCGAAAATTTTTTCGTACGGAATCATTTCCCACTTACCCTTATTTTCGTTTTTCACCCAAACGGTCATGTTGGTAAGCATTCGAACCTGGATACATTTCAGCTCATTCCTGCACATCCCCGTAGTTTTCTTGGATACCTCATGCACTGTTTTAAGGATTTAGATCTGTTTAGAACATACTTAGTTTCGATGTCTGTCTTAGTGCGTTGTCCAGTATGTTGCACTTCGATCCAGCATCTTCTTTACGTTTAAACTGCAGCTCCCATCCGGTTTTTTGGCAATTTTAAAATTTGTTTTATTACAGTTTAAGTTTTCCAAAAATGTTTGTGCTCGATTCCTTATCTGACAAAACAAATTTGTGAATATACGTTTGCTGAATGCTGACTTTGATATTTTAAAATCCGCCTAAATTTACCGTTTGTAGAAGGCTTGCAGTGATTTCTGCTAACCCAATTCACCTCAAATAAAATGCCGTTATATTTTACTGCCACTTCCCTTTAAGTTACACAGAAAATGTGTCCCCATGCTATCCATTAGTAGCATTGTTTCCTGCAAGAAATCTTCTCATGATAAAAAGAAACACTCTTTGTACAGTTATGAAAGCGTTCTTGGGTATTATCTCGAATCGTGCGATTTTTGAATAAAATTATTAATTGACTTACATTAAGTTTTAAAACTTTTGTCTTGCGGACAGTCCAACAAGTAAGTAAAATCACGCAATGCATTGATTATGATACGCTTTCCAACATACCAGAAATCATTACTTAAGTTATTACCGAAGTTATGAGGGTAATGGACGTGGAATAGATCTCGCTCCTATGTCGTGACCTTTAACCCCATTTCGATGACATTCTACAAAACCGGTTCAGTATACCTGCGGCATAACGTGCTTAAGTTCTGTCGCAACAGAAGCATTTTTACGTAAGTTTTCAGAGTAATGGTTGCGGAATAAATCTTGCTTCTGTGCCATGACCTTTGACCCCATTTCGTTGATGTGCAACAGAACCGGTTAACTATAGCTTCGGAACAATATCATAAAGTTTTGTCGCAATCGAAGCACTTTTACGTAAGTTATGATGCATAAGGGCAATGGAATGGATCCCGCTCCTATATCCTGACATTTGATATCTATTTCGCCCATTTTAAATATATTTTGTCCCCAGGTTGTCCCCTAGCACATACTGAAGTTTCATCATAATCGAACCATTTTTACGCAAGTTATGACGAACATGGGCAATAAAATAGATCCCGCTCCTGTGTCTGACCTTTGACCCCATTTCGCCTATTTTCACTAGAGTTCGTCCCCAGATGGTGCCCTATCACATACTAAAATGTCATCGAAATCGAACCATTTTTACGCATATTATGACGCACAAGGGCAATGGAATAGATCCCACTCGTATGCCCTGCTTGACCTTTGACCCCATTTTGCCCATTTTCGATAGGGTTGGTCCCCAGGTAGTTCCCTACAACATACTAAAATTTCGTCGAAATCGAACTCTTTTTACGTAAGTTATGACGCATAAGGGCGATGGAATGGATCCCGCTCCTATGTCCTGAGCTTCGACCCCTTTTCGCCCATTTTCAATAGGGTTCGACCCCAGGTGATCCCTATCACATACTAAAATTTCATCGAAATGGAACCATTTTTACGCGAGTTATCGTGCGTACGAACATACGGACAAAGCTGAAGCATATACGTTTTTTCAACCTACGGTTCGAAAGCGTAAATAAATATGATTGCATTAAAATATACCATTAAAATGAAGCCATGATTTTGCATCTTGCATGAGAGACCCATATTTTCTGGGGCGGGGTAAGAATTTCTTGGGAAAATGCTGTCCAGTTAAGATAAGTTACGTGAAATTTGTAACTCTAACCAGTTTTTGATCTTCAAATTCCTTCTGCACTATTTCGCGATAAACCGAAATCATGGCGCTATCTCTTCTGTTATTCTTTCCCTCGAAATATGATTGTCGAACACCATGACACTGTTCTAATTTAATGACAAAGTATACTCCAGCAGTGAATGATGAACCATTACCAAGGTTAAACTCAACTCAACACCTTTCTCGATTATTATTAGTCCTGAATATCTAATTCCTGGAGTTTGAATTTTAGCGATCAATTGAAACACTGAGGTGCTCAACTATTAATATCTGGCAAATATAATGGTTTTAAGCGTCTTGACAGCGCCATCAGTACTTTAAATTTATGACAATTGGGTTTCAATTTATTGAGCATTGCGTTTCATATATTTAACGGTCATTCTTTTATAACGCACACATAAGATATACCTGTAACGCTTTTTTCTATTCTTAACCATTTATATATTTCCAGTTCATTTTGAAAATCCACCACCACTCATTAAAGTTTTTCTGACATTTTACAAGTACCTTTTTGGAAAACGAAATCACAAACTTAACAATTGTACGATGTGAAGCAGCCATTCTGAAGCACAATCTATTACCTCATGCAACTAATATGCAAGTGAGGAAATGGGAACAAGTAAATTGAAAATACGGCCTCACTGTATTATATTTGTAGGAGTAACGAAAATATTGGTAATCGTTGATTGCAAGTTTTGTTATCTGATGTAATTGTATAAATATCTTGAAAATACTAAAACATATTTGTGAAGGCATTACTCTTTTTCACGTGTTGTTTCGGTATGGAAAACTTGACGAGTCAGATTACAGTTTTTACCATAATGTTTAATAACAAGCAGTGGCGGCTCGTGGCAACTGAAACAGGTGGGGCAAGTAGCTGAATTCAAACAATGAAATAAAAAAACTGTCATTATTTGGCCAACTATTCAGACCCCACCACCACCCCTCACCCACCATTCATTTACTCTGCCTATGTTTACCTCATTGACTCACAATAATGTGCAAATCAGGTAGGAATGTGTCAACTATTGTATTGCACACGAAAAAAAATTCCTCAGAATAGAATGCATAACTATTAACAGAAAAAAGTTAAAACTCCTTAAATATAAGTTTTACCTTAAAACACATGAGCATTAATTTACGTTAGTTGTGCTTGGTGTTTCTTCAGATTTCTCAACTGAAGAATAATCACAGGATTCACAGGATAAAAAAATGTATTGAAAAAAGAATAACTCCAAATATATGCAGTAAGGGAATCTTTCATAAATTTCGTCCCACAAAGAATGAGTACCATACTAACATTTGCATTATTTGAAACGTTTAACCTTTTTTTAATAGCTTGTGAAACCTAAAAACATATATGCACTCATGTGCAAATTATAATTACAGGTTTTCTGATTTGTTTATTTATTTTTAACATAGAAAAACATCTTAGTTAAAACTGAAATTAGTTCTGCAGAGCGCTTTGTAAACTTCATACTCTTGGAACTCTAATTCTTGGACTGATGAGCACTGTGTTTTTTTCAAGTGAAGCTCAAACTAAATATTATTGGGGTGATAAGCACTGACTTTTTTTAAGTGAAGTTTTTCTTCCAGATTTGAAGCAAAGAACGGCGATTTTAACAAAATATTCACTCCATTCATTGTACTCGACAAGCAAAAAAGTCACGACACAAAGGAATAAAAGATCACCATGAAAGACACACACAGAAAAAAACAACAAAATGAACTTTGCTACGACATTTGAAACCCTCCCGCCACACTTGAGCTTGGTCGGGGTAAGCTTCTCTGTCAACCCACGGCGTTAAGGAAATGGATACTCTCCCGGCTAACCAAATTAGCGATGGGCCAAATCTGGCCCCACAGCTTTTTTTGCACACTGCCTTTACGGGAAGGAAATCGTCTCCTCTTCGCTTGTGTAGTGATGTTACTGGGGCCTGTTGGAGCTGGCTCCAATAACCTGACACTCTGAACGTGATCTCTTTCCTCAGGGAATAGTTTTTCGTTTTTGAAAGGAAAGGTTTATCACCATGTAGTTAAGAGAGAGAATAACAATCAGGGTAAAAAATATTTCTAGAAACAAATTTTTTAGGTGGGGACCGGCCCCTCTGGCTCCTAATGACGAACCGTTCCTGATAACAAGTATAGCCCCGTAAATGAAGTTAGAATATATTCTCACCACTGCTTCATCCTCAGGATCATTCATCTAATGACGTTTTGTTTCTTTGCTTTTCTACCACATTTGCAAGATGAGGAACAAATATATAACCACAGCTCCTTTTGACGCCTCCTTCGTAGTCGAAATATTTCTTCTTTCATCATCGCATGTTCTACTCTAAAAAAACGTTAAACTCAAATCAGTTACCCGTATGCATTTTTGCTGGATCGGACAGCCACTATCTGCCGAAAAAATATTAATATTTAAAGGATATGAAAATCTCTCGGGACACACAATCCGGGAAGTTTTCTACTTGGTGATACGGCTTGTACTGAAAAATATTGCGCCGCATGGCGGACACATCACGTACGGAATTCAGTACCTTCCATGAAATCCCTTAGAAATTATTTCTCTTCTGTTATCACCTATCTATTTACATGTGCATTAAGAATCGTCTCATTACGTGCATTCCTCCATTTTGTTCTGTTTTGTGGTCGATCAGTGTCATTTTTTTTCATGGTTCAATTGTATAATTCTTTCTGGCTAGGGTGTTTTTACCTAATTCTAAGGTGAACTCCTACACATAATAGCATGGATTTATGTTTACAGAATGAACATTTGACCATCAATACTTGCTAAAAAATGAGCTTCCGAAATTCGCATAGAACATTTCCTTTTCATCAGCGATCCAAAGGCATGTGGACGTTAACTGAAAATTCCAGCCATATTTCATTTATAGTGTCTGAACGAGTGGCGTTTGGAGAACAATATATGTCATTACAGAAATTTATCAATGCAAAATTCGTTTCAAATATATATTTTATTATATTTACTAGACCGTTTTTCCTGTTTTTAAAATATAAAATAATGTATGACTTTTCTGGAAAGAATTTTGGCGAAATTTGATATTCTAAATTAGCCCATTGTTAACTGCACAACACTAATCCTGGTTTTGGATTTCTCATACTCCTGCGAAATACTTTTTTATAATTATGTTTTATTCTGTTTGAGTAAACGTTTATCATGTTCCAAATCTTCAACAGCGCGGGAATAGAAAGAAATGTAGAATGAATAATCCACGTTTAAGTGAAAAACGGAAATTACTTTTTAAAATGTTTTACGTAATGGTAAGATAGTTTTATTATTATAACGGAATATACATCATAAGAACTTGCTTTGCATATAAAGTGCTGTCATTTTAAAGAACATTTTCGCAAATTATAGACAATGCAGATTTGGTTTTCGCTTTTTCAAGCGTTTAGGTTTCAATACCTGATAAAAAGATTTGCAAGTAAAAATTGAACGTCCTTGAGATTTAAAATATTTTATTTTCTGAAGAAAATACAGCGCGAAATATAAATAAAGACGCAGGACTAGAGTGGTTATCTTGAAAAAATTTTGAAATAAACAAAGAAAAACATCCACCATATAAATGTATTATTTAATAATAGAACGATACTCGGCGATACCCAAGTTTATGAAAAGCAGGGCTAGTATTTTCCGAGTTTTTCTGAAATTATGTTAACGTATAACGCACGCAAACATTTAATTGAAATGTGTTCTAATAATGAAGACAAGTGAAATTAAAGTAGAGTTTAAAATCTATACTCATGCATGTACAATAGGATGAAACCAGAGATGCTTATGGACTTTTAACCCAGGAAACTGTAAATATTTGAGACATGTACAATTTTTATTGCATTGTTGCCAGTGAATTGAACATTTCCTACAAAACGCAAATAAAGTTCCTGAGTAAACGGCATGAATACCCTCCTACCATATAGGGTCAAGACGAAGGGGTTTTAATTTTCGCCAATTTTAGAGCACCCTACATAGACCTGAATATGGGAAACAATTAGTTTGGATGTTCAGTGCAACAACTTTTAGTGACTGACCTTAAGCTTGTTGGTACTCTTGGCGAAACTAAGACGAACAGGAAATTGTAATTAGAAGTCCGACGAGTTAATTTAAATGGGGGAATAAAACCATGGTCTCCTGCGTAGTGTTTTCGAATCATGGTGTAAGTTCAGTAATGTCAGCATGATTTATTTGCGTTTCTTGAGAGTTACGCAACTCCGTTAATTCGTTCCACCACTTTAGCCTTGCAGTCCGTTGCTGCGTTGTCAAAGGTTGCCTGAGAAGGAGGTGACGATCGTGCAGTCTAAACTATAATTACCGCCGATGTATTATTACAGCTGACATGGGAGAATGCGTCATAGTTCGGCTCAGCTGCGCCAATGCCTTAATGATGCAGAACGGTTACGCAAAGACAACCGTTCTCCTTCCGCCCGTTTTCTGTGTATCGCGTCCATAACCTTCACTTCGTGTCCTCCAATCTTCTTCGTGCAATCCCTTGCACAGTATTGCTACGACGGGCGCACTACGCAGCATACAGCTGGCAATCTCATGGTCGGAAGCACTATAATTGATCATGCGGATAAGGCGACCTCTGTCCAATTCGATGATAAAGTGAGACTGTACGACTGTCTCACTTTACGACCAGGCATTCTTACCCACTGCTGACAAAGCACTGACATTCCGAACGAGCTACGAAGCGCTTATAGCAGGAAAACACCCGGTAATCTGTCTGCGACTCTGATTTGTCTATATACGGTACGCATGCACTTATGAAACAGAAATACTAATAATTTTTATGATAATGCCTAATTACAGTATTCTGCAAAAACTCAACGTCTTCAATCGACCCTTTTCAAACGTTGTTTTTTATGAATATGAGTGCACGGTTTAAGTGTAAACACTAAAACCTCAATATTCAGATATTGCAACGTGATGCGAAATATTAATTTTCATTTCCGAAATGTGCACATCAAAATTGACTTAAAATAGACAAAAGTTTGTTTGAAATACAAATCATGTTAGCTAGGTTGCTGTGAGGGCTGTTTGTACTCTATTTGGACTCAATAGGTGTTTCCACAAAATTATTTTTGAAGCTTAACTCATGCCATGCTTCAAAAGAAAACTCTGACTAAATGAATTTGATACACAAGAAACTTCTTTATGAACTTCGAAGAAACGATAAAATAGCTTTTACGATCACATTGAATGGACTAATAAGTTGCCAATCCTAACATACTGTATCTGGCGAACTCAGAACCTCGCGCTTACGAACATTTTAAGATAAGCTTAACTAATAGACATTTTACGATGCGTCAGGTACGGGAATTCGATAGAAATATGTGCAGGCTTTGTGATACAGTAATTCCTATGCCCATGCTGTACTGAATACCCAGTGCGAAAATTCAAAAACCAGAATGATACTGGAAAAATATTAATACCCCCATGCAGATTTCATTCAGAGAAGACAGATATGATGAAAACAGAGAAATCGTGTGAAACATTCCACGAAGATATTGACAATGAAACTTTTGTGCGGATCTACTAGATATCATGAGAAACGCGAAAGAAACCCTTAATTTTAAAGTCATTGGAGCCATTCACTTAATAAAGTGGAACATTTCGATACAAAGATATACGAAATTTTGAAATGCTTCTCTGCAGAAACAGGTTACCCTTCCTATTAGAGAAAGCCTACATAGAGTTCATCTCTTTCGCTTCATTATCAAGGCGTGTGTATGTGCATTCAAGTTGCACCAGAGTCAAATTTCAATTTATCCATTAATAAACCGGTTTCACGTATAAGTTTGAAAAACCTTACTTCTCTATTTGCGAACTCCAGTTCGCTTTCAATAACTGAAACCACGTAACCAAAAATGTATCGCACTTTAGTTTTGATTCGTATTTGAATTTTATTTTGCGGAGTAAGTACTGTTTATAATGGACATTGGGAATTACCTACTACTTATTATAGACATAAAACGCACAGAACCAATGCTTGTAGTCTATTTAGAACTGACATGTTTAGTCACCTTTTTCATTTTCGCGGGATGTTTTGTCAAGCCGTTTTATCTAAAGCACCGTGATATTCGTTAATTCAGTGAATTCAAAATTCGAAACGTCATGTACGATGATAGAAGGATAACTTGAATTGTAAGTTAAGTGTGTACCTTTAGGTGGTATGATCTTATTACCCATTAGATCATTACACTAGGATTGTTACTCGGTCGAAAAACTAAGTACATGATTCTGTGTTAGAAAAACATTTTTGGCCTTCGTTTTTGAATAAGTTCAAGTCGTGGTACAAAACGTGTTTTGCCCGTTTATTCCTAAGCATGGTTGACGATAGTGTTGATGGTCTTTTATTTCGCTAATGTTTTGTTATACCTCGTGAACCTTATTCTCGACCACTACACTAACCACTGATCCATGCTTATTTATACCTAATTAAATACCCAGTTACTTCAAGTCGTGTTTAGAAATATGACAGAAACTCTGAACATCAGATTGGGACCTTAATACAAAGAGACAAAATGCATTTATGCCTAGAAAACTAATTAGTTTCTTGAATTTATTTATTTAAAGAATGGAATTCCCCTGATTGTCGGGTCACCTTACTCCATCTTACGTTCGTTACACACTATGTCGAACGGAAGGCTACGGAAGGAAAAAGAACATTTTCCAAAGAAATGTATAAGAAACGAAAACGAAGTTCATCCAAAAAATATAAAGAAACTGCCATTTAAAAATATTTATTCTGTATTTTAATTTACCAGAAATATAGAACTGTGAAAAAAGTTTTCATACCATTCCATTGTTTAGAAGAACATATGACACAGAAAACTGATAAAGACATAAAATATAAATGTTAAATGTAAAATATTTTACTTAAATACAGATTTAAAAGAGGTTTCACATAATTATTTTTTTATATTAAATCTTCTGAACCACATTTTGTTTTATGAAAGGTCATTGACTTCGTGTTTCGTTACTGATTTTCATATAAAATAACTTGTAATTTAGTATTTAAAGAAAATACTTTTCTAAATATATAAGAAATTGAAAATGGAAACAAGTTACCTAACTCAGTCAAGGAAACCATATCGAAGGACACGTCCCCGATTGAATGATAACATCTTGCGGTTCTGGTTTCGAAACTTCTTATCCAAGTATGAAAAGCTATATATATTTTATGGAAGCGCTGCATCCCCTTCTAAACAACCAATTGCAATGAAATTTTAATTTCTAGAGGCAGTAGTGAGAGGGTATAGACTGTGAGTTTGCACTTTAGAGTAGTGCAATATATTTAATGGTTTCATTTGCGATTCCAAGTAATACTGGATACCGAATACTTTTTTTATTTCGGAATTTTTTTTGCAATTTTGAATGCATTCTTGGAACAGCCAATTACGGATTAAATTGGGTAGTTCCTAGATGTATACACTCGAACAATTCAATTCCACAATTTTCATATATGGGTTACACTTTAATATCCAGTACACGAATTTTAAAGAGAAAAAAATAGTTATTTCACTCATATTGGTCGCCAGTGTATATACAGTATACACATGTATACACTATCTACCAACAAGTAATTGGACACCTGTGATAGCAAAGGAAAACGAAGTTTATTCACCTTCAATAGTGGGTAGAGCATCCACGAGCGGCGATTATAGCTGCGACCCTCCGGTGCATACTCTCAACCAGGCTTTGTACGGCGGCTAGTGGTATTTTCTTCCACTCGGCTTGGAGAAGACAGGTCAGTTCCTTCGCTGATTTCGGACGGTGGGGGCACCCCTTACGTCGACGCTCCAACTCGTCCCAGTGGTGCTCGATAGGGTTAAGGTCCGTGCTCTCCGCAGGCCAGTCCATTCGATTAACCCCATTGTCACCATACCAAGCCATGGTGGACCTCGCAACATGACAGATGGCATTTTCATCCTGAAAGTAACATGGGTACACCCCGTAAAACTGCCACAACGTAGGAAGCGCATGGTCATCCAAAATGGTGCAGTAGGTCTCGGCGTTGAGTCTACCAGGAATTGCGATCAAGGGTCACGTGCCATACCAGGAGAAACACCCCTATAGAGTAATTCCACCGCCGCCGAACTACACAGTTGGCACAATACATTCCGGCAGGAGGCGTTCTCCAAGCAGACGCCAAACCCAGACCCTGCCATCCAAACGGTAGACGGTGAACCTTTATTCGTCGCTCCAGAGAACCTGTTTCCACTGTTCAACAGTCCACTGTCGACGTTCTTTTCACCACGTTAGTGGAGCAGCGCTATTGGACTTGGTGATCAAGGGCTTGTGGGCGGCAGCACGTCCATGATAACCGAGCAGATGGGCTTCCTTACAGATGGTGTTTATAGAAAGAACATTGCCGGATGCCTATTGAAATTCCTCGCGGACGTGGCCCATCGAATTGGTGCTGTTCTTCCGAATTTGTCTGGCCAGCACTCGTCGGTCTCTATCTCCCAGTTTTGTGAGTCTGCCAGGCCGGGCACATTCCGACAGTCACCTCTCATCTTCCATTTGCCAATCACGTAGGCCACTTACGATTTTGGATTCTTCAACTTGCTTGATATATCACGTATGGATCGGCCATTTTTGTGATACCCGACGATTACACCTTTTTCGAAATCAGAGATCTCCGAACTGCGTGTCATCTTGCATGCGACTGGTTGCGTTGTTGTTTCCCACACAATTTTAACGGCGGCGGCCGCGACGTGCATCAGGACCACAGATATCGTCGATTGGAGGGGTGTCCAATTACTTGTTGATAGATAGTGTATAAAGCACAAAAAACTTTTCCCATTTCGTCTTTCGAAACAGATTCGGCATTCAATTGCAATAGAACACCTATATCAATCTTTGCAGGTTGTTGTTTGTTGTTTATCCCTCAATCTTACTTGAATTTCGACATATATTATTTGCTCATAAACTATACGACGATCAAAAAAAGAGGGGGAAGTGATCATCCCCAATATTGCAAATGGGCAACAAGTGATGTTCGAAAATATATAAAGATAATATTACCTCGTTCCTAGAAAATATACAAAAAAAAGGGTATTCTTCAACTACATTTGCATTCGAAATGAGATCAACGAAGCAAATATTAATAATAAGGTTTATTCTATAAATTGATTTACTATGTCCAGCGACCTAACAGGAAATGCTACGCTAAGAAGGAATGCACGATATGTGGTACAATAAATCTGAAGAAAAGCATGTGGCATAAAACCAGGTAATTTCCGAGAGGTTATCTGAATTCGATAAGCGAAAATATAGGTACTATATTTCGATAAGCGAAAATATAGGTACTATATATATATAAGCGAAAATATAGGTACTATATATCCAACAAGCCCAGCATGTTGGACATAGGTACTATGTCCAGCAAGCTGGGCTACGCATTAACCTACAAGTGGTGGTGGTAGTATTACGTGAAAAACTTCCTGGCTGGTGCCCTTACATATTGCTGACCATCTGGCGCTGACCTTTGTCCACACTACATTGACACTTTTAGGGTGTAGTGCAATTGCGATAATTCGTAGCAATGACGATCCACATCATCTTTGTTAAGACGAAATCGGACGATCGCGCAGGCCAAGGCAGAACATGGATATCTTGCAGATACGCAATATTGAATGACATCGTTAGTGTACGGGCAGGCCTTACTCTATTGTATATTGGTAGCATGGATACCAGGGCGATACACTAACAAGCAAGCACGAGCTCCTTATCGACATATCGCCTGGATATCCTTGCACCTACTGTTCGTAGGACCGTGAACAGCTGTTGAAACGTACTGCTCCTCAAATCATCACACTAAGCAAAGGAGCTGTTTTACCTCACGGATAGCAATAAAATCAGCACAGTGATGACGTCTTCTCTGAAATCTCAATCAGTGATCATCGGCGCTTTGAGAGAATAGTGACTCGTCGCTAAGTAAGGCGTGGATCCGTTTGTTTTGTCACGCACGTCTGATACCGCACCACTGCAACTTTGCACGTCGATATGCGGCAGTGAGAGGCGACGTCGAAATGGTTGGCGTAAGCGCAAAACTGTCTCTGTTTATCTTCGATTCCTCATTAGTACCGGCACGTGAATTTCAGTAGCTGCTGAGTCGAGTATCTTCGGCTGTGTATTCTTCGGATGTTGCCGCTTGTTATCCAATGCGGCTGTTCGGACGTTTGGAAGTCCGCTTTTAAGCACCAGTAAAACTACAGCGACACGCGTTGCCTTATTTCAAGTAGTGCCGCAACATTTTCCCAAGAGTTGTTGCATCGCGATTTGCATGTATCCACAATATGACGCAAACAGTCATACGTAGCCTTAGGATCAAACCTCAGGTGATGATGCCCGTGCAATGGTAGAACTCTTTATCTCGTGCTCCAAGATTCCTCTCCCGTTAAATGTGATATAGTGACCAAAACGGTTCCCATATATTGGTGCACATGCCTGGGTGAGGACCAGTACAAATATCTGCACGAGTCGCATTACTGTTTTGTATCTATCATCTCCCACTGACAAGTTCCAGGTTTATATCCTTTATATAACCTAAATGTGGACACATAGCCACCAATTGCCCTGGCGCCCCGACAGATAATTACCTTCTGAAGTGACATTTTCTGTGTCCAACAATGTGCATATCAGAACACTTATAACATTACGTACATGAATATAAATGGAAATCTGTCATCGAAATTATTCATCTGCGCAATAAATATGTGATTTCACTTTTCTTCCTAACCCTTTAACATTCATTTTAGCGAATACAAGCACTTTACTCTAAATAATAGACATATTGTGGTAATTTGTATTCATATGGGTTAATTCATAGCCAACGGATACAATAGTTTAATGCAAAACACGTCAAAGAGACCGTACGTTTGTACAACCTGACATGTGACGAGATAAATATCGTGTTCGAATACTTAATAATAGAAAGATGCCTAAAGAGACAATATGAATACATCATTTCTTTATGGCATGAATAAAAATCATGTAGAGGAGGCGTTCAGAAATCGAAAAGGCATCGATATTTTATGGATATTTCTTCTTACATATCTGGATGAAGCTCATACACAACAACTTGAGAAATTTATTTGGTTGACCTTTTCGAATCAGAGTGACTGAAGGTATTAGATAGATTAATTAATGAAACTGAATGTCTTTACCTCTGCAACTGGTTCGCAAAATATGAACGGGCAGCTTTGAAAATATCGATTTGTTCAGTAGTTTGATGAAGACGTAATAGCGATTAGATTAAAGACCATTTACCCTCGTACGCGGGTAGAATCCTAAAAAGAGAAAGCACATTTTAGCAACAATCACATCACTCTTGTAAACTCATATGAATGGGCGGAAAACAAACATTATTCAAATAAAATTCATTAATAAGATTTGAAGAAACAGGAAGCAATATCTTCCAAATACAACAATAATTAGTGATTGACTGGTAGCAAAAATTTACATAACATACTGTTTCTTCTTTTTAATACCGCTTGAAATTCTGCTGTGGTTTCGTTTGCCAGAATAAAACCTTTCTGAGAATTATTTAGTTCGTTAAAGGACTACTCAACATTTTAAGGACCTTTAGTTCCATTTTGTGCTACTAAATGTTTTCGGACATAGAATGACTCCAAGAAATTTGCCTTCTTGAAAATTTCGTACTTTATTTAGGAAAAAAAGTTTATTTTTTTCATATTTAAAACTTGAAATGAAAAATAATTTTATCTTTTAAACAAGTTTCGTTATTTTTTATGATCATAAATTGTGGATAGTCTCTAAAACTCGTTTAATACAAGATAATTCTTTATTCGCCCACATATACACACATTTCAGACGTAATTTAGCCATCACATTAAAATAATATGTACATTTATCTGTCTACACAGGGCATCATGAAGGACAGATAAGAAAGAGCGCCTGGTAATTTCCACGTATCTGGCGCTCTTGATTCCTATTCTACGGTAATCTCGGTAGAGCAACTGCGCACTTCCCAATGTTCCTGTTATACAAGCATTTTTGTATAGCTGCTCAAATCATTACCGAGTTATTGCTTTGAATCATTTACTCCATTTTTAAAAAACGAAATGTAGCGCTTTATCCACTTCCAGTATTTTGAGTAATATACGTCTTTCAAGGAATTCTAAAATTTTCAAAGTGTTCATGGCAGATTATACTCCATTTCTACGAAATTCGTATATTGAGGTACGTAAATGATGAGTATCAATTGATCCTATAATGCATTCGTTGCTAAAAAGCTAAAACGTTACTTAAAAGATGATGGCGAATATTATATATAGTTCAGATAAGAATATCTAGTGAATTTCGAAATACGTGTACAATGAAAGCCCATAGAACTCTGGGTTGTCGTTCAGTTTCCATGCCTGAAGTGCAAAGTGAATCAAGCAAAATGACGCAGAGCAGGAAACTCTGGGAAAGAAACCAGTTTACATTATGAATGAGACATTTTCAAACAATTTAAAAAAGGTAAATGGGATTTGAAAAAAGACAATGCATCTTGACGGAAGAATTTGGCAAATCTAAAAAAAAAAAATATCATGAATTACATTTTGAGAATTTCGAAACTATTTTAATAGATAACATGTGGAAAAGTCAGAAATATCCTCTTGGCATACCTAATTTAGACAAAGAAAATATTTTCACGCAATAATAGCATGTAAATGAACAAATAATTTGAAGTAATCTATGTGCTCTGTAAAGTACCATACACCATATTTGCATGAAATATAAAATAATTTTTACAGAATTGTGAAACACTTGAATACGAGAAAAAAATCTGATGTACACGATTAGTATAATGAAATTTTCCTGAACATCAAATTTTGCATAACACTGGAATGCGTGCTAACATTTTATTTCTTTGTTGGTTCTATCAAAAATCTATGAAGAACCTTGAATTAATGTGAAATATAGGAACAGGTGAAATAATATTATTTTACAGTTTCTTACGTGGAACTGTTGTACCTCTTCTCCAGCGACATGAAAACAGAGACACTTTTCCTTAAATCATGATTTTTATGATATCAAAAATATTGATAAGAAATTCCTGTAGTCCCTACTGCTTTGCTACTGCTACTAATTTTCCTACTGCTCTTGAATTTCCTACTGCTACTAATTTTCCTACTGCTCTTGAATTTCCTACTGCTACTGAATTCCTGTAGTCCCTACTCCTTTGAAATTTTTCAAAGCAGTAGGGACTACAGGAATTCAGTAAATATCCGATGTGGAAATATGTAAGATTTATAACTATCTGAAAAATCCTTTTTATTTCGAACGGAAAACTTTCCCCTTCTATATGAAACATTATGGGGCAATGGTGGGATATTGTTCATTCGTGTTAGATGCACTTTCAGAAACTTTTTGAATTATTCAAATGCTAAGTGGGATTCAGTTGTCCAGGAACTTGGGAAAATCGATTCAAACAAAACATGGTTTTCAGTAACAGCATTATTTTCTTCAAACAATAATAAGGTACTCGTATAATGTTCCCAATCGTATTGTGAGTTACTGATAAATGAAGTAGCATTTTGTTGTGCTTTTTAAAACGGGGTTATTCCCATGCTATTATGCCGCTTCAGCGCGGTTGCAATTTTCATCATCGATAGAAATTTACAACAAACGGCTCTTTCACTTAAAATATAATCGATAAAAATAATAATTATAACAGTACTGTTCGTGGTGGTACATATTAAATAGAGTGGTAACCATATCAATTTACAGCTGCAGATATGCTGAAAATCTTATGAACTGCTGGTGTTTTTATTAGAAATAAATTTACTAAAAATTCGAAGAGTGCTAATATAATTCGGATACGCTTAGAGGCCTCAACGCAAAAATTAGATTTCAAGTGGTACTAAGAAACGCGTCTCTGCCCTTAAGAAAGCACAAGTCCACGAAATCCTAGTTCTTCAGACGCTTTTTATCGAATGTGAATGCTCTGTTTTAAAACTGAATGAAAGGAATGGATACTTACACGTATGTTGATTCAACTGAAAACTGCCTTCGTGTATTCGGAAGTATGCTTCGGATTTGGAAACAATGCCCTAATTTGGAAAAGTCACAAAACGACCGAGAAAATTTAAATAAGTGGATACATTACAGAATCACCTGCACATCACATCACGAATAATTTTTCTTTGAGTGTGGGAGACAAATTTTTATTGAAAGATTGGGATATTAAAATATGCTTGCCTTCATTTTTTCGGATTTTTTCTTACTGAATAATCGTATAAAACGAATTTAGCAAACAAATCCACAGAGATACATTTGTTACTATATGAATTAATTTCTCTGGAGTATGTGTTAAAGATATACTACTTTAAGTTAAAGTGAAAGAGGTCGTCGTAATGAAATTTAATGGAACAGAATTTTGCAAACGTGGTCAAGTTATTTGTAAATTCAAAATGCTTTGTGAAACGGAAATCACCCGGAAAAGTAATAAATTAAATACATAAAGATTGATGTCCAGACCGTTTGTGAATTTAAGTGCAAGTTTTCCATACTTTTAAAGTATTTTGAAGCCCAGAATAACATTATAAAAACACTAATACCTAAATATACTGCAGAAGAAGGAAATACAGAACACGCGTTTCAAAAGTGAGATCTGTGAAAAAAAGTTTGAAGTGAAATTTTTGTTGTCCTGCAATAAGACACACCTAGATAATCAGTTTCTTCCAGGATTCACCCCTTTCTATTGGTGTACATTTTAGAAGAATGACTTCTAGAAGTAAGAACGCTTCAGTTGCTGTGTTTATGACAACTATAATATAAGGCATGAATTTTTTCTTTTCAGTAATTCATTATTTATTGTAGCAGATATGGAAGACTTTGGAGATATATTGAATGCTTTCTGTTTCAATACATTCTTTCGACGAATCCCATAAAATCTATGGTATGATATGTTAAAATTGATTGCAAATCTTATTTTGTTTTGTTTAGAACGATAACAGCTTCTCACTTTTAGGTACAGATACATGGCCTCAAGTCTGCTAAACTGAACAGCAAATCACAAGCAGTTTCACGTTTTTCGGAAAAGTTTTTTTATTAACGTGTGTCTTAGTGGTTAATCAAATGCGCGCGTTTGATGTAAAGGCAACGTATATTAAATTGATTTTTTCCTTTCATAACGGAAAATTATTCCATCATAATTTCTGGCTTTGATAAATTCATTCAATGAACAAAAAATTTTGTGATTCTTTTAAACCTCCTCTTCTGCCTTATGAGACTTACTTCTTTGTTTATTTACAAATGTGACATTAATTTGAAATTACTTTTCATTACATATTTTTCTCTGAAATGCCTGTAGTTTCAATAAACTCTTTTTTCATTCTTCTGTCGAGTTCTAACGTAATACAAATAACATTAAGAATTTTTGGCTTATTCAACCCTTATTTTCACATCAATGAACTGCCCACACCCCTTATTTTCACATCAATGAACTGCCCACACCCCTTTAATATTATTTGCAGTTCTTCATTTCAAAATTAAAATACGTTTAAAATATATAGAATGTGTTTTTCTGGACAGCTTAAATCGTCAGTGAACTTAAAGAGGATAATTCCTACCCTGAAAGGAAACACATTTAATGGCTGGATACCCGGTGAATACGACGGAACTGCAAATTTGCGATCGTATTCTTCGTTGAGCCACACATGCTCCTTTGAAGGACTTGAGGAGCTCATAACCGCAGGTAGAGTTCTCCTTCTGGGCTAAAAAATAAATACTAAAGTTTTTCCAGTCAAATGATGGGTATTAAATCTTTGTATCACACAGTAAAATGCAATGTAACCGTTCAAATTCGGTGCCATTTCTTTTGGGTTAGAAACGTGATTTCTTTTATTCTTCATTTTGCGGGCAGCAGAAATTCATACAACGTGGGGTATGTTGAACGACACTGACGCTAACTGTGTCTGACACTATCACGAACGATAAAAGTATTTGTGTCAAATTTAGGTGGGACCGGCGATACGCTGATCGGTTTACATTTGCGTGGCTAGGACTTCTTGTGAAGAAAAATATCTTATTGTACTACAAAACGTAAGGGGCTTTTGATATTCATTTAATACTATTATGAAGTTGATTTTAAGTTGCTTTTATTGTACAGTCGAGTCCTGTTAGAACGAACTTCACGGGACCGTCGAACTCTGTTCGTTATACCGTAATTTCGTTATAATGGAATTTTCAATTTTGCACTTACTTTTTTAAATAACTCACAGGAATCGACTGTATTCAAAGTGCTCGTAATGTACTGTATCTTAAAACATGAAATAAAAAAGAAAACTCTCTATTATGTCTATTTTCATACATACCTTTCATAAAGTTTACACCACTTTTGTACACTAGAAGTTTTCACTTCTTATACAGTACATATAGTACTTACTGTATGTTCGCAGTATTTACAATTTAAAGAAATCCGTTATTTTTGTTCGAAAATGATACTATGAGTGAAAGTTTCATTCGGGCCGTTCGTTCGTCCCGATACGATATGTCAAACCTTTTCTAAACAGCTAAACGCTTCACACGCACTCTCACGTAATGAATTAGTTGAAAGAATTTCATCGTCCTCGCTGCTTTCCATAGTTTCCTCATTTCTGTTATCCGAAATCGATTCAATTTTATCTGCATGAGTCAGTTCGTAAATAGTCAGAATATTGTTTTCCGCACGTTAAAAAACCTCTAGAGAAACATCAGCGGGATCCAAAGGATATGTGTGGAGAGCATTCCACACTGCCCCTGACGAATCACTTAAATCCACGTCGGTGCCGGTCGCATTGTTTTCGGGTTCAGTTTCACAGTCAATTAAATTTGCTTGGAACCAACTGTTTTTGTTGTTACCTCGAGCACATTGCTCCATTCTCCAGAAATCATATGCAATGCGTATTTGGCATTCACATTTATGAAATCATTTTTCTCAATCCCAAGAAATGGTAATATCATCAACATGCACTTCTAACGGTCTTTTACAGACTTTATTGTCTTCTGGTCCAAGAGTTAGAAAACTGCTGTGCAGTTTGGTGGAAAGTACTCTAGACGAATGTTTTCCAGCTCAGGAGTTTCATTATGAGCCGTGCAATTGTAAACCAGAAGAATTTTTCTTTTTTACCTGTTCATCTCAGAGTCAAACTTCAATAGCCATTCACTGAATGTAGTTTGCGCTATCCACGCCTTTCTATTGGCTTTATAGTCGCATGGTAGCGATTGCACACCGTCAAAACACCGACGTTTTTGAGATTGTCTAATTACTAGCAGTTTCCTCTTCTCAGTTCCTGATTGATTACAGCAGAAAAGAGTGGTCAGCCGCTATTTTGACCTTTTACCTCCAACACACTAGTCATTTTTAATTGCCAACGTTTTGTCGGGCTCCAACTGGATGAAAATTCCAGAACCATCTTCATTGAAGACATTATTTGGGCTATGAGTTTAGATGAGTTTTGCCACTTCTCCTGTTCTCCACTCATTCACATTTGCCATCGGAGCTGCACTCTTCTCCGCAAATCGTTTTTCGACGATTCCGTACTGGACCTTGAACCGATTCAACCATCACCCGCTGCCTCAAAATCTATAACTCCTAAATTTGTCGAACTGCGCAGGCTTGTCTCACATTAATGGTGCACTAAGGGGTACATTTCTTGATCGTACGTCTTGGAACCAGGTGAAAGTGGCTGAGTCCACAGCTTGGAATTAAGCTTGCCGTAATCTTTTTCTTTGAGGTCCGATCGCTGGTTTTTGAAGCTGCTCTGTGATTTTTCTTTGTTCTTCAAAAATGGGGATAAAGTCGGCGGAGTGATCCCATATTTTGTTTGCCGCATTTCCTATCTTTTTCCCTGCACTCACTTAATCAACAATTATTTTTTTCTTCTCCAAAGAAAACTGCTTTCGTTTGGCTGAATTAATTGTTAAAACCAGGAGCAAAATCTGATCGACGTGCCTTGAAGAAGACGCCAAACTGGAACATAAGCCGACGAGCGAAATTTTAAGAACAATCGAAAAACATAAAAGCTTTTGCAACGAAATCCAGCACTCAACAGCGTCTTGTCTCTCTTTTCAAGGTCAGAAGAACTTCGTTCCAGTTGCGGAAGAAAAAAAAAGGGGGGGGGGGGCTTGCCGAATGTGACAAGTACGTTGTTATGGAAACACCGACATCTGGTCGTAGGTCAGTCACCCACGGTTGCGCGAAAATGAATGAGTCATCCTGGAAGATTGCCCGAGGCACACGTGGCCAATCGGACTGCTTCACAGCACCGAAGTACCGGAGATAACGTTGTTATAGGTGAGCACGTCGAAACTGTCAATTAAAATTGTCTCGCAAATGTTCTATGGGATTGAGGTAGGGCTATTTCGCCTTCTAAGGCAGAACGGAGACATATCTGCAGTGTTATTGGAACCAGCCATGCAAACAATGTCGTTAAGTAAACACCATCACCACCAGGGTTAATGCCCAACATGAAGAGGTGCTTGTGGTCAGTGACGATGAACAGGCAGTCATTAACGTTCAGGGACCCACCCAGTGGTATCAGCGGTCCCAAGTCGTACCAGAAAAACATCCTCCAGAAATGAATACTGCTACCTCCGGCCTGCACTTAAACGTAAAGCGTGTCTGAGTGTTGGTTCTCATGTGTCTGTCGCCGTATCCGCCACCGTCTGCTACATCTGTAGAGCAGAAACCTCGATTCGACGGAGAAGGCAACCGCTTCCCACTCTTCCACTGTCCAATGACGGTAGTCCCATGCGAACTGCAGGCGTCGTTGCCGATGGACTTGGGTCAACATGGGCGCATTGAAGCAGCGTCGACTCCGGAGACCCATGCTTCACAGGGTTCGCACTACTGTTATCGGGGGACACGTACCACGGTGCACCAGCGTTGATTTGCGTGGCCAATTGCTACACTGTTAGGCGTCGATTGCACTTTACCAGTCGACGGAGGCGACATTCTCCTCTGAGGTCGATGGCCTTAGGTTATCCACAGGTACGACGTCTGGAGGTACTCGGCATGCTTGCACTCCATTCTTGGTACAACCATAGTACAACACCTCGCGAACAGCTCAGGAAGTCTGCTGTTTATGAGATGCTTATACCCTCGGCGCAATAGTCGATGATCATTCCTTTTTGAACGATCGTATAATCACATCATCTGCCCATTTTGATCACGTCTAGCACTCATCTATCCTGACCGGCAGTTTATATCTCCACGTGGACGACTTTGTCACGTGCACCCTGTGACCCGCCTGTGCGGGTAAACTGTGATCCCGGGGGTTGGTTATGTTATTGTGGTACAGCTGTGTAGGTTTTGCATACGAGCAGGATGCGTGAGTGCTCCTTGGAGGAGGAACACATTAAATCATTGATATGAGACATGTAGAATATCCCCGCCCTCCGAAAAACAAAAGAAAAACATAACTGTATAGCTTCGTAAATGTTGTTTTTTTCTTTTTATTGGAGGTTTAACTAGCACCGTGAGTAACTCAATTTTCTATAAGCAGTCGCCCGTCCCTAATTTAGCGCCACTGGTTGCGGGGAACGCAGAGAGCCAGAGCCGTAGGACAATCACAACATACATGCCTCTTCGGAATTCGAAACCGGATCCATCTCGAACGAATGATCGGAAGCCGTCCCTTAGATCACTGCGCCACCGGAGCGACGTTCGTAAATGTAAAATGTGGCTTAGAAAAATTAATAGCGTACATAAATATATATGTGTTCAAATTTTAAACTTCTATCATTAACAGACTGCTGTCTTTTCTCACTTCACATCCGATTGAGGCCGACCTTTTTTCATATTCGTCAAGTGAAACAACAAATCGTATTATTTTTTGGCTTTCCGTATGATTAATTGGTCAATTCTTCTAATTAGGTTTCACCGTCGATTTTTGGTTGCCCGTGCAAGTATGACATGAGCTCAGAAACCAATTCGTCTTCCTGTCTAGAACTCGGGCACCCATTGAACGTCGTAGATAGTATCAACGAGAAATATCCACAGTTATCTGATAGAGTTATTAAAACGATCATTCTTTGTGCAATTACTGTGTGATGCCGGATTTTCATCACATAATTCAACAACAAAAAAACGTAAGGCATACAGCTGAAGTAGATATGAGTATCCAGCTGTCTTCTTTTAAGCCAGATATTAAATATTTGAAAAATTGCTTTTCACATTTTTTTCGCTTTGGAAAATAGTTATTAGGCTACTGAAGAATATAAAAGACACTGTTGATATTAAAAATATGCGTCGTAGAGAAAGGCACAGATTCACTACAGCCAGGCAGAACAGAATGCTCAGAAAGCTAAGATCCGCGGAAGGGAAGCTCAATACATCTAACCTGCTTCAAAGATATTCTTACGTGACTGATGTTACTGTTAGTATATTTACGGTTAGGCTGCTTCACTCTAACTTACGTCGCTGCAAGGGTAGGTATAAATCACTGTTAACTGCAAATCAAAGGCAGCGTAGACTTCAGTGTGTAAAACCACATATCTCATGGAACAGCAAGCAGTGGGAAAATAATCTTTTCACTGATGAATCAGAATTTTGCTTTATTGGGAATCAGTAGGGCCCATATAAGGAGATTCAAGCATAAAGAATTCCAACCAAGTTGATTAGCGACTACTGGGAAACAACCGGCGAAGGTTATGGATTGGAGCTGCTCGTGTGAGCATGGCGGTGCGAACCTGCATAATGACTAACCAATTTTCACACATATAAACCAATAAACCAGTATATAAACCAATAACTAAGCAATTTTCGTACATGTACGGTAAATGCTTAAACGTACGTCTGGATATTAGCAAACAACATGTTACCATCATTTAGAAGACTTTATGAAGGGCAATTTTTTATAAGATGACAATGCTTGCTCTCATAGTGATGATAATGCTTACTGTCATAGTGTAAAGTGGTTTAAGGAAAAGAATGTTCAGCACCTTAATTGTCCACGAGAGCCACCGGACTAAAATCCGATCGAAAATTTTTGATTTAAAGGATCGTATCAACTATTAAAGAAAGAAGCCAACAACCAAAATTCAGCTCATTGAAATTGTAATTAAAATTTGGAAACGTACTCTTCAGCCCAATCTTTTACAGAATATTGTTCACGGCATGCCAGCCAGAAGCAAAGCTGTGAGTAAATGTTATTTCATACCATATGAATTGCAATGACGATTTATAGCTGTGAACTTAAGTATTGGGCAAATGATTATTTTTATAATAATTTCGACTTAGTCATTATTTTGTAATGTATCTTAAGAACAGACGTATGGGAAAAACAAAGACATTTTTGAAATCCACATTGCATTTTGCATCTAATGGCATATAAATCATGAAGTATGTGTGAAAATTGGTTAGTTAAAAAAAGAGTTAAGCTTTAAAATTCTCGGTTTTTACAGGTGATGCAATACTTTTGCATACCACTTTACATTTAAGTTTTGCAACATATATCAAGCAATGGTTACATTGATGAAGAAATTATTCGACATATAAAACTTGGCTGGATAGCTTTTGGAGGAAACACTACACTTTTCAAGAGGTATATTCCATTATGTCTAAAAACATAGCATTTAAGCAAAGCATTCTACCAGTTCTTTCATATACAACAGATGCATGGATCATAACTAAGAAATACATAAGCAGATAATATATGTATCATAAACGATTTTACTAAAAATGGCATACAACGGGTATAGACAACTGAAAAAAGCATGGAGAGATTCATGCTGAATGCAACCAATAAAGATGAGAACAGGAACTCGTAAATCAGGAAAATGAAATGAGTGAATAACCCGATCAGAGTACAATTTCTGATGTTGAAATAGGCAGAACGGAACTGTGGAACGACAACCTAAATTTCAGCCTGGATAACAAATGACAGCCAACGATCCAGAAGAAATACTTATAAAGATGGGTGGGGAAATTCGAAAAGATGCCGGAGTTCCATGGAGGTAATTGGTTCAACACGACAATTGTGAAAGGTATATATACACTGAAGAGTAATTGAATGAGAGATACCTGTCTAGTAACGTGTGGCACCACCTTTCGCCCTGATGACGGCGTCGATTTTTCTCGGCATGGACTCGACAAGACACCGGAAGCGTTGGGAAGCCGTACGGATCCACGAGCCCTGCACAAGCTCCCACACTTCACGAAGATTTAATGGAGGGGGTCAGAGTCTCGAACATCTCTCTCGATGGCATCCCAGATGTGCTCGATAGGGTTGAGGTCAGGTGACGTAGCTAGCCAAGGAAGCGAGGTTATGTCGGTGGAATGTTCATCCAACCACTCGGATACAATTCGGGAGTGATGGAACGGTGCATTATCTTGTTGCCGGATGATGTCCCCAGTGGAATGTTGAAAACCCACAAACGGGAGCAAAGACCGTCCAGCATATCCCGGTAACGTTGACCTGTGAGGGACGATGTCACACGTACCAGGGGTCCGATTTCAGTCCACGTAAACACTCTCCAGACGAGAATGCCACCCCCACTAGCTTGAAGAGTACCCTGCTGGCAAGAAATATCCATCGCTTCATTTGGTTTGCGCCGTAATGGTATCCTGTCATCCCCATGTACCAACGTGGATCTCGACTCATCAATCCAGACAACATCTATCCACATGTCTAGGGTTCAGTGGCGTTGTTCCCGCGCCCATACTAATGTTTGCACCGTGTGATGTGCGGTAAGCAGCGGTACCCTCGTGGGACGATGGCTTCTGTACCTCATAGCGAGGAGTTGGTTCTGGATGGTGTGGCTGCTTAAACTTTTTGTGCACCAGCGTTAAATTGCTGAGTGATTTCTTGCACTGTGGCCCATCTATCCGCTGTTACAATGCCAGCTAGCCGACGATAACCCAGCTCATCCACACGCTGTTGTCCACGGCAGTTGGCCCTTGCAGGGATGGTTTTACCGGATTCAACGTACTCACGGTGCACCCGTGATACGGTGGCTCGTGAAAATGAATCTACGTAGGGGTGTAATTTGAGTCGATTGGTAAACTCAATGGAATTTTTCACAAATGTTTCGTTTGGCGTGGCAAAGGTAGATAATTTTGAAGATAAGAACTTGGATAATATATATGCTGCTGCGCCGATATTACTTACTATAAGCCGGAAAGAAATTCCAGATTTATATATTTTAGGGAGAACATGGAATTTCGCACAACGGGCGTATAAAGATTTAAGTTTTTTTTTTTTATGTTGCGGCTCAGAGATTTTGAGTTTTTAATCAATTTCTGTATTTCTTTCAATTGTTTATTTGCAGAATCATTCTTTATTTTTTTGTAAGGTCCATCCGAAATAAGATTTCTGACTTTGTTATCATAATGCGTTTTGTCTAAAACAACCACCTGATCTCCTTTGCGAGCTCTAGTGATGATTAAATTGGAATTTGAGAGCAATTTCTTTAGCGCATTAACTTCTTTGGTGGTTAAATTTGGTCTAGGTAATGTAGCATGATTTGCGGTTGCTCTTGGCTGATAGAATGTCTAGCTATTTCTTTTTCATCAAAGTTGAGACTGCTTTTTATTAGAAATTCCTCAACTGACGCCTCTCTGTCTGATACCGGAATCTTTCTTGAGATAGCAAAATTTGAATTATATCGTAAAGTCCGCTTCTGAATTATGGTGAGGCTATGACCGAAGAAGTTGACAAACACTTCATTATCCGGATACACTTGTCCGTTATTATTACTATGGGTATAAGCCTTCTTATTCTTATTACCAGCTATCAGTTTTTGGAATTTTCTTTCAAGGGAAATTATCTGGTTTGATGACATGTTGATACTACGAACTGAAGTGTTTTTTTCTAAAATATGAAAATCTGGTGTTTTACTTATATACAGTCATCTTTGCTGTCTTAAGCACAAAGAACACGATGTAACCAATTTCAACACAAAATATACCAAGCCGAATCAGCTTAAGCCGTGAAAACACATTGACTTACGAAAATTAAAACTTGTCTAAAAGGATAAAATGATTAAAACAATGTGCAAGATCTTTCGGGTCTGTCTCTACAGACCCATCCTGAGGCACAACGAGAAACTCACATGGGGCACGCCGGCTTATATACACACCTCTGTACATCAGCGAGGTAAAACGCATGCGCCCCACTAAAAGGTCAAGTATGCATTACACAGAAAGTGTCAAATGAAAATATGTTCAAATGCATGAAAAGAAACAATCCAAGTGTCAGTAAGTAAGGAATCAAAACATATTTACAGTAGATGAGGGATTCTCCAGCAGGAACCCCCAAGGAGCAGGTATGAACTGCGGGGCTTCTTCATTACAGCATTGTTCGGCAAAATCAAAAATATACAAACTCTCCAAAAAGAGCACTACAATTTTAGTTCTCGCCTATTACAATTTAACATCATTCCATAGTAGTAAGTAATCGCATTTGTTGACTGTTCGGGCTAAGGCCGTTGCGGATGAATGGGTGCGGACATTGTATTTATGTTCAGAGATTCTCACCCCGAGTGACCGACAAGTTGATCCAATGTAGGCTGTCATAGGGAAAGAGTCATCAACAGATTGTACTGCCACAGAATATGCACCATATTTTTCCATGAATGAAACATGGTCACGATCAGACTTGACCAAGTTAAACAGGCGTTCGGAAGAAATACCGAAACCATAGTTGAACTTACGGCACGTTTTATAGAGTGTAGATACTATGGTGGTGTGTTAATTAATGGAGCCAACAAACCTGATGACAGGCAATTCACGTTGGGTTCGAAGTGTGGTGGAACGATGAAGCTGAAACTTGTGAAGAGTTTTAATGAAGTATCAGTGTGGGTATCCGAATGACTCGGCCATGGTGGAAATGTTCTGAAGTTCTAGCGAGAGATCTAAATTTGATGAGGATTGTGTATAGGCTTGACGAATCAGACAATGAAGATAACCAGATTCGTAACTTTTAAGGGGGGGGGGGAATTATATGGGATGATAACTGGAACAAACGTTGGCTTGCGACAAACTGAGGTATGAATGCCGCTCTCTGGGCTGTGTTTCAACAGTATATCCAGGTAAGGTAAGGAATCAGAAGATTCAATTTCTAAGTTAAGTTAATCGAAGTAAGAACGGAGTAAAGAGATTCTGTAAAGGCGCGTAAGTCGGGAAGGGAGTATTGCCAAAGTAACAAAACATCATCTGCGTATCGGGTGTAAAACAGGGTTTGAAAAGGTCCATTGATAAGTACAGTATTTTCAACATGTTGTAAGACAATCTGGTCCAATTCCGAAGAAAGAGGTGATCCTATTGGTGTACCATAATCTTGGCGGTAAATGATATTATTAAACTTAAAATAAGTTCGGTTTTTAATAAGGGTGAGGGCTGATAAAATGGCATTGCATTCAGAAAGTCATAAGCCCAAGCTAGGTAGCTGTGGGGTAATTAAATATATGGATGTGTCCACAGCGACGTTGTGTAAGAGGGAAATAACATCAAGGCTTGCCATTAAGAATGGCAAGTTAGATTGAACACTATGTATTCAATCCAGGGCTTGGGTAGAACTGTGAATTGAATACCTGGATTGCTGAGTTAGTGGGGTGAGGACGTATGCAAGGCTGTTTTTTAAGTTACGTGTTGGGTTTGCATAGCCAGACACTAAAAGTCGGACTGCTTGATTTGGTTTATGTAGTTCAACTTTTCCGAACAATTCAGGAGTGCGTGGTCCAAATGGTGGGTGCATATGATGAGCAATAGATAGTGGAAGAGAATTGCTGTTTTTAAGTTTACTGAGGGCGGTGACGGTAGAGAGGATTTTTACTGTTATTTTCGTGTTCAGTGCCCAAAAATCTATAAGGAAAAACCACTTCCTTTCTTGTAAAATTTCATTGTTGAACAGTATACTTCTGTCAGTTTAATATTTGTAAAATAAAATTTATATAAAACATTGATAATAGCTGCTTCGTCGAATGCCAAAAAAGTAAGTCTGTTAAAGGCCGTAATTGAAACTCAAATGAAATATCCTTATCACTGCGCATGAAAACATGTAACAGTTGTGCAAATCATTAAATGTAGGCTGTTAAAATTAAATAAGTATTATTCCAATATATGGACTTTAGTATAAATAAAAATCTAAGAATATTGGAAATTCCGTATGATTGCAGAAAACAATTACACTATAAACACACAATGATAAAAAAATTGCTAAGGAACCTGTTTAACGGTTTTACTGTCTATAAATAGCGTTAATTATTATTATTTACTTTAATTGTTACTTATTTACTATTCTAAATCTCGGAATTTTCGACCTGGAACTAAGTTCAGTATTCCGAAATATAACATTTTTGCAGGCTTCACTTTAATCTCATTATTAACAAACGATGGCTGACCAGATCTGCTTCCAATTCTGCATCATCTTCCAGATTCTGCTCAGTTTGACGGATTTCTTCAAAACAAATTGTTTGGTGTACACCAAAACCTATTTTTTCCAGTGGGCTTTGTACATTTTAGTTACCATTTATCTGCAGGATTAATTCACACACAAAAAGCTAAGTAAAACACCTGCACCCACATGGCCAATTTCTCAGCAATCGAAGAAAACTCATTTCTTCCGTAATTGCAGTTTAGTACGTTTTCGCAATTCTTAAAATATTACGTAAGCACCAATAGAAAAAACACAGCTCCTCAACATAAAAGTCGGTGCATTCTTAATTGCGAAGAAACGGCAGTTTTTTTGGGCTGTCCCCCGACAAAACTTTCTATGCTCGAACTGATGTCAGAAGAAGCGGCAGACCACCTAAAGAAAGTCTCTGTATGGCTTTATATCACACGTCAGTTAACTAGCTACATTGTGATGTGTACATATTAGAGTGATTTCTAATGGAATATCTCCAGTGCTTGAAATCGGTTTTACTCAGCATTATGAAAAGGCATTTGAATTGTTTTCTAGGTCATAATTTGTATGCACCTATTCTTGTCTTTCATAAACGGAATCTGTATCCACTATTAACTTTGACCTAATTCCGATCAACGGCCATTACTTATCGATCCCAGAAACGACATTATTGGAAGGTCTTAATGTATCCTAAAAAAGTTCTATGACTAATTGTTGCGGACTTGTGCTATTCATGAATAATCTCAGAGCAGCTCCAGGAAAAGTGGATTGCCTGTAAAGTACATTGTCTTACTTTTCAATTACATAATCCTACTCATTCTCGGATAAGTGATCATTTATCTAATATATATTTCGAGTTTCCTCTGATATTTTATATTATTATGTTTCCTCTGAAATTAATTTTATTAAACCTATTTCTTCATTACTTGCTCCTTTCCTTTCTTCATTAATCAACACACTCTCTACTGAAATTTAAGATATCTTTCTCAGTCTTAACCCGATGAAATTTAATTTTCGGGTTTTAAAATCTTTCACAATTAATTCTGGTGACGAAAACTTTAATTTTACAAGGTTTCTAAGGATCTTTTCATTATTCATATAGCTACAAACTTCAGCACTTAATTACAAACATAATTATTTATACTTCCTTCATCTTCATCACATAATTAGTACATGTTTTTCAGACATTTTCCATGTTTTCCTTGCAGTTAGTACAAAAGTATCAAGTTTTAATTCTCGATTTTGTTTATGAGCGTATGATCTAGTTCGTACAAAAACAAAATCATATTACTCTATGTTAATCTAAAACTAAAGTCGCTTTCAGATGCAATTTAAAGCGTGCTTCTCCATTTGAAAATAACTGTTTCTTATGAAATCTATTATTAACAATCAACTCTCTACTCTGCGGTAAGTATCATATCTGTGCACCTATTCTTCTAAAGAAGAAGATGGAGTGAAAAGAATAGTCTTCCGAGGCACATTTGATTTCGCCCGACGCAAAGATTCATGCATGCTCTTACCAAATTTCTGCAACATGAACTCATTGTACCACATTTTTTCGAATTTTGTCGTCGTTGCATTTGCAAGTTACTATGTTAAGGTGCGTCTTTTGTCAAAAGGTTTATTGATTCCAGTTCAGCTTTTCCTGCAAAATCTACAGATGTCTCAATTTTTCTTGATTCTGGTTCTCTTTTTTAAACACCACAGATTGAAGATCCTTTTCAACTGGATGATTGAAATAATCGGTTAATTTACTCTCTTTCGTACTTCTCTGCTCTTAGCAACGCCTGCACGCTTCATTATTAAGAGAAAAAAAGCTATATCGTGCTATTTACAAAGATACACGGAACATATGATACGGACGTACTGAGAGCATTTGGATGTGCTAAAATATAAGTTCAAAAAATTACTTCAGTACAATTAACACAAAACTATGAACTTTCGTTCCAAAAGTTGATAATTATTTACTACGAGTTCCGAAACTCAACGACTCTCTGTATATACAGTGGTAGGAATAACACTTACGATTTTCAAACTCCCAACTGTGTTCGAACACAGGATTAAATCATATGGAGTCACTACATATGTCACCTTGTATGTCAATATTTTTACTTTTCACCCATTTGCTTTTCCGTATTTCGTAAGTAAATGTTGACAAACAGGGAATATATTTCCAAGACTACTACATGACAATGTTGAACATGTATAGTATGTGTGCAATACACAGATACTTCGAACGAAAATCCCTTACGATAAATGGCGATGAGTCGTAATACTACCAGTGAATTACCAGACTTCTCTGTGATTTTGTAATATGACGAAAGCAATCCGTTAGGTTGGGTGAAGTTTACGGTTCCATTAGAAAGAAAAAAGATGAATGAGAAAAAACCGGAGAAGAGAGAGCAAGAGAGATAATGATAAAAATACTGGTAGTTACCCGATTACCTAACTAAGCTTGCCAAAGCTTTGGCGACAAGGTAAACGTATCTGCACTGATCAAATATTTTAATTATCGTGTTACCTTTGCCCTCATTGGTAACTCTCGCTAAAGTTTCTTATAAGCAATGAACCCATTTCAAAATATATCATTGAAGGAATCGCTAAAGTGACGTGGCATGATACGTGGCATGATACTCATTCTCTCCCTTTCGCTCTCTTTACTGTTCATGGTTAAGATGATGACATCCAGTCTAGTACCTCTATGATACCTGTGGGAATACCTGTGGTTCCTAGATTCTGTGAATCGGAAAAAAAATTCAGTCTCTAAGTGCTGGAGCTGATGATCCAATATCCAAGGAAGACACTTCCGATCGCGGACGTAAGAAAATGTTCAGGAATCAGAGAAACGGGAAGTTATCGCCCAAATTTACAGACAAGTGTAGTACTGACCCACAGTAAATATACAAATGGAGTCTCAAAGTGCCAAATGTACAGTAAAGGTCTCACTGGTACGTGATAATTACTGATTCGAAGGAAATCCAGGATGGTAACGTGAGCGAACTGTCCAATCTAGGCCCTTTTCAAGATCACACGCAGGTCAACGACTTCATGTTAATGAAATTAGAAGTCCTAAATTTTATATTTTCTTTCCTTAGATGCATTGTGCTGAGACAGCAGTTTGTATACAAGAATTGTCGACTTAAGATTACAAAATTTTGAAAAACAAAATGGCGCTAGGATGTAAATTCTAGGCTCTACGGGGACTTAGCCCCGGAGGTTAGTTGCGTTCCACAAAAATTTAAAACATGTTTCCAAAGACGGACTGAAAAAACCTAGCAACACTTAATCAATATTGCATAACGACAATGAAATCTCCGAATACCAGACTCCTTCTGAATTTCTGTGTGTCGAAAGGACAAAATTAGACGAGTTTATTGAGCAAATATATATTTTCAATAATATCCTTTGTTATGCCAACTCTTAGTATAATTAATTTGCGAAACGAATTCCAAACTTCTCATTCTACTCACAATCGAAATTCTTAAATGGAACACTTAATGAATTTGTGTTTTTTGCTTGTCTGACAAGAAGCCAAAACAGCGCTTAAATAATGTACTTCTATGCGCTTTTCACCTCCTATGAGAAACGAATTTGCATTTCAATAATGATGCCTCTTCTTTTTTTGCCATCTAAAATTGGCTTTCCACCTATATTCCCCATCGCCTCAACAGGATTTTAGAGTTTTCAATGTTCAGACTAAAATTGGTAAAGATGAAACTAGTTCAGCGCATTCAAAGCAACCGAAAAAATATTGCTGAAACCAAAATGACAGATGAAATAGCGCTTTACATAATATATTGTCCCTGGGCAGAAGAAAGTTTTAATCCGATCGAAACGTCAGCTGTTGGGCTTTCAACGAAATTTCGTCTCTTGCTTTTGAAATGAAACGTAGAGGGCATAACTGAAAATGAGTCACATTGCTTTAAGAAGCGATTAATGAAACTCCAATTTTAGAGTTCCATTAAGCGCTTCTCCGTCAACTGTTGGCCTTTCAACGAAGTTTCGTATCTTGGTTTTGATATGGAATGTAGAGTGCATAACTGAAAATTAGTCACATCGCTTTAAGAAGCGCTTAATGAAACTCTAATTTTAGGCAAAACACAGGTCTACACTGCCGGACAATTGCTAAGGACGGATGACAATAGCAACGATAGCAACCATAAAATGGAAGGCAGGAAAATGTGGAAATTAGCATAAGTGCGGGATACAGTAAGACGTGTTGTGCGTATGCAAATTTTGGATTGCCGAACTTGTTCGTGACGTCATAGCGCTGATAAGAGATATAAAGGATTTGACGCGTATTGACCGTTGTTGTTCAAACGCAAAGTTGAAAGGGAAAGAATCAATTGACGAACTTGCGGTTTCCAGTATGTCTTCCCGACATCACCTAGATGATTTTACGTGTAGCCGTATTATTGGCAAGATTGAAAAAGGGCGAAAAGTAACAGATGTTGCCAGGGAGTTCGACGTCAGTCACAGTGTTGTTTCAAGGCTTTGGAAATCATTTCAAACAAATGGTAAGTGTAGCAAACGTCACGGGGGAGGTCGTGTTCGCAGTACGACACCTGCAGAAGATCGGTACATAGTGCTATCAACAAAAAGACACCGGCGCAGCACAGCTAGTAAAGTAGCAAATGAGTTTATGGCTACTACTGGCAAGTGGATCTCCCGAAAAACTGTCGCCAGACGTTTGCATGAAAGAGGACTATACGCCCGCCGTCCTGTTGTGTGCATCCCATTGTCCAGACGTCACCGCACCGCACGTTTGCAATGGTACCATCAACATCGCTATTGGACTCATAACGACTGGTCTGTTGTCCTCTTCTCAGATGAGAGTAGATACAGTCTATCGTCTGATTGTCGACGAAAACTGATCTGCCGTGATAGTGGTACTGCATATTATCCAGCAAACATACAGGAAAGGGACAGATATCCGACATGTAGTGTCATGGTATGGGCTGCCATCATGATCAATGGCCGTACGTCCCTCTATGTGCTTCCAACTGGGACTATGACTGACCAACGATACAGTAATGATGTTCTGCTACCTCATGTTCGCATGTTCCGTGGTGCTGTCGGTGATAGATTCATTTTCATGGACGACAACGCGACATGTCATCGAACAGTCGCTGTCCAGGAGTGCCTTGAGAGCTAGGATATTCAACGCCTCGTGTGGCCAACACGTTCTCCAGATCTGAATCCTATTGAAAATGTGTGGGATGCTTTGGGGAGGAGTCATGCTGGTCGCCAATGCCCTCCAATAAACAAGGACACCCTCATCCGTGCACTGACAGAGGAATGGGATAAATTAGCCCAACAGCTGCTTGATAATGTTATGCAAAGCATGACACGACGTGTGGAATCTTGCATCGCCCTCCATGGTGCCCATATCCCGTATTGACATCTTACGCCGGAACGCCTGCGGACGGTAATTGCATTTTTTTCACGTTTACGTATTCTGCACAAAATGGCCTGTTTGTCCCTTGAACACGTTCCAAAATCTTCTGGATTTCAGAGCACAATAATTTGTCTTTCTTGTAATGTCCTGGCATTCTGACATTATTTTATTTCACTTGGCATCTAACCACACTTACTTTTTTATGCGCTATATAGCCGTTTATGATCCGTCTTTAGTAATTATCCAGCAGTGTATTATTGAAAATCTGTAACTTATTTTTCTAATATAAAACGTATTTAGAAATGAAAGTTAATTTAGAAAGGAAGAATGTTATCAACTGATATATACCCTGTACTTCGAAACTTGGCCCGCTGTGGGAGCATCTTAAAGTGTGAAGAAGGAAGGTTCGCGATCGGAGGAGTCTTCAAAAATATATCCCTGGGAGGTAATCAATTTGGACACTTTACTATTAATGAAGAAATGTCTCCACCTTAATAAATGTTTTATCGTATTGACAAAATAAGCGTTCCTGAAGGCCGTCTTAAGAGCCAGCCAAAATAGTTACGAAAGGGGCTTATTACACAACTGTCGCGCATGCTCTTGTCAACGGCTAATAGATTGCAGCACGCGCTGAGTATTAAATCGCGGACAGAGGGCCATGGTAGAAAGATAACCGAAATTCTTCTAAGTAGAAATGAAAGGTACTACTAAGAGCGGTTACGATGAAATTCCGTATACGAATTTGAAAATTTTATAATTAAAAGTAGAGCATAAATTGACCTATGCGGCTTACTGAAGGTCAGTTACACAACATCATGCGAGATGAAACTGTTCAATTCAAAATAGAAGGAAATTTCTCTATTTGAAACAAATAAGTTGAGGACGCAGAATCAAAACTTAGTTCAAAAAAAATATATGTAATTTAAATTTCAAATTCTGTCTTATTAAACACTATTCAGGAGATCTGATAACACAACTCAAAACTAAATATAAAATATGTCCATTGAATTACACGCTTCTTTTACCATATGTGTACGCGGAAAATATAGTCGAGTCACGTTATTGTGACCAATTCCTACTTTTGACATCAGCAGCGGGTAGCCAATGAAAGAAGGCACGTGTCGTGAGCTGGCTTGGAGGGTATGTATAAGGTGTGCTACATGGATTCTGAAAACGTTCTACTTGTTGCTGTCAGGGATAAAAGAAGCGATTTATCAGATTTGCAAAAAGGGATGATTATCGGCTTTCGGACCAAGGGTGGCAGTATTTCTGAAATAGAGAATTTAGTGAACTGTTCGCGTGCTGCCGAGGTTAAAGTGCATAGTGGTTGGAGAAAATACACAATTACCAATAACAGACGTGGAAACTGTAGTGCATCACGTGCCATTTATGTTTATGTTAAAGCCGAACGTCGGCTTCTAAGGTGAGTGAGGGCCGATCGACACGCTACAGTGGAATAACTCACTGACCGAATAATCCAGGGGCCTCCCGAAGTGTGTCTAAAACGACATTTCAGCGAGCCCTGCTGCATATGAAGCTCCGATGGAGACGACTATGCTAACGAAGGTGTATCTGCAGAAAAGGCTTACAATTGGACGTCAGTATCGAAATTGGACCTCCTTAATTAACAAAGGTTTGCCTTCTCCGATGAGTCAGATTTTCTGCTGCATCAAACAGATGGACGTTGGCGTATAAGACGAGAAACATCGAAGAACAAACCCTCTTCAACCATTGCTGGCAGAACAAAAGCTGGTGGGGGCAGCGTTATGGTCTGGGGGATGTTTTCGTGGCATTCCCTTGGTCCACTCATAACTGTTGAAGGCACTATGCCAAGAATTCGGTATGAATCCATCCTTACAGACCACATACATCCATACATTCTCATTGTCTTCTCTGGGGCGGATGGGAACTTGCAAAACAACAATGCGACGTGTCACACAGCTAGAAATGTCCGAGAGTGTTTGGAAGAGCACGATGAAGACTTCAAAGCGCTTCCCTGGCCCCCTAACTCTACAGACTTAAAACCGATTGAGCATCTGTGGGACCACCTCAATCGTGTTGTTCGGTCTACGGATTCTCCCCGACGAACCTTCCTGCAGTTGTCAGGTGCACTGCAGCTAGTATGGCTCCACACATCTGTGAACACCTTCCAGCATATTACTGAGCCTCTCCCAGCCCGTCTAGCTGCTGTCCGCGCTGCACACTGCGATTACTCTGGACAGTAGCTGGTGGTCACAATAATATGACTCGACCGTCTATAACATATTTCTGTATTTTTTATTTTGTTACTTTGCTGTTTAAAGCGTGCTTGACAATTCTGAGAGTAATCAGTCTGGGAATACGCAATAAATCCCAACGTTTGACACGAAATATATAAGAAAAACGCTCGTCCCTGAGATCGTCTCACCACTGATTTTTCAAACAGAAAGTTACTGAAAATTAATGAAAATTCTCCACGCTCTACTGCGAACTCAAAGAATTGGATTTAAACGTTCTCATGTATTTTAGGTGGTTTGTATTTGCAAAGTGGAACTTCGTTTGAATGACAAGTAGCACAATTAGCATGTAATGAATGATATTCCGAAGCTGAGTAAATGTATATCTTACAAGTGAAGCCTTTCAACTGTCGCTCTTGCAAAATTAAAGAAACGTGGCCAGGAGATAGTACTAAGGGGGCAAACACCAATAGGTACGTTTCCGTTTTGGCCAGATGAACTGACAAAAGTGAATGAGTGGTCGGAAAATGGCGTTAGAGCAAAAGTGGAGAAACTCATCGAACGTATCAATGAACAATCAATGGCAGTCAGAAAAATTCAACAACATGTTGTTATATCTGTGGATAAAAATTGGATACCGTGCAAATGATGAGGCTTATTTTGAAAATGTTCAACATATTTTTTTTTCAGACATCAATGAAAATTTTTAGTACTGTTAAAACTTTATGATTCTGCGTTGTTCTCATTGCTCCAAATTACTTTGCATCGGTCATGTGTTCAATGTGATGTGTTGATGTTTTTCTATTAGTGGTGTCGAGGATTAGGGCCCAGTCTTCGGTTCCACTATGCGAAAAAAATCACACATCCACGCATTCTTGACTCCAAGAATGATTCTCTAAAATTTTCCTCTCATTAATCTTTTTCTGAATTTCATTTATTGAGGCGAACTGAGCTACAGGAAAAACCTTTTTTCCCACTTTCTTAAACATTCGTCCACGGATTTTAGTGGAAATTGTGTAGTTATAGTTTTGTACGTGTACTGTATATGTATGTGTCTTTGGAAAGAGAGCTAGAAAGAATTTAAACATATATAAATGGCTTAAAATTACTTTTAGTCTGAGTGAAACTAAAACATGTGTGAACTAAATTATACACTTTATTTTAAAACTTATAATTATATATACACTTCCGGAAATTGAAAAAAGAACACCAAGAAGGAATTGGCGGACGATCATGAAATTTACATATGTTAAAGGGGTCGAGTTTACGTAGATGGGATGTTAATTTCGGGACCAACCGGTGAGCGCTTACGCCACAACACGGCATAATATGCAAATTATCGTCGGTGGTATTTAAGGAGTACGGCGAAGTGAATGTAATCAGTCGTCGGCGTACGGACACGTGCGAAGACTCTGAAGAAGCTGCAATGCCTGGACATGGAAGACGTGTACGATTTCAGCAGTTATCGGACTTTGAGCGAGGTCGTCTAGTTGGACTCCGCGAGGCCGGGTGGTCGTATCGTCGTATTCCTGAGCGAATTGGACGGGAAGTACCGGTGGTGGTACGATGGTGGCGTAGATGGTGCGAGGAACATTCCCACACGAGAAGACGTGGAACCGGAAGTCAATGACGGACTGACAAGCGGACCGATCGACGAATAAGAACAGCGGCGTTGCCAAGCAGAACATCCACTGCGACGCATATCCAAGCTGCCGTTGAACCTGAGGTGACTGTGCGAACAATCCGCAACCGTCTACTGGATGCAGGGCTACGTGCACGTGTGCCTCTGGCATGTGTACCTCTGACTCCAGCCCACCGTCAGGAACGGCTGCAGTGGTGTCGCAAACGTCTGCACTGGAGAACGCAATGGCGGTCTGTCGTGTTCAGCGATGAAAGCAGATTTTAATTGAGAGCCTCCGATGGCCGTATGCGTGTTCGCAGACGCACAGGAGAGCGTCTCCACCCTTCTTGTGTCCGCCAGCGACACACAGGGCCTACACCTGGTCTCCTGGTGTGGGGAGCGATCAGCTATCACACCCGTACACAACTAGGGTTTGTAACGGGTAGTTAAACAGCACCTCCGACATCAACATCATTCAGTTCGTTGTTGTGCCATTTGTAAGGTCGGTCCATCGTGGTGTTTGCCAGCAAGATAACGCACGCCCACACACGGCGCGTGCAACGCAACATGCACTTCAGGGTGTGAGACAACTTCCATGCCCTGCACGTTAACCGGATGTGTCCTCCTTTGAGCACGTGTGGGATTTTATGGGACAACGACTTATCCGGTCTCCACGGCCAGGCACGACCATCCCCGATTTACGCGTCCAGGTTAAGGATACTTGGATCTCAATACCTCAAACTGACAACCAACATCTGTACGACAGACTCCATGCCAGAATTGCACAGTGTGACGCAGTTCATGGCGGTTCAACCTCGTACTAACCATGTTACATGGAAATGTTATTTTTCAGTTTACCAGCAAATACAGCTGCATTTTGCCATAATGTTTTGATCATGTTATCTTCTATATTCCGTTATTATGCTGTATAAATTTCGTTGGTATCAGACGTCTCCTTCTTGGTGTTCTTTTTCACTTTCCGCCAGTGCATATATATATATATATATATATATATATATACAGCAAAAACAAATAATGTGAAACAACAAACACCATTGAACAGATTTAAAATTTTTTAGCGCCAGAGGCTGCATAAGAGAAAGATCAAATAACAATAGGGCAAAACAAAGTAAATTTTTGAGCAAGAGAATTAAAAACAATAGAAAGACAAACAGTCACCAATTACTTCAGAAACCCACAATTCTCTGGTCTTAGTAGATTAGTGAGTGTTTTCTTGTTGCTTGACCTTGACGAAGCCGACAAGAGGTCAGTCATTAATATGCTTCCTTACATTCTTTTATTCGGTACTTTGCATCGTTTGAAGCTAGCCTGGTTCGGAAGAAGTAATTGGTGACTGTTGGTCTTTCTATTACTTTTATTCTCTTGTTCAAAATTTTGTTTTGTTTTGCCCTATATATATATATATATATATATATATATATATATATATGCATGTATAGTAAATTATGAACATTGAAATCGTAAAGTGAACTTGTGCATAATTAATTAATTTAAATTAAGCTTACATTATGACTGAGATTAAATAGCGTGTGGTGAAAAGCATTTATTGGTACAAAAGTTCAGGTGTGTTAGCAAGACACCTCAAATATATGGTATAGAATCGTGCACTATGACAGTACAATGATTTTTTTTTTAGGAAATTAATTTTTTTCTGCCGAATTCTGAAATTTCTTATTAAGCAATTTGTAAATGAAATGATATGAAAAGTTTTGTATTGAGTTTCGAGAAGCATTATAAATTGTTCGTGATGTAATATTTCTTGTGAATATTAATGACCCCCCGGAATTTGCACCATTTCGTTTTTTTTTCACTACACAGGGAGTCGTCAAAATCAGAGGTAAGAATTTCCCTTACTGTAAGCCCAGAAATTCCTTTGGAAGAGGCCACCTTGCAAAACTTGAATACAATAGAATCCCCAGGGCATAGCAGGTGGAATTTCAAGAATTTTTGCAAAGTCATGGTCAAGGGCCATGGAGGACTAACATGTTCTTCACCCCGCACAACACACCAATCGTAAACTCTCCCCTCAAGTTACGGAGAGCTTGAAAAGGTTACTTTCAGCCAATAGCGTAGCTGAAAGCCATAGCGTCCTTTTTGGCGCATGCGCGCTAGAGCTTTGTAAAAGTTTGAGCTAAAGGAGAGATTTCTCTCTTGACCCTTGACTCTCACACACTTTACTCCTGTTGATTGTGGGTGAGCATCCCACATACTTTTCTGTTTTTGGCTCGTATTCACCATGCTGTTCCTTGGAACGGACTCGATGCTGGAAGCCAAGAAAAAGAAACACTGCTGCCCTAATCCAGTAGTGTCGGAAGTTCAGCACCCGCAGACTCGCTTTCCTCCGCGGAGAGGTAACAGAGGAGGTTGCTGATTGACGCCCGGCTCAGCCGATCACCACCCTACCCCAATTTTTTTCCTTGGACGTGCAGCCGAGAAACAGCCATGCCTCTGGTCGCTCCGGCCAAACACTTGGAATGATCAACGACGCCGGACTTCAACGCTAAACCAAGGCTCGAAGAAGCCTCGACGGCCATTTTGTCCTTTTTCCTACCCCACCCAAGTAAAATGAAGGGAGACAAGACCTCTCGAGAAACTGATATCTTCAAATGGCGGTAGTTAACTCACCGACCCTCATGACAAAGGAATTTCCTGCACATCAAAAAGGTAAACTTTGATAAAATATTATTTTTCGGCCACCAGTATCAAGATATCATTTTTTACCTCTAGAGAAAAAACACTTGAACTTGCTCTACCTTCATCCCTAGTAGCGGGTGATTATACACAAAGGAAAAAAAAAGGTTATCCTGCAAAAATGGGGTGTTTCCCTCTGAATCCAACACAGCATTGTGGTATAAATTACTCAAAAAGTTAATATTTCTTTTGTTGAGGGGTAATGCATTACACTCTGAAAACCACATGGTATTAATTTTATTTTTGGCCAACGTGTATTATTGTTTTGTATTGTGCATGATGTTTTGTGAAAGTACCTAAAAGGGGAAATATCAAGTGTTGATCACATAATTTTTTTTTCTAAACAAATGTTAATTGAATCACACTGAAATTTTAATAATAAAAATGAATTACAGACTAAAATGTTAAAATTTTGAATACCAGCAAAGTCAGAAAATTGTATAATCAATTTGAAATATATATATATATATATACCTACCAAAATTGAAATTGGACTCTAAAACTCATTTTTGGCATTCATGGGTGATTTGTGAAAATGAAACAAAAGAAACAAAAATCTGTAAAATTCTCAACAAAATTCTGATCAGGCGAGAGGCCTGATCAACATTAAATATAACCGCTACTCAGTTTTTACAACTAAAAATTTTGAGTCACTTTTATTACTGGTTTATGTGTGTTCAGTGAATCCAAGGTATTGATAGGTAAATCTTGTGAATTTTTTTTTTGTCAAGCTCATAAATCACCTCTGCACTTGGCAGAGTTCATGAATCTGAGCCTGGTAAGTTTTAATCCACATATACTTTGACAACGCAAACTTTACTGTTTTTGCATACATTTTTCTTTTGTTCTTCCACTAGTTATTTTTGTATACATCACGTGTCAAATTCTACCACATTATTCGATAAGCGTATATTTACACTATAACACATGGTCATAGTGCCCGAGATTTATAATCGAAAAACATTCCTTTGTATCAAATGCCACAAATGTTCATTTACACCTGCAATAAAGATTTTTATGCCGCCCCGGTGGCGCAGTGGTTTAAGCGATGGCCTCTAATCATTCTTCCGAAAGGGGTCCGGGTTCGAATCCCAGTGAGGCATGGATGTTGTATTTGTCTTACGGCACTGGCTCCCTCCCTTCCCTGGAACCAGTGACCGCAAATTATGGACGGGCGACTGTTTATATATAGCCCATTGAGTTGCTCACGGTGATCGTTAAAGCTCCAATGTAAAATATAAGAAAAATATTTTTGTATGACATGAGCTTATTTTGAATCATGGGGACATAGCTGATATTTGGGGTAACATATAACGCACCACAACACATGTTTGATAATTTTTCTAACTTCTGCTCTAATTGGATTTTGCCCTCAGTACTATCTCCTGGCCAAGTTTCTTCAATTTTCGAGAGTGACAGTTGTAAAGCTTCCTTTGTTAGTGTCCTCGTGATTTACTTAAGACCTACAGTATATTTCTGTTTTGGTTTCTGATTTTACACTATCTATCTTTTTGTATGCTAGATAATTAATTTGGAAATGAAACATCCCTTTGCCATAATTGCTTGAACAAATATATTTCACTGACATCATTTTTTTTTCTTTTAAGGATAAGCTTTTACATTGTACTTTATCACCTAGAGTATATTTCTGTTTTAGTTTCTGATTTTACACTGTCTATCTTTTTTTATGCTAGCTAATGAATTTGGAAATGAAATATCCCTTTGCCATAATTGCTTGGATAAATACACTATCTACCAACAAGTAATTGGACACCTGTGATAGCAAAGGAAAACGAAGTTTATTCACCTTCAATAGTTGGTAGAGCCTCCACGCTCGGCGATTACAGCTGCGAACCTCCGGTGCATACTCTCAACCAGGCGTTGTACGACGGCTAGCGGTATTTTCTTCCACGCGGCTTGGAGAAAACAGGTCAGTTCCTTCAGCGATTTCGGACGGCGGGGGCACCCCTTAAGAAACATTTTTTTTCCTGTATTGTCCGATTATAATCCTGTGAATCTTGAATTTGAAGATTTAGTTCTATCGGCACAAAACTTGCATGTTCTTATTTTAATTGATAGGCAAGTTTAAGTGAAAAAATTCTCCTGAAAAGATAACTTTCCGAATAACTGAGCGGTGAAAATTCGGCGAAAGTTAAATAAATTACTACTGGTTTCTATAATAGTGCTGCCAAACCTTATGTAAATGCAATTTTACACAGAAATGTCCGAAACTAGGAGAAACATTTCGAACCGGAAACGCTCTCCAACAAAAAAGAATTATTCAAACAGGACTGTTAGAAGCAGAGATATCGACAGAACTAAGATATGCGTCCCCGCTCTTGGCGGAAAAACCATACATTGTTTTAAGAAGAAAGTATTATGAAAACGTGTTCTCGAGGTTAGCGGTATGAAGACACGAAATAATTATTTCAGTCGAGTTTCGAGGAGCTCAGATTTGGCTGCAAATATATCAGAAGCAGAACTAAAACATTGCCCCTCCTGGAGACCAAACCATTCTTCACCAAAATTAGAAGTTACGTGCAAAACAATTCGCATCTGGAGCTGTATCCAGTGCTGGAAGAATTTGAAATCGTGTTTTTAGAAGAAAATATACGGCAAGAAACGCAATTCAACTACATGCCTCCTAGCGGAAATTCCATGCTGAACTAGATAAAGCGACGGTACGGGAAAGAGACATCGATATAAACGGCATGTAAAGGTAGATTAATTTTTCCATTGGATATTTAGATGAAATGTATGGAATAAAATGCATTTTAAATTCGATAGCATCTGGTTTTACGCCTTCTTACGTCAAAATCGTGCATCTTCGGAAAACCAGAATGAAAAGGTCATCATTCTCATATTTCAAACATCCCAATACATAAAGCATTTTTCAAATCGGACTAATAGTTGCCAGGACGGACTTACAAAGTAGATGTCAAAGGCGCCTAACAAAGTGGTTATATCAACACAATGAGTTTATACTGAAGACATGGTATAAATAGTTAATGAAACTATTCTGCTCACTAAGCAAATGACCGTTTCTCTTAAGGGCTGTTGCTTTCTATATCTCTGCAGTATTTTTTTCTTGAAACTATCATAAAAGAGTGAAAATAAACCCGAAATATAGCTTAATTAAAACGAGATTTTTTATTCTTAAATTGTCCAGAATTAAAATTTTAGTAAATTATTTTAGAAATAAAATACATATATGTTTATATATATACACTGACGGAAAAAAAGCTCAACAACAAGAAGGGGTTGTGTTAGATAAAGGACAGTTGGTAGGCGGTGAGAGTACATCTGTAAGATGACGTCTATGCAAATTTCACGCTCGGCGCATACGTGTGGCGCTACTAGCGCCCCTCGGAACATGCAAAGCAGGTTTGCTGTAAATACGCGCTGTATCGTTCGTGAGCGTTTGTTATCGTTGAAATTCGACGTAGTGTGTTGATGTTAGTCAAGAATGTCTTTAAGAAGACGAAGAAGCCATTATCAACAGCTCACGGAGTTTGAACGAGGTCGTGTAATATGGCTACGAGAAGGTGGATCTTTGTTCAGCAATATTGCAAAACGACTTGGCAGGAATGTAGCCACTGTGCATGATTGTTGGCAGCGGTGGTCAAGGGAAGGTACTGCCTCAAGAAGTCCGTGTTCCGGCCGGCCACGTGGCACTGCTGAGAGGGAAGACCGCCGTGTACGGCCTATGGCCGTGGCGCATGGTACCGGGTCTGCGGCAGCAATTCGAGCTGCGGTTGCCACCACAGTGACACAACGAACTGTTGCAAATCGGTTACTTGAAGTACAGCTCCGAGCCAGACGCCCTGTATCGTGCATTCCACTTACTCCAAACCACTGCCGTTTGCGACGTCAGTGGGGTCAAGATAGAGCTCATTCGAGGACGGAGTGGAGATCTGTTGTGTTTTCTGATGAAAGCCGGTTCTGCCTGGGTGCCAGTGATGGCCGTGTGTTGGTTAGAAGGAGGCCAGGTGAGCGCCTGCAACCAACCAGTCTGCGGCCGAGACACACTGGGCCTACACCTGGAGTTATGGTCTGGGGAGCAATTTACTATGACAGCAGGAGCACTCTCGTTGTTATCCCACGCACCCTCACGGCACAGTTGTACGTCGGTATGGTGATTCAACCTGTTGTGCTGCCATTCATGAACAGCATTCCAGGGGGTGTTTACCAACAGGATAACGCTCGCCCGCATACCGCTGTTGTAACCCAACATGCTCTACAGAGTGTCGACATGTTGCCGTGGCCTGCTAGATCACCAGATCTTTCACCAATCGAGCACGTATGGGAAATCATTGGACGACAACTACAGCGTCACCCCTAAACAGCATTAACCGTCCCTGTATTGACGGACCAAGTGCAAGAGGCATGAAACTCTATCCAACAAACTGACATCCAACACCTGTAAGACACAGTGCTTGAACGTTTGCGTGTTTGCATTCAACATTCTGGCGGTTACACCGGTTATTAATGTACCAGCATTTCACATTTAAAATGGCTCTTCTCGCGCTTACCTTAACCTGTGATCTTGAAACCTTAATCGATTAAATATGTTACCTATACAAATGTATTGCCGCCATTTCATTCCTCTACAACTATTTTTTCGTGGTGTTGGGATTTTTTCCGTCAGTGTATATATATATATATATATAAAAGAAAGGAAATGAACTAGTTCCTGGATACGTTGAGTAAAAGTGATTTCTTGGTCATCATTAGTGTTCTACTAACAGAAAGTGATGCCTCACATAACTCCGCAATGTTACGTAAATGCAGCTGCATCTGCTGTTCGAAAAACTGAAATTACTCGGGCTAGTTTATATTAAAATCGATTACGTGGTTTCCAATAGACTTCAAATGCATGTTTTTCCAAAACCATTAGCAAATGCACTCCAGTACAATGAAACGTGTATTTGGAGACTGCAAAGAAATTATGGAGAATTATGTAGTCAAGAGAAATCGTATTTGAAATAAGGTAACTGAATCTTGATACGTTATATTATAACGAATCAAAATTCATCATTATAACAATGTTTCTCACCGCACATGCATTACTTTTTCTGCCTTAAAAAAGCAGTATGTTTATGACCAAATTTTAATGCATGTGCTTAGATATTTGTGTTAACATCCACCAATAAGTTCCTTTTGTATATTGTTTGAAAAACAAAGAAGTTACATTCATAAACACCAAAAGCAATGTGAAAACTGATTTTACGCATTCCAATGAAATTGTCTGAAACATTATTAAATAAATATAAATGGGTTTTTCAGAAGTGTTGATCCATGTTCTTGAAAATTTTCAGAAAAAACACATCTGTGAAGAACAAATGGGTGAGTAGTTATGCACATTTAAATGTGGTCACTGCATAATAGCATGGCATTAATATTTCTGTCGTCATCAAGCTGCCACACTAGCGAAATTTAGCAAGACTCACTCTCTGACACTTGTGTCAGATATAAACAAGGAATATTCACTAAGCTTTTGTACTATTCTCATAAACGCAGCATTGGCTGACTGTTGTACTGGGTTTCTGGAATGTTATAAAATTTGGAAATATGTAAAAAATCAGAAATATTCTCTAAAATAAATGTAACATACAAAATACAGTATATATCATATATTACGATTTAGGTAAAATTATGTAATAATTTTATCTTTGATTTAAATTCAAAACAATTAGAAATATATAACAATCCTACAAATCACAATAACTCTGTTTCTTACAGAGTGATTTTTCAAACACGTCCCAACAACTGTTCCCTAAACCCAGAAAATTATATTGATGAATATATTAAAAATAGTTACTGTTTTGCAACCAAAAACTGAAAATAGTGCATATAGGCAAGCTGGTTTCGAATCGCATGTCTTGATTATTCAAGAAATAAAAAAAAAAAAAATTTAAAACATTCAGAAATAATTTTTAGAAAAGGAAGTCGTTTCTTTGTTTGACTTACTTCTCATAACAAAATTCGTTTTTACGGTTTTTAATGTCATCACCAAATATTAATAGAATACTTAATTCCAGGTAATATGTTGAATTAAACAAAACAACAATTCTATGCACCATGTTTTCACATATCAGCTTTAATAACTGCTAATATTTCCCCACCAAAAACATAATTTTACTAATTTAGAAAATGGAAATTTGCTTCATAATATTGTTTATACCATAATATCAGATAAATGATTTCTCGCTGTTTAATTTCTAATTGAAAAACTGCGGCTAAGGGAGAATTCCGTAAATGAATATTAGCAAACCTTTTCTATATTTCCTTTCGAGATTTCAATGGTAGTATAACTGTGGGCCGCGGGTGGCCCAGTGGGCAACGTTTGTGACTGCCGCGGAAAGGGCCTCAGGTTCGATCCCAGCATGCACGAACGCTCGATCCACTGAATATCCCCCGTGCGTCTGATGGGCACGTTAAGCCGTCGGACCACGAGTACTGGCCTCCCTGTAATAAATAAGGACGTCTTCCTCCCCCATTCTACTTCGCTAGGTGTCACTTTCCTATCGAGCACTCTAGCACAAATCTCCTAGCTTCCTATTTCTAAGAGTTGTTTAAGACCTGGGGTCAGACACTCCCTTCGTAAAATCCTCTACATATGATCTGATCTGGTAGTATAATTGTATTCCTCAGATATAGTCAAACCTTTAAAAAAACATTTTACAATGACACCTGTGTCTTTTGAACAACGGGAAGTATACAAAGAACAACTTATATGATAAAAGCAAAGTATATTTTGTTTGTAAGCATTGTATTCTATATTGAATTTTTCAATTTGTATCTTACTAATTTTAAAGCAGGATTTGAAATTTTCCCGTGGAAAATTACTTCTGACACGTACAAATAGCAATGGACGGTATACCGTCTAAATGTTTGTAAATGTTATTTTGAAACATTACGTTTATTTTTCAAATCGAAAATCAATGCAGAAGTTTATCTTAATAATTACGTTCCATTTACTAGATGTAAAATGCCATTAACATTGCAAAAATAAATCTATTAATAATTAGGCACGAAATGAGCATCTGTTTCTTTTGTTCTCAACTAATTGTTTGAAATTCATTAATTACATAAACGCAAATTAATATCATGGAGCAAACAGAGGTGGGTTCTGATATGTTGGCGTAGCTATGGATGTATTACACAAACCTTCGCGTTTATTTAAGTTTTTTGTGGGATTATCGATTTTTGAAAGCTCTGTTGCATAGAAAATACTCTTCGCACTTTACAACTCAGTTACAGTTGTAAAGAGCTATTTAGATAGCCATTTTACTTTTAACACTGGCCCGCTTGGCTTGACACCGATATAACAGACTCCCCTAAAGATGGAAGCTCATCCTTTCTAGTGATTGCATTTTGTTCTGTGATGAAGTGTATTGGAACCTGATGTAGGATTTGGCTAGCGCATGAAAGGATCTTTAGGAATGTTGTTTCCCTCCTGTCAAATATTTCTTCTAACGGAAACCCTACTTCTATGTATGTAATCTGAAGGAAAAGTCTTCTCTCCTCTTCAGTCGGAAACTGTCCACTTAGCTGAATAAATTCAGTGATTAACTGACAGGGAAAAGCTGCTTGATAATGCGAATAATATCTTCAAATAGTGTTCTGAGAAAATATTGTATATACGTTCACAATGAGTTATGCCAAATGAACTTTTCAATTCCAGTCTGTTAGTTTACCTTTCAGTGGACGCCAATTACTCTCCATATCATGGCGATGTCAAGAGTGTTATGAGTATTACGGAATAACATTCCAAGTATACGCGAAAATATATCGTGAAATTGCTTGAAACGTGCTTCTTCCGAAACATTAACTGTCGAAAAACTATTTGGCATCCACTTGGAGAGTCGTATGGAGACCCTCAAAACATCTTTTTGGTGCCGCAATAAATCATGGCCATTCACAATACGAAATTAAATTACGTTTTTCGCCCGCAATTTCATTTGAAAACTTCTTCCAATTCCATATCTTACAACAGAAAGAAAAAAGAAAGAACATGAAAAACAACAATGAACTAAGAGAACAGGACTTCGAAATTAATTAAATCTTCCGTTGGAAAAAAGCGCGATCCGTCGATCCTCTCTATGTCCCCCTGGTCCGTCCGGAGCCGCTCTGCCGTGTGGCAGTATCGTCACGTGTCCATTGCTCCTAACACAGTCAAACGATATGGTCAGAATGATCCACGTTGCCGGCTATACGGTAGGACGACAACCATGCGATTTTTAGCCCGATGATCAGGCCTCTCTCAAAGTCCGTATGTTGCATAAAACGACGTCTGCCGCGTGTACCCGGCATTCCTGTCCCTTTGTAGTCTGTCTTGCGTCGGTCCTTGCTTTTCACTTTCGTGAGGAATCGACTACACGCCGGTTTATAAGACTGCCGATTCGTGTTTGCAGCGCCACCACATGGTGTGATGTCATGTGCAAGTGCACCAAGCGTTTATCATTTGCATACTATTATGCACTCTTGTTTTATTAAGTTTGGCGGTTGTAGGGTGTTTTCTTCTAGGTGCAAAAATTTCATTTTCCGTGCATGTAGATCAATCACCTTGTTACAGGCGGCTTCCTTGAGTAGGATTTAGAGTTCATCAACAAAAACACAGCAGAATAAAACTTTATGTATTGCATTGTTTTTGTAATAAACTCTGTATAAAGTTTGGATTACTTTGGGTAACTGTTTGCACGTAACAACAAATTATAATGAATTATCTATGAAACTATGAATTAAGAAAAAAGTTGAAAAATATATTTTTGTTCCTCACAAATATATGGATATGGATTTTTGTTATTTTGCAGATAATTGAAAAGTGGTGATTTGCACCCTGTGTGGCAGCACTTTCAAGAAACACTGCGAAAATCTGGTAGATGCATCCATACACCCTGATTCATAAAGAAGTATACAGCTTCCAGATGCTGTAAAACAATACCAGTTGAAGACACGGACCGCAACTGCAAACCGTTAGGTAGATGTACTCATAGCGTTTTTCACCCGCTATTGAGGGAAGAGACTAAGGCGACAGCGCGCTTGTCACGTGACTAGTCAGTCAAAATGGCAGCGTCTGCATTGGAGAATGCGTCTTGTATTCTTGAATTGAGCAAAACGGAATCTGTAACTGTTGTTCAACGGCATTTTCGATCACGATTCGGAAAAGAACCTCCAACCAGAAAATCTATCTACGATTGGCATAAAACATTTGAACTGCGTGCTGTTTGTGCAAATTTAAAAAGTCCTGGACGACGGCGGATTTTGGAAGAAGTCGTCGATAGTGTTTGCACAGCCATTCAGCGAAGCCCGGGAAAATCAACGCGGAGGGTGAGTCGTGAAGTGTAGATTTCACAGCCAACTGTCTGAAGAAATTTGAGAAATAAGTTAAAAATGATTCCATACAAAGTGCAGCTGTTGCAAAATCTCACTGACTTTGACAAGACAAAGCGCTTTGAATTTTATGCCGAAATGCAGCACCGTTTTAAAAAAGACATGGAATGTAGGTTGCTGAGCTTTCTAGAAGCTCAGCAAGAAGTTAGTTATAATTTTCTGCCTTCAGGTTACCTACAAAGATCAGTACCACATCTTTAAAGGACTTCCAAGCAGCAACTTCAGTCTCATTCAAAGTGCCTTCAAATGCAAGATCACGCACAAGTTCTCTTATTTGTGGATGAATAAAAATGCCTTGTTTAATTTTGGCTTCAGATATTTTGTGGAACTTGTTCTTTAGAAAACGAAAGGCATCTCCATCTTTATTCAATGCCTTTACAAAACTTTTTATCAAACACAGTTTTATGTGAAGCGGTGGTAAGTACACGTTCTGAGGGTTCCCTAAATGCTCAGCAACAACATTTTTATTACCTGGAATTAAGGACTCTCTTTTATGCCAGGTCTTTTTAATGTAATGAGAATTTCTGTCCCTACAGTTTCTTTCACAGAGGAAGCAGCAGTATTTTTTGTATCCAAGTTGCAGACCATGGAGTAAAGCTATCACTTTAATATTGCCACAAATATTCCATTTGTGTTTTTTGTATACTACACTTTGATGCAAATTTTATACTTGCACATGTTTCTTTAATGTATGTAGCATATGCAACAGGTTTTGACGAATACATGTTTCCGTTATGAAGAAGGACAGCTTTTAAATTTATTTTTGAGGAATCTATAAAAATATTCCATTCTTCAGGTTTGTGTTGCTGTCCTGAGGCTTCAAACAATAAGTCTATATCATGGCAGTACACAATATCACCAATGTTTGGAAAAAATTGTTCACACTCTTGCTGTCGTCGACGAAAACTACATACTTTTATGTTTGGTTGTAAAAGATTTATCTTGAAGCCCTTTAATTTTCAAGCCAATATTTCGGCCCTATTTTTTGCTAAACGAAGGTCACGCAGCAGAGCCTTTAATTATTACTGACTTATAAGGGGATGCACAGAATCTTCCGAGATATCAGGATCTTGTTTTACTTCAATATCTTCTTCGCTGTGTGGATTTATGTCACCAGTATCACTATCATCTACGCTCCATGACTGTGGATGTACAGGAAGATCGGGACCACGAGGAACAGGTCTCATGTTCAAAGAAATACTGGGATACTGAGTCGGGTCTTTGGTCGTAGCTGTAATTCCAGATATCTTAGTTATGTAGAAGTAACAGTCTGTTGAGTGGTCTTTCGGTTCTCTCTAAACCATTGGTACCGCAAATGGCCTTTGACGTGATGCCTTCAACCAGCCAGTCAACTAAGTTACACATGAATTAAAACAAATGTGAGGGCCCCAAGATTTATCTCCATCACTCATTTTGCACTGGAAATAAAGTTCATACGATATATTAATCAGCGGTGTGAAGTGTCTCCTTTGAGACTTTTAAAGGGAATTGTCCACAAATGTAGCATAAACTCTTTGGATGGTTCACACAAATGGGTGGCATTATTTAATGTACACTTTGCACAATTCACACTACTTTTTAACACAACGAGAAAATGCACGTCCTTTGAATACCGTTAAAATGCATTCCAATGACAAAAAGTCTGCTTTGAATTGCACAACCGGAAGTAATGGCGCCGGTAAGTCTACTTTCAGAGACACAGCTATCCTGACTGCTGCGAGATGTATCCGTTGGGAAACATAGGGAAATTCCTTTCAGTAACAAAACTTTCACCCCAATAAATAGTTCCATTACAAGAAATTGGAGCCCAGTGGAGCAATTGGGACTTCAAATTTGGTTTCAGCACCCATATATACATAAAAAACTGTGGGAATATTCTTTGTAACAAAACTGTTGTTGTTCAGTGTTACCAGTAGCGCTTGCAGCCATCAGGATAATATAATTTTATACAATTCCGTAATTTTTTAGGCAACTACAAAAGAAAATCAATAAAAACACAGTAGCCAGGAGAACCACTTAAAATAGAATTACGGATCTTTTCTGAGCGTGATTTAAAAAAATAGAGAAATATATTAACACGTGTTGAATTAGTATTGTTTTCTTACGCGATTCATGGGAAACAAAAATTAATTTGAGACACAGTTTTTCCAATAAAAATAGAAAACTTGCATGCGGAAAACTGAAATTCCTTAACACTATATAATTATAAATCTCCTTGAAAATTGCTCTGAGGATAATACATAAATTATTGACCTGTGGTTTACTAACTGTGAAGAGCATTGTAAAATTAAACAATAAAATAATGTTCTGCGGTTACGCTATTAAGTGAAGTGCAATATTTCGAATTCTGCCTTTTAAAATTTCTGAAGGACGACACATCCTTTAGGAAAACCGTTAGAACAGTATTCACTACTCGTGATTTATTAATTATTAATTATATGTAAATTAATTTCAAGATTTAATACTGCAAAGTAAGGTCATTAATGTTCTCATAAAACACCTATAGATTACATATTTATATTTTATAAAATGCAACATATACCATATATTCGCCATGACTACGTTTTTTCGTTACTTTATTGATATGAATTATAGCGTATTTCTGACTTTAGTCATCCGCTTGGATTTCCTGATTGATTATACGTACAAAGGATAATCACTACCATTGGAAAGACAAATAAGCCATTGGTTCATATACAAAATGTACCGATATATCTAATCTCAGCTTTAGACAGAATCATGATGATTGCAAGCAAAAGTAGCAGAGTGACGATTAAAAAAATAATGTGACACGATAGCTGTAAATTACGTATTCACAGAAACCAGAATGCAGAAAGCAAAATATTTTAGCAACCTTGAAATCTCATGAGCAAAGCACATTTTTGATAGTGAAATAAAACCGGTTGGAAAATTAGTTCCATTTCATTTCATTGAAGCTTTTTGATTTGAATAAATATATATTATCTCACGGTTTTTTTCCCGTAGATTTGCTAACACCATATTTTCTGAACCGAAGTTGCCGAAGAAATTCTCGTTTTGTCATTATTACCTTAATTTTATGTTTCCATGAAATTTAAATAATCATTCAGTGTCATGTTCTAAACTGAAGTCTGCACACATATTTGATAGCACTCATGATTTAAATACCTGGACGCATAGAAAATACTTCCGATTTGCATATCATACATTCTGCATACTGTGCAAATGAAATTTTTTATTATTTCTTCATGAAACAAAAGTGAGCGAAGGTTTCTTGTGTGACTGTATTCTCTGCGATGTCTGCCAGATTGACCGATAATCTGCATATCGTGAGATACACATAGCGTTTGAATTCATCTCAGAGGCTGAAGTGCCCAACAAATTGCAGAATTAAAAATGCCCTCAGATTCTTACAGAAATGAGATGCAGATTTATAATAGTGTCATAATATGCATAAATCCCTGCCTTCCATACTAGCATTAAAATATACAATATATAAAAATTTTTATGGGAGATATTAGAAGGCAAAGGCGAAAACTTAATGACAGTTAGAAAAATTTAATTTGAAATATGTTTGCGCAATGACAGAAATAAGAACAAAGATAAACACGGTGTTCAGAGCAGATTACGACTATATCATGTGTTTGCATAATGGTAACGTGCAAAACAACCCAATCTTAAAGTTATAACTTACAGAACAGCTGGAAAACGGTGACTTCTGAAGCTGGTATTAGTGTAATTTGATCATTTCAGTACGATTTACAATTTATTGGCTTTGGAGGAAAAAGAAGGATATTGGCAAGATTTCGGGACGAAATAGAGGATTATTTGGCATTCAGATTTTAAACGCTCTTAGTTGATCCCATATTTTAAGTGATTTTAGATCAAGAGATACATTTTCCCTATAGTAAGAATAACTAAAAAACGGCTATTGGACATCAGGCCAGAAAGTGGGTTCTGTTTAAACTATGTACGCTTATTAAATTTTATAATTATTAAATTAAAAGCTTTAATAATTACAGATGATTTTTCCATAGAGACTGGGAAACCCACTAGTGAAAAGTCACACCCTTGCAGTCTCACGGAAGGCATAACAAAATATATACCGATCCTGGTTCATACCGTAAATCGGGTTTGCTTTGGTCAGTAGCAATGGCTTCTGCTCTCATGATGTGATGGTAGCTTCCTACGAACTATGGTAGTTTTCTGGCAGAGCAATATCTAATGGAGGTAGCGTTATGATCTGGGGAATGATTTCGGGGCAATCTCTGATTCCACTCATACCGGTGGAAAGCACTGTGGACCTAATTCTTTATTAATTTATAATGGAATGCCACGTACACCCATACATGCTGATTGTCTTCCCTGGGGCTGATGGAATCTTCCAGCACAACAATGTGACGTGTTACACAGTTGCAAATGTCCGAGAGTGGTTGGAAGAGCACGGTAAAGACTCCACAATACTTCCTAGGTCCCCTAATCCACCAGACATTACCCCAATCGAACATCTGTGAGACCACTTCGTTCGTGTTGTTCGCTCTGTGGATTCTCCACCACGCACCCTCCAGTAGCTGTCAGATGCACTGCTGTTAGCATGGCTCCATATACCTGTGAATTCCTTCCAGCACGTTATTGAGTCACTCCCAGCACGCCCAGCAGCTGTCCGCGCTGCTCACGACGGTTACTCTGGATATTAGTTGGTGGTCATAATACTGTGACTCGACTGTGTATTGCAGTCACGAACAATTTATGGTTTTCTATAAAACGTCTGGGTATTTATAAGTCTCAAGATTTTGTTGTGTGGCAAAATCAATAGCAGATGTCATGTTTGTAAGTGTAAAATTTTTCTTCAATAAAAAACAATGAAATTTCATGACAATTCTAAACACGTCTTTTTAAAGCACAATTTCACCAATATTTTAAAACTGAAATCAAGAATATTGTTAAATGTGGAACATAAAGTGGTAATACTGAGATGGACTTCATTAACCTATAGAATTATAAAAAGCAGTGAAATCGTTGAGCTTGGAATTCTATTGCCTTATAATAAAAACATTCGACTATTTCCATGAAGCCAACTGCATAAGATATAGGCGTTCTGTAACTGTTGTGAGCTACAGAATGCGACTTGTGCGCTGACATGGCAGGACACTTATTAGAGTGAATATATGGTATACAATACGTAGGGGTGCTCTTAAGTTTCTGACTTTTTCCATTTCATATACTCGTGGACTGATACTTTTGTCATATCATACTTGATTTTATGTATGTGTCGGATTAAATATCCTAATTTTAGCCTGATATATTGCATTTTCTTGAAGGTCGGAAGTGACAATGTTGCAAAGGAACACAGATTTCACAGCAAAAAAGTGCCGAGCAGTTGTGAAATATTTTTGTTCTAGAACAGAACTCGGCCACAACATTTACAATGAAATGTCCGCTACACTAAGTAATAAGTGCCAGTCAAGAACTAGTCAAGAATTGGGTTGCTAAGTAAAGTTGTTTCAAAGTAAGCCTGTCTGCACACATTCAAGAAGCGCTTACAGCGTACAAAGACCGTTTATTTACTGATATACGCATGGTATACATATTTATGTCTATCATTGTCTTGTAAAAGCCTCCCAGTGAATTAGGAAAGCTGGGATAATTCTTACGTGTATTACATTAGTAAATTAACTGACTTACTACGCTATAAGCGATTTGAGTGGGTTTCTAGTTTTGAGCACCGAAGAAGAAGAACTTTCTGGGAGATCAACTCAAGTGACAATTCCAGAAAACGCATATGGTATTCATTCCATGGTGCTTTATGATCGAAGAATATTCACTAAGAAGATAGCCGATACCTTGGCGATGCACCGAGAACGAGTAGGACATATGGTTTTACGAGATTTTAGACATAAGAAATATTTCAAAAAAAATGTGGGATGTCTCAATGTTGACATGAATCGTTTTCGAGTGATTGCTTTACAAGCCAATTCGGACCAATGTCGGCGGGATCCTTTTCGATTTGTGAACCGTCTCGTAACTGCGGAAGAAATGTGGATCGATATATATATATATGATCCAGAGACAAAAGAAAAACCAAAGAATGGAGACACAGTGATTACCCTCACCCGAAGAAGTTCCAGCCACGGGTCATGAAGTAAGGTGTTGGCTTCGATGTTCTGGGACAACGATGGAAACTTGCTTTCCTATTATTATTGAAAGGGTGCAACAATCACGGCAAAAAAATTGTACTTCTCGACAAACTGAAGCAGCAATTTGTCTCCAAACGTCGAGGCTGGCTTTAAAAAAGGACCTCACTTGCTCAAGATAATGCCTCTTCTTATAAATTTTCCAAAACGAACCAGAAATTGACTGATCTCTACTTGGAAATTCTGAAACTACTCACGTGATTTGGCCCCTTCGGACTGCTACCTCTTTTCTAACCTGGAGAAAGAACTTAATGGAAAACTTTCAAACATTGAGGTGGCCCCAGCAGCTGCGGACGAGTGGTTTGATCACAACAAAAAAACTTTTGGTTTATTATGTGTTGAAAAATTAGAACAACGAAATCATAAGTATGTGGAGCTCAGGGAGATTATTTAGAATCATTTTTTTTTAATTCCGTAACTTGCTTTTTTTAAAGCAGAAATACATCAGCAAACCCTTACATAAGGTCACAATACCTTGCTGCAGCTTTGCACTTAGCCCATGCTCCTCAGAATTTCGATTTATCACCACCCACAAATGAGAGATGTAATTGATCTGTGAGAGGAATTTATGTTAATCCGAATGCTGTTCCTTATAAGCAATCTAAGTTATATTATTAATTATTTTCATAACACTGTGGCTTTTTTCAGAAATTATAAATACTGCAAGGTACTAAAACGGATCTAACGTTAATTAGGAGCTACACACACCGGCAACACGCGTGTGTGTGTAGCTCCTATATAAGCTACTCCGTGCTCTGAAATCTTAGGTTAACCGCGCAAAACAGTAATAAGTTGTTTTCAGTGAGAATTTCCTTTGATTACTTGTTCAAAAGTTGTCTTTTTTCAAACTGTGCACAAATGACCAAACTGAATTTTTTTCTCATTAATTCAATATATAGGCATCTTTTTTTTCATATAAATATGACATTTTCCATTAAGAATATATGAATGTTAACGACTTCAATGATGGCGAGAATTAATCTGTAATGAACACTAAAAAACAATGTCAAAATTTGTAGAACGAATTATTCCTTCCAATTCTTCAATTTTCAAAGATATTTATACTTTTCACTTTATTTGTTAAATCAAGTTGATTCTGAAGAAATTATTGAATTGATACAAAAAGGAACACAAGAAAAATTGTGTTTTATGCACTTCATAACAATTGGTTCCATTAGAAATTATATCTGCTTTCAAAAACCAAGTTTTTTTTTGGCACAAAATCTCTGTACATAACATTTAAATTCTGGGGAAGTTAAATATGCTCTTTGTAATTAACAAGTAATTATTATTTATCTAGGGTTACATTCATCTCTATGACTGGAACATATCTTGTATAGATCAGGTAGTGTTTTATCAAGTCAATCAGTTATTTACAAATTTTGAAGATGACAATCCGATTTTTGGCGTAAATGTGACAAGGATGGTAAGTCAGATAATATCCGAAAACTTGAAAATTTTCATCGTCCTGGAGTGGGACTGGAATCCGAGTCTCCCAGTTTTTCAAGTTTTCGGTTATTAACTGACTTACTATCCTTGTCACATTTACGCCAAGAATCGGATTGTCATCTTCAAAATTTGTATTATGTGGCATAATCCCGTATTTTTTTCAGTTATTTACAGTTTTTAATTTAAAATTTTTATTACTTACATAAGAAAATCATCAGTAAATTCTCGGTATCTATAGAATTGGAAGACTAAAAATGCTTGGAAAAGCTTCTGCTGTTAACGTAAACTCTTCACTTTTGAAATTTAAAGCCTGTTTAAGACTGATAGGTATATGTAATTTATTTGTGGGAAGTACTTAGGTGGAATGGTAAAATCTGCACACAAAAAATAAACTTTTCAAGGTATATGACGTTAAGACATTTCCGTTTTGTGCCCAAATAGTAAGATAGAAGTTATCACGTAATTTTACTTCATTGGGAATATGAAAGGAATGAATAACCGTTTTGGTATAATTAAATTAAGATATGAAATTCAAGAAAATTTGTGTTTTCTTATTCACGGTCTTTAGTTTTAGCGTTAACACATAAAAGCTAAAATGCATAAAAGATGGTTATCTTGGATCGAAATTCTTCATACTGAGATATACCGTATGTAATAGATACCTGTATTTTAGATTTCTTCTCTAAAGCAATTAATCCAGAATTCGTTCAAAGTTATTCATCCAGACATTGCGACAATATAATAATCTGGTAGTATGAAAATACATATGCACTGGGATCTGATTAAATCTCTGGGAGAAACGGAAAAAAACTCAAAGTTAGCAAAATTAGGGGAAAGTGAACATTTTAGTAAAAATCACTTTTCATGATATACAATACTGCATACCTTCCAGGTGGGTGGAGTTAAGTTTCCCCAAATGTCCAAAACATTTTGGATAACGGAATCTGCGCCAAATAGCAAAAATTTTACTTAGACCGTTGAATACACGTCATGTTTGAGTTCAACACTACTGCTATGCGATTTCCGGAAAAACATGTTCGTGGTAGAACAATTTTCTTGAAACAGATGCAAATACCTTCATAAAGGTAAGCAAATTTTTCGACTTTCATTCCAGTAGTGCCGAGTTTCCATCAATGAAATTAAAATTCTCCGAAAATTTTAAGGTAAAGCGATTTTCCTCTGAAATTTTCGAACATTCATTTTCAAGAAGGTGAAACTTCATAAAACGAACCTACAAAGAAATTTGGATTAAGCTTTCTCTTTTGTAACTGGAAAATTTTATATATTATTTTTTTTTAATTTAAAAGTGTCTGAAGCAGTTTGATATATATGATATTTTTGTATTCAAATACAAGGCAACTATGAAGACATACGTACTGTTGTGTTTGCTTTTTTTTACAGAAGTACTACTCCTTCAGTTGTTAGTTTGGAGTTTTCTTGGATAACAATATCCAAACAGCTTTGCTGCAAAAATTCTATACCGAATACCAAATCCTCTAAGTCCCCACGAAAATACCGAATGCTAGGTCCCCGCGAAAAAGCTAATAAAGAGAAAAAATTATGTTGCAGAAAAAAACAGCCTTTTGTAAATTCCATAATAAAAGTCATCTTCGTACGAATTCTGAATTATAATCTCAAAGTAAGGGGTGTATTTAAATTGCAATTCAGATCCAATGGTTTGTGGTTTAGGGAAACGACACTAGAGCACGTATGTTCAAGATGCAAATAATTTGGAGAAGCTTACTTTAGCCAATGAAATTAAGATTTTTTAATACACTGCTGGCCACACAAAATGCAACACCAAGAAGGAAGCATCCGATTGGCCTGAAATTCGCAGCATGCGTCTCCTGCGAGAGGACATGCAAACGATAAGCATTGCAGGGCATATGCAAATCATGTGCGCCCGGCACGCCACCGAGAAGCGCTATAAGAAGGGTGCACAGAAGGCAGGTTGTAATTAGTGGAAGTGTGTTGTGCTGCCGGACCTGTGCGTGGGAAGCTTTCTGATACCTCGTCGCAGAATACCGCAGTCATTCCAGTACGTTTCGGAGTTCGACAGAGGACGAATAGTGGCTTATCGCGACAGCGGTTTTCGTACCGAGACATCGGCGCCCGTGTGGGACGACATTCAGCCACAGTGAAGCGAGTATGGATTCGGTGTGTGCAGGAGAGATGGACAGACCGACGAGAGCGATTGCCGCAGCTGCGGCACACCACCGAACGAGAGGACCGGCATGTTGTGCAGCGGGCATTGATGGCACGCGCCGCCACATCACGAACGTTAGCGCAAAAATTGGGGTGTGTTGCGCAACAACATGTGTCAGCACGAACCGTTCGACGTCGTCTGCAGGAGCGGGGACTTGTCGCACAGCATCCTTTGCTCCGATTACCATTGACGTTAAACCACCGGCGAATGGGGCCGCAGTGGGCCGTTCAACACCTCACCTGGACTACGGAATGGCACAACAATATCTTCTCCAACGAATTCCGCTTCTGCCTGCAACACCACGATGGTCGGATCCGCGTGTGGTGGCACAGCTGTGAGAGACTGTATGACGCCTGCATTGTGCATCGCCACACCGGTCCGTCGCCTGGCGTTATGGTTTGGTGCACAATTAGATATGAGACCCGCAACCCTCTGGCACGCATCGCCCCTACACTCAACAGCCACCGCTACATCTTCGACGTTTTGGAGCCTGTAATCCTCCCTTACCTGCAGGACCTGCCAGCGGCCACGTTTCAACAGACTGAAGCTTCATGTTCGGGAGGGTGAGAAGAATTCACTTCTTCTCACCTCCCGAACATTCTTCTCACCTTCCCGAACACAAAGCTTCAGCTTTACGCTTCTTAATAAGACGTGCCTTCACCCATTCTTCGACAAGTAAAACTCGACGTGATGAACTTTCTAGAGTTCAAAATTTGGCCTTATTGTTTGGGTTCTCTGTCAACCTCTTCCAAGGACTATTACAACAATTTCAAAGACTGAGATTCACGACTTGGTCCACAGAGAAAAAACCTACTAAGTACATCGGCAAAGTTGATTTCATTCCACCTCTTGTGTCTATCTTAAGAAAAGCCTGTTACAAACACAATATAACGTTATATAACCTTTTTTCCACGATAAGAAATGATAGAGTCCCAGCACTTAACAAACCAGGCGTCTACTGCATACCATTAATTCATGAGGATTCAGATTCTGCAGTTAAATTCTATATTGGTTTTACCCTAAGAACCGTTAATGTCAGAATGGGTGAACATAAATACGCTCTTCGTTCTGGAACGGTTTCCACAGCTTTCACTCAAGCTGTTAACCAGGGAGGTTACTCCCCAGATTGGACATATGTTAGGGTACTTAACTCAAGTGTTACTAAACGTACTGTCTTCCTTACGGAAAGCCTCTTCATTCTTGCATATCGGGAAACATGCTGTAACATTGAACTCCCGACATTTGTTCCAAGACAGTGGAGAAAGATCGTTGCCCCCTCCTCACACAACTCTGAAGAAGAGGACTTTATAGGATAAGATATTAAGACTTGAGTTTTTGGATTTTAACGATATGTTGATGGCATCACCGGTGATTGAGAAAACCGAGTGAATTGTGGGTCGTGTTTGACAGTATATAATGTCTGCTCCTGTGTTTCGTGGCGCTTGAGCTTGATGATGGGTGCTATGTTCAGCCCCGATAGATCTCGCGTGTAAATATTAATTTTTAATTGTAAATAAAGTGTTTTTAATCTTGACCTACAATTTGAAAATTATGTTTCTGAGTATTTGTACGTGTGACAGCATCGGTGAATTACTTTAATGATTACCACTGATTGAGAAGTAATGGCATCCTCAATTTAACCAAAAACTGTGTTCAAAAATGTGACCTAAATACAATACAATCCCTACGTTTTTAATCACGTGCCATAAAACGCACACGCTATACATATCCCCTAAATATCGCATGCATATGTGTGTATATCACGCTTAATTATTTGTCAATATGACGCTCCATTAGCGTTTAATTCTTCGTTTATGTTTTTAAATTACGGTGTTTTGTTCCTGTTCCAGTATTACAGCCTCTCCTTGACAAATGTCAACCCCGCCTTCTCGTGGTGCCTCCTCTTCTCACTAAAGGGGCTCTGACGACTGCCAATAGCAGTATAACTATACCATCGGAATTAGAGAAAATGATATCCCACACTCACCAACCCACTTGGCCAGCGTGGTGAGTTATGGCCAAACCCCTCCAAAATGACTCCACGACTTAAATCTTGGCCATCAGTCTCCGGCAGCTGGAATGTACCTGGCCAAGGCAGAGGCCAGTGCGACATGAAGGCAGAGCGTGCTAAGAATCACCGGAGGACCGGACTAGGCTGCCATCTGATGCTGACCTTGGCTACGTATAATGGACGCTCCCTATCCTCTGACTCAAGGCTTCTTGAATTGGAAGAGGAACTAAAAGGATCAAGTGGAACATCGTCGGGCTAAGTGAGGTAATGAGAAAAGGAGAAGATCGCATTCAACTGAAAAGTGGACATCTCTTCAACTATCGTGGGACAGATACTGGCAGAACTATGAACTAAAGGATAAAGTTGTAGAAGTTGAAAGTTCCTCTGACAGAGCAGCATGACTCGTTATCCAACTCTCGAGAAGATACCAGGCTCAGATTATTCAAACTTATGCACCCACCACAACTCATCCTGAAGAAGAAAGTGAAAACTTTTGTGAGGAAATTCGTCATCTAAATAATAAAGGCAAGCAACACTTGAAGATAATTATGGGAGATTTCAATGCAAAAATAGGGCAACGGCAACTAAATGAAACTTCAGTAGGTAAATTCGGCCAGGGCAATAGAAACCAGCGTGGAAATACTCTCGTAGAGTTCGCAGAGGCAGAAGGGTTTTTCAGCATGTACTCCTTTTTCAAGAAAATGCCGCAAAGGAAATGGACATGGAGGCATCCCAATGGTTGGACAAGTGAAATTGATTTTAATATGTGTAACAAGAAATTTGTCATGGAAGACTGCAATGTGCTGAACAAGTTCAACACAGGTAGTCACCATAGAATGGTAAGATGTAAGATGCACCTCAATGCTAAACTCGAGCGTGGTAAGCTCATGAAACAAACAAAGTGTATTGACGTGACCAACCTTAAAAAGCATCATAATACTTTCAAATTGGAACTGAGGAACAGATTCTTCCCTCTAGAAGGTCTAACATAAGAAGAAGTTGACATCTCTGAAGTTAACCGAAAAGTAACCAAAGCTCTTACTGAAACAGCAGCAAGATTAGCTGGGTCTAAGAACAAGTTGCATGTGAACAAATTATCAGGAAAAACCAAACTTCTGATGCAAAAAAGAAGAGAGATGAGGACAACTAAAGAAAGATGTGACTTACGAAGTGGAATATATAGAGCTATGCAAGACAGTACGAAAAAGTATCACTGAAGACGTAAGGAAATTCAACTGTGAACTAGTGAGGAGAGCAATTGAAAAAAACCAAAGCCTAAAGATAGCAAAGGGACATCTCAGTAAGGGAAAAAAACAGATTATGGCACTGACAAAAGTAGATGGTTCTGTAACAAGAAATAGAGGCGAAATTTTGACAAGAGTGAAAGTTTTCTACTCCAAGTTCTATGAAATGGATGATACATGTACTCCAGACATCATGAAAGGTACCAGTACCAGAGTTCTTCCAGTCCTCTCAGAAAAACCTGCAATCAAGAACATGAAGCGGGGAAAAGCTCCAGGAGGAGATGGAGTTACTGTAGACATCATACAATAAGCAAGTGGAGAAATTGAAACAGTAGTCGCCCAAATTTTCACTCAATGCTTTAATGAAAGGAAAATTCCTGAGGATTTGAACAACGATACAATGATCATGCTACATAAAAAAGGGGACATTGAGGATCTCAGGAACTACAGACCTATCAGCCTCCTATTAGTGGTTTATAAAATCTTAACTAAAGTTCTTTCACACCGCTTGAAGGTAACACTGGACATGGCTCAACCGAAAGAACAAGCTTGTTTCAGGAGTCGCTACAGCACTGTAGATCATATCCACGTACTGAGAGAATAAATGGAAAGAGCGAGGGAATATGAACTTCCATTGTGCATGGCTTTTATGGATTATGAAAAGGCCTTTGATTCAGTGAAACCATCAGCAGTTAAAATGGCTCTGAAATCCTGCGGTGTTAAAGATGCATACATAAATATTATTAATAACATCTATGAAAATGCAAGTGCAAAGATTCTGCTGTTTGAGATCGCAGCACACATAAAAATTGGAAAGGGAATCAGACAAGGTGACACCATATCTCCCAAGCTCTTTAATGCCACAGTGGAAAATGTCTTTCAATCACTGAACTCAGAAAACAAAGGGATAAAGATTAATGGGAATTATTTAACTCACCTTCGTTTTGCTGATGACGTAGTCATTTTTGTAACTACCCCATCAGAGGTGCAGGATATGATCCAGGAATTTGCTGACAAGAGTAAAGAAGTGGGATTAAAAATGAACTTTCAGAAGACAAAAGTGATGTACAATGCTTTTACAAGAAATGAAGATTTATCGGTTGATGGAGAAAAGCTGGAGATAACAATTGCGTACGTTTATATTGAAGAGCAGATATCAAGTGAGGGTCACATTGATGAAGAAATTAATCGGCGTGTAAAACTTGCCTGGAGAACTTTTGGAAGAAACAGCATAATTTTCAAGAGCAATATGCCATTATGTCTTAAAAGGAAAGTGTTTGATTAATGCATCATTCCAATGCTTACGTATGGTGCAGAGACGTGGACCTTAACTAAAAGAGACATACAAAGGCTGCAGACAACTCAAACAAGCATGGAGAGGTGCATCCTTGGTGTAACCAGAAGAGATAAGAAGAGGAACTCGTGGATCAGAAAAATGACAAGAGTGGAAGACATCATGATCAGAGTAAAATCCCTGAAATGGCAATGGGCTGGACATACTACCAGAAGGACAGACCATCGATGGACAGTCGAAATTTTAGATTGGATTCCAAGGAACAGGAGAACAGGAAAAGACCCAGAAGAAGACCACATGGAAAATGGGTGGATTAAATTCTAAAGTATGCGGGAGTAACATGGAGGAGACTGGCACAAGACAGACCGTTGAGGAAGAGGCTTGGAGAGACCTTCGTCCAGCAGTGGATTGTTAATGGTTGACATTGATGATGGGTATTAAAGTATTAAATTATGTTTTGTTAAATTTGAGTTCAGTCCTTCTGATCATCGTCCAAAGACGGCTTGTTTATCTACTCTAATTATACTATGAACGATAATCCCATCCATATAAGTACTGTAAATGTTTCCTAATGATTTCGGAATTCAATTGCCTGTACTAAATAGAAAACTTTCATTGCAGCAATTTCAATTTTCTACAGTGATTATTCTGTCTAATATATTTCAGAAAATAAAAGATGTTTTCTGAATTCCATACGTAACAGTGAATGTTCCGCGTGGTACCGTTAAACATTATTATCTGCGGCAATGCTTTTTTGTCCTATTTAAAATTTAAAGGTGGAATAAATTATTCGATGATAATTCGAAAATTGTAATACCAATTAGCCATATGTTCAAACAGTAAAGCTTTGAAAAAAGCAATAAAAAATTAGAGGTAAAATATAAGCATTGCCTAAAGCGAATGCTAAGTTGGTTAAAAGCTACACTAACATCTTTGCTCTAGACTTTTTAACTTATAATGTTTAGGTTTGTCATGAGTGGCAATGATTGGTTATTTTTGTTTATTCAATGGCTGGTGGTTTACCTTAATTATAAGGCGTTCTGTATGGCTATCATTATATGACATGTAGTGTCTTGCTCTTTTAAATACGATATTCGCGTTTGGTGTGCATCTGTTACCGATAAGTTTCATTACACTTGCTATTGCTTGGGTATATTACGCTTGCAAACAACAAATCTGTTTTTGGGTTTTGTATGTCCCTTATATCTTTTCTGTTTAATTTGATTAGGTGTCTATGGCTCTCTTTAGTTGGCGCAATTTACCTTTATTCTGAAGCATGATTAAGCGAAGAAAAATGTACATTTCTTTTGATAAAACGTGAATCAAAACATCTAATCCTTTCAACGCTTAAATTTGAGTTAAAATAAATTTATTTATGTTTTATATCAGTTAGAAACTTAGAGCCATGGAGACGTTCATGGCAACAAAATCCTATTTATCTGATGGAGAAGGTATGAATTACTTTGCGTTTGGCGGACATATGATTTTCATAAAAGCTGTATTACCATACAATTTCGCAAAGGTGTATTTTTTAAAAGCCATATTACGTATTACCGATTCCTTGTAAATATTCTTATCTTTACGTTGAGTAGCTGTTAAATTATTCCAATTTTGCTAAGTAGTTGAAGAATTTCCAGTAAACATACTTCTAAATAAATTTAGTTATGTGACGTTTTACTTAGTATGAACTTTCACACACTAAGAACGTAAATATTCTGTCTAAAGTAGTACCTGTATGCCAGATACAGTATTTCCTTCTCTTTTTTCGCTTTTTAACCAAAAAAATTACCCTCTTGCATAAACTTGCACAACTTTAAAAATCCAAAACATCTATAAAGCATACTTGAAGCCGTAGTGACAAATTTGAATTTAAGGAAAAACAGGATGTGTCTTATTAAAACGTGTTTTTCTTAATGAAAGATTGCTGTAAGAATTTTCATTCGAATTTAGCAAACTGTCAATAAAATTTGTGATTCGCTTGAACAAGCGTTTTGTGATACTGGAAACACGATGTAGCCAACTAAAAATCAAACTGATTATATTACTAATGTAAAATTTTCAAGAGAAATTAGTAATAGCGTTATCCATATTACTAAGAAACGTCAATCGCACTAATTGTTATTTAGTGTACGACAAAAGAAAAAAAAACATCTAGTAAAAATGATGTTATGTAATATGAGAAATGATACCTGTAATAAGAAAGAATATTTTCAAACCTAAATTGCTCCTGCAACGTAATTTTTTAATGTAATGCCGCTTGATTAATTCTTGTCATACAAATTTGGATTACAATATCATATTTATTCGGCAAAAAGTATAATTTTTCTAAACATGCCAGCGTATGTGGATGATAACGATCATGCAATGTTTTCTGTAATTTTAAAATTTTTACTGTTCATTTAATTTTCTGAAGCGTTTCTTTTTTATATTGAAACTTTGATAAATACCTTTAAAAAGCGTAAATATCTTCTGAAACTCTTAATAAAAATTTTCATTTCCGTATTTCCCTACTTTTTGTCACTTTTTGTCCCTTGGATTGGTTAATAGGAAAGTCCCTTTAGCCTGAAATAACTTGCAAACGGAGAGAGGTACAATTATGCAAGTGAGATAACGGTATAGTAAAGCGACTACGCCCAATCGAATGCAACCAATATCAGCCCCCCTATTGGCGAAATGCGGAAGTTGGCCATTGCAAATCGAAAACGAATAGTGATAGAACAAAATTTCCATTTACAAAGTTGTACAGCATCAATTAATTAGTACAAAAAGACATTTGTTTCACACGGATAAGATAAATTGTCGACTGAATACCCTAAAATGTCCGAAACCGATGCGCGACGATTCGAATCTGCATATTCACATTTCGCAAATTCAGTAACATGCAAATGCAGATTGCAACGTTGTACCGTACCTACGATATAAAAACCAGTAGCAGGATGTACCCCGATCAGAAGTTTAGGTCTACGTACGCTGTGTGAGAAAGGCGAGCTTCACTCACTCTCAATATTGTGAGATGGTGCTTATTTACGGCGAATGTCAACGACACGCGGCGCTAGCTGCACGGGAATATGTCGTTCGTTTTCCAGCGGGGCCACATCCAACTGCGGTTACCATCGCAAGGGTAGAGAGACGGCTCAGGGAGACAGGAAACACTAACAGTCGTTCTCGTTCTGATAGACCAGTGGGTGCGCAGGTATGCGTATCATGACAGATGATATTTTGGCATCCATCCCCGAAGCGGTACAAGAGATATCAGCATGGCGAGAGGCTTAACACGTGGCCGTGTATGGTAATACTGAATGCTCAAGGTGCGCATCCCTATCGTGTCACTCCGCAGCAAAAGAACTGTTACAACGGGACAATGACCGTTGATTTGATTGGTGCAACTGGGCGTTGATTAATGTTGAAGGTGACTCAGACTTTTTATCCAACATTCTTTGGCCCGAAGAGGCAGTGTTCCACCGTTTCTTTCACGAATGCAAATAGGTATCGTGAGCAAGGGCAAACTCTTCGAACGTACTCGACATAAAGTTTTTATCACTGTGCTCCAGTTTGTCTTTTTTGTTTTTGTTTTGTCTGACGTCATCAAACTGTATTGACATAAGTACGTATTTATGAAATAAATTGTTTGTATTTCCTCATACCTATGACTGTTCCCTTCAAACGTTCACATAAAAGGCCGCGCATCGATTTCGAACATTTTAGGGTATTGAGGCGACAATTTATCTTATCCGTGTGAAACAAATGTCGCTTTGTACTAATTAATTGATACTCTACAACTTTATAATTGGAAATTTTGCTCTATCTCATTTCGTTTTCGATTTCCAATGCTAATTTCCGCATTTTGCCACTAGAGGTGCTGCTATAGGTTCCATTCGATCGGGCGTAGTCGCTTTAGTAAACAGTTATCTCACTTGCGTAACTGAACCTCTCTCCTTTCGCAAGTTATTTTAGGCTAAAGGGACTTTCCATTTGCACCCTGTTTATATGACTAGCGTCTGGGGACAGCAATGGAAATCTCGAAGGAAGATCTTCATTGGTAGGAATAAAACACAATCAACCAATTGGCGTGCGTGCTGTGTATCACTAGTGCCAGGTAAGTATGAAATGATTGGCAAACTTTTTATATTTAATATAATTTTTCGAATTTTTTACTGAAACCCATTGTATCAAATTACCGGGTAAATGTCTAGATTATCGTTCTAAATTATTTCGCGAGATAAATGTTAGTACCTGGAAAAAGTGCGACGTACGGATTCAGAGTATGGATATTAAAGGCAAATGGTACAGAAATTTCATATTTTAAATGTGTTTTGAAAATTTTAATCGGAATATTGACCGGAAAGTTCGATGCTGTGAAGAGACGCTGCGGTTGGCCTAATGCATCTCTACTGCGATGATGTCAACTGTGCTCCGTTAAAAGGAAGGTTCGTTGCTGAACCGAAATGACGGGCGGAAGAGTACGAGAGAAAGCGGTTACTTTTTGGCAGAAGAGCAATACATTTTGTAGTGTACATTACAAAAAATAGGTCCAAATTATGCACACTTTATTGGTATCCCATACGTTGTTGGCAGGAAAACCCGGAAAATAAGATCTTTGATTAGCAAACGATACGTATCAGTGAGAGAGAAATTGACCTGCGAACAAAGTATTAACACGAGAACCAAAAGTACAGTGGTACAGCACATCAGCTACGAATGGAAGCCGTTTAAAGAAGAACCGAAGTTATGCTTCCCCAGTTTTCTGCACAACATAGAAAGGAATATTTGCACTTTGTATTTGGAATTAGGGAATGATGTGTGAAAGAACGAAACATTTCTGAACATGTGCTTCAAAAACAATGACAAAACATGAGCGAACTATATTCTGTAACGTATGAGTACATGGTACTTCGCTCTCCTGGCAAGAGCATGTGCAGCTGCACTTGTAGTCATCCGCGCGTGAATTACTCGCCGCAGGGGATCTTTCTTTCAAAGGATTAAAGCTGCACATCGTCGTGGTAACGGTGCGTTCAGCCTACCGCAGCGTCTCTTCAAAAAATCACACTTACAGGTAAATATTACGATAAAAATCGTTAAAAGGCAAAGAAAGTCTCTGTATGGCTTTATATCACACGTCAGTTAACTAGCTACATTGTGATGTGTACATATTAGAGTGATTTCTAATGGAATATCTCCAGTGCTTGAAATCGGTTTTACTCAGCATTATGAAAAGGCATTTGAATTGTTTTCTAGGTCATAATTTGTATGCACCTATTCTTGTCTTTCATAAACGGAATCTGTATCCACTATTAACTTTGACCTAATTCCGATCAACGGCCATTACTTATCGATCCCAGAAACGACATTATTGGAAGGTCTTAATGTATCCTAAAAAGTTCTATGACTAATTGTTGCGGACTTGTGCTATTCATGAATAATCTCAGAGCAGCTCCAGGAAAAGTGGATTGCCTGTAAAGTACATTGTCTTACTTTTCAATTACATAATCCTACTCATTCTCGGATAAGTGATCATTTATCTAATATATATTTCGAGTTTCCTCTGATATTTTATATTATTATGTTTCCTCTGAAATTAATTTTATTAAACCTATTTCTTCATTACTTCCTCCTTTCCTTTCTTCATTAATCAACACACTCTCTACTGAAATTTAAGATATCTTTCTCAGTCTTAACCCGATGAAATTTAATTTTCGGGTTTTAAAATCTTTCACAATTAATTCTGGTGACGAAAACTTTAATTTTACAAGGTTTCTAAGGATCTTTTCATTATTCATATAGCTACAAACTTCAGCACTTAATTACAAACATAATTATTTATACTTCCTTCATCTTCATCACATAATTAGTACATGTTTTTCAGACATTTTCCATGTTTTCCTTGCAGTTAGTACAAAAGTATCAAGTTTTAATTCTCGATTTTGTTTATGAGCGTATGATCTAGTTCGTACAAAAACAAAATCATATTACTCTATGTTAATCTAAAACTAAAGTCGCTTTCAGATGCAATTTAAAGCGTGCTTCTCCATTTGAAAATAACTGTTTCTTATGAAATCTATTATTAACAATCAACTCTCTACTCTGCGGTAAGTATCATATCTGTGCACCTATTCTTCTAAAGAAGAAGATGGAGTGAAAAGAATAGTCTTCCGAGGCACATTTGATTTCGCCCGACGCAAAGATTCATGCATGCTCTTACCAAATTTCTGCAACATGAACTCATTGTACCACATTTTTTCGAATTTTGTCGTCGTTGCATTTGCAAGTTACTATGTTAAGGTGCGTCTTTTGTCAAAAGGTTTATTGATTCCAGTTCAGCTTTTCCTGCAAAATCTACAGATGTCTCAATTTTTCTTGATTCTGGTTCTCTTTTTTAAACACCACAGATTGAAGATCCTTTTCAACTGGATGATTGAAATAATCGGTTAATTTACTCTCTTTCGTACTTCTCTGCTCTTAGCAACGCCTGCACGCTTCATTATTAAGAGAAAAAAAGCTATATCGTGCTATTTACAAAGATACACGGAACATATGATACGGACGTACTGAGAGCATTTGGATGTGCTAAAATATAAGTTCAAAAAATTACTTCAGTACAATTAACACAAAACTATGAACTTTCGTTCCAAAAGTTGATAATTATTTACTACGAGTTCCGAAACTCAACGACTCTCTGTATATACAGTGGTAGGAATAACACTTACGATTTTCAAACTCCCAACTGTGTTCGAACACAGGATTAAATCATATGGAGTCACTACATATGTCACCTTGTATGTCAATATTTTTACTTTTCACCCATTTGCTTTTCCGTATTTCGTAAGTAAATGTTGACAAACAGGGAATATATTTCCAAGACTACTACATGACAATGTTGAACATGTATAGTATGTGTGCAATACACAGATACTTCGAACGAAAATCCCTTACGATAAATGGCGATGAGTCGTAATACTACCAGTGAATTACCAGACTTCTCTGTGATTTTGTAATATGACGAAAGCAATCCGTTAGGTTGGGTGAAGTTTACGGTTCCATTAGAAAGAAAAAAGATGAATGAGAAAAAACCGGAGAAGAGAGAGCAAGAGAGATAATGATAAAAATACTGGTAGTTACCCGATTACCTAACTAAGCTTGCCAAAGCTTTGGCGACAAGGTAAACGTATCTGCACTGATCAAATATTTTAATTATCGTGTTACCTTTGCCCTCATTGGTAACTCTCGCTAAAGTTTCTTATAAGCAATGAACCCATTTCAAAATATATCATTGAAGGAATCGCTAAAGTGACGTGGCATGATACGTGGCATGATACTCATTCTCTCCCTTTCGCTCTCTTTACTGTTCATGGTTAAGATGATGACATCCAGTCTAGTACCTCTATGATACCTGTGGGAATACCTGTGGTTCCTAGATTCTGTGAATCGGAAAAAAATTCAGTCTCTAAGTGCTGGAGCTGATGATCCAATATCCAAGGAAGACACTTCCGATCGCGGACGTAAGAAAATGTTCAGGAATCAGAGAAACGGGAAGTTATCGCCCAAATTTACAGACAAGTGTAGTACTGACCCACAGTAAATATACAAATGGAGTCTCAAAGTGCCAAATGTACAGTAAAGGTCTCACTGGTACGTGATAATTACTGATTCGAAGGAAATCCAGGATGGTAACGTGAGCGAACTGTCCAATCTAGGCCCTTTTCAAGATCACACGCAGGTCAACGACTTCATGTTAATGAAATTAGAAGTCCTAAATTTTATATTTTCTTTCCTTAGATGCATTGTGCTGAGACAGCAGTTTGTATACAAGAATTGTCGACTTAAGATTACAAAATTTTGAAAAACAAAATGGCGCTAGGATGTAAATTCTAGGCTCTACGGGGACTTAGCCCCGGAGGTTAGTTGCGTTCCACAAAAATTTAAAACATGTTTCCAAAGACGGACTGAAAAAACCTAGCAACACTTAATCAATATTGCATAACGACAATGAAATCTCCGAATACCAGACTCCTTCTGAATTTCTGTGTGTCGAAAGGACAAAATTAGACGAGTTTATTGAGCAAATATATATTTTCAATAATATCCTTTGTTATGCCAACTCTTAGTATAATTAATTTGCGAAACGAATTCCAAACTTCTCATTCTACTCACAATCGAAATTCTTAAATGGAACACTTAATGAATTTGTGTTTTTTGCTTGTCTGACAAGAAGCCAAAACAGCGCTTAAATAATGTACTTCTATGCGCTTTTCACCTCCTATGAGAAACGAATTTGCATTTCAATAATGATGCCTCTTCTTTTTTTGCCATCTAAAATTGGCTTTCCACCTATATTCCCCATCGCCTCAACAGGATTTTAGAGTTTTCAATGTTCAGACTAAAATTGGTAAAGATGAAACTAGTTCAGCGCATTCAAAGCAACCGAAAAAATATTGCTGAAACCAAAATGACAGATGAAATAGCGCTTTACATAATATATTGTCCCTGGGCAGAAGAAAGTTTTAATCCGATCGAAACGTCAGCTGTTGGGCTTTCAACGAAATTTCGTCTCTTGCTTTTGAAATGAAACGTAGAGGGCATAACTGAAAATGAGTCACATTGCTTTAAGAAGCGATTAATGGAACTCCAATTTTAGAGTTCCATTAAGCGCTTCTCCGTCAACTGTTGGCCTTTCAACGAAGTTTCGTATCTTGGTTTTGATATGGAATGTAGAGTGCATAACTGAAAATTAGTCACATCGCTTTAAGAAGCGCTTAATGAAACTCTAATTTTAGGCAAAACACAGGTCTACACTGCCGGACAATTGCTAAGGACGGATGACAATAGCAACGATAGCAACCATAAAATGGAAGGCAGGAAAATGTGGAAATTAGCATAAGTGCGGGATACAGTAAGACGTGTTGTGCGTATGCAAATTTTGGATTGCCGAACTTGTTCGTGACGTCATAGCGCTGATAAGAGATATAAAGGATTTGACGCGTATTGACCGTTGTTGTTCAAACGCAAAGTTGAAAGGGAAAGAATCAATTGACGAACTTGCGGTTTCCAGTATGTCTTCCCGACATCACCTAGATGATTTTACGTGTAGCCGTATTATTGGCAAGATTGAAAAAGGGCGAAAAGTAACAGATGTTGCCAGGGAGTTCGACGTCAGTCACAGTGTTGTTTCAAGGCTTTGGAAATCATTTCAAACAAATGGTAAGTGTAGCAAACGTCACGGGGAGGTCGTGTTCGCAGTACGACACCTGCAGAAGATCGGTACATAGTGCTATCAACAAAAAGACACCGGCGCAGCACAGCTAGTAAAGTAGCAAATGAGTTTATGGCTACTACTGGCAAGTGGATCTCCCGAAAAACTGTCGCCAGACGTTTGCATGAAAGAGGACTATACGCCCGCCGTCCTGTTGTGTGCATCCCATTGTCCAGACGTCACCGCACCGCACGTTTGCAATGGTACCATCAACATCGCTATTGGACTCATAACGACTGGTCTGTTGTCCTCTTCTCAGATGAGAGTAGATACAGTCTATCGTCTGATTGTCGACGAAAACTGATCTGCCGTGATAGTGGTACTGCATATTATCCAGCAAACATACAGGAAAGGGACAGATATCCGACATGTAGTGTCATGGTATGGGCTGCCATCATGATCAATGGCCGTACGTCCCTCTATGTGCTTCCAACTGGGACTATGACTGACCAACGATACAGTAATGATGTTCTGCTACCTCATGTTCGCATGTTCCGTGGTGCTGTCGGTGATAGATTCATTTTCATGGACGACAACGCGACATGTCATCGAACAGTCGCTGTCCAGGAGTGCCTTGAGAGCTAGGATATTCAACGCCTCGTGTGGCCAACACGTTCTCCAGATCTGAATCCTATTGAAAATGTGTGGGATGCTTTGGGGAGGAGTCATGCTGGTCGCCAATGCCCTCCAATAAACAAGGACACCCTCATCCGTGCACTGACAGAGGAATGGGATAAATTAGCCCAACAGCTGCTTGATAATGTTATGCAAAGCATGACACGACGTGTGGAATCTTGCATCGCCCTCCATGGTGCCCATATCCCGTATTGACATCTTACGCCGGAACGCCTGTGGACGGTAATTGCATTTTTTTCACGTTTACGTATTCTGCACAAAATGGCCTGTTTGTCCCTTGAACACGTTTCAAAATCTTCTGGATTTCAGAGCACAATAATTTGTCTTTCTTGTAATGTCCTGGCATTCTGACATTATTTTATTTCACTTGGCATCTAACCACACTTACTTTTTTATGCGCTATATAGCCGTTTATGATCCGTCTTTAGTAATTATCCAGCAGTGTATTATTGAAAATCTGTAACTTATTTTTCTAATATAAAACGTATTTAGAAATGAAAGTTAATTTAGAAAGGAAGAATGTTATCAACTGATATATACCCTGTACTTCGAAACTTGGCCCGCTGTGGGAGCATCTTAGTGTGAAGAAGGAAGGTTCGCGATCGGAGGAGTCTTCAAAAATATATCCCTGGGAGGTAATCAATTTGGACACTTTACTATTAATGAAGAAATGTCTCCACCTTAATAAATGTTTTATCGTATTGACAAAATAAGCGTTCCTGAAGGCCGTCTTAAGAGCCAGCCAAAATAGTTACGAAAGGGGCTTATTACACAACTGTCGCGCATGCTCTTGTCAACGGCTAATAGATTGCAGCACGCGCTGAGTATTAAATCGCGGACAGAGGGCCATGGTAGAAAGATAACCGAAATTCTTCTAAGTAGAAATGAAAGGTACTACTAAGAGCGGTTACGATGAAATTCCGTATACGAATTTGAAAATTTTATAATTAAAAGTAGAGCATAAATTGACCTATGCGGCTTACTGAAGGTCAGTTACACAACATCATGCGAGATGAAACTGTTCAATTCAAAATAGAAGGAAATTTCTCTATTTGAAACAAATAAGTTGAGGACGCAGAATCAAAACTTAGTTCAAAAAAAATATATGTAATTTAAATTTCAAATTCTGTCTTATTAAACACTATTCAGGAGATCTGATAACACAACTCAAAACTAAATATAAAATATGTCCATTGAATTACACGCTTCTTTTACCATATGTGTACGCGGAAAATATAGTCGAGTCACGTTATTGTGACCAATTCCTACTTTTGACATCAGCAGCGGGTAGCCAATGAAAGAAGGCACGTGTCGTGAGCTGGCTTGGAGGGTATGTATAAGGTGTGCTACATGGATTCTGAAAACGTTCTACTTGTTGCTGTCAGGGATAAAAGAAGCGATTTATCAGATTTGCAAAAAGGGATGATTATCGGCTTTCGGACCAAGGGTGGCAGTATTTCTGAAATAGAGAATTTAGTGAACTGTTCGCGTGCTGCCGAGGTTAAAGTGCATAGTGGTTGGAGAAAATACACAATTACCAATAACAGACGTGGAAACTGTAGTGCATCACGTGCCATTTATGTTTATGTTAAAGCCGAACGTCGGCTTCTAAGGTGAGTGAGGGCCGATCGACACGCTACAGTGGAATAACTCACTGACCGAATAATCCAGGGGCCTCCCGAAGTGTGTCTAAAACGACATTTCAGCGAGCCCTGCTGCATATGAAGCTCCGATGGAGACGACTATGCTAACGAAGGTGTATCTGCAGAAAAGGCTTACAATTGGACGTCAGTATCGAAATTGGACCTCCTTAATTAACAAAGGTTTGCCTTCTCCGATGAGTCAGATTTTCTGCTGCATCAAACAGATGGACGTTGGCGTATAAGACGAGAAACATCGAAGAACAAACCCTCTTCAACCATTGCTGGCAGAACAAAAGCTGGTGGGGGCAGCGTTATGGTCTGGGGGATGTTTTCGTGGCATTCCCTTGGTCCACTCATAACTGTTGAAGGCACTATGCCAAGAATTCGGTATGAATCCATCCTTACAGACCACATACATCCATACATTCTCATTGTCTTCTCTGGGGCGGATGGGAACTTGCAAAACAACAATGCGACGTGTCACACAGCTAGAAATGTCCGAGAGTGTTTGGAAGAGCACGATGAAGACTTCAAAGCGCTTCCCTGGCCCCCTAACTCTACAGACTTAAAACCGATTGAGCATCTGTGGGACCACCTCAATCGTGTTGTTCGGTCTACGGATTCTCCCCGACGAACCTTCCTGCAGTTGTCAGGTGCACTGCAGCTAGTATGGCTCCACACATCTGTGAACACCTTCCAGCATATTACTGAGCCTCTCCCAGCCCGTCTAGCTGCTGTCCGCGCTGCACACTGCGATTACTCTGGACAGTAGCTGGTGGTCACAATAATATGACTCGACCGTCTATAACATATTTCTGTATTTTTTATTTTGTTACTTTGCTGTTTAAAGCGTGCTTGACAATTCTGAGAGTAATCAGTCTGGGAATACGCAATAAATCCCAACGTTTGACACGAAATATATAAGAAAAACGCTCGTCCCTGAGATCGTCTCACCACTGATTTTTCAAACAGAAAGTTACTGAAAATTAATGAAAATTCTCCACGCTCTACTGCGAACTCAAAGAATTGGATTTAAACGTTCTCATGTATTTTAGGTGGTTTGTATTTGCAAAGTGGAACTTCGTTTGAATGACAAGTAGCACAATTAGCATGTAATGAATGATATTCCGAAGCTGAGTAAATGTATATCTTACAAGTGAAGCCTTTCAACTGTCGCTCTTGCAAAATTAAAGAAACGTGGCCAGGAGATAGTACTAAGGGGGCAAACACCAATAGGTACGTTTCCGTTTTGGCCAGATGAACTGACAAAAGTGAATGAGTGGTCGGAAAATGGCGTTAGAGCAAAAGTGGAGAAACTCATCGAACGTATCAATGAACAATCAATGGCAGTCAGAAAAATTCAACAACATGTTGTTATATCTGTGGATAAAAATTGGATACCGTGCAAATGATGAGGCTTATTTTGAAAATGTTCAACATATTTTTTTTTCAGACATCAATGAAAATTTTTAGTACTGTTAAAACTTTATGATTCTGCGTTGTTCTCATTGCTCCAAATTACTTTGCATCGGTCATGTGTTCAATGTGATGTGTTGATGTTTTTCTATTAGTGGTGTCGAGGATTAGGGCCCAGTCTTCGGTTCCACAATGCGAAAAAAATCACACATCCACGCATTCTTGACTCCAAGAATGATTCTCTAAAATTTTCCTCTCATTAATCTTTTTCTGAATTTCATTTATTGAGGCGAACTCAGCTACAGGAAAAACCTTTTTTCCCACTTTCTTAAACATTCGTCCACGGATTTTAGTGGAAAATTGTGTAGTTATAGTTTTGTACGTGTACTGTATATGTATGTGTCTTTGGAAAGAGAGCTAGAAAGAATTTAAACATATATAAATGGCTTAAAATTACTTTTAGTCTGAGTGAAACTAAAACATGTGTGAACTAAATTATACACTTTATTTTAAAACTTATAATTATATATACACTTCCGGAAATTGAAAAAAGAACACCAAGAAGGAATTGGCGGACGATCATGAAATTTACATATGTTAAAGGGGTCGAGTTTACGTAGATGGGATGTTAATTTCGGGACCAACCGGTGAGCGCTTACGCCACAACACGGCATAATATGCAAATTATCGTCGGTGGTATTTAAGGAGTACGGCGAAGTGAATGTAATCAGTCGTCGGCGTACGGACACGTGCGAAGACTCTGAAGAAGCTGCAATGCCTGGACATGGAAGACGTGTACGATTTCAGCAGTTATCGGACTTTGAGCGAGGTCGTCTAGTTGGACTCCGCGAGGCCGGGTGGTCGTATCGTCGTATTCCTGAGCGAATTGGACGGGAAGTACCGGTGGTGGTACGATGGTGGCGTAGATGGTGCGAGGAACATTCCCACACGAGAAGACGTGGAACCGGAAGTCAATGACGGACTGACAAGCGGACCGATCGACGAATAAGAACAGCGGCGTTGCCAAGCAGAACATCCACTGCGACGCATATCCAAGCTGCCGTTGAACCTGAGGTGACTGTGCGAACAATCCGCAACCGTCTACTGGATGCAGGGCTACGTGCACGTGTGCCTCTGGCATGTGTACCTCTGACTCCAGCCCACCGTCAGGAACGGCTGCAGTGGTGTCGCAAACGTCTGCACTGGAGAACGCAATGGCGGTCTGTCGTGTTCAGCGATGAAAGCAGATTTTAATTGAGAGCCTCCGATGGCCGTATGCGTGTTCGCAGACGCACAGGAGAGCGTCTCCACCCTTCTTGTGTCCGCCAGCGACACACAGGGCCTACACCTGGTCTCCTGGTGTGGGGAGCGATCAGCTATCACACCCGTACACAACTAGGGTTTGTAACGGGTAGTTAAACAGCACCTCCGACATCAACATCATTCAGTTCGTTGTTGTGCCATTTGTAAGGTCGGTCCATCGTGGTGTTTGCCAGCAAGATAACGCACGCCCACACACGGCGCGTGCAACGCAACATGCACTTCAGGGTGTGAGACAACTTCCATGCCCTGCACGTTAACCGGATGTGTCCTCCTTTGAGCACGTGTGGGATTTTATGGGACAACGACTTATCCGGTCTCCACGGCCAGGCACGACCATCCCCGATTTACGCGTCCAGGTTAAGGATACTTGGATCTCAATACCTCAAACTGACAACCAACATCTGTACGACAGACTCCATGCCAGAATTGCACAGTGTGACGCAGTTCATGGCGGTTCAACCTCGTACTAACCATGTTACATGGAAATGTTATTTTTCAGTTTACCAGCAAATACAGCTGCATTTTGCCATAATGTTTTGATCATGTTATCTTCTATATTCCGTTATTATGCTGTATAAATTTCGTTGGTATCAGACGTCTCCTTCTTGGTGTTCTTTTTCACTTTCCGCCAGTGCATATATATATATATATATATATATATACAGCAAAAACAAATAATGTGAAACAACAAACACCATTGAACAGATTTAAAATTTTTTAGCGCCAGAGGCTGCATAAGAGAAAGATCAAATAACAATAGGGCAAAACAAAGTAAATTTTTGAGCAAGAGAATTAAAAACAATAGAAAGACAAACAGTCACCAATTACTTCAGAAACCCACAATTCTCTGGTCTTAGTAGATTAGTGAGTGTTTTCTTGTTGCTTGACCTTGACGAAGCCGACAAGAGGTCAGTCATTAATATGCTTCCTTACATTCTTTTATTCGGTACTTTGCATCGTTTGAAGCTAGCCTGGTTCGGAAGAAGTAATTGGTGACTGTTGGTCTTTCTATTACTTTTATTCTCTTGTTCAAAATTTTGTTTTGTTTTGCCCTATATATATATATATATATATATATATATATATATATATGCATGTATAGTAAATTATGAACATTGAAATCGTAAAGTGAACTTGTGCATAATTAATTAATTTAAATTAAGCTTACATTATGACTGAGATTAAATAGCGTGTGGTGAAAAGCATTTATTGGTACAAAAGTTCAGGTGTGTTAGCAAGACACCTCAAATATATGGTATAGAATCGTGCACTATGACAGTACAATGATTTTTTTTTTAGGAAATTAATTTTTTTCTGCCGAATTCTGAAATTTCTTATTAAGCAATTTGTAAATGAAATGATATGAAAAGTTTTGTATTGAGTTTCGAGAAGCATTATAAATTGTTCGTGATGTAATATTTCTTGTGAATATTAATGACCCCCCGGAATTTGCACCATTTCGTTTTTTTTTTCACTACACAGGGAGTCGTCAAAATCAGAGGTAAGAATTTCCCTTACTGTAAGCCCAGAAATTCCTTTGGAAGAGGCCACCTTGCAAAACTTGAATACAATAGAATCCCCAGGGCATAGCAGGTGGAATTTCAAGAATTTTTGCAAAGTCATGGTCAAGGGCCATGGAGGACTAACATGTTCTTCACCCCGCACAACACACCAATCGTAAACTCTCCCCTCAAGTTACGGAGAGCTTGAAAAGGTTACTTTCAGCCAATAGCGTAGCTGAAAGCCATAGCGTCCTTTTTGGCGCATGCGCGCTAGAGCTTTGTAAAAGTTTGAGCTAAAGGAGAGATTTCTCTCTTGACCCTTGACTCTCACACACTTTACTCCTGTTGATTGTGGGTGAGCATCCCACATACTTTTCTGTTTTTGGCTCGTATTCACCATGCTGTTCCTTGGAACGGACTCGATGCTGGAAGCCAAGAAAAAGAAACACTGCTGCCCTAATCCAGTAGTGTCGGAAGTTCAGCACCCGCAGACTCGCTTTCCTCCGCGGAGAGGTAACAGAGGAGGTTGCTGATTGACGCCCGGCTCAGCCGATCACCACCCTACCCCAATTTTTTTCCTTGGACGTGCAGCCGAGAAACAGCCATGCCTCTGGTCGCTCCGGCCAAACACTTGGAATGATCAACGACGCCGGACTTCAACGCTAAACCAAGGCTCGAAGAAGCCTCGACGGCCATTTTGTCCTTTTTCCTACCCCACCCAAGTAAAATGAAGGGAGACAAGACCTCTCGAGAAACTGATATCTTCAAATGGCGGTAGTTAACTCACCGACCCTCATGACAAAGGAATTTCCTGCACATCAAAAAGGTAAACTTTGATAAAATATTATTTTTCGGCCACCAGTATCAAGATATCATTTTTTACCTCTAGAGAAAAAAACACTTGAACTTGCTCTACCTTCATCCCTAGTAGCGGGTGATTATACACAAAGGAAAAAAAGGTTATCCTGCAAAAATGGGGTGTTTCCCTCTGAATCCAACACAGCATTGTGGTATAAATTACTCAAAAAGTTAATATTTCTTTTGTTGAGGGGTAATGCATTACACTCTGAAAACCACATGGTATTAATTTTATTTTTGGCCAACGTGTATTATTGTTTTGTATTGTGCATGATGTTTTGTGAAAGTACCTAAAAGGGGAAATATCAAGTGTTGATCACATAATTTTTTTCTAAACAAATGTTAATTGAATCACACTGAAATTTTAATAATAAAAATGAATTACAGACTAAAATGTTAAAATTTTGAATACCAGCAAAGTCAGAAAATTGTATAATCAATTTGAAATATATATATATATATATACCTACCAAAATTGAAATTGGACTCTAAAACTCATTTTTGGCATTCATGGGTGATTTGTGAAAATGAAACAAAAGAAACAAAAATCTGTAAAATTCTCAACAAAATTCTGATCAGGCGAGAGGCCTGATCAACATTAAATATAACCGCTACTCAGTTTTTACAACTAAAAATTTTGAGTCACTTTTATTACTGGTTTATGTGTGTTCAGTGAATCCAAGGTATTGATAGGTAAATCTTGTGAATTTTTTTTGTCAAGCTCATAAATCACCTCTGCACTTGGCAGAGTTCATGAATCTGAGCCTGGTAAGTTTTAATCCACATATACTTTGACAACGCAAACTTTACTGTTTTTGCATACATTTTTCTTTTGTTCTTCCACTAGTTATTTTTGTATACATCACGTGTCAAATTCTACCACATTATTCGATAAGCGTATATTTACACTATAACACATGGTCATAGTGCCCGAGATTTATAATCGAAAAACATTCCTTTGTATCAAATGCCACAAATGTTCATTTACACCTGCAATAAAGATTTTTATGCCGCCCCGGTGGCGCAGTGGTTTAAGCGATGGCCTCTAATCATTCTTCCGAAAGGGGTCCGGGTTCGAATCCCAGTGAGGCATGGATGTTGTATTTGTCTTACGGCACTGGCTCCCTCCCTTCCCTGGAACCAGTGACCGCAAATTATGGACGGGCGACTGTTTATATATAGCCCATTGAGTTGCTCACGGTGATCGTTAAAGCTCCAATGTAAAATATAAGAAAAATATTTTTGTATGACATGAGCTTATTTTGAATCATGGGGACATAGCTGATATTTGGGGTAACATATAACGCACCACAACACATGTTTGATAATTTTTCTAACTTCTGCTCTAATTGGATTTTGCCCTCAGTACTATCTCCTGGCCAAGTTTCTTCAATTTTCGAGAGTGACAGTTGTAAAGCTTCCTTTGTTAGTGTCCTCGTGATTTACTTAAGACCTACAGTATATTTCTGTTTTGGTTTCTGATTTTACACTATCTATCTTTTTGTATGCTAGATAATTAATTTGGAAATGAAACATCCCTTTGCCATAATTGCTTGAACAAATATATTTCACTGACATCATTTTTTTTTCTTTTAAGGATAAGCTTTTACATTGTACTTTATCACCTAGAGTATATTTCTGTTTTAGTTTCTGATTTTACACTGTCTATCTTTTTTTATGCTAGCTAATGAATTTGGAAATGAAATATCCCTTTGCCATAATTGCTTGGATAAATACACTATCTACCAACAAGTAATTGGACACCTGTGATAGCAAAGGAAAACGAAGTTTATTCACCTTCAATAGTTGGTAGAGCCTCCACGCTCGGCGATTACAGCTGCGAACCTCCGGTGCATACTCTCAACCAGGCGTTGTACGACGGCTAGCGGTATTTTCTTCCACGCGGCTTGGAGAAAACAGGTCAGTTCCTTCAGCGATTTCGGACGGCGGGGGCACCCCTTAAGAAACATTTTTTTCCTGTATTGTCCGATTATAATCCTGTGAATCTTGAATTTGAAGATTTAGTTCTATCGGCACAAAACTTGCATGTTCTTATTTTAATTGATAGGCAAGTTTAAGTGAAAAAATTCTCCTGAAAAGATAACTTTCCGAATAACTGAGCGGTGAAAATTCGGCGAAAGTTAAATAAATTACTACTGGTTTCTATAATAGTGCTGCCAAACCTTATGTAAATGCAATTTTACACAGAAATGTCCGAAACTAGGAGAAACATTTCGAACCGGAAACGCTCTCCAACAAAAAAGAATTATTCAAACAGGACTGTTAGAAGCAGAGATATCGACAGAACTAAGATATGCGTCCCCGCTCTTGGCGGAAAAACCATACATTGTTTTAAGAAGAAAGTATTATGAAAACGTGTTCTCGAGGTTAGCGGTATGAAGACACGAAATAATTATTTCAGTCGAGTTTCGAGGAGCTCAGATTTGGCTGCAAATATATCAGAAGCAGAACTAAAACATTGCCCCTCCTGGAGACCAAACCATTCTTCACCAAAATTAGAAGTTACGTGCAAAACAATTCGCATCTGGAGCTGTATCCAGTGCTGGAAGAATTTGAAATCGTGTTTTTAGAAGAAAATATACGGCAAGAAACGCAATTCAACTACATGCCTCCTAGCGGAAATTCCATGCTGAACTAGATAAAGCGACGGTACGGGAAAGAGACATCGATATAAACGGCATGTAAAGGTAGATTAATTTTTCCATTGGATATTTAGATGAAATGTATGGAATAAAATGCATTTTAAATTCGATAGCATCTGGTTTTACGCCTTCTTACGTCAAAATCGTGCATCTTCGGAAAACCAGAATGAAAAGGTCATCATTCTCATATTTCAAACATCCCAATACATAAAGCATTTTTCAAATCGGACTAATAGTTGCCAGGACGGACTTACAAAGTAGATGTCAAAGGCGCCTAACAAAGTGGTTATATCAACACAATGAGTTTATACTGAAGACATGGTATAAATAGTTAATGAAACTATTCTGCTCACTAAGCAAATGACCGTTTCTCTTAAGGGCTGTTGCTTTCTATATCTCTGCAGTATTTTTTTCTTGAAACTATCATAAAAGAGTGAAAATAAACCCGAAATATAGCTTAATTAAAACGAGATTTTTTATTCTTAAATTGTCCAGAATTAAAATTTTAGTAAATTATTTTAGAAATAAAATACATATATGTTTATATATATACACTGACGGAAAAAAAAGCTCAACAACAAGAAGGGGTTGTGTTAGATAAAGGACAGTTGGTAGGCGGTGAGAGTACATCTGTAAGATGACGTCTATGCAAATTTCACGCTCGGCGCATACGTGTGGCGCTACTAGCGCCCCTCGGAACATGCAAAGCAGGTTTGCTGTAAATACGCGCTGTATCGTTCGTGAGCGTTTGTTATCGTTGAAATTCGACGTAGTGTGTTGATGTTAGTCAAGAATGTCTTTAAGAAGACGAAGAAGCCATTATCAACAGCTCACGGAGTTTGAACGAGGTCGTGTAATATGGCTACGAGAAGGTGGATCTTTGTTCAGCAATATTGCAAAACGACTTGGCAGGAATGTAGCCACTGTGCATGATTGTTGGCAGCGGTGGTCAAGGGAAGGTACTGCCTCAAGAAGTCCGTGTTCCGGCCGGCCACGTGGCACTGCTGAGAGGGAAGACCGCCGTGTACGGCCTATGGCCGTGGCGCATGGTACCGGGTCTGCGGCAGCAATTCGAGCTGCGGTTGCCACCACAGTGACACAACGAACTGTTGCAAATCGGTTACTTGAAGTACAGCTCCGAGCCAGACGCCCTGTATCGTGCATTCCACTTACTCCAAACCACTGCCGTTTGCGACGTCAGTGGGGTCAAGATAGAGCTCATTCGAGGACGGAGTGGAGATCTGTTGTGTTTTCTGATGAAAGCCGGTTCTGCCTGGGTGCCAGTGATGGCCGTGTGTTGGTTAGAAGGAGGCCAGGTGAGCGCCTGCAACCAACCAGTCTGCGGCCGAGACACACTGGGCCTACACCTGGAGTTATGGTCTGGGGAGCAATTTACTATGACAGCAGGAGCACTCTCGTTGTTATCCCACGCACCCTCACGGCACAGTTGTACGTCGGTATGGTGATTCAACCTGTTGTGCTGCCATTCATGAACAGCATTCCAGGGGGTGTTTACCAACAGGATAACGCTCGCCCGCATACCGCTGTTGTAACCCAACATGCTCTACAGAGTGTCGACATGTTGCCGTGGCCTGCTAGATCACCAGATCTTTCACCAATCGAGCACGTATGGGAAATCATTGGACGACAACTACAGCGTCACCCCTAAACAGCATTAACCGTCCCTGTATTGACGGACCAAGTGCAAGAGGCATGAAACTCTATCCAACAAACTGACATCCAACACCTGTAAGACACAGTGCTTGAACGTTTGCGTGTTTGCATTCAACATTCTGGCGGTTACACCGGTTATTAATGTACCAGCATTTCACATTTAAAATGGCTCTTCTCGCGCTTACCTTAACCTGTGATCTTGAAACCTTAATCGATTAAATATGTTACCTATACAAATGTATTGCCGCCATTTCATTCCTCTACAACTATTTTTTCGTGGTGTTGGGATTTTTTTCCGTCAGTGTATATATATATATATATATAAAAGAAAGGAAATGAACTAGTTCCTGGATACGTTGAGTAAAAGTGATTTCTTGGTCATCATTAGTGTTCTACTAACAGAAAGTGATGCCTCACATAACTCCGCAATGTTACGTAAATGCAGCTGCATCTGCTGTTCGAAAAACTGAAATTACTCGGGCTAGTTTATATTAAAATCGATTACGTGGTTTCCAATAGACTTCAAATGCATGTTTTTCCAAAACCATTAGCAAATGCACTCCAGTACAATGAAACGTGTATTTGGAGACTGCAAAGAAATTATGGAGAATTATGTAGTCAAGAGAAATCGTATTTGAAATAAGGTAACTGAATCTTGATACGTTATATTATAACGAATCAAAATTCATCATTATAACAATGTTTCTCACCGCACATGCATTACTTTTTCTGCCTTAAAAAAGCAGTATGTTTATGACCAAATTTTAATGCATGTGCTTAGATATTTGTGTTAACATCCACCAATAAGTTCCTTTTGTATATTGTTTGAAAAACAAAGAAGTTACATTCATAAACACCAAAAGCAATGTGAAAACTGATTTTACGCATTCCAATGAAATTGTCTGAAACATTATTAAATAAATATAAATGGGTTTTTCAGAAGTGTTGATCCATGTTCTTGAAAATTTTCAGAAAAAACACATCTGTGAAGAACAAATGGGTGAGTAGTTATGCACATTTAAATGTGGTCACTGCATAATAGCATGGCATTAATATTTCTGTCGTCATCAAGCTGCCACACTAGCGAAATTTAGCAAGACTCACTCTCTGACACTTGTGTCAGATATAAACAAGGAATATTCACTAAGCTTTTGTACTATTCTCATAAACGCAGCATTGGCTGACTGTTGTACTGGGTTTCTGGAATGTTATAAAATTTGGAAATATGTAAAAAATCAGAAATATTCTCTAAAATAAATGTAACATACAAAATACAGTATATATCATATATTACGATTTAGGTAAAATTATGTAATAATTTTATCTTTGATTTAAATTCAAAACAATTAGAAATATATAACAATCCTACAAATCACAATAACTCTGTTTCTTACAGAGTGATTTTTCAAACACGTCCCAACAACTGTTCCCTAAACCCAGAAAATTATATTGATGAATATATTAAAAATAGTTACTGTTTTGCAACCAAAAACTGAAAATAGTGCATATAGGCAAGCTGGTTTCGAATCGCATGTCTTGATTATTCAAGAAATAAAAAAAAAAAAAATTTAAAACATTCAGAAATAATTTTTAGAAAAGGAAGTCGTTTCTTTGTTTGACTTACTTCTCATAACAAAATTCGTTTTTACGGTTTTTAATGTCATCACCAAATATTAATAGAATACTTAATTCCAGGTAATATGTTGAATTAAACAAAACAACAATTCTATGCACCATGTTTTCACATATCAGCTTTAATAACTGCTAATATTTCCCCACCAAAAACATAATTTTACTAATTTAGAAAATGGAAATTTGCTTCATAATATTGTTTATACCATAATATCAGATAAATGATTTCTCGCTGTTTAATTTCTAATTGAAAAACTGCGGCTAAGGGAGAATTCCGTAAATGAATATTAGCAAACCTTTTCTATATTTCCTTTCGAGATTTCAATGGTAGTATAACTGTGGGCCGCGGGTGGCCCAGTGGGCAACGTTTGTGACTGCCGCGGAAAGGGCCTCAGGTTCGATCCCAGCATGCACGAACGCTCGATCCACTGAATATCCCCCGTGCGTCTGATGGGCACGTTAAGCCGTCGGACCACGAGTACTGGCCTCCCTGTAATAAATAAGGACGTCTTCCTCCCCCATTCTACTTCGCTAGGTGTCACTTTCCTATCGAGCACTCTAGCACAAATCTCCTAGCTTCCTATTTCTAAGAGTTGTTTAAGACCTGGGGTCAGACACTCCCTTCGTAAAATCCTCTACATATGATCTGATCTGGTAGTATAATTGTATTCCTCAGATATAGTCAAACCTTTAAAAAAACATTTTACAATGACACCTGTGTCTTTTGAACAACGGGAAGTATACAAAGAACAACTTATATGATAAAAGCAAAGTATATTTTGTTTGTAAGCATTGTATTCTATATTGAATTTTTCAATTTGTATCTTACTAATTTTAAAGCAGGATTTGAAATTTTCCCGTGGAAAATTACTTCTGACACGTACAAATAGCAATGGACGGTATACCGTCTAAATGTTTGTAAATGTTATTTTGAAACATTACGTTTATTTTTCAAATCGAAAATCAATGCAGAAGTTTATCTTAATAATTACGTTCCATTTACTAGATGTAAAATGCCATTAACATTGCAAAAATAAATCTATTAATAATTAGGCACGAAATGAGCATCTGTTTCTTTTGTTCTCAACTAATTGTTTGAAATTCATTAATTACATAAACGCAAATTAATATCATGGAGCAAACAGAGGTGGGTTCTGATATGTTGGCGTAGCTATGGATGTATTACACAAACCTTCGCGTTTATTTAAGTTTTTTGTGGGATTATCGATTTTTGAAAGCTCTGTTGCATAGAAAATACTCTTCGCACTTTACAACTCAGTTACAGTTGTAAAGAGCTATTTAGATAGCCATTTTACTTTTAACACTGGCCCGCTTGGCTTGACACCGATATAACAGACTCCCCTAAAGATGGAAGCTCATCCTTTCTAGTGATTGCATTTTGTTCTGTGATGAAGTGTATTGGAACCTGATGTAGGATTTGGCTAGCGCATGAAAGGATCTTTAGGAATGTTGTTTCCCTCCTGTCAAATATTTCTTCTAACGGAAACCCTACTTCTATGTATGTAATCTGAAGGAAAAGTCTTCTCTCCTCTTCAGTCGGAAACTGTCCACTTAGCTGAATAAATTCAGTGATTAACTGACAGGGAAAAGCTGCTTGATAATGCGAATAATATCTTCAAATAGTGTTCTGAGAAAATATTGTATATACGTTCACAATGAGTTATGCCAAATGAACTTTTCAATTCCAGTCTGTTAGTTTACCTTTCAGTGGACGCCAATTACTCTCCATATCATGGCGATGTCAAGAGTGTTATGAGTATTACGGAATAACATTCCAAGTATACGCGAAAATATATCGTGAAATTGCTTGAAACGTGCTTCTTCCGAAACATTAACTGTCGAAAAACTATTTGGCATCCACTTGGAGAGTCGTATGGAGACCCTCAAAACATCTTTTTGGTGCCGCAATAAATCATGGCCATTCACAATACGAAATTAAATTACGTTTTTCGCCCGCAATTTCATTTGAAAACTTCTTCCAATTCCATATCTTACAACAGAAAGAAAAAAGAAAGAACATGAAAAACAACAATGAACTAAGAGAACAGGACTTCGAAATTAATTAAATCTTCCGTTGGAAAAAAGCGCGATCCGTCGATCCTCTCTATGTCCCCCTGGTCCGTCCGGAGCCGCTCTGCCGTGTGGCAGTATCGTCACGTGTCCATTGCTCCTAACACAGTCAAACGATATGGTCAGAATGATCCACGTTGCCGGCTATACGGTAGGACGACAACCATGCGATTTTTAGCCCGATGATCAGGCCTCTCTCAAAGTCCGTATGTTGCATAAAACGACGTCTGCCGCGTGTACCCGGCATTCCTGTCCCTTTGTAGTCTGTCTTGCGTCGGTCCTTGCTTTTCACTTTCGTGAGGAATCGACTACACGCCGGTTTATAAGACTGCCGATTCGTGTTTGCAGCGCCACCACATGGTGTGATGTCATGTGCAAGTGCACCAAGCGTTTATCATTTGCATACTATTATGCACTCTTGTTTTATTAAGTTTGGCGGTTGTAGGGTGTTTTCTTCTAGGTGCAAAAATTTCATTTTCCGTGCATGTAGATCAATCACCTTGTTACAGGCGGCTTCCTTGAGTAGGATTTAGAGTTCATCAACAAAAACACAGCAGAATAAAACTTTATGTATTGCATTGTTTTTGTAATAAACTCTGTATAAAGTTTGGATTACTTTGGGTAACTGTTTGCACGTAACAACAAATTATAATGAATTATCTATGAAACTATGAATTAAGAAAAAAGTTGAAAAATATATTTTTGTTCCTCACAAATATATGGATATGGATTTTTGTTATTTTGCAGATAATTGAAAAGTGGTGATTTGCACCCTGTGTGGCAGCACTTTCAAGAAACACTGCGAAAATCTGGTAGATGCATCCATACACCCTGATTCATAAAGAAGTATACAGCTTCCAGATGCTGTAAAACAATACCAGTTGAAGACACGGACCGCAACTGCAAACCGTTAGGTAGATGTACTCATAGCGTTTTTCACCCGCTATTGAGGGAAGAGACTAAGGCGACAGCGCGCTTGTCACGTGACTAGTCAGTCAAAATGGCAGCGTCTGCATTGGAGAATGCGTCTTGTATTCTTGAATTGAGCAAAACGGAATCTGTAACTGTTGTTCAACGGCATTTTCGATCACGATTCGGAAAAGAACCTCCAACCAGAAAATCTATCTACGATTGGCATAAAACATTTGAACTGCGTGCTGTTTGTGCAAATTTAAAAAGTCCTGGACGACGGCGGATTTTGGAAGAAGTCGTCGATAGTGTTTGCACAGCCATTCAGCGAAGCCCGGGAAAATCAACGCGGAGGGTGAGTCGTGAAGTGTAGATTTCACAGCCAACTGTCTGAAGAAATTTGAGAAATAAGTTAAAAATGATTCCATACAAAGTGCAGCTGTTGCAAAATCTCACTGACTTTGACAAGACAAAGCGCTTTGAATTTTATGCCGAAATGCAGCACCGTTTTAAAAAAGACATGGAATGTAGGTTGCTGAGCTTTCTAGAAGCTCAGCAAGAAGTTAGTTATAATTTTCTGCCTTCAGGTTACCTACAAAGATCAGTACCACATCTTTAAAGGACTTCCAAGCAGCAACTTCAGTCTCATTCAAAGTGCCTTCAAATGCAAGATCACGCACAAGTTCTCTTATTTGTGGATGAATAAAAATGCCTTGTTTAATTTTGGCTTCAGATATTTTGTGGAACTTGTTCTTTAGAAAACGAAAGGCATCTCCATCTTTATTCAATGCCTTTACAAAACTTTTTATCAAACACAGTTTTATGTGAAGCGGTGGTAAGTACACGTTCTGAGGGTTCCCTAAATGCTCAGCAACAACATTTTTATTACCTGGAATTAAGGACTCTCTTTTATGCCAGGTCTTTTTAATGTAATGAGAATTTCTGTCCCTACAGTTTCTTTCACAGAGGAAGCAGCAGTATTTTTTGTATCCAAGTTGCAGACCATGGAGTAAAGCTATCACTTTAATATTGCCACAAATATTCCATTTGTGTTTTTTGTATACTACACTTTGATGCAAATTTTATACTTGCACATGTTTCTTTAATGTATGTAGCATATGCAACAGGTTTTGACGAATACATGTTTCCGTTATGAAGAAGGACAGCTTTTAAATTTATTTTTGAGGAATCTATAAAAATATTCCATTCTTCAGGTTTGTGTTGCTGTCCTGAGGCTTCAAACAATAAGTCTATATCATGGCAGTACACAATATCACCAATGTTTGGAAAAAATTGTTCACACTCTTGCTGTCGTCGACGAAAACTACATACTTTTATGTTTGGTTGTAAAAGATTTATCTTGAAGCCCTTTAATTTTCAAGCCAATATTTCGGCCCTATTTTTTGCTAAACGAAGGTCACGCAGCAGAGCCTTTAATTATTACTGACTTATAAGGGGATGCACAGAATCTTCCGAGATATCAGGATCTTGTTTTACTTCAATATCTTCTTCGCTGTGTGGATTTATGTCACCAGTATCACTATCATCTACGCTCCATGACTGTGGATGTACAGGAAGATCGGGACCACGAGGAACAGGTCTCATGTTCAAAGAAATACTGGGATACTGAGTCGGGTCTTTGGTCGTAGCTGTAATTCCAGATATCTTAGTTATGTAGAAGTAACAGTCTGTTGAGTGGTCTTTCGGTTCTCTCTAAACCATTGGTACCGCAAATGGCCTTTGACGTGATGCCTTCAACCAGCCAGTCAACTAAGTTACACATGAATTAAAACAAATGTGAGGGCCCCAAGATTTATCTCCATCACTCATTTTGCACTGGAAATAAAGTTCATACGATATATTAATCAGCGGTGTGAAGTGTCTCCTTTGAGACTTTTAAAGGGAATTGTCCACAAATGTAGCATAAACTCTTTGGATGGTTCACACAAATGGGTGGCATTATTTAATGTACACTTTGCACAATTCACACTACTTTTTAACACAACGAGAAAATGCACGTCCTTTGAATACCGTTAAAATGCATTCCAATGACAAAAAGTCTGCTTTGAATTGCACAACCGGAAGTAATGGCGCCGGTAAGTCTACTTTCAGAGACACAGCTATCCTGACTGCTGCGAGATGTATCCGTTGGGAAACATAGGGAAATTCCTTTCAGTAACAAAACTTTCACCCCAATAAATAGTTCCATTACAAGAAATTGGAGCCCAGTGGAGCAATTGGGACTTCAAATTTGGTTTCAGCACCCATATATACATAAAAAACTGTGGGAATATTCTTTGTAACAAAACTGTTGTTGTTCAGTGTTACCAGTAGCGCTTGCAGCCATCAGGATAATATAATTTTATACAATTCCGTAATTTTTTAGGCAACTACAAAAGAAAATCAATAAAAACACAGTAGCCAGGAGAACCACTTAAAATAGAATTACGGATCTTTTCTGAGCGTGATTTAAAAAAATAGAGAAATATATTAACACGTGTTGAATTAGTATTGTTTTCTTACGCGATTCATGGGAAACAAAAATTAATTTGAGACACAGTTTTTCCAATAAAAATAGAAAACTTGCATGCGGAAAACTGAAATTCCTTAACACTATATAATTATAAATCTCCTTGAAAATTGCTCTGAGGATAATACATAAATTATTGACCTGTGGTTTACTAACTGTGAAGAGCATTGTAAAATTAAACAATAAAATAATGTTCTGCGGTTACGCTATTAAGTGAAGTGCAATATTTCGAATTCTGCCTTTTAAAATTTCTGAAGGACGACACGTCCTTTAGGAAAACCGTTAGAACAGTATTCACTACTCGTGATTTATTAATTATTAATTATATGTAAATTAATTTCAAGATTTAATACTGCAAAGTAAGGTCATTAATGTTCTCATAAAACACCTATAGATTACATATTTATATTTTATAAAATGCAACATATACCATATATTCGCCATGACTACGTTTTTTCGTTACTTTATTGATATGAATTATAGCGTATTTCTGACTTTAGTCATCCGCTTGGATTTCCTGATTGATTATACGTACAAAGGATAATCACTACCATTGGAAAGACAAATAAGCCATTGGTTCATATACAAAATGTACCGATATATCTAATCTCAGCTTTAGACAGAATCATGATGATTGCAAGCAAAAGTAGCAGAGTGACGATTAAAAAATAATGTGACACGATAGCTGTAAATTACGTATTCACAGAAACCAGAATGCAGAAAGCAAAATATTTTAGCAACCTTGAAATCTCATGAGCAAAGCACATTTTTGATAGTGAAATAAAACCGGTTGGAAAATTAGTTCCATTTCATTTCATTGAAGCTTTTTGATTTGAATAAATATATATTATCTCACGGTTTTTTTCCCGTAGATTTGCTAACACCATATTTTCTGAACCGAAGTTGCCGAAGAAATTCTCGTTTTGTCATTATTACCTTAATTTTATGTTTCCATGAAATTTAAATAATCATTCAGTGTCATGTTCTAAACTGAAGTCTGCACACATATTTGATAGCACTCATGATTTAAATACCTGGACGCATAGAAAATACTTCCGATTTGCATATCATACATTCTGCATACTGTGCAAATGAAATTTTTTATTATTTCTTCATGAAACAAAAGTGAGCGAAGGTTTCTTGTGTGACTGTATTCTCTGCGATGTCTGCCAGATTGACCGATAATCTGCATATCGTGAGATACACATAGCGTTTGAATTCATCTCAGAGGCTGAAGTGCCCAACAAATTGCAGAATTAAAAATGCCCTCAGATTCTTACAGAAATGAGATGCAGATTTATAATAGTGTCATAATATGCATAAATCCCTGCCTTCCATACTAGCATTAAAATATACAATATATAAAAATTTTTATGGGAGATATTAGAAGGCAAAGGCGAAAACTTAATGACAGTTAGAAAAATTTAATTTGAAATATGTTTGCGCAATGACAGAAATAAGAACAAAGATAAACACGGTGTTCAGAGCAGATTACGACTATATCATGTGTTTGCATAATGGTAACGTGCAAAACAACCCAATCTTAAAGTTATAACTTACAGAACAGCTGGAAAACGGTGACTTCTGAAGCTGGTATTAGTGTAATTTGATCATTTCAGTACGATTTACAATTTATTGGCTTTGGAGGAAAAAGAAGGATATTGGCAAGATTTCGGGACGAAATAGAGGATTATTTGGCATTCAGATTTTAAACGCTCTTAGTTGATCCCATATTTTAAGTGATTTTAGATCAAGAGATACATTTTCCCTATAGTAAGAATAACTAAAAAACGGCTATTGGACATCAGGCCAGAAAGTGGGTTCTGTTTAAACTATGTACGCTTATTAAATTTTATAATTATTAAATTAAAAGCTTTAATAATTACAGATGATTTTTCCCTAGAGACTGGGAAACCCACTAGTGAAAAGTCACACCCTTGCAGTCTCACGGAAGGCATAACAAAATATATACCGATCCTGGTTCATACCGTAAATCGGGTTTGCTTTGGTCAGTAGCAATGGCTTCTGCTCTCATGATGTGATGGTAGCTTCCTACGAACTATGGTAGTTTTCTGGCAGAGCAATATCTAATGGAGGTAGCGTTATGATCTGGGGAATGATTTCGGGGCAATCTCTGATTCCACTCATACCGGTGGAAAGCACTGTGGACCTAATTCTTTATTAATTTATAATGGAATGCCACGTACACCCATACATGCTGATTGTCTTCCCTGGGGCTGATGGAATCTTCCAGCACAACAATGTGACGTGTTACACAGTTGCAAATGTCCGAGAGTGGTTGGAAGAGCACGGTAAAGACTCCACAATACTTCCTAGGTCCCCTAATCCACCAGACATTACCCCAATCGAACATCTGTGAGACCACTTCGTTCGTGTTGTTCGCTCTGTGGATTCTCCACCACGCACCCTCCAGTAGCTGTCAGATGCACTGCTGTTAGCATGGCTCCATATACCTGTGAATTCCTTCCAGCACGTTATTGAGTCACTCCCAGCACGCCCAGCAGCTGTCCGCGCTGCTCACGACGGTTACTCTGGATATTAGTTGGTGGTCATAATACTGTGACTCGACTGTGTATTGCAGTCACGAACAATTTATGGTTTTCTATAAAACGTCTGGGTATTTATAAGTCTCAAGATTTTGTTGTGTGGCAAAATCAATAGCAGATGTCATGTTTGTAAGTGTAAAATTTTTCTTCAATAAAAAACAATGAAATTTCATGACAATTCTAAACACGTCTTTTTAAAGCACAATTTCACCAATATTTTAAAACTGAAATCAAGAATATTGTTAAATGTGGAACATAAAGTGGTAATACTGAGATGGACTTCATTAACCTATAGAATTATAAAAAGCAGTGAAATCGTTGAGCTTGGAATTCTATTGCCTTATAATAAAAACATTCGACTATTTCCATGAAGCCAACTGCATAAGATATAGGCGTTCTGTAACTGTTGTGAGCTACAGAATGCGACTTGTGCGCTGACATGGCAGGACACTTATTAGAGTGAATATATGGTATACAATACGTAGGGGTGCTCTTAAGTTTCTGACTTTTTCCATTTCATATACTCGTGGACTGATACTTTTGTCATATCATACTTGATTTTATGTATGTGTCGGATTAAATATCCTAATTTTAGCCTGATATATTGCATTTTCTTGAAGGTCGGAAGTGACAATGTTGCAAAGGAACACAGATTTCACAGCAAAAAAGTGCCGAGCAGTTGTGAAATATTTTTGTTCTAGAACAGAACTCGGCCACAACATTTACAATGAAATGTCCGCTACACTAAGTAATAAGTGCCAGTCAAGAACTAGTCAAGAATTGGGTTGCTAAGTAAAGTTGTTTCAAAGTAAGCCTGTCTGCACACATTCAAGAAGCGCTTACAGCGTACAAAGACCGTTTATTTACTGATATACGCATGGTATACATATTTATGTCTATCATTGTCTTGTAAAAGCCTCCCAGTGAATTAGGAAAGCTGGGATAATTCTTACGTGTATTACATTAGTAAATTAACTGACTTACTACGCTATAAGCGATTTGAGTGGGTTTCTAGTTTTGAGCACCGAAGAAGAAGAACTTTCTGGGAGATCAACTCAAGTGACAATTCCAGAAAACGCATATGGTATTCATTCCATGGTGCTTTATGATCGAAGAATATTCACTAAGAAGATAGCCGATACCTTGGCGATGCACCGAGAACGAGTAGGACATATGGTTTTACGAGATTTTAGACATAAGAAATATTTCAAAAAAAATGTGGGATGTCTCAATGTTGACATGAATCGTTTTCGAGTGATTGCTTTACAAGCCAATTCGGACCAATGTCGGCGGGATCCTTTTCGATTTGTGAACCGTCTCGTAACTGCGGAAGAAATGTGGATCGATATATATATATATGATCCAGAGACAAAAGAAAAACCAAAGAATGGAGACACAGTGATTACCCTCACCCGAAGAAGTTCCAGCCACGGGTCATGAAGTAAGGTGTTGGCTTCGATGTTCTGGGACAACGATGGAAACTTGCTTTCCTATTATTATTGAAAGGGTGCAACAATCACGGCAAAAAAATTGTACTTCTCGACAAACTGAAGCAGCAATTTGTCTCCAAACGTCGAGGCTGGCTTTAAAAAAGGACCTCACTTGCTCAAGATAATGCCTCTTCTTATAAATTTTCCAAAACGAACCAGAAATTGACTGATCTCTACTTGGAAATTCTGAAACTACTCACGTGATTTGGCCCCTTCGGACTGCTACCTCTTTTCTAACCTGGAGAAAGAACTTAATGGAAAACTTTCAAACATTGAGGTGGCCCCAGCAGCTGCGGACGAGTGGTTTGATCACAACAAAAAAACTTTTGGTTTATTATGTGTTGAAAAATTAGAACAACGAAATCATAAGTATGTGGAGCTCAGGGAGATTATTTAGAATCATTTTTTTTAATTCCGTAACTTGCTTTTTTTTAAAGCAGAAATACATAAGGTCACAATACCTTGCTGCAGCTTTGCACTTAGCCCATGCTCCTCAGAATTTCGATTTATCACCACCCACAAATGAGAGATGTAATTGATCTGTGAGAGGAATTTATGTTAATCCGAATGCTGTTCCTTATAAGCAATCTAAGTTATATTATTAATTATTTTCATAACACTGTGGCTTTTTTCAGAAATTATAAGTACTGCAAGGTACTAAAACGGATCTAACGTTAATTAGGAGCTACACACACCGGCAACACGCGTGTGTGTGTAGCTCCTATATAAGCTACTCCGTGCTCTGAAATCTTAGGTTAACCGCGCAAAACAGTAATAAGTTGTTTTCAGTGAGAATTTCCTTTGATTACTTGTTCAAAAGTTGTCTTTTTTCAAACTGTGCACAAATGACCAAACTGAATTTTTTTCTCATTAATTCAATATATAGGCATCTTTTTTTTCATATAAATATGACATTTTCCATTAAGAATATATGAATGTTAACGACTTCAATGATGGCGAGAATTAATCTGTAATGAACACTAAAAAACAATGTCAAAATTTGTAGAACGAATTATTCCTTCCAATTCTTCAATTTTCAAAGATATTTATACTTTTCACTTTATTTGTTAAATCAAGTTGATTCTGAAGAAATTATTGAATTGATACAAAAAGGAACACAAGAAAAATTGTGTTTTATGCACTTCATAACAATTGGTTCCATTAGAAATTATATCTGCTTTCAAAAACCAAGTTTTTTTTTGGCACAAAATCTCTGTACATAACATTTAAATTCTGGGGAAGTTAAATATGCTCTTTGTAATTAACAAGTAATTATTATTTATCTAGGGTTACATTCATCTCTATGACTGGAACATATCTTGTATAGATCAGGTAGTGTTTTATCAAGTCAATCAGTTATTTACAAATTTTGAAGATGACAATCCGATTTTTGGCGTAAATGTGACAAGGATGGTAAGTCAGATAATATCCGAAAACTTGAAAATTTTCATCGTCCTGGAGTGGGACTGGAATCCGAGTCTCCCAGTTTTTCAAGTTTTCGGTTATTAACTGACTTACTATCCTTGTCACATTTACGCCAAGAATCGGATTGTCATCTTCAAAATTTGTATTATGTGGCATAATCCCGTATTTTTTTCAGTTATTTACAGTTTTTAATTTAAAATTTTTATTACTTACATAAGAAAATCATCAGTAAATTCTCGGTATCTATAGAATTGGAAGACTAAAAATGCTTGGAAAAGCTTCTGCTGTTAACGTAAACTCTTCACTTTTGAAATTTAAAGCCTGTTTAAGACTGATAGGTATATGTAATTTATTTGTGGGAAGTACTTAGGTGGAATGGTAAAATCTGCACACAAAAAATAAACTTTTCAAGGTATATGACGTTAAGACATTTCCGTTTTGTGCCCAAATAGTAAGATAGAAGTTATCACGTAATTTTACTTCATTGGGAATATGAAAGGAATGAATAACCGTTTTGGTATAATTAAATTAAGATATGAAATTCAAGAAAATTTGTGTTTTCTTATTCACGGTCTTTAGTTTTAGCGTTAACACATAAAAGCTAAAATGCATAAAAGATGGTTATCTTGGATCGAAATTCTTCATACTGAGATATACCGTATGTAATAGATACCTGTATTTTAGATTTCTTCTCTAAAGCAATTAATCCAGAATTCGTTCAAAGTTATTCATCCAGACATTGCGACAATATAATAATCTGGTAGTATGAAAATACATATGCACTGGGATCTGATTAAATCTCTGGGAGAAACGGAAAAAAACTCAAAGTTAGCAAAATTAGGGGAAAGTGAACATTTTAGTAAAAATCACTTTTCATGATATACAATACTGCATACCTTCCAGGTGGGTGGAGTTAAGTTTCCCCAAATGTCCAAAACATTTTGGATAACGGAATCTGCGCCAAATAGCAAAAATTTTACTTAGACCGTTGAATACACGTCATGTTTGAGTTCAACACTACTGCTATGCGATTTCCGGAAAAACATGTTCGTGGTAGAACAATTTTCTTGAAACAGATGCAAATACCTTCATAAAGGTAAGCAAATTTTTCGACTTTCATTCCAGTAGTGCCGAGTTTCCATCAATGAAATTAAAATTCTCCGAAAATTTTAAGGTAAAGCGATTTTCCTCTGAAATTTTCGAACATTCATTTTCAAGAAGGTGAAACTTCATAAAACGAACCTACAAAGAAATTTGGATTAAGCTTTCTCTTTTGTAACTGGAAAATTTTATATATTATTTTTTTTTAATTTAAAAGTGTCTGAAGCAGTTTGATATATATGATATTTTTGTATTCAAATACAAGGCAACTATGAAGACATACGTACTGTTGTGTTTGCTTTTTTTTACAGAAGTACTACTCCTTCAGTTGTTAGTTTGGAGTTTTCTTGGATAACAATATCCAAACAGCTTTGCTGCAAAAATTCTATACCGAATACCAAATCCTCTAAGTCCCCACGAAAATACCGAATGCTAGGTCCCCGCGAAAAAGCTAATAAAGAGAAAAAATTATGTTGCAGAAAAAAACAGCCTTTTGTAAATTCCATAATAAAAGTCATCTTCGTACGAATTCTGAATTATAATCTCAAAGTAAGGGGTGTATTTAAATTGCAATTCAGATCCAATGGTTTGTGGTTTAGGGAAACGACACTAGAGCACGTATGTTCAAGATGCAAATAATTTGGAGAAGCTTACTTTAGCCAATGAAATTAAGATTTTTTAATACACTGCTGGCCACACAAAATGCAACACCAAGAAGGAAGCATCCGATTGGCCTGAAATTCGCAGCATGCGTCTCCTGCGAGAGGACATGCAAACGATAAGCATTGCAGGGCATATGCAAATCATGTGCGCCCGGCACGCCACCGAGAAGCGCTATAAGAAGGGTGCACAGAAGGCAGGTTGTAATTAGTGGAAGTGTGTTGTGCTGCCGGACCTGTGCGTGGGAAGCTTTCTGATACCTCGTCGCAGAATACCGCAGTCATTCCAGTACGTTTCGGAGTTCGACAGAGGACGAATAGTGGCTTATCGCGACAGCGGTTTTCGTACCGAGACATCGGCGCCCGTGTGGGACGACATTCAGCCACAGTGAAGCGAGTATGGATTCGGTGTGTGCAGGAGAGATGGACAGACCGACGAGAGCGATTGCCGCAGCTGCGGCACACCACCGAACGAGAGGACCGGCATGTTGTGCAGCGGGCATTGATGGCACGCGCCGCCACATCACGAACGTTAGCGCAAAAATTGGGGTGTGTTGCGCAACAACATGTGTCAGCACGAACCGTTCGACGTCGTCTGCAGGAGCGGGGACTTGTCGCACAGCATCCTTTGCTCCGATTACCATTGACGTTAAACCACCGGCGAATGGGGCCGCAGTGGGCCGTTCAACACCTCACCTGGACTACGGAATGGCACAACAATATCTTCTCCAACGAATTCCGCTTCTGCCTGCAACACCACGATGGTCGGATCCGCGTGTGGTGGCACAGCTGTGAGAGACTGTATGACGCCTGCATTGTGCATCGCCACACCGGTCCGTCGCCTGGCGTTATGGTTTGGTGCACAATTAGATATGAGACCCGCAACCCTCTGGCACGCATCGCCCCTACACTCAACAGCCACCGCTACATCTTCGACGTTTTGGAGCCTGTAATCCTCCCTTACCTGCAGGACCTGCCAGCGGCCACGTTTCAACAGACTGAAGCTTCATGTTCGGGAGGGTGAGAAGAATTCACTTCTTCTCACCTCCCGAACATTCTTCTCACCTTCCCGAACACAAAGCTTCAGCTTTACGCTTCTTAATAAGACGTGCCTTCACCCATTCTTCGACAAGTAAAACTCGACGTGATGAACTTTCTAGAGTTCAAAATTTGGCCTTATTGTTTGGGTTCTCTGTCAACCTCTTCCAAGGACTATTACAACAATTTCAAAGACTGAGATTCACGACTTGGTCCACAGAGAAAAAACCTACTAAGTACATCGGCAAAGTTGATTTCATTCCACCTCTTGTGTCTATCTTAAGAAAAGCCTGTTACAAACACAATATAACGTTATATAACCTTTTTTCCACGATAAGAAATGATAGAGTCCCAGCACTTAACAAACCAGGCGTCTACTGCATACCATTAATTCATGAGGATTCAGATTCTGCAGTTAAATTCTATATTGGTTTTACCCTAAGAACCGTTAATGTCAGAATGGGTGAACATAAATACGCTCTTCGTTCTGGAACGGTTTCCACAGCTTTCACTCAAGCTGTTAACCAGGGAGGTTACTCCCCAGATTGGACATATGTTAGGGTACTTAACTCAAGTGTTACTAAACGTACTGTCTTCCTTACGGAAAGCCTCTTCATTCTTGCATATCGGGAAACATGCTGTAACATTGAACTCCCGACATTTGTTCCAAGACAGTGGAGAAAGATCGTTGCCCCCTCCTCACACAACTCTGAAGAAGAGGACTTTATAGGATAAGATATTAAGACTTGAGTTTTTGGATTTTAACGATATGTTGATGGCATCACCGGTGATTGAGAAAACCGAGTGAATTGTGGGTCGTGTTTGACAGTATATAATGTCTGCTCCTGTGTTTCGTGGCGCTTGAGCTTGATGATGGGTGCTATGTTCAGCCCCGATAGATCTCGCGTGTAAATATTAATTTTTAATTGTAAATAAAGTGTTTTTAATCTTGACCTACAATTTGAAAATTATGTTTCTGAGTATTTGTACGTGTGACAGCATCGGTGAATTACTTTAATGATTACCACTGATTGAGAAGTAATGGCATCCTCAATTTAACCAAAAACTGTGTTCAAAAATGTGACCTAAATACAATACAATCCCTACGTTTTTAATCACGTGCCATAAAACGCACACGCTATACATATCCCCTAAATATCGCATGCATATGTGTGTATATCACGCTTAATTATTTGTCAATATGACGCTCCATTAGCGTTTAATTCTTCGTTTATGTTTTTAAATTACGGTGTTTTGTTCCTGTTCCAGTATTACAGCCTCTCCTTGACAAATGTCAACCCCGCCTTCTCGTGGTGCCTCCTCTTCTCACTAAAGGGGCTCTGACGACTGCCAATAGCAGTATAACTATACCATCGGAATTAGAGAAAATGATATCCCACACTCACCAACCCACTTGGCCAGCGTGGTGAGTTATGGCCAAACCCCTCCAAAATGACTCCACGACTTAAATCTTGGCCATCAGTCTCCGGCAGCTGGAATGTACCTGGCCAAGGCAGAGGCCAGTGAGACATGAAGGCAGAGCGTGCTAAGAATCACCGGAGGACCGGACTAGGCTGCCATCTGATGCTGACCTTGGCTACGTATAATGGACGCTCCCTATCCTCTGACTCAAGGCTTCTTGAATTGGAAGAGGAACTAAAAGGATCAAGTGGAACATCGTCGGGCTAAGTGAGGTAATGAGAAAAGGAGAAGATCGCATTCAACTGAAAAGTGGACATCTCTTCAACTATCGTGGGACAGATACTGGCAGAACTATGAACTAAAGGATAAAGTTGTAGAAGTTGAAAGTTCCTCTGACAGAGCAGCATGACTCGTTATCCAACTCTCGAGAAGATACCAGGCTCAGATTATTCAAACTTATGCACCCACCACAACTCATCCTGAAGAAGAAAGTGAAAACTTTTGTGAGGAAATTCGTCATCTAAATAATAAAGGCAAGCAACACTTGAAGATAATTATGGGAGATTTCAATGCAAAAATAGGGCAACGGCAACTAAATGAAACTTCAGTAGGTAAATTCGGCCAGGGCAATAGAAACCAGCGTGGAAATACTCTCGTAGAGTTCGCAGAGGCAGAAGGGTTTTTCAGCATGTACTCCTTTTTCAAGAAAATGCCGCAAAGGAAATGGACATGGAGGCATCCCAATGGTTGGACAAGTGAAATTGATTTTAATATGTGTAACAAGAAATTTGTCATGGAAGACTGCAATGTGCTGAACAAGTTCAACACAGGTAGTCACCATAGAATGGTAAGATGTAAGATGCACCTCAATGCTAAACTCGAGCGTGGTAAGCTCATGAAACAAACAAAGTGTATTGACGTGACCAACCTTAAAAAGCATCATAATACTTTCAAATTGGAACTGAGGAACAGATTCTTCCCTCTAGAAGGTCTAACATAAGAAGAAGTTGACATCTCTGAAGTTAACAGAAAAGTAACCAAAGCTCTTACTGAAACAGCAGCAAGATTAGCTGGGTCTAAGAACAAGTTGCATGTGAACAAATTATCAGGAAAAACCAAACTTCTGATGCAAAAAAGAAGAGAGATGAGGACAACTAAAGAAAGATGTGACTTACGAAGTGGAATATATAGAGCTATGCAAGACAGTACGAAAAAGTATCACTGAAGACGTAAGGAAATTCAACTGTGAACTAGTGAGGAGAGCAATTGAAAAAAACCAAAGCCTAAAGATAGCAAAGGGACATCTCAGTAAGGGAAAAAAACAGATTATGGCACTGACAAAAGTAGATGGTTCTGTAACAAGAAATAGAGGCGAAATTTTGACAAGAGTGAAAGTTTTCTACTCCAAGTTCTATGAAATGGATGATACATGTACTCCAGACATCATGAAAGGTACCAGTACCAGAGTTCTTCCAGTCCTCTCAGAAAAACCTGCAATCAAGAACATGAAGCGGGGAAAAGCTCCAGGAGGAGATGGAGTTACTGTAGACATCATACAATAAGCAAGTGGAGAAATTGAAACAGTAGTCGCCCAAATTTTCACTCAATGCTTTAATGAAAGGAAAATTCCTGAGGATTTGAACAACGATACAATGATCATGCTACATAAAAAAGGGGACATTGAGGATCTCAGGAACTACAGACCTATCAGCCTCCTATTAGTGGTTTATAAAATCTTAACTAAAGTTCTTTCACACCGCTTGAAGGTAACACTGGACATGGCTCAACCGAAAGAACAAGCTTGTTTCAGGAGTCGCTACAGCACTGTAGATCATATCCACGTACTGAGAGAATAAATGGAAAGAGCGAGGGAATATGAACTTCCATTGTGCATGGCTTTTATGGATTATGAAAAGGCCTTTGATTCAGTGAAACCATCAGCAGTTAAAATGGCTCTGAAATCCTGCGGTGTTAAAGATGCATACATAAATATTATTAATAACATCTATGAAAATGCAAGTGCAAAGATTCTGCTGTTTGAGATCGCAGCACACATAAAAATTGGAAAGGGAATCAGACAAGGTGACACCATATCTCCCAAGCTCTTTAATGCCACAGTGGAAAATGTCTTTCAATCACTGAACTCAGAAAACAAAGGGATAAAGATTAATGGGAATTATTTAACTCACCTTCGTTTTGCTGATGACGTAGTCATTTTTGTAACTACCCCATCAGAGGTGCAGGATATGATCCAGGAATTTGCTGACAAGAGTAAAGAAGTGGGATTAAAAATGAACTTTCAGAAGACAAAAGTGATGTACAATGCTTTTACAAGAAATGAAGATTTATCGGTTGATGGAGAAAAGCTGGAGATAACAATTGCGTACGTTTATATTGAAGAGCAGATATCAAGTGAGGGTCACATTGATGAAGAAATTAATCGGCGTGTAAAACTTGCCTGGAGAACTTTTGGAAGAAACAGCATAATTTTCAAGAGCAATATGCCATTATGTCTTAAAAGGAAAGTGTTTGATTAATGCATCATTCCAATGCTTACGTATGGTGCAGAGACGTGGACCTTAACTAAAAGAGACATACAAAGGCTGCAGACAACTCAAACAAGCATGGAGAGGTGCATCCTTGGTGTAACCAGAAGAGATAAGAAGAGGAACTCGTGGATCAGAAAAATGACAAGAGTGGAAGACATCATGATCAGAGTAAAATCCCTGAAATGGCAATGGGCTGGACATACTACCAGAAGGACAGACCATCGATGGACAGTCGAAATTTTAGATTGGATTCCAAGGAACAGGAGAACAGGAAAAGACCCAGAAGAAGACCACATGGAAAATGGGTGGATTAAATTCTAAAGTATGCGGGAGTAACATGGAGGAGACTGGCACAAGACAGACCGTTGAGGAAGAGGCTTGGAGAGACCTTCGTCCAGCAGTGGATTGTTAATGGTTGACATTGATGATGGGTATTAAAGTATTAAATTATGTTTTGTTAAATTTGAGTTCAGTCCTTCTGATCATCGTCCAAAGACGGCTTGTTTATCTACTCTAATTATACTATGAACGATAATCCCATCCATATAAGTACTGTAAATGTTTCCTAATGATTTCGGAATTCAATTGCCTGTACTAAATAGAAAACTTTCATTGCAGCAATTTCAATTTTCTACAGTGATTATTCTGTCTAATATATTTCAGAAAATAAAAGATGTTTTCTGAATTCCATACGTAACAGTGAATGTTCCGCGTGGTACCGTTAAACATTATTATCTGCGGCAATGCTTTTTTGTCCTATTTAAAATTTAAAGGTGGAATAAATTATTCGATGATAATTCGAAAATTGTAATACCAATTAGCCATATGTTCAAACAGTAAAGCTTTGAAAAAAGCAATAAAAAATTAGAGGTAAAATATAAGCATTGCCTAAAGCGAATGCTAAGTTGGTTAAAAGCTACACTAACATCTTTGCTCTAGACTTTTTAACTTATAATGTTTAGGTTTGTCATGAGTGGCAATGATTGGTTATTTTTGTTTATTCAATGGCTGGTGGTTTACCTTAATTATAAGGCGTTCTGTATGGCTATCATTATATGACATGTAGTGTCTTGCTCTTTTAAATACGATATTCGCGTTTGGTGTGCATCTGTTACCGATAAGTTTCATTACACTTGCTATTGCTTGGGTATATTACGCTTGCAAACAACAAATCTGTTTTTGGGTTTTGTATGTCCCTTATATCTTTTTCTGTTTAATTTGATTAGGTGTCTATGGCTCTCTTTAGTTGGCGCAATTTACCTTTATTCTGAAGCATGATTAAGCGAAGAAAAATGTACATTTCTTTTGATAAAACGTGAATCAAAACATCTAATCCTTTCAACGCTTAAATTTGAGTTAAAATAAATTTATTTATGTTTTATATCAGTTAGAAACTTAGAGCCATGGAGACGTTCATGGCAACAAAATCCTATTTATCTGATGGAGAAGGTATGAATTACTTTGCGTTTGGCGGACATATGATTTTCATAAAAGCTGTATTACCATACAATTTCGCAAAGGTGTATTTTTTAAAAGCCATATTACGTATTACCGATTCCTTGTAAATATTCTTATCTTTACGTTGAGTAGCTGTTAAATTATTCCAATTTTGCTAAGTAGTTGAAGAATTTCCAGTAAACATACTTCTAAATAAATTTAGTTATGTGACGTTTTACTTAGTATGAACTTTCACACACTAAGAACGTAAATATTCTGTCTAAAGTAGTACCTGTATGCCAGATACAGTATTTCCTTCTCTTTTTTCGCTTTTTAACCAAAAAAATTACCCTCTTGCATAAACTTGCACAACTTTAAAAATCCAAAACATCTATAAAGCATACTTGAAGCCGTAGTGACAAATTTGAATTTAAGGAAAAACAGGATGTGTCTTATTAAAACGTGTTTTTCTTAATGAAAGATTGCTGTAAGAATTTTCATTCGAATTTAGCAAACTGTCAATAAAATTTGTGATTCGCTTGAACAAGCGTTTTGTGATACTGGAAACACGATGTAGCCAACTAAAAATCAAACTGATTATATTACTAATGTAAAATTTTCAAGAGAAATTAGTAATAGCGTTATCCATATTACTAAGAAACGTCAATCGCACTAATTGTTATTTAGTGTACGACAAAAGAAAAAAAAACATCTAGTAAAAATGATGTTATGTAATATGAGAAATGATACCTGTAATAAGAAAGAATATTTTCAAACCTAAATTGCTCCTGCAACGTAATTTTTTAATGTAATGCCGCTTGATTAATTCTTGTCATACAAATTTGGATTACAATATCATATTTATTCGGCAAAAAGTATAATTTTTCTAAACATGCCAGCGTATGTGGATGATAACGATCATGCAATGTTTTCTGTAATTTTAAAATTTTTACTGTTCATTTAATTTTCTGAAGCGTTTCTTTTTTATATTGAAACTTTGATAAATACCTTTAAAAAGCGTAAATATCTTCTGAAACTCTTAATAAAAATTTTCATTTCCGTATTTCCCTACTTTTTGTCACTTTTTGTCCCTTGGATTGGTTAATAGGAAAGTCCCTTTAGCCTGAAATAACTTGCAAACGGAGAGAGGTACAATTATGCAAGTGAGATAACGGTATAGTAAAGCGACTACGCCCAATCGAATGCAACCAATATCAGCCCCCTATTGGCGAAATGCGGAAGTTGGCCATTGCAAATCGAAAACGAATAGTGATAGAACAAAATTTCCATTTACAAAGTTGTACAGCATCAATTAATTAGTACAAAAAGACATTTGTTTCACACGGATAAGATAAATTGTCGACTGAATACCCTAAAATGTCCGAAACCGATGCGCGACGATTCGAATCTGCATATTCACATTTCGCAAATTCAGTAACATGCAAATGCAGATTGCAACGTTGTACCGTACCTACGATATAAAAACCAGTAGCAGGATGTACCCCGATCAGAAGTTTAGGTCTACGTACGCTGTGTGAGAAAGGCGAGCTTCACTCACTCTCAATATTGTGAGATGGTGCTTATTTACGGCGAATGTCAACGACACGCGGCGCTAGCTGCACGGGAATATGTCGTTCGTTTTCCAGCGGGGCCACATCCAACTGCGGTTACCATCGCAAGGGTAGAGAGACGGCTCAGGGAGACAGGAAACACTAACAGTCGTTCTCGTTCTGATAGACCAGTGGGTGCGCAGGTATGCGTATCATGACAGATGATATTTTGGCATCCATCCCCGAAGCGGTACAAGAGATATCAGCATGGCGAGAGGCTTAACACGTGGCCGTGTATGGTAATACTGAATGCTCAAGGTGCGCATCCCTATCGTGTCACTCCGCAGCAAAAGAACTGTTACAACGGGACAATGACCGTTGATTTGATTGGTGCAACTGGGCGTTGATTAATGTTGAAGGTGACTCAGACTTTTTATCCAACATTCTTTGGCCCGAAGAGGCAGTGTTCCACCGTTTCTTTCACGAATGCAAATAGGTATCGTGGGCAAGGGCAAACTCTTCGAACGTACTCGACATAAAGTTTTTATCACTGTGCTCCAGTTTGTCTTTTTTGTTTTTGTTTTGTCTGACGTCATCAAACTGTATTGACATAAGTACGTATTTATGAAATAAATTGTTTGTATTTCCTCATACCTATGACTGTTCCCTTCAAACGTTCACATAAAAGGCCGCGCATCGATTTCGAACATTTTAGGGTATTGAGGCGACAATTTATCTTATCCGTGTGAAACAAATGTCGCTTTGTACTAATTAATTGATACTCTACAACTTTATAATTGGAAATTTTGCTCTATCTCATTTCGTTTTCGATTTCCAATGCTAATTTCCGCATTTTGCCACTAGAGGTGCTGCTATAGGTTCCATTCGATCGGGCGTAGTCGCTTTAGTAAACAGTTATCTCACTTGCGTAACTGAACCTCTCTCCTTTCGCAAGTTATTTTAGGCTAAAGGGACTTTCCATTTGCACCCTGTTTATATGACTAGCGTCTGGGGACAGCAATGGAAATCTCGAAGGAAGATCTTCATTGGTAGGAATAAAACACAATCAACCAATTGGCGTGCGTGCTGTGTATCACTAGTGCCAGGTAAGTATGAAATGATTGGCAAACTTTTTATATTTAATATAATTTTTCGAATTTTTTACTGAAACCCATTGTATCAAATTACCGGGTAAATGTCTAGATTATCGTTCTAAATTATTTCGCGAGATAAATGTTAGTACCTGGAAAAAGTGCGACGTACGGATTCAGAGTATGGATATTAAAGGCAAATGGTACAGAAATTTCATATTTTAAATGTGTTTTGAAAATTTTAATCGGAATATTGACCGGAAAGTTCGATGCTGTGAAGAGACGCTGCGGTTGGCCTAATGCATCTCTACTGCGATGATGTCAACTGTGCTCCGTTAAAAGGAAGGTTCGTTGCTGAACCGAAATGACGGGCGGAAGAGTACGAGAGAAAGCGGTTACTTTTTGGCAGAAGAGCAATACATTTTGTAGTGTACATTACAAAAAATAGGTCCAAATTATGCACACTTTATTGGTATCCCATACGTTGTTGGCAGGAAAACCCGGAAAATAAGATCTTTGATTAGCAAACGATACGTATCAGTGAGAGAGAAATTGACCTGCGAACAAAGTATCAACACGAGAACCAAAAGTACAGTGGTACAGCACATCAGCTACGAATGGAAGCCGTTTAAAGAAGAACCGAAGTTATGCTTCCCCAGTTTTCTGCACAACATAGAAAGGAATATTTGCACTTTGTATTTGGAATTAGGGAATGATGTGTGAAAGAACGAAACATTTCTGAACATGTGCTTCAAAAACAATGACAAAACATGAGCGAACTATATTCTGTAACGTATGAGTACATGGTACTTCGCTCTCCTGGCAAGAGCATGTGCAGCTGCACTTGTAGTCATCCGCGCGTGAATTACTCGCCGCAGGGGATCTTTCTTTCAAAGGATTAAAGCTGCACATCGTCGTGGTAACGGTGCGTTCAGCCTACCGCAGCGTCTCTTCAAAAAATCACACTTACAGGTAAATATTACGATAAAAATCGTTAAAAGGCATTTAAAACATGAAATGGCTACACCATTTGCCATTAATTTTCTTATTCTAAAATCTATACGGCGCCCTTTTTCCAGGTATTTTTCCGACGAAATAATTTAGGACGCTAATCTTCAATTCCTTTCTATGTTGTGCAGAAAACTGGGGAAGCATAACTTCGGTTCTACTTTGAACGGCTTCCATTCGTAGCTGATTTGCTGTACCACTGTACTTTTGGTTCTCGTGTTGATACTTTGTTCGCAGGTCAATTTCTCTCTCACTGATACGTATCGTTTGCTAATCAAAGATCTTATTTTCCGGGTTTTCCTGCCAACAACGTATGGGATACCAATAAAGTGTGCATAATTTGGACCTATTTTTTGTAATGTACACTACAAAATGTATTGCTCTTCTGCCAAAAAGTAACCGCTTTCTCTCGTACTCTTCCGCCCGTCATTTCGGTTCAGCAACGAACCTTCCTTTTAACGGAGCACAGTTGACATCATCGCAGTAGAGATGCATTAGGCCAACCGCAGCGTCTCTTCACAGCATCGAACTTTCCGGTCAATATTCCGATTAAAATTTTCAAAACACATTTAAAATATGAAATTTCTGTACCATTTGCCTTTAATATCCATACTCTGAATCCGTACGTCGCACTTTTTCCAGGTACTAACATTTTTCTCGCGAAATAATTTAGAACGATAATCTACACATTTACCCAGTAATTTGATCAATTGCTTTCAGTAAAAAATTCGAAAAATTATATAAAATATAGAAAGTTTGCCAATCATTTCATACTTACCTGGCACTTGTGACACACATCACGCACGCCAATTGGTTGATTGTGTTTTATTCCTACCAATGAGGATCTTCCTACGAGATTTCCATTGCTGTCCCCAGACGCTAGTGTGCTACTAGTTCGTTATTTCGAATGAACTTCGATATATGCTTATCGTTGTGAGTAGAGAAGAATTAGTTTAAATATATGTATTTTTATTTTCTAACCAATCAACACAGACTAAGATTCCCTATGACTCCACTTTAAATAGCTGGAAGAATAATATGGACGGGAACAGATTCTCAAGAAGAATTTCTTATGAAATTTAAGTAGGGTATTCCATTTAAAATTTCTGCCAAATATATTTTCTTTCAGTTTCAGAAAAAAACATGATGCTAATTTCAAATACAACTAAATTCACTGAAGAGCTAAAACTTTATGACAATATGATTAACGTGATGTTGGTCCTCCACGTGTCGCCAATACAGCTCTCACCTGGCGAGTGCAGAACGCCACAAGATTTCTAAACGTGTCTTGTTGTATCTTGTACCAACATGTTACCATCAGATCTTTTAATTCTATTAAGTTACTTATCTTGTATTAGGAAAACTTCCTACAGCTCGGCGAAACATTCTCGAAAGAATAGTGCAGTGGGACATAGCACATTACCATTCTGTAAGAAGGCACCACTAGAGGGGAACACCGTTAGAATGAAGTGCTGTACGTTGTCTGCAATGATGTTTAGGTTGGTGGTAGACAACGAAATTCCTGCACACGAATGACTGGACAAAGGGTTTTCCGGCAGAAAATTTCCCAAAAGATTACACCTCCTAAAACGGATCGTTTTCGTCCTGTGGTGCATTCTGGTGCAAACACTTTGCCAGATAACAATGAAAGCGTTCTCGGCCCTCCACATTGGACAACAGGAAACTGGATTTATCAGAACAAACGATCTTCCAATCATTCAAGGTATAGTTTTTATGATCACGTGTCCATTCTACGCTCTTTCGTCTGTGTGCCGAGGTTTGCACTGGCACTCGGAGCGACTTGATGTTAGACAACCCCATTTTAAGAAAGATCTTATGTACCATGTGTTGTGACACATTACTTCCGTCACCCTCATTCAAATTGGCGGCGATTTTCACCACAGTATATCTTCTCTTGATTTATGCCATATGGGATTCTTTCGCTCACCTCTAACATCGAGCACATTTTTTGTAAAGGCAGTTGGGAAATAGTTGAAATTTAAGAATTGCAATGAAACTTGTATGCGCTTCATTTGAATATTGTATTCGCGATGAGCAGAGATTAATTCGTGAAGGTTGAATTGGTTCCAATTAATATCGCGCTCTTTTGGGTAGCTTGCCAATAACCATTGTAGGCGTAAACACGGGAAACGTTCAAGGAATAATTTACACAATGATTGTAGGAATAACACAGGCAGTGTTGGAAATTGATTTATCCATAAGGGATATACTTTTTCTCTAAACGATGGATATTCTAACATACAGAATACATTTAAACTGACGGAAAAAAATCCCAACACCACGAAGAAACAGTTGTACAGGAATGAAATGGCGGCAATACATTTGTATAGGTAACATATTTAATCGATTAAGGTTTCAAAATCACAGCTTAATGTAAACGCGAGAAGAGCCATTTTAAATGTGAAATGCTGGTACATTGAATAACCGGTGTAACAGCCAGAATGTTGAATGCAAGCACGCAAACGTTCATGCATTGTGTCGTACAGGTGCTGGATGTCAGTTTGTGGGATGGAGTTCCATGCCTGTTGCACTTGGTCGGTCAATACAGGGACGGTTAATGCTGGTTGGGGGTGACGCTGGAGTTGTCGTCCAATGATGTCCCATACGTGCTCGATTGGAGAAAGATCTGGTAATCTCGCAGGCCACGGCAGCATGTCGACACTCTGTAGACCATGTTGGGTTACAACAGCGGTATGCGGGCGACAGGTTATCCTGTTGGAAAAACACCCCCTGGAATGCTGTTCATGAATGGCAGCACAACAAGTTGAATCAGCAGACCGACGTACAACTGTGCCGTCAGGGTGCGTGGGATAACCACGAGAGTGTTCCTGCTGTCATAGGAAATTGCTCCCCAGACCATAACTCCAGGTGTAGGTCCAGTGTGTCTCGGCCGCAGACAGGTTGGTTGCAGGCGCTCACCTGGCCTCCTTCTAACCAAAACACGGCCATCACTGGCATGCAGGCAGAACCGGCTTTCATCAGAAAACACAACAGATCTCCACTCCGTCCTCCAATGAGCTCTAGATTGACACCACTGACGTCGCAAACGGCAGTGGTTTGGAGTAAGTTGAATGCACGCTACAGGGCGTCTGGCTCGGAGCTGTCCTTCAAGTAACCGATTTGTAACAGTTCGTTGTGTCACTGTGCTGGCAAATGCAGCTCGAATTGCTGCCGCAGACGCAGTACGATGCGCCACGGCCATACGCCATACACGGCGGTCTTCCCTCTCAGTAGTGCCACGTGGAACCCGCTTTTTTGAGGCAGTACCTTCCCTTGACCACCGCTGCCAACAATCATGCACAGTGGCTACATTCCTGCCAAGTCGTTCTGCCATATTGGGAAAAGAAAATCCACCTTCTCGTAGCCCAATTACACGACCTCGTTCAAACTCCGTGAGCTGTTGATAATGGCTTCTTCGTCTTCTTAAAGGCATTCTTGACTAACATCAACACCCTACGTCGAATCTCAACGATAACTAACGCTCACGAACGTTACAGCGCGTATTTACAGCAAACCTGCTTTGCATGTTCCGAGGGGCGCTACTAGCGCCTCACGTATACGCCGAGCGCGAAATTTACATAGACGTCATCTTACAGATGTACTCTCACCACCTACTAACTGTCGTTTATCTAACACAACCCCTTCTTGGTGTTGGGATTTTTTCCGTCAGTGTATGATGAGGACCCTTAAAATGATACAGTGCCAAATTCATTTAAAATACCGGAAAGCAATGTGAATATTGTAGATATAGGGAAACGTCTTCAGGATGATGTTTTCCAAAAGGTATATTTTCTAAAATACATTTGTGGCATATATTAGCTTACGTAAAAACATAAAGGAATAAGAACAGTGTATACTGAAAAATATTTATGTTTAAGGCATTGGTATTTTTAATTTATTGTGGGTAAAATGTGTTATACTTTCGTGTCGATAAAGGATTTTTTCTGATGTTTGAAAGAGTGATATTTTATTCACGTGAGTCTTTAAATAGGTTGAATATTGTTTTGTGCAATTGTTACTCAGATTTGGGTTAATAATAGTCCTTAATTCGTCGTTCTTACGTGTGAGACTTTAAATAGGTTGTATATTAATGTGTAAATGGTTACTCAGAATTGGATTATCAGTAATGGTTGTTTCCGTTACTGGAAGCTGTAGCAGCTCATACTTCTTTCAAAGAAACAACTGAACGAAAAAAAAAAAAAAAAAAAAAAGAGGAGTGCAATTGTTTAGACCTCGCTTCCTGTTATTGTTGCCTCACTAACTCATGGCTTATTAATCTTCCTCATTGTTGATGATTTCGCTCCTAAAATTGATGGATTCTACGTGTATGAATAGCTTTAACACGATGTGTGTGACAAATTGCTTTCACATACGCTTCGTAATAAATATGTGAGATCGCTAATGTGACACTTATTTATAACAAAGGGGTGGATATCGCCAAGTTATATCATACCGGAATTTCAGTAAGCTTGTTCACAAAAGGAGAAATTTTTGTTCGCAGTTGAAAAATTTGCAAGTAGGTAACTTAATTTCTTTCGAGATATCGCCTGTGTCAACGTACTCTGTCCATGTACTTAAAGAATTTCGTTTTATTTCCCCTGTAGCGAACTCTTTATTTCCGCAGTCAAAAAGAGTTTCACTATCTGTATATTGCGGTCATTATAACTCAGAATTTTCCTAGCATGTAATAGTGCCCTATTTTCCAAACGAGAAAGGTGTTTGCTTCTTTTCCGAATAATGATTCTTTCAGTTTCTTCTACAGGTTATTGTAACATCGTGACTTATCTGTATACACAGAAAGACATAAAATTTGATTTCATATTTATTGCCAATAAGCAAATTGTTCAAAACTTCCTTAAGACTCTTAGTGTAACTTTACATCTTCATAAGTTATTGACCATTGTGAACAATTAACAGTGATTCTAAACCCATCGCAGTTAACCGAATCTTGATCGGACCTGTGCTCGCAAAAATACATCTTAATACATATTTATATTCTTCTGACTGCTCAAATGAATTTTACTGAAACACTTAAATTAGAAACAATTTTGATACTTTAATTCGATTGCCAAGACCAAAGCCAAGAAACGTTTAATAATGGACGGTAGATGGAGCAAATAGCTGTTCTCTGTGCAAAACTTTTCCGTACTGCGGAATTTCTTTCTCATATTTCGATCGCTACACAGCGTGCGTTTATTTTACCTCACGGGCTAATATTTGATTTCCACCTGGGACGATAAATTGGGTATCCAAATAGTATTCCACCAAAATGGTGGTCTCAGGTAAATCTAATTCATCGATAGAGCGTCTTGAATTCCTTCTGTTTAGAAATGGCAGTTTAGTCGAAATATTTTTAATGCTCCCTCCGGTCCTCTGCATAACTTACGACAAAATTAGAGACTTATATTGGTATCATTATTGGTTCTTTCTAATTTACTAATACTAGCAGCAAGGCTAAAATTGTGTGCTACGTATCCCGCATTTATCTGTTTTTTACGGTTTCCAACCGTAGGTTGAAGATGTGTATATGCTCCAGCTTTGTCCGTCCGTCTGTCGGCACGATAACTCGCGTAAAAATAGTTCGATTTCGATGAAATTTTAGTATGTGGTAGGGGACACCCTGCGGACGAACCCTATTGAAAATAGACGAAATGGGGTCAAAAGTCACGGCATAGGAGCGAGATCCATTCCATTGCCCTTATGCGTCATAACTTGTGTAAATATGGTTCGATCTCGATGAAATTTTAGCATATTGTAAAGGACCCTCTGGATATGACCCCTATTGAAAATAAGTGAAGTGGGGTCAAAGGTCACGGCATAGGAGCGGGATCCATTCCATTGCCCTTATGCGCCATAACTTGCGTAAATATGGTTCGATGTCGATGAAATTTTAGTATGTTGTAGGGGACCACCTGGGAATAAACCCTATTGAAAATGGGTGAAGTGGAGTCAAAGGTCAGGACATAGGAGCGGGATGCATTCCATTGCATTTATGCGGCATAACGTGCGTAAAAATGGTTCGCTTTCGATGAAATTGTATTATGTGTTAGAGGAACACCTGGGGACGAACGTATCACGTCACAATCTCGCGCTTGATATGTTGGCGCGCGGTAACGCTATCTGTTTCATTACCTCACGTGTTGTGTGTGGATCCTATTAAAGTTTTATGACGTCACACTCTTGCGACCAGATGGTCGCGATTCCCATCTGCCTCATTACGTCGCGCTTTGTGTCGTATGCTCTTCCGCACGATAACTCGCGTAAAAATCGTTCAATTTCGATGAATTTTTTGTATGTGGAAGGGGATCACATGGGAAGAAACCTTATTGAACGTGCACGAAATGGGGTCAAAATTAGCACATAGGAGCGGGATCCATTCCACTGTTCTTATGCATCATAACTAACGTAAAAAAGGTTCGATTTCGATTAAATTTTAGTATATAGTAGGGGACCACCTGGGGACAAACCCTATTGAAAATGGGCGAAATGGGGTCAGCCGCCCAGGTGGCGCAGTGGTCTAAGGCGCTGGCCTGTGATCATTCGTCCGTAAGGGGTCCGGGTTCGAATCCCGGTCAGGCATGGATGTTGTGTTTGTCTTACGGCACTGGCTCTCTCCCTTCCCTGGAACCAGTGACCCTGAATTAGGGACGGGCGACTGCTTATAGCCCATTGAGTTGCTCCCGGTGGTCGGTAAACCTCCAATCAAAAAAAAAAAAAAAAAAAGAAATGGGGTCAAAGCTCAGGACATAGGAGCGGAATCACTTCCATAGCCATTATGCGTCATAACTTACGCAAAAATTCTTCAATCTGGATGGAATGTTAGTATGTTGTAGGCGCCTGCCTATTAAATGGGAGAAATGGGGTCAAAGAATCCCATTGAAAATGGGCGAAATGGGGTCAAAGAATCCCATTGAAAATGGGCGAAATGGGTTCAAAGGTTAGGATACAGGAGCGGAATATATTCCACAGCCCTTATGCATCACGACTTACGTGAAAATGCTTCCATTCCGACAAAACTTTATCATGTTATTTCGGAGGTATACTGAACCTGTTCTGTAGAATATCATCGAAATGGGATCAAAGTTCAGGTCATCAGACCGAGACTTATTACACATCCATTATCCTCATAACTTGAGTAATTATTTCTGGTATGTTGGAAAGCGTATCATAATCAATGCATTGCATGATTTTACTAACTTGTTATTTATGGCAGCGGAACTTTCTCCGTAAATATTATATATATATTATTTTCCATATTTCAAAAATTGTTAAACGTCAGTGCTAGTCGGGGTGTAAGCCTAATCTGTCATAATGTTTACCCAATAGTGTATGAGTAATTATTTACAACACACGTATGATAGCGAGCTGTTTTTCTTTCGCTCCTAAAAATGTTCAATTCTTTAATTTACGCTGAGCTAAATTGAAAAGAGCAGTCATTAAGCTATTTTTTCTTGAAGATTTTTTAACGAATTTCAAAGGGACGGTTAGTATTTCAAATGTGGGCCAGTTTGGCTTTTTGTTGCCGTATGTGAGACCTTGTGGTATATGAGAAGTGGTAATATGCAATATCTACATTTCAGCTCATTTCTTCTAATATTATAGCACTATTTCTCACAAAAGTGGCATTAAACCATGTGCCCTTGCTGTAAAATGTTTTCAGATATGTATCCGCTGTAAAGAGGAAAAAAGGCATTTTCCTATAATATATAAAAACAGGGATTTTTCCGCAACTGTTTGTATGTTTACATTTTTACAGATCACGAAATCGAACGTTTCTTTAGTTTGGGAAGCTTTAGTACACTTTCCGGTACATTTAACGTAAATATAAGTCATAAATAATTTAAAGTCGTTTTAGTACTTTGAACTAGCAGATTAATGCTGTTTGCATGTAGTAACATTGTTCAATGTTCAGTTGAACTAACCAAAGACACGTAACAAGACGTACTACTTGAAGCTTCTCTTAACGTAGTTATAAAGATATTATACACTTATTGTTCTGCCGGACACCTCTGCGTACTTCTGGAATCAGTCACTCATAGCAGGAGCTGAAATCATCCACTGGGCACTGGAGATTGTTTCGCAGATATCCGAACCTTGTTTTTAACAATGGTTTCGTAAGAATGTGTGCTAGCATACCTTGTGACGAACAATATAGCGTATTTTGATTATTCCTTTATTTTGTAGGTTCTTCATGTAATATTTCTTTGTATCTATGTGTTCTGGCATGTTGTTTTTCTGCTTGCGATAATCGTATTCTTGGTTGATTATCTTGCAATATCGGAATTGGTTTAGAAGAAAATCTTGAACGGCATTTTGTTTGTTTCGAAGTATAAATATCACAGTGAGCAACTCGTTGGGCTATAAGCCGTCGCCCGTCAGTAATTTTGTGCTACTGGCTCCAGGGAAAGGATGATATCGAATTCAGAGCACAATTCATTCCATGTATTTGCATCTACATATATGATTGGAAAAATATATTCCGTTTAGAGAACATTTATATCGACGCCTATTTTAGGTACATCTCCTTTTCCATGTAATACATAGATTATCCGCTAGGGGCGTAAAGATAAATTACTTTTTTAGCGATATCTTTGCGCTTCTAAATGTTCGATTTGAAAAATTCTTTCTGCATCGGATATAGCTCCTGATGAGAAATGCTATGCAAATGATTTCCAATTTTTGGTAAAGAATCGTTGGATTACCAGGGGTCATGAGTATTCATTCCTGCTTCTGACGTATTTGTAGCAAAATCTGGTCTTACATAAACTCGTTTGGGAAAATTCTTTTGTCGGCCGATAATGCTCACCCGTCAAACCTTTTGAGAATACCTTCTGCTTAAAACAATGCACAACTTTTCCATCAGGGGGCTCAGATATATATCTTATTTTTGCATTATCCCTTTTTCTGAGCAGCTCAATAGGAAAATTCTTTCTTTGTTTGAATATAATTTAAAAGTTTTCTTAACCGGCAAGTATGCCTCTTGGGGTTATAAGGTCACATTTCCGTTAATGGCAATATCTACGAGACATAAAAACCTGATTTCTTAAATTCTTTTTCTGTCAGATACTAATACTAACTATGAAAACGCTTTGTGTGTATTTTTTTCAAAAGTAAGGTGAATTTTCCCCGATAAGAAGCGAATATATATTTTTTTCTCAGTGTATCTGCATTTAAATGTACGATATAAAAAAAAATATTTAACAGCGGATACCATGTATCTTGTGTAATGCTTAGGTTTGTATATGAGAAGTTTTGTAGTTCACAGATCTGTCTTTAGGTGTTTTTGTAATTATGTTTGCACCTGCATCACCGTTTCTAAAAATCTTACTGAGAAATTTCTTTTGACTTTGCTACAATAAAAATGGGGAACATTCTCATTTTTAAATAATGCACAGTTTTTGCGCTAGGGGCGTATATTCAGTCCTTTTTTTTCTTCCTCTACTCCAGAAAGACGTATTTGAAAATTTCTCTTTCCTTAGAATAACTTTTGACATAAAGAGTACTTTTCTCGTGATTTCAACTTTTCTATGATGCAACATTCTTCCTCTAGAAGTCATAGAATCACATCATGGCTCATTCTATGTTTCACCTTTTGACTACTGTGTTTAAAATCTCTTTGTTCTATGAGAATTTTTTTGTGCGCATATGTTTATTTTCTTAACACAGTTTTTATCCTGTTGTATAAGTAGCTCTTTCTTGTTCCAAATGTTTTGTCGATTTTTAAATTATTGTGTGTTTTTCTTTCTAACCGGTTATTTTGACCTCGAATAACTTGGACAAGTTTTATTGGCGTCAGAAAGATTTCAAAACACGTGTTCGTTACAAATGAAAAGTCGGTCTCATCTTTCTTGTTGATTCTCCTACGTAAATCGTATCTGCCTTTTCATTAGCGTGACACAAGTTTTTACTTTAGTTTTTTCAAATTGTTGCTCTGTAACCAAATCGGGTCATTTAAAAAAATTAAATAAAACTAGGTGTCACTGGATGTAAATTTTGAAACTAGAATTTTAAAAATGGAGTTTCATGAATTTTCTTTTTTCCCATGACTAGATGCAGACCAAAAAAAAAATAGCAATTGCAGGTATTTACTTCAACTAATTGAATGAAGTTTACTAAAGTAGAAGTTACTTATTTTTGAAATTCTTCTGATTAATGTTCTTATTTGAAGTCAACAGGTACTGCATGAAATTCAAAAAATACATATTTTTCAATTTTTAAAACAACTATATTCCTATTCTACATCCTTTTTGGGTCTTAATATTTGGACATATAATTTTCTGTTACCATCAAGTTTAGCAGTAAACGCTTTTGTAACGCAAAGGAGCATGATTTTCTCAATAACATTATGTTCATCTAATTTTTTGTATTTGATAACTGTTCACTATTTCATTATACAAGAAATATGAGATTCATTATAATTATGCATTTTTCCATCTTCAGAGCTCGAGTATTTCAAAGCGCTCTGAACCACTTCCGTTGTTTGCGTTTCTTGTGAAACAGAGAACCCGTAATGGCCATGGATGTTCCTTGGGCTCTCTTGATTCCGCACTGACATACAATAGAAGTTCTTCCCCGAAATGGCTCAAACTTCTCACTGAAAATACTTGTTTTTCAGTTAGAAGTCTGCGTCTCCCAGAGACCGAAGTCACAAGAGACACAAGTATTGAAGAGTACTAAAAAATGTCTTTGCTGTTCTTCCATTAAATGTATCAGAATTTAAAAATGTTTCAACTAATTCAAGGTGATCATTAGGCCAAAAAGAAACTTTAAATGCTAAAAGAACGTAAAAATACTGAACTCAATTTCTATATCGTCCAAGCTCAGAACTTGGTGACCTTGAACTTTAGTTGTTCACACCTTTTTTCCTCTCTTTTGACGTAAATGTTCGGAATATGACAAATTTTAATAAAGCGTCCTAAATTATTTCGTCGGAAAAATTTAACTATGTGGGAAAAGTGCGACGTACAATTTTTTAAGCATGCAACATAATGGAGAAAGGCGCAAAAATGTAGTGTTTGTAGAGAACAGGAAATAATTTTGACCATGTATTTACCTGGGAGTGGGATGGTTTGGAAGGGTACGTCCGGTAGGCCTAGGATGACAGAGCGGCGACGGCGTCAAGGTGTAGGCCGGTGAATGGAAGCTTCATTGAGAAGAAGCAAGTTACGGGCGGAAAATTACAACAGGAAGTGGTTGAGCAGTATGTAGTTATACAAGCTTCTTGTAGGAACACACTGAAGGAAAGAGGACCGCTTTACGCAGTATTGTGTTAGCAGCTTTTTAACAGCGTTAGTGGCTCTTTCTAAAGTCGTGAGTCTCCATACTTCATTTCGGATTTCGTTAGGGCTTAAAATTTCATTTTCCGGCACAATATGACAACAAGCTCCTGGGCTCCCGGCCATACTACGATTTTGGAATTGAAGAAACTTCTTCAGTATCAAAAACATCTTTTTCAGGAGTAAAAAATTTGAGCTACGATGTACGGAATAAAAGCACAAATAAAAATGAATTGGTTGAACAAATCTATTTCCCCATAAACCTTTGAAACCATAATCAAAACTTGCCATTCAACCGGAACCTAAAGTTCTTACTGAACACTTCTGTGGTACATAAATACATTTATATTCCTTCATTTCTTTGCATTCGGATCATTGTGAAACTAATAATGACATTTCGCACATTTCTTTCTCAAAAAATAATAAAACATCTGAACTACTACTTGCACACGACTACACGACGCATCACACTCCTCCGAGAAATACCCGCCACTTTTGTATTCTTCCTCGCATTCACTACCAACTCTTATTCCCTTCCGACGAACAGAACCTTGACGTCGTGTCCGTCAGCATCACTTCACCCTCCCGCACGAACTCCTGCAAACCATCGTACTAACAGGTAAATACTTCGGAAAAAAATATTTCCTTTTATCTAAAAATTCTATTTTTTTCGCACCTTTCCCTATTATTTTGCATGCTTAAAAAATTGTACGTCGCACTCTTCCCACACAGTTAAATTTTTCCGACGAAATAATTTATGACGCTAAAGCACACATTTACCCAAATTTTAAGTGGACGCTGCTCAGAGTTTTATACTGCATATCAAATTACCTTCTTGTGAATGCTCTTAACATACGTACATACAATTTCAACTATAAATACACATGGTGAGGGGTGCTTTGCCTTTTAAATACCATATAAAAGTAATTGTACCTGAATGACAATATTTTTGGGTATTAGGACCTAATCAAAGGTGACCGTACAAAACTAAATTTAAATAAGAGAATGCAATTGCACAACACAGAAATTTATTATATAAATATTTTTACAGGAAGGAAACTGAACACTGTGAGGTTATTATGTTCAGTAGGTAAATAATACTGAATAATTGGAGAATCGAATACTAAATTATCTCTATAAAATATGATTTTTAGAATATGTCATCGATATCGCACTGTTACGTATAATAACGGCATATTTATGTAGAAAACACAGCATAGGTAAATACGGACATCCCTGATTATGAAATTCAGTATATAGAGAATACAGTACCAAAGATTGACACCGCACTGGCTGCGAGTAATTGAATGCGTTATATAATGACATTGAAACAAGTGTCACTCTCTGATATTACTTTTTATAAGAGAATAATTAAAAAAAACTTAGAGCTCAAGATTTCTTTATAAATATTTTATTGATATGAAGAGTCAAAATCAGAATTCAGCGTAAATTTTCAATATAAAGCATAAAGGAATGTGAAAAATAAATGACCAAAAATACCGTTCACCCAATAACGTATATAGACTAAAGTAGTTATGCGCAACGTTCGACCCCCGGGGAACATCTGGTTTTCACCCTAGTTATATCCGGCCTGCAAGGATGTTTCCGAATTTTTCTAAATATGAACCGTCAGGCATCTTCGGAATGTGAAGTTTTTCTGTACCAAAATGACGACGAACTTTAAATGTCGGGCAGTAAAAAAATCATTCCGATCTTTGGCAGCAAGTCGATAGCAGGTTCTCCATTTTAGTGAGGGGACGAGAAGCATGTGGAAGGGATGCCTGTAACTCCAATGGATGGCAGAACCTGTCGATAACTGCAATTATGTTTGATGACGGGAAAAAGAGATAGTTGAAAGCGGGAGGACTCTCTACAGCAAACCGACTGAAGCGAACGTACGAAAGACGCCATTGTGTCGTTGCAGTTCGAGCTGTTCACCCAAGCCATACCATCGCCCACAACTCTCAATATTGAATTGAGCATCGTATGACGTTGTAGCATGCTAGTTTATTATATTTAACTATATTGATTCCTTGTAGTGACATTGCCGTTTTTCATATTCGTTTCAGTTTGTTATAATGGTGTCGACTTTTAAAATTTTAAAGATGACATCATTGAAGAAAACGAAAATGGACAGCGAGTGTTGTGTATTTCAAGAAAAGTGTGCTGATGGTTCTTTGCAGAAGAAAAACTGTTTAGTTTTCTTTGAAATTATTTCCGTTGTGAAAGAATACAACATAGAAAGGCCTTATACTTATAATACCAAGCAAGCCAATTACAGCAATTTCAAAGGTCAGCTGAGAAAAGATGAAATGCAAAATTTGGAAAACAATATCCATCTGATGACTTTACCTGCTCCGTCGAAACGCCGAAGTTTCTACTAAAGAACTCTCTCTCTCTCTCAAATTGTTTACATGACGACGATGCGCGAGCTGTCCTGCCAGGATCCGACTGGTTTTCCACCCGGACTGGATCTGTCTGGGGACCGCCTGAGCTTTTTTACCCCCGCGGAACCAGCACTTCCCAAATCGCCCCATACGACAATACACGGACCACCGCATTTAGATAATCAGTAGAAATTCTCACCAATCCAAAATACAGCAATGTGGATAACTCCACTGACATTCCGATAGTTTAGCGTGTACTTCTCAGTGTTCCACGAGCTTGATCATATTTTAATGTTTTGGCTACATGTGTTTTAAAACTGCGCGGCTAACATGTCGTATTGTTTAGATTTTTAATTATTTAGAAATGCTCTGTTTACTTTATCGTGAACATCTTCCTCACGAAGCCGCCCGTCTAGTGGCGAAAGTTTGAATTTTGTGTTTCTTGTATTTACGGCAATAAATGCACTTTTATACTATATAGTTTTGGTGGATTCTACTCATAAATCTACGCTTTATTAATTAAAGCAATATAAGTAAGTTTCAAGAAGCAATTTATAGCTACGAATTTCCTAAACGCAAATTGACAAAGATACAATGGTGTACAATGCAAAGACATGGTTAGTAACTGTTTGGATTTTCAATTAAACAAAATCAGTATCTAAAATGTACGACAACTAAACTTGTGGTGTTAATACAAAATAAAAATATCAACGTTTCTCACAATGAAATGTTTATTTTATATCGACTATAGTTTCCCAGAGCGTCTACCTCAGCTTCGTCAGGAAGAAAGGAGCGTAAACATTTAAATCATTGTGACATCATCAGAGTTCTAACCGTCACGGATGTTGTCGTGTGTTTTCCACGCGCTTGAAAGAAATGGAGTCGACGTCGTGTCGTTGAGAAGGCGTGAAGAGTTCCGGTATTTGTGGAAAGCTTCTAATATATTAGGCTTGCTAGTCGAATCAGGTTTAGCAATAAGCGTGGCATTTCCAAACAAAAATGTATGCTTATTCTCATGACAATGTTGGGCTGCAGACGACTTCTTCAGTTCATATTTTCGTACGTAACTCTTGTGTTCCGTCACACAAAAATTTAAAGTCCTACGAGTCTGTCCTATATATGAAAGTCCCAAGGTATCTGATAGATGCCTAGGAATCTGTCTTCGTCGTAGTTATTTGATCAGTGAAACTTCATGTTGTTTTTTGGCTTAAAAATAATTTTGAAATTAAAAGTTTTGAGAATTTTTGAAATTCTGGAACAAATCCGAGGAGCAAATGTAATAACCGCCTACTTCTTTCGCATTACGAGGTCTACTGGCGTGAGCGAGCAGAGAGTCTTAGGTTTTCTAAATTTTGGGGCAACTTTGTCTGTAACGGAAGGGCTATATCCTCTGCGTACTACTATTCTTTTAAGAAAATCAAACTTTTTCTGCAAGGAATCCTCAGTTGAGCATATCTGTATTGCACGATATACGTGTACAGGGTGCAAGGAAAGTCCCTCTAGCCTGCAATACCTTGCGAACAGAGAGAGGTACAGTAATGCAAGTGAGATAACGGTATAGTAAAGCGACTAAGCCCGATCGAATGCAACAGATAGCAGCATTCCTAGTACCGAAATGCGGACGTTAGACATTGCAAATCAAAAATGAAAAGTGATAGAGCAAAATTTCCAATTACAAAGTTGTAGAACGTCAATGAATTAGTACATAACGACATTTATTTCATACGGATAAAATAAGGTGTCGCCTGAATACCCGAAAATGTCCTAAATCGATGCGCGACTTTTGTGTGAAAGTTTGAAGGGAACAGGCATAGGTATGAGCAAAACACACAATTTATTGCATAAATTCGTGCTTATGTCAATACAGTTTGATGACGTCAGACAAAACAAAAACAAAAAAGGCAAACTGGCGCACACAGACAAAACGCAAATGTCGAATATGTTCGAAGAGTTCGCCATTGCCCACCATACACATTTGTATTAGTGAAAGTAACTCTGCATGCACATTCCTTAGCATGGAAGGTGTCACACTACTGCAAGCATCTGTAACATGACGGCGTAGATCCGGCAGACTTGTAGGCGCTGTTGCATACACCTAATTTTTTACGTAACCCCAGAAATCCAAGATCGCGATTCTCACACAGTGTACGTAGACCTAAACTTCTGATCAGGGTACATCCTGCTACTGGTTTTTATGATGTCTGCGTGTTCCGCATGTCGCACGGGTGTGTAAGCTCAATCGTTTCATCTTTGTATCTGTTGTTATGTGTTCAGTAAATCTGGCTTTGCTATCTCGTGTCCTTCTTGGTGCTGAATTTTGGGTGGCCAGCAGTGTATATACGTTGAATAGTTACAAAGAACAAAGCCTGATACAGATTTAGATATATTGTTCTCAGTGATTTTATCATAAGATTATTTTTTTTAAATTCATACTAGAAAGCTGTTGAAAGCTGTTGTCTACATCTGGGCCGCGGGTGGCTTAGTGGGCAATGTTCGTGACTGCCACGGAAGGGACTTCAGGCTCGATCCCAGGCCGGTACGAACGCTCGATCCACTAAATATCCGTAATACGTTGGGTGGGCACTGGCCCCCGGTAGTAAATAAGGGCGTCTTCCTCCCCCTTTCTACCTCGCTTCTGTGTCACCTTCCTATCGGGCACTGTAGCCAAAATCTCCTAGCTTCCTATTTCTAAGGGTTGTTTAAGACCTGGGGTCAGACACTCCTTTCCTAAAATCCTCTACATATGATCTGATCTGATCTGTTGACTACATCTTACAATTAACTCGGTCTACTACTTCTACCTGTCTACCAGATGATTATTGAAGGTAGGCACAAAGTCCTACAGAATGATTGTTAAAAATTTTGTCAACATGTAATAAAACCTTATGATAAAAGCGAAATGGCCAGGCACACTGAAGCCTTCGAAATGTTCAAAGAATAACATTGTGGAATTGCAAATTATTAAGCGACTCGAAATAGCGAATTTAATACTAAAATGTGCGTAAATTCTGCTTTCTCGTACAAATGGCTCTCGCATTTTTAAAAAAGCTTGCTAGCCATCTGTTCGAAAAGCAGATCGACTTGCTGTTTACCTCAGAATACAAAGTTCGTGATTGGAACATAGGAACCCGTCGGTCCATAGAAATTAATAGAAAATTTGTTAAATTTCGTAATCATGACAAAGGAGAAACGCTCCGGTCGTTAGCAAATGCCACTTTTTCGTTGCATCTATTTTTTGTTATCCGCCGGTTTTCCCCACAAAGCATGAAGTATTCGACTTATTCAAATTAAGAAAAAAATTGCACTTTCCAAAATGGTAATTTCAAGCGAAATGTGTGAAGCAAAAGTAACACACATACAGAGATTAGTATTTTACGGGTTTAGGTATTTTGTTTTAATACTTTTTCCTCATTAAATTTTAATTATTAGACGAACTTACTTTGCAGCTGAAGTAAGTGACATTCTGAGATACTTTCGTGGCTCTTAAGAATTTCGATTTACCACTTGGTCTGATGTTAAATGCCCGGTAATCATAACTAAAAAAGAGGCAAACAGACCCCAAAGGCGAAATATCTATTGGAGGAACCCCAATTTAGCATGTTAGGAAAACTCGCGAATATAGGCCAGCGATTTACGAGAAAAAAGTTCCATTTTGAAGCAACAGGGTATAGTGGGGAGCCGTGTGCCCCAGAAAAACCTACGTTGGTAAACAAGTACAAGAAGTGATGTTCATAGTCCTGTAAACACATATAACATGTGGATCAAATGCAAACCCACAGCGTATGAACACATCCACAAATATATGCTCTCGCTGTAATAATATTTAGTATGTCATATACTTATTTTTGGTACTATACATCAAAGGGATCTTAAATCAAACAATCTTAAATCCGTTATTTAAAATAATTTGAGACGTTTAATGATACACAGCTTAATCTAGGTACGTTTGTAGTTTTCAGTAATTAAATCGAAAAAAATATTTTATATAAAATGAAAGTTTCAGTTCCTAGTAACAAATAAATTTGAGCATTTATGAAAAGCTTTCGAATGGTCTGTTACGATGAAAGGCAAATCATTGGAAGAAATAATCTGAGAGAATCTGGTTTTGAATGGTTGTCAGCTTTATTAGCTTCACTTAAATGTATATGTTTTATCCAATTCTCATTAGAGTACGGAAATTTATCGCACTTCACGCTGCTATCATTTTTTGTAAAGCTATACGAATGCTATCACATAAGCCTAACGTTTAAACGAGTGGTTCGTATGTGCCGTTAATTAAGTATTCAGCTTTTTTTAAGTAACTTGAATTGTTAAAAAAAGCAAGGATATGGAAGTGTCCCATGAAACTTTCCATGAATTAAAACTAAAAATAGAAACATTCACTTTTTTTCGTTTCTCTGTCAGTAGGCCCTCCCTTTTCATTTCGTAAAAGATTTATTTTTATTCTGAAACTACGCGGTCTTCTGACATAAGTTACAGAAATGCAACATGAGGTTTTCAGATTTTCGTTGTCTTCAAGAAAAGAAGTAACCTTTCGCACTGATTTTCTATCCAATGCTGCGAAAGGAGGTAGTGAAATGACCAGGCCTTAAGATGAAGGAAGAGGGGTAAATCTTTTACGAAATGAAAAGGGAGGGCAAAAAACTGAAACCGAGAGCACAAATAAAATTATTTATTTGCGGTTTATTAAAAAAATGCGTTCAGTTCCTGACAGATTTAATCATCATTTATGGAGTTTATAGGGACAATTTGTGTTCAGTTCCTGACATAGGATAAATTATCATACATCAAATTTAGTAAATGGCACATACAGAGAGGAAAGTAATGGAGTCTGAAGAGCTTACGTGAATGTCAAAACATCGCAGAGGCACTTTGAATTTCTCATCATGTGATGCTTCTCCCTTTTGAGGTCGTGAGAAAATAAATATTTCGAGAAAGCGTATCTCTTGCTGACTCTCGTTTTGCATCAGTAGGTGAGGTAAATTGTCAGAGTGATCCAATGCTTTTCCGCCGGAATTTCTTAGTTAAAATCACCGAGGACCGAGATTTTTCTCAGAAATAGAGTGTTTCTTTGAAGGGTAAGATCGGAGGAGATTTGCTTCCTCCTATGTACAACGAAGTAAATTCTACCGTCATTTTTGTCCACGCCGGGGATCGAACCCGAGTCCTCTTCTTCCGGTACAGGTCGCTCTGCCAACTGACCTACGCAGAGTTCTCTCGCTGCTACCTGCCTTTATGTCGTGTGCGTCCTGCGGGGCAGGCACGTCACAACTCCCCCCCCCCAAGAGGGCCGGGGGCATGGTCCACGGGTCAGCCGTGACCATGAATCGTTGTAGGCAGCCATCCTCTGTAGAACGTGCACTTGAGAAATCCCAGTCAATCTGACGTGTGGAATGCAACGTCACACACATTTATTTTTCGAAGCGCTGAAGAAGGGATTCCCTTATTTTTCCTATCTCTCGGTGTGGAAAGAACATCACACCATGCGAGATCTTTAACAGCCTGGTCATCCGGGAAGTTAGGGCGCTATTATAACGAAGTAAATTTCTCCGTCATTTTTGGTCCACGCCGGGGATCAAACCCGAGTCCTCTTATTCCGGAACAAGTCGCTCTACCAACTGAGCTACGCAGACGTTTGTTCTCGCTGCTATCTTCCTTTATGTTGTGTGCGCTCTGCGGGGCAATCACGTCACATATGGTCACCGCGACTGGCTCAAAAAACCGTTTTTAGTGATGCTGAGGGCCCTTGGTTTCTTCACTGTAATGAAAAATAGATCTTACGTAGAAACTACTGACATTTCCAAATTGAAAATAAATTTACTGCATTTCTCGGCTTATTAGGCGATATGGAGTATAAGTTGCACGTGTGTATTATTATAACTTTCGTATCCTCATTCATAGATAACCGTACCGAGTAGAAGACCAGGCTAGAACAAAAAGGGTTAACGTTCCGAAATTCTGTAATTATATTTTTAATGCTTCAGTTAAGATTAGAAGGCAGAGAAAGCAAGGTAACTTCTACATATCTTTTTTTTTCAAAAAAAAAATGAATTTAATAAGTTATTTTTTCTGAATCCCTCTCCACCGATAGAACATTACGAGGAGCAGCTGCTCTCATATGAAAGAAAAACAAAAAACACAAGATCACACATAAGTTCCAAATCATAGTGACGCCTGCAGCATGAGTTACGGTCAAAAGCTTCCTTCAACAGTCCGATTGAAGTCAGAAACCAACAACGCTTTTGATTTCATTTGAAAACATCAAAGAAATTAACATAAGCATAATAAATAGAGGGAACGGTCGTGTCTGTAATTCAGTTGAGAGATACAATTAAGAGGTTGTCTGAGTAAAAAAAGACTAACTTTGCTTGCAAGAGGTCATTGCTATTCTTACAGCACATTCGGCTCTGCCTCCGTCAATTGAATTATCACCAGCCAATAAACTGCGTAGCTGCGGCGTATATCAGAGATTTATTCATTTCAACAAAAATTTGATGGCCCCGTTGTAGTTCTGGCAGGTTTACAAAACCGGAGATGAATGCTACCTATGGAGTCCTGGAGGGATCGCGAGGTTTATGTAATTAACATACGACAAGTCCTACTCCAAATAAATCACGGTGATTTACATGCTTCAGCCGAACGGAAATATCCGTTTCAGAATATTTTAATCAAGTTCTCCTTGAGCGGAATATTACATTTTCTGCGCTTTCTGAATGGTTGGTAATATTGCCTTTCAGGGTGCTTAGATCACGAACGAATTTAAGGCACAATATTTTTTCGCACTGAGAAATTTCAATGCATGAATCTATGTGGCGCATAAGTCGAGGCCATGACTTCTGAAGAAAACCGTCTCGTCTTATATGCCGAAAACTTTGGTACTTTAAATTTACCATTAATGAAATCGTTGTGATCCGGGTTTAATAATGGGCAACTCAAAAACAGTATTTTAAAGGACGTAGCGAATTACATCGAACACATTTACATCGTGTTTTGAGAAAATATACAACAGGAAATTTCAATTCTAATTTTTTTAATTAGCGCTTCATACGGCGTTTATCAGGTTTAAATAGATGATAGGAAAAAAACTGAGCATGCGAATTTAAAATGTCTTAAAAAAAAAATCAGATGAAAAATAATTCAATTTGAATCCGAGTCGTACTATCACGGCTCTTTTCTAACGTAGCATGTTCCAACAAAAATGGAAAGATGTGGGATCAATTACCGCTTCAGAGCTGCGCAATATTCAACTTTTCTGATCTGATTTAACATGCTGAAGGATAAACTAGGCAATTAAAGATTGCTGTGCTAAGAGTCCCTAAATTAGTGGAATGTTAGATATTTTGAAAAGCCCCGTAGAGTTTTGTCAAATTGCTATGTATAAATAAATGGTGTTTATTTAACGATCCGACCTTTCTTGAATTCTCGTTATATTGCTAACATTCATCGTCGACTTTAAGATAACGTACAGGTTAAGTGATTTTGCAAGTAGCATTTCTTTTCTACAAGACATGATCAAAATTTTATCGACTTCTTCAAATCGACAAACAAACATTTGTATCAACTGCGAAGGAAAATTGCATGTATGAACGCTAAAACTTTTACGTTGGATTAGCTGCTTTTTTCTAAAGTTATCTTTCCCTCGATTCGTATGAGTTCCTAAGAAATAATACATATAAGGAGTGTTTTTGTTTCACTTAAAATACTTAATAGTGTAAACTACGACAGCTGATTTATATTGCAGTAGTAAATGTGAAAAAATATATATATATAGATTTCCTAAAAATACATTTCGGTTACGTCAGGATTTCTTTACAAATTATTTAACGCGAGCGCGTGATTACTCACACGCTAAACAGAGGAATAGACGACTTCAATACATCTGATAATATTTCCCAGCAAACGGGGTTCTTCTAACCCACTCAGAAATTTTAAAATTTGAACGAGTTATTCGCTTGTACTCACGTCAGATGTTCCGCAGACATTTCACTTATACTTTACCTATTTTTGTGTTGCTCGAGAATTAAAGTGAAGCCCTGCAAAAACTGCATTTCCACACATACGAAATTTCAATCATATTTGTGTTCCGTTGTGCTTTCATCCATTTGTGCTGCAGTGTACCGTAAAAATTATTTTGCGTCCACATGGGGTTTAATAAATTTTATTTGTGCCACAACCGTTTTTAAGTTATCTGGAGGGAGCCAGCATTTCACCTGCTCCCAACTCGGAAACACCTTATTTTAAACATAACGTTTGTTTGTAATACATTTGTGAATGAATTTTTCCTAAAAATGTTGTTTGTACTTCATCCGTTTTAAACTTATCCGTTCTGCAACAAAACTTTTCAAGCGGCCACGCCGGGTATTTCAAATTTCAAACAGACATCCGTTTTTTGTTGCACTTGTGCACGGAATGCGCCAAAAGTTTCTTCCGCAGTACCATCTCCGTTTTAACTGTTACGGGTTTGCTCCTTTAAAGTTATCCGCAGTTATTAGCAATGAACCAACATTTCAAATAACCCTAGCATGAAAAATTATAATGAAAGATATGACAGTCGCTTCCATTGAATACGCACACGAATGTGTTGCAAAATATTTCGATAGTACCGCAAACGTATTTAAGATATCAGCAGTTATCCACACTGCACCAGCATGTTTTCGGTACCACGAAAAGTCCAAGATTCAAATGCGACATTCTTTCGGGCTATGTTTGTTCTCGAGTCTGAAGTAAAAAATTTCCGCTTTTTGCACACTTTTTTTGAGTAAACCTCAAAACAAAGTTCAGTGAATAGCCGTACAGGTAGCCTTCCATATATGATATTCTCTACGGATAGCTCTGGATTAAGATATATTTCAGTTAGTCCTTTATTAGCAATTTCCCCGGGACATTCGCGTGTAATTAACGCATACGCAAGATATTTTTGCGATTTTGAAATTACCATTGCTCTAGCTTTTTGCACATGCCACAGGGAAATACTTCTACTTTTAGAGGTCTCATCTCAAACTGGAAACAGTTTTCAATTTTTCAGAAATGTTTTCGGTACATCACAGTTTTTCCAGAACTTAAATTCCTGAAAATTTTACTCCAAAATACTGTTTTCATGTGGAACACATTTTTTAGAGAAATCGTTTCCTAACATTTCCTTCGAAATTCAGCGCCGATGAAAATGAGATTGAAATATGCTATTTCTTGGGCTAGTCGAAAACTTATTCTTGTAGATGTTAACTCTCACACATGAATTTCGCTGTATTATAAGCAGCTGTTCTTAAATTCCTCACTTTTTCTCCCTAGCAGTCAGATTTACAGTAGACGTAGGATATTTGGCGTTAAGATGGCTTCGAATAAAACATTTTGGCAGCATGCATACTGATGTATGACACTCATATCCGAAGCTTTCGTTATTGTGTTATGAAAATATTATTTCTACCGGGTATGCTAACTTATTCGTGCACATTCTGCGTTCTTTCGCGCATTTGTTCTTTGTGTGGTCTTCCTTGTTGATGACTTTAGAATCTTGAATATTAAAAAACACCGCTCTGTAACCTTTTTAATGAAAAAGTACTCTTCGCTATTCAAAGCTTAAAAAATGTAGACTTCCAACCCGACATTCATTATACTGCATCCTTTTGCGTACATCACGCAGCTTGCTTTGTACATCGTAGTGTCCTCCTTCTTTTGGTGCTAAGCCATGATTTGTTTTGGAAAATACATTGTTTTGCAGCTGGCGACGATCGATCGCGCATATCAACGTAAGAAATGCAAGCATCTACACTTTTCCTAAGCCACTGTTTAGTCTTTTCATGCTGACATGAGGAATTTATTTCAGAGCAATAAACAAATATTTTCCTGCGTGTTAAGTATGGCTCAGAAGCCAAAATATGTTCAGATTGATTTCATACTGTACAGGTATAGTGTTTGACAGTGCAATACAATCCTTTTTTTAATGGTAATATGAGGTATCACTTGTAGAGTAATCGTAGTCTGGTTTGATCGTCTATCGCTTCAATGTTCGTGACGATCGGTTCTGGTCCTTAGAAGACTCTTTAATAGCTATCGTCTTACGTTTTACATGGAAATAAAAAATTGAAAAGCTGAGGTGTTCCTAAAAGTATTATGTGCGAACTAGAGCGCCATCTGAAAAAAATAACAGGAAATGTTTGCTTGCGAGTGCTTAATTTATTCAACATTGTTTCCCATTAGCTTTAACATTCACTTCAGATGCAGAAATATGCTGTGGTGAAAGTCTGATATTTCTTTGGAAAAGTATAAAAAACAGACAAGAAATCACACTATTAAATTTACTAATTTCAAAAACGATGCTTTGGACCCTGACAAAAAGAAGCAATTTCCTCAAACTGCCTTTTTTCCCACCAAAAGTCGAAATCTGAATTACAAATACTTAAATGGACATGTATGAACTTTATTTAAACCGAACAACTCAGCATCTGAAAAAATTAGATGTCGAGTTAATAAACGAAAAAGATGTGACGAAGTTCAAAGCTTAGATGGAAGTCGTAATAGAAGCGAACTTTGTGATTAACGTAACCCAGATGAACTGAAATTTGAAATTATGCTGTTAGCTGAAGAAAGGGACAATATGTTTCCATGAATGTAAAATACAACTGCATTGACGCAAGGAATCCCATCAGAAGCTGTTGTCTGAAATTTTGGCACAAAATCCATGCACTGAAGTATAAATTCCCATTTGTGAGGAAACAAACTACTCTTCCTAGTGCAATACCATTTAAAGGAACCAACATTTATCATTAATGAAAATATTTTATAGTATTAAGCGCAAAATACAGAAATTGTGAGTTAGAATTCCTGGTATGCATGCGCTCATAATCATACAACTTCAGATGAATAGATTACGTATCGTGTAAGAGTTGCATGATTAAAAATGAAGACAGAAGAGGCATTTCTAGAGTACACTTCAAGAATCCGTTGATCAAAAAATATACGATCTCTGCAAATTTGTTGATTTAGAATCCTAAGTCACAAAAAAGTCAACGCAAACCACTTCCGAAAGATGCCTAAATAATTATGAGTACATTACATACCGTAAATTTTTATTCGGAAAATCTAAGCCAACTATTCAAACAGTTTTGTAAATATCGTCTTTTGCGAATGGTTCTTCTGCATCATGTAATAAAACTAAATCTTGCTCAAATTGGAGTACAGGAGGTAAAACCGGACGCTATCAATTAAGTACTAATCATTTGCTCTAGAACGTAAACTTTTATCCTGTTCCGTCATTTCCTACTGTAACATCAGGTATTTCTTAAAGACTTTCTGTCTGTAAAATTGCTTTTAATAACAGAAAGACAAACTTTTCTTTGTATCATTCATAGGGAAACTACCGTGCATCACGGAAGAATTATTTCAATTATTTTTTTATAAAGATTGAATACGTATAGCTCCATAGAAGAATTTCCACCTAGTGTACACAGATACCGAAAAAAGGTGATCAACTTTTGCTTCATGAGACGATAGGGTTAAGGTAATCGGTTAGGAATTGATTTCAAGCAGATTGACCACAAATAAATCATTCTGTTCAACATATTATTTACAAATACAGCGAGGAAGGGTAGCAGACAACCACTGACGCTATTTGCCATCACATCTATAAAATATTACAACGAAAATACCCAGAATTACCTCCTGCATGTTTTCCGGGGATAAGCGGTCACTGATATTCAATCACGTTAATCTATGTTTGCCCATTTAGACTTGGAAAATACTAACATGATTTGGTCGTAAGATTACAAATAGTGAAAACCGTGCAACACTTGTGCGTGAAATACTTGGGCAATTCAATTCTAATAATCCTGAGTTGCGCAATCTTGATGCGTGAAGAATCTATATAGGAGCAGCGATATCCATGAAAATATACTCGTTTCAGGTTCTAAAGTTTTTCATCTCACATGGGTATAATACGGACTGTATCTGAAATAAATAGAAGCAGCCTGATTGCGCATAAAATATATGAGTATATGTTTTGTCTTTCTTAATTTGTAGAAAAAAGAAGCAATTTGGCAATCAATCAGCCAAAAGGCCGTTTAATAGAATACTTTGGAGAATTCAAACGATTTGTGCTCTCCATGTATGCAGATCCTACTAAATGTGTTACAAAGCGCAATTCAGAAATCCAATATTTTCCGCTACTATAATTTCCTTTACTTTGTGCTATTGTTACTGCGTGCTAGATGCAACACCAATTTGTTTTTCGTTTGGGATTTAAGAAACATCCTGTGCTAGTCGACGGGCTGTAAGCAGTCGCTTATTCCTAATTTAGGGCCACTGGGTCCATGGAAGCGAGACAGCAAAGGCCGTAGGTCAAGCACAACAGCACAGGAATCGAAGCAGGTCCCACTTCGGACGAATGGTCAGAAGCTAACGCGTAGACCACTGCGCCAACGTGGCGGTCCAAATTTTTTGCTTGCATTGCGTTGATTCTAACCACCTGTCCTTTAAAAGGTTTTTCCAAAAAGGTTTGGGAAAAGATTTTCATCATCTTTGCAAGATTTGGATGAAGATTTCTAGAGACGGCAATGAAGATAATTAACAATGAATGTAGCATACGCAGGGCCGTTTTAATGAAAAAATTGCATTTTGCATATTTATCATGTAAACTTAAATTTGATCAGGTAACCATGTGGTTAGTTTTAAAGGTGAATTGTCTTTGTATAAAATTTCTTAATATGAATAGGAATCGTTATTAGAGGAAAAGACATTCAATTTTTTCTTTAAATAGATAGATGTTGCTTTATCAATTTAAAGGTTTCGGGTAATGCGCTTCTTCTCAAGAGCACAAAATAATATTTAACTATTCAATCAAAATCAAAATTTAAAATCTGCACAAATTTCTTTAATGAATTGCAAAATTTAAACTAAATTAAAAATAGCTTTTAGTAAAAAATTGTAAAACATAACCTTAAAAATGGTTTAAATTATTTTGATTTTGATAAGTTTTTACCATTAGATTTTGAAAAACCTCTTTCTCGCGTACAAAAGCGAAAGGTTCTGAAACAATAAAATGGGTTTTCCCTGTGCTTCACATTTTCGAAAATAGTCTGAAAACCATAATTGCTGATGAATGAATTCACCGCGTGAAAAACTGTTCTTGTGATAATTAATACTCTCTAAGAATATTTCATTGATTTCAGTTGGGCATTAAAACTGAACTTCAGCTGTATCTGCTGTTTTGAAATAGTTATACGAGTTGAGATATTTTACTCTATTTCCGCTGCTCAAAAACTGCCGTCCATTTTCCTTCGGATTCTGTCTTAGATAGAAATAGCCATATTTTCGCAAAATGAACCAGGGTAACCTTTTCGAATCCTGTCATATAATACTTGAGACTTTGTAGAGTACCTTATGGAATACGCTTAGTAAAATATCTTTTTGATGTCTCCCTTTGGGAGGTGTTAGATACAGGTCCCCATGTTAATGAAAGCAATAATGTATTGCATAAAATATTCAATTTCACTTATTTTATTTTAAGGACGTTCTCTGAAACATTCCACAACATAAAATAATATTTTCCCTTGGAAGACTATTTAACCTCACCACTGAAGATTGGGCTGTGTTCACATGGTAACTAGTCATTCAGATACTTCCCCATTCCAGATTTCAAAGACTTGGATCGGGACAAAGTACCTTTCTCACATATGTGTCGCCATGCCTCGGTGTCCTTATATGAGGTTGCAGCAGAATCGAAAGAAAAATAACGTGGTGCAAACAATATTTACTGCGCCAGATGAACTGCGCTCAGTTCCAGACAATGCATACGTGCAATAAAGACATCAGAAAATTCTGCGATTCGGATATCTCGAATAGCACCCTAATATAGTTTTACTCCATTTTCTGTAAATTATCACAATCTCAAAGCATCAGTGCCATTACCATTAGTTACGACGCTTTTTGCTGAAACATAATCTCGTACGCACAATGCATGTTATATTTTTTCCTGACATTTTTTTTATTCTAACGGCTACTTCTAATTTGCGACCAACCCACAGTTACATACATACGCAATCTTTCCAGGTAATGTGACACTGAGAATTAAGAAACGCATCAAAACTGGTTTAAATTTCTTTTCATTAAGGAGTTCGTTCGTATCGCAGCTGAAACTTCATGTAAACCATAGTTTGATTTGGGCGGAGTTTACCGAAACTCTGCTCCAGTACTTCTTCAATTTGGGTGAATACCTACATATTGATAGGAGCCAGCCGGAGATCAGAAATACACGTTTCGTTTGCATCGCTGGAACGCAGGAGAGAGATCTCCCGGTCACACTTAAACATCTTTTCTTTAAAGTCTTTCAACGCTCAATTTCCGTCACTAATTCTTTCCTTTAGAAGAAATTGTGATGGGCCAACTTTGCCGATTTCAATTATTGAAATTTCACTGCCGTAGTACTATACATTTGCCTCATCCCGTTCTTACGGCTCATGCACTTTTTGTCAGAAAATAAGCCTTGATTTTAACTCCAGAGAGGCGCTCTTTGGACAAACATGGCCCTTGCGCCATAAAAATCCACCGGCCAACCAACTCTAGAGAATAGCTAATATATTTACCAAATATTTGTTCAACAATGTTCTGAAGATTTTTCCTTCGTAATTTCCTGTAGTTTATTATCGAAATAAAAAAGTATACAAAATGATTTACTATGCAGATTTTGTTCAACGTCATTTGGTAGTTTGGTTTAAAGTGGTGAATTCCACTGATAAATTAATTTTGCTTTCTGTAGTCATGATTAATTTTACTGGTCAGTTAAGTTTGGTTTCTCTAGTCATCCTCCATTGAAGAATGCGGCAGTCTTTATAGTAAATGTGCAGTCCACTCGTGTCCCATGTCATGTGTTCTACAGAAAGGTGTTTAGCTGCTGATGCAAGTAAAATAATTCACTAATAATAGGCGATCCTTTAAATTTCTCTATGCCAAAGACTATCACCCATTTCGTTTTTCTGCTGGTATGCTATGCAAATTAGGACTGCATCAAAACACGCACGTGTCTACTCAGATGTTGAATCTCTTCTAGAAAAAATGCGCTTTCAGTTCATGGTATGTCGACCTAGTTACGTCAAGAAGAGTTACGAATGATATTCAGTTGTTGTGAGTGATTGATATGATCTAAGAACATCAGCCTCACACGGAATTTTCCAGAGCCTCAAATATTCCACAAAATGTCATTCCAGTACTTTAGATACAGTTTCAAAAGAAAGGAAAATTTCATCGGGAAACAGGACAAGCCCATTCAAGTACCACAACTGTTGCATATTGTTGACATATGGGTCTGACTGCTAGACGGAACCGAGAGAACGTTTGAGATTCCTGTGACGAGAAGTTTGAAGTTGCCGAGAACGGGTTTTAAGTAAAGATTTAGAGGAGGGCCTAAGAAAACACCTTTCCCACACCACTTTCATAAATTTCTAAAAGACCATGGAATATCCACTAATTCAGAAATCTATAGAACCCCAGGGGCCTAGACATGATGTATGGAAATGCCAGTGGGATTATGACCGGCAAGTTTGCAATCAGCTGTGGAAGACATTTCGTTAACAAGCATTCAAAGTTGTCAGACAAACTGTGAGCTTTAAATTCTACCATTGCTGAGCACATGTACTAATTCGAAAAGTTTCATGGACAATGCCATGAAGTACCTCATGAGTTGAATTTAACGTAAGACAAAAATTCCTTTTTGTGCAGTTATTATTATTTACCAGGTGTGTGCTAAGTACCCGGCTCACACCAACAGTTTCGTCACAATTTATTTAACCTATACTATCGACATTACATTTTAGGATTTGTTTCTAATAAAACTCTCCAGAGTTTGTCCTAAGGCTTTGAGTGGTAGCTAAAATTAACTCCCATACACAGTGTTTTCATTAAGAGCAGAAGGTTCATACATTAAGCATAATATCACATTTGTGGTAAATCGTCGAATTTGCTGTTTCCCGACAGGGCATACGTGGGTATTCAAGGAACTGCGGTACAAGCGCTGCCTAGATCGCGCTGAAGGTCACTTATTTATTTCTCTGTGGATTCAAAACTTATAGCTGCTCTGTCAGGGTGTGATAACCAAATTGAGCACTACTTGCAATCCTTTGGATACCAACAACGGAGGCGGTAAGAAACCTAAAAGGAATAATGTGATCTTCGAATGTGTTTACGCGGAACCAAACTAGAAACATCAGTAGCATTTAAATCTGGGGTCTAATTATAACAATTTCAAGTTGGGTGGAAACATCGCAAAATAAATAAAAGGAACGTCAATCGCTTTGTCGTTATCTTTAGTTCTTGTGAAGAAATTTCTGAGACCACTGGAAGATCTCATCTCTCTAAACTGTATTAAGAATACCGAATTATGAACCCTCTACGCAGAAGATAAAATTACGGAAATATTAATAGCAACCCTGGGAATTTCTGAGATTTTTAAGTTTTCAGTGTGGCTACAAAAGTAAATATGTAGATAATACTCATAATATATATATATAATTTTAAAGCACACTTCATGCATAAGCCAAATCAGTTTACAGAATGAGAATATCTTTAACGAAACTCAAGTTTTGAACAGAAAGGGGCTGCGAAATAGATATCATGGCCAAGTAACATATTCAAATTCAAGCACAATTACGTACCTTATATTTTGTTGGGTGTACTTTTGATTAAACAACAGTTGCACAACTGTTGGGCATGGAGTCAACCAACATACGTAACATATCGGATGAAATACAGTTGTGCCAAACTTCAGTAATTGCATTAATCAGTTCCACTTTATCTCTGGGGTGACGTTCGTGCACTTTTCTTTTAAGAATGCGCCACAAATTCTCAATCGGGTTCAAGTCAAGTGAATTACCTGGCCACGGAAAAAGCACAATATTGCCAGAAGATGCCACATAAGCTTTAATGATTTCTGCACGGTGCAATGGGGCCTAATCGTCCTTGAAGATGTATGTCTGACCATGGATTAAATTGCGTCTTGAAAGTACTATCTTGTCCTGGAGGATACTTTTGTACACCTGTGCATTAACGGTGCTCCCACACACATAGATTCTGCCCACTCCAGCAGCAGTAAAACATCCCCAAATCACAACACTGCATGTATACTTTCTTGTCTATTTCGTCGAAACACTCTGCACCTCGTGTCATCATCGTCGATGTTCAACTTTGTCTCATCACTAAATAACAATTGACTCCACCTATCAGTGTTCCACTCCTTAAGTTCCTTTGCCATTCTAAACATTTCTTGCATTGTACATTGGTTAGGAATGGCTTGTTTACCACCCTATGAGACGTCAGACCCATAGAACGTAACCTGTTCCTCACTGTTCGAACACAAACAACAGTGACACAGCTCTTCCGCAACTCTTTGGCAAGAACTGTTGACAAGACGAACCTGTTTCGTAGACATAACTGTTTCAACGCCTTGGTACTTCTAGGAGTTGTTTTCATTTTTCTGCCACATTTACCCAGCCTGCAATTCTTGATTACATCCATATCACGGATCTTTACCAGTTGCCGTGCACATATACTCTTTTGCACCCCAGTTAACGAGCGGTGGTTGAAATTAATTCCACAACACAGTGTTTCCATTAAAAGCAGAAGGCTTGTTCATTAAGCAAAATATGTCATTTGTGCTAAAATCGTCGGGTTTGCTGTTTCTCGTCAGGACGAGAAGTTTGAGGTTGTCGAGGACAGGAGTTGTACAAAGATTTAAAGGAGCGCCTAGTAAAACCCTTTTTCCAGGCCATTTTCATAAATTTCTAAAAGACCATGCAGTGTCCAAGAACTTCAGAACCGTTCTGAGCTTCCATATCGTTCCCAGGTCTTATTCTGCGTATGAAGGTTGAGAAGGAGGTCGCTTACTTGGTCTCCTTTGGTATTCCTGATGACGAGCATTTTGAGGCTCCGGAGGACGGGAGTTAAATAAGGATTTAGGGGAGAGCCTAACAAAATCCCTTTCCCATGCCACTTTTATAAATTAAATTTCTATAACACTATGGTTTGTCCAAGCACTTCAGAAATCTGCTGAACCCCAAGGGCCTAGACACAATGTATGAGAAAGCCCGTGGAGTTATGACCGACAGGTTTGCAACAAGCATTCAAAGTTGTCAGAGGAACTCTGAGCTTTAAATTCTACCATCGCTGAGCACATGTACAAAATCGGAAATGTTTATAGACAATGCCGTGAGGCATCACATGAGTTCAATTTAGCATAAGACAAAGCGTTTCTTTTTGGGAAATTTGATGTATTTTGCCGTGGCGAATATTCAAGGTTGTCTAGGTGTTTGGCGCCCACACACAGAGCCGTCATAATTTATTTAACCTATGTAATTAACATTACATTTGAGAATTTATAACTAATAAAACTCACCAAAGTTTGTCCTAAGGCTTCAAGTGGTGGCTAAAATTATTTCCTCCACACAATGTTTTCATTAAGGGCAGAATGTTCGTTCATTAAGCATAATATCACATATGTGCTAAAATCGTCAGGTTTGCTATACCCGACAGGACCTAGGACTGTTTTAAATGAACTGTGGTAAAAGCGCTCCTTAGAGGGTGCTGCAGGTCACATATTCATTTCCCTGTGGTTTTAAACATTGTGGCTTATCTCTCGGGGTATGCTAAACAAACAGAGCACCACTTACAATCGTTTCGATAATAACAACGGAGGCGGTAAGGAACCTTGCAGAAATAACATTATTGACACTCAGGTCTTAAAAGCATTACCGATGTAAATTATCACAAAGAGCCCATTTGTCTTTACAATCATTAGTTATTACAGACATTATGCATTACCTCTATACAACAAATTAACGCAACATACAAAATGGTGCCCTATATTGAAGATCTCAACCCAATCATAAATAAATATATTATGAGGGTACATCAATCAAACTTGAGATTAAAAATCTACAATAATGATAATAACATATCTCATAAGTGTCCGCATATTTACAAAACCATCACACTTTACAAGGAAATACATATAAGTATTTAGAAATTAAAGTTAGAGCAAGCAAGGTTGTTCAAAACATCACACCAAGAAGAACTTAGGAATAGTGATACAACTAGAATCAAATCGAAATCCCTCAAACCCCCATAGTTAGTAAATTCATCAAATAAAAAGTATATACGGTATATCTATGATTCCCTTAGATCATCACATAGTGAAAGCAGTTGTAGTGGAAGACAGTTATAACTTTCTAGTATGTCTTCTTTAGCTTATGAAATTACGTGAATTGTTTTTAACAAGTGTATCATGAAGTCAGAATGTGTTGACGAGAGGATAACATAGGTAAGGACCTGAACCATAATCCTTATCATCCAATCGTATTACTACCCGCAAAATAACATGTTTTAGCGTTTCCATTTTCAAAAATGCTCAATAAATACAGGTCTTTTGTTTTGTTTCAACAAAACAAAAGACCTGTTTACTTTCAGTGCATTTCCTTTCATTTTAATCTTGCCTTTCTGGCATCTGCTTTTGCAATATAAATACAAAATTTGCATTATTCAAATAACAACGAAATGCAAACGCATTTCACTCACACAATAAGAAGAACAATGCCTCCAAGCGGAAGAGGAAAATAACTTTCATTTCGGAGATATTTATTCAATAATCACAAATCTTAAGCGTTAACGACATAAAACAAAACAAAAATTTCACTTTAAAATTCGCTTATTAGTTCTACAGAAAAGAACTGAATTTCTCATATTCTGAATTTGGACAGGCAGAAGCATGACGCAGGGGCATAGAAGGATTTCCTCACTTTTGAAGCCGAGCTGCCCATCAACATGAGACCTGTTACTATCCTGAAGTACAGGATGTCCGTTGAACATTTTGAAGCCCCACCAGTAAAAAGCAGGGGATTCAGTAACAATAAAAGAAGCGGCAGAGGAGGCTACAGAGGAAGACGAAACTTCCATGCTTCCCAACCTAGCAGATCTCAAGCGTTTGCTCAAGTTGTAGCGGCACCCGCTACAGTAGCGGCGCCAATGGTGGAAAACCTTATGCCTACTGCTACAGCTCCAGCCCTGACCCAGGAAGAAAGAAAAAGACTGTTACAGCTCCAGCTCTAACCCAGGAAGAAAGAAAAAGACTGTTACAACTCCAGCTCTGACCCAGGAAGAAAGAAAACGACTGGAACTAGCTACCTTCATCTTTCTTAGATCGAAATTATTGTAAACAAAATGACGAGGTGAAAAAAAGGGGCCCTTTTAAGGGCCGGAACATTTGTTGCTGAAAGGAACTATTTGCTTAGTACTTGATCAAAACACCTCTCTATTTAAAAAAAATATATATATATATATAATAATAAAATAAAAATAATAATAAAGAAATAGTGCTATGAAGAAGCGAAGGATCATCCCAATCTTATGTCGGAGAATACCTCGTAAACTATGCTGCTAAAGACACTAAGAGATATTGAAGGATAATAGATAATCTCAATAAAGTTTCAGAAAGGAAACCAACACACAGCTACACTAGTAGAAAAACTAAAATTTTGTGACCAGAGGATAGTGGGTATTCTTCACACAAGTGAAAATAAGGTATACTTCCCACATATGAAAAGAGGGTATTCTTCAAAGATGTGAAGAAAGATAGTTGTTAAAAATTAGTGCGAAACTCCCCTCCAGCCAATGGAAAAATTCTTTTCTCTGATTAGCCACTGAGACGCGAGGCAGATAGTAGACTCCTACCTGAGAACTGAGCAAACGACAATTTTGTTATTTCAGGTGCCTTTCAAAACATGGGTTTGTGAGAGAACTAGATGTTTCTCTGTGGAATTTTATCTTGTGTGTTTTTTTTTCAGGTTCCCTTTTTCCAAGTCCTTTCCTCGTTTTAAGCGGCCGGACTTTGGCTGTGGGATTGATTGCTCAGAGTAAATTGCCGCAGGTAAGCATTTAGGTTAGCTTACAACTTCACTACTTAACGGAAAACCGTGTACTCCTTCTACTCTAATTTTTTCTGAACTCTTCTTTCGTGTTTTTCTATCAGAGCATTCTGCTCCCTATTCTCTTATTTTCTTTTTCACCTGCCAAAAGGCGCAGAGCGCTGTGGGCTCGGGTTTCTCGACCTAAGCTAGGAATTCTTCTTTCTTCATATTCTGAATTGATCCTCTTATTGCATTCATCAAACAGACAGAACTTCCACTTTAGTGTTACTCACTATATGAAGCATCGGTTCTCTGTAGAACGTGGCATTTAATATCAACAAGTAGCTAAGCACAAGGACATGAAATATTTTTAAATGAACTTTAATTCTTAATAGGTCATAACTGACGTCATTAGATTAATACTCGATCGTAATGGTACGACTTACTTGAGTTATATTAAGGTTATCCCGCATACGATCCGATGCCTTGGTAAAAAGTAAATGTCTGACATAAAAAAGTTGCTTATTAAGTGAAATTAGAAGCTGGACCCATCAGGGATGAAAGATCAGAAACCAGTTCCAATTCTATGAAATCATTAAAACATCTACAAGTTTCAGGAAAAAATATATTTTACAATTTAAATGAATCATGCTTTCACAAAGTTTTTAAATTTTGAATTTTAATATTTCATGACAGTGAAGGGAAACATAAATTGCATAAAACAAAAATTTTACCCAAAACTGATCTTTTTTGCATCGAAATTAAAGATAGAACATTACGCGCCATTTAACTTGTTTAAACGAAATCTACCTGCAGCGGAAACGAATGTGGCAGAGGAAAAATTCGCATGTTAACAATTTAAATTTTTGGATGTTTCCGTGACGTCCAGAACTTTAAAGAATGTAAAACATTACACAATAAAGTGAAATGATCGCATCATACAGGAGAAGTTTTCTTCAATATAAATAAAGCATAACTAAATGCAAATAGATCGTGCATGAATTATTTACACAAAAACATACTGCAGCACTCCCACTGTTTCACTTTTATTTAAGCGCCTTGCGCAATTCAGGTTTAGATCATGTGACAAGCGTTGATATCTTTGCTCTATACAAAGTCAGAAAATACTCACAGTTATATGTTTGTACGTAATTCAAATAGACACACCAATTTAGTTCTCTAAGCTTTATTAATTGTGATGATCATTCAGAGCCTTTACTTGTTATGAATTGCATTGCCTTGATTGCCTTTTGACGGAGCGCCAAGGAAGAGGTATCTATATCTGGATGCAAAATTGTGTGTTGTAGAAATACACGAAAAAGAATGTGTGAGTGTGAGGCATTTTGAAGAGCATTTTAAAGCTGCAAAAACCCAAGTTCATGATATTTTAAAGCAAAATGACAACGAGATAATGAGTGTGAAGTAACAACTCAACAAAAAGGATAACTGAGAGAAAATAAAGAATTCAATAAGATTGATTGGAATTTGTTTGTGGGTCCAAGAAAAGCACCCGTCCTCTCACTCAGTGTCACAGCGTGTTACTGTTCAGAAATCACCATTAGATTATACAAAAATAGAAGCTTGTGATTTTTAATTGATTGAGGTACAAAAAACATATCTTTACCTAATTCCAAATAAGTAGAATCTGTTAGTTTCATGCCAAAAATTCAAATATTTGAATTTCAATGGCTTTCACAGTTGCACCTGCATAAAATTGAAACCTGCCTAAATCCGAACATAATTTCTGTTCCATGAATTCTGTTTTCTACAGGTTCCCCTGTATAAATGTTGTGCATTTTTTTTTATTCTAAGAAAAATTTAATTTTTTTGCTTGCACTAAATAATACGAAAATAAAATTTTAATTATAAATTTTAAATGGGTAATTCAGTTACCCGGGTACTGGCCCCCGGTAATAAATAAGTGCGTCTGCCTCCTCCTTTCTACTTCGCTTCCGTGTCACTTTCCTATCGGGCATCCTAGCCCAAATCTCCTAGCTTCCTATTTCTAAGGATTGTTTAAGACCTGGGGTCAGATACTCTACATACGATCACAGGTAATTCAGTTGATATTGTAGGGTCACCCATTTGCAAAACGCTTGAGCTGCGAATAGCAGCGAAACGTAGAGAACGTAAGATGGTGTGCGCTGATGAGAAAGTATTTTTTTCTTAACAAAATTAATTTGTTAAAAATTGGGATTCTTTTAATTAAACACAGGGCTTAGATTTTATTCTGAACATGGCTTTGTGATATATAACATAGCCTTTAGTTTAGACAACAACGCCTACATATTTGTTTGAATGGAAAAACTTCCAAATACATACACACTCTGACAATCCTTTTCCTCAACGCTTCTGCTTAATTTAGATCAAATGGTGTAGTCCACCAGCACATTAGGCGAATATGAAATTGAAGATAGTTATAGAAGGTGCTATCTATCAATCTCGTATCCAAGCATAGGCTTCTCCCCATAATGCTTAGCCTAAAATATACAGATCAACTTGTTTAAGCAAGTCAAAATAAGGGGATACTATATAAATTGCTAAAATAGTCCCTGGTCCTTGAACTGGACCTTGCGTAAGAGTTATCTGTTCTGAGCTTCCATCGAAGTACTGTTATTGCAATATAAAAGATTTGAATTGAGAAGTTCACAGTTGAGTCACATTACAGTTGACTACCTCGTACTTTTGATGTCAGCAGCGCGTAGCCAATGAATAAAGGCACGTGCCGTCAGCTGGCTTGGAGGTTATATAAGGTGTGCTGTGGGCAATCTGAAAACATATCACAAGTTGCTGTCATGAAAAAGAGGTACAATTTATCATTTTTGCGAAAAGGCATGATTATCGGCGATCGGGCCAAGGGTGGCAGTGTTTCTGAAACAGCGCAATTTGTGAACTGTTCGCGTGCTGTTGTGGAGCATTATTTAGATTCTGCTTAATTTAGATCAAATGGTGTAGTCCACCAGCACATTAGGCGAATATTACGTGTCATAGACTGTGGCGATTCCGCTTGTTGCAGGTATATTCAAATATGATTATTGTATAAGCGTTGGTCAAATGAAAAGATGACGAAAGTCATAGGAAGGCATATATACGTATCATTTCAAAGTAGTAACCGTAGGCTGGTAAACAGCGGTCCGACTGTTGCCGCAGCCGTTGAATACCCTTCTCGAGGAAGTATCTTGGCTGGAAAAGGGGACAATCCATCACACAGGCACGCATTTCAGCTTCTGATGGAAAACGTCGAAACTTGAAATGTTTCTTCAGGGTGTCAAACAAATGGTAATCGCGGAGTGATATGTTCGGGCTATAGGGCGTATTCTGCAGTACTTCACATTGAAATTTCATCGGAAAAGTGCTGGCTTTACGGGAGACGTGTGGCCAAGTGTAATTGTGTAACAACACGATACCAGTGCTCAACATCCTGCGACTTTTGTTTTTGATGGCGGTACGCAGTCCTTTGCGTGTCTGACAGTACGCTGCACAACTGATGGCACCCCGTTTATGGAGGAAGTCGATACGTAAAACATCCTTTTCATCGAAGAACACTGTTAAAAAAACCTTCGCATTCCGTGGCGCAGCTTTGTCATTTTTGCGTGGTGGTGATGCGGGATTCTTCCACTGCTTACTGCTGCGTATTGTTTCCGGTTCGAAGAGCCAGCATGAAGTTTCTTCACCTGTCACTAATCTGGAACAGAAGACAGGGTCACTCTGATACCGCACTAAATGCCTCAGTGAAAGCCCCATTCGAAGGTTTTTTTGTTAATCGGACAACTTTGACACCCATTTTGCTCACACTTTTCTGTATCCCAGCTTCTCATACACAGATGCCCACATGGTGTTATACCTCGTATTGAATGTCTGTTCCAGGGAACGTATGGTAACCTAACGATTGGCCTTCACTCATTCATCCACTTGTTCAGGTGTGACAACAACGTTGGAGTGGCTAGGTCGCACATCATCCAACAGACTGTCACGACCTTGTCGGAAACGTGTGTTCAACTTATGGATAGTTTTACGTGACACGCAATTTTCTCCATACAAGGCGAACATCCTCCTATAAATGCCGATCGTATAGATGCCCTCCCCCGATAAAAATCATGTGACGGCATGTTTTTTGCTTGCCGACACAGTTCGCAGTTAAAACGCGATTCTCACGTAACTCACGTTTCAAACTAACCTGTTGATCCCACTCAAAGCCAAGGAATAATGCACACTGCACTATTGTGCAGAGTTCTTCTTCGCTGCGTAATGTCACATACATGTTTCTCTTTCATCATCTTCACTACGGTCGCGGCTGCATTTTCATTTCCTCGTCGGGGAAATTTTGCGCGTCGTCATCATCTTTCTATTTGACCAAACCATATATTAATATCGTTGAATTTAATTTGTTCCTGCGAGCCCAATTTGTCACACATTAACAAAATATATAACAAAATGTAATATATGCTCTGATTTTGGTAAACTGTAGAAAACTATTTTTCTTAAATTCAGCCTCGCAGGTTTTCCTGGTTAATCAAAATACGCTTCTAGAAAAAATTTATATAATAAAGGTATATTTAGAATTAAAGTAAATTGTACGGATAAAATACCGAAAGTTGCTACTTTTGTAGCATTTTAAAAGATAATTTATCATCTGAACAATGCGATTTACCGGAAATAAAATATCAGTACAAGTGCCGCGTCTCCTTTATCGGCGGGCAAACTAATTTTTAGTGATGCCACAGGTGTTACGAATCAGAAGTAAAATCCGCCACAACAGCTAAACAAATAAAAAATAATACTGAATTTTCGGTTGTAATGAGCACGTCATTAGAATTTGTTCTAACGGGAAATAAATTAATCGAAGCTGTTCAACGTCAATGGAACGGGTCTGAAAACAAATGCCCGGTTTCTATAATAGATAAAACATTGAGAAACAGAAACATCTACGTAGTTCCACAAGCGAATGAAAAGCACATCAGGAATATTAAAAAACGGCGCATAAAAATTATCTCATACCTGAAGGTAGGTATCGGGGTCGAAAAGAGTTTGAAATCCAACGGTTAAAAGGAGAAATATTCGTCGTCCTGTGATGATTATATTCAAATTAATCGAAAACTCGAGACTTGGTCATTCTTGGTGGTGCAGTGGTTAGCATATCCGAGCGTTTTCTGTGAGACAGGGATTTGAATTCCTGTACAGGAAGAAGAATTTTTTGATTTTTGAGAATATTATCTGTCATACCATCCTTGTCATATTTACATAAAAAAATGGATTGTCATCTTCAAAATCTGTATTGTATGGTGTAATCCCGTATTCCATTCATGATATGTGTTTTTATTCCTGTGAAAATTGCATCACCGTGAAGTAGTGCTCCTGTTAGCTTGAAACTTACACGATATGTACAACACGTTGGGACATGTAAGTGATTAAAATGTCAGCCACGATACGCATGCGGTTTCGCAACCGCGCCCTCTGGACTGTGCCTACTAGGGTATACGGAAGTGGCTCCAAATAGATGTTGCAATCAGTGAAGAGACGAAAGATTATTTCACGTGTATCATGATGTCTTTTAGCAGAAGATCGCATTATGAACACCTGACTGACTTCTAGCGAGGAAGGATTGTTGGGGCTTAAGAAGCTGGATTTCCCTTTCGCTGAGTTTCCAAGCGCATTGGACGAAACTCCAGTGCAGTTATGCTGGCGTACAGTCAGTAGACAATCGATGCTCGGGTGGATAAAAACCAGGAAATGGACAAAAAATCACACGACTGCATAAAATGACACACATGTTTACAGCATGGCAGTGACCGATGGCACAGCGGCATCCTCTGTGTTAGCGCAGCAGTGGAGCACTGCCACAGGTCAGGCTTTGTACTCCGAAGGACTTCGATGTCGTCTACTTAACATAGGACTAGTCGCTAGCAGCCCATTTATGCGTTTTCCGCGAACCACAACTACAGACTGCAATGGGGTCTCGAAAACACACAGTGGCACGCTGACTATCAACAGACGAGCTTTCTGACGCGTCAGGATTCTGCTTGATGAACCATGATGCGACCATACGTGTTCAAAGTCATCGCATTGAACCGCACTTTGAAAGGTGTATTTTAGCGGCATACAGGTCGAACAACAAGCCATGTGGTTCGCGGCCCCATTTTGTTCAGTTCGTAATCTCGCTCAATATGAATTGAAGGAACTCTCAACAACAATCGATACGTCAGGGATAAACCAGAGCCCCTTCCTTCAGAATTGTCCCGACGCTATATCCAACAGGACAATTCTGTGCCACATGCGGCACAGAATATCCGAACTCTTCCATGCATGGTAGATACCGTTTCATCTCAAACCTTCACGTTCACCGGATATTCCCCGATCGAATAAATCTGAGACGTGGTAGCTAAGCGACTGACCCGTTAAGAACCTACGCCAGTCACCAGAAATGGACTGTGGTCTCGCATACAAGCATTTCGTCTGGCAGTTACCCAGGACCATATGAAAAACCACTTCCATTATATGCAAAGCCGTGTAGGAGCTGTTGTTGTTGCCAGAGCTGGCTTTACACGATACTGAGTTCTGAAGTGAAAAATCCTGTATAGCTCTAAAAACGTTATTCGTTATCTCCTGTAACATGAGGTATACGTGATATAAATTATATATATTTGAACAATGCGATTCTTATTTCATTACAAGTTAAAAGTAATTTTAATAAATTCTTCTGTGTTGTATTTTCTGTAAAAGAATCGGCCTTAACTACCGGAAATATCATTGCCTCAGTGTTTAGGAACAAACCACACAATTCTGTTAGTATATATTGAAACATTCTTGACGTTGTTAACCAAATTGAACGTGCAAAACACCAGATTTTTATACAATATCGCCAAAAATGTGGAACGTTTCACGATTTTTTGTGTCATCCTTGCGCAGAGGCCATGCTAATCTTCTCTGTATCGTTCCAATTTTGGTATACGTACTGCCGGAGTACAACTGCTAGTTGTCAGGTTACTTTTTATATATATTATGAAAATAATTTTAGGATATTTTACTGTTACCTAAACATTTCAAGTCTAATTTGTGTAAGTAGTAATAACACACACCTGTTTCGATCAGTTATGAAAATATTGCATTGTATTAAATAATATTATAAAAAACACTTCATACTATTGCGATGTTCTCTATTATAAATGGCATCAACCATAGAAAGTTTCAGATTGGGATGTTTGGATAGTAGCTGATTAAGAAATATATCTCAGAATTAAAAGGTAGTGTCTGTCATAGTATTAGGTGATTGAATTAATTCCCTCTGTTACCCAATAGAGCGCAGCAGTGGTGCGCTGTGACCTCCCTTGCGCCCGCACATACCGTCCGTAGTCTGGGCGAAGCAGTATGTGACACACAATCGGAGGGCACAGAACACGAGTTTGCATCGCATACACGATGTCGAGTTTCATAACAAAAAAAGAGCATTTGCGGGAAGCACTCCTCTTCTACTTTCATCTCACGAAATCTGCAGCGGAAAGTCATCGTTTGCTAGTGCAGGCCTATGGGCAACATGCCCTATTGGAAACAATATGCAGAGGGTGGCTCCGACGCTTTAAAATCCACGAGCATGACGTGAAGGACAAAGAGCGCCCTGAGCAGCCGTAAATATGCGACGATGGCACATTGGAGGCCTTATTGGACGAGGATTCATGTCAGATGCTCCACGAGTTGTCTGAAACACGACATGTCGATGATTTAACGGTTAGGAAACGTTTAAAAGCAATGGGAATGATCCAGAAGCTCGGAAACTGAATCCCGCATGACAAAGTTATTCTTCTCCACGTCAAAGCTAGTAGACCTCATGTTGCCAAATCCTTGAAGGAACTCTTGGAGGCACTTGGCTTGGACGTCTTACCCCACCCGCCTTATTCCCCGTATATTGTTCCCTCGGATTTCAATTGGTTCCTGTCGCTACAACATAGCCTGTCAGAGAAGCACTTCCTTTCGGTCGCGGATATCAAAAAACGGCTCGATGAATGGTTCGCCTCGAAAGAACCTGCATTTTCCTACCACGGAATCCATTTGTTACCCCAACGGTGGGAAAGTGTCGTAACTGCCAACAGACACTACTTTGAATACATTATCATGTACCTTTCTGTGGCAACACACAGGTGTTTGTGTGGCAAAAAACTGCGGGATTTATTTTAAGCACCTAATACTTCTGCCATAGAGATCTATAAGACCTGCAGTTTTCAATTAAATAAGAAGTGTTTGCTGTATTTTTATACACTGGCGGAGAGTGAACAAAGAACACTAAGGAGGAATTAACGGACTATAATGAAATTTACATACGTTAATGGGGTCGAGATTACGTAGGTGTGATACTAATTTTGGGACCAACTGGTGAGCGCTTACGCCACAGCACGTTATAATATGAAAATTGTGGTCGGTGGTATTTAGGGAGTACGGCGAAGTGAATATAATCAGTCGTCGGCGTGCGGACACGTGCGAAAACCCTGAAGAAGCTGCAAATGCCTGGACATGGAAGACGTGTACGATTTCAGCAGTTATCGGACTATGAGCGAGGTCGTCTAGTCGGAATCCGCGAGGCCGGGTGGTCGTATCGTCGTATTGCGGAGCGAATTGGACGGGGAGTATCGATGGTGATACAATGGTGGCGCAGATGGTCAGAGGATCATTCCTACACGAGAAGACGTGGAACCAGGAGTCACAGACGGACGGATGAGCGGAACGATCGACGCATAAGAAGAGCGGCGTTGTCAAGCAGAACATCCACTGCGACGCGAATCCCAGCAGCCGTTGCACCTGAGGTGACTGTGGGAAAAATCCGCAACCGTCTGCTGGATGCAGCACTACGTGCACGTGTGCCTCTGGCATGTTTACCTCTGACTCAAGGCCACCGTCCGGAACGGCTGCAGTGGTGTCGCCAACGTCTGCACTGGAGGACGCAATGGCGATCTGTCGCGTTCAGCGATAAAAGCAGATTCTGCTTGGGAGCCTCCGATGGCCGTGTGCGTGTTCTCACACGCACAGGGGAGCGTCTGCACCCTTCTTGCATCCGCCAGCGGCGCACAGGGCTTACACCTGGTCTCCTTTTGTGGGGAGCGATCAGCTATCCCTCCCGTACACAACTAGTGTTTCTACCGGGTGCGTTAAACAGCACCACCTACATCAACAACATCATTCAGCCCGTTGTTTTGCCATTTGTAAGGTCGGTCCATCGTGGTGTTTTCCAGCAAGATAACGCACGCCCACACACGGCACGTGCAACGCAACATGCACTTCAGCGTGTGAGACAACTTCCATGGCCTGCACGTTCACCGGATTTGTCCCCCATTGAGCACGTGAGGGATTTTATTGTACAACGACATATCCGATCTCCACGGCCAGCCACGACCATGCCCGATTTACGCGTCTAGATTGAGGATGCTGGGAACTCAATACCCCAAACTTTCATCCAACATCTTTACGACAGACTCCATGCAAGAATTGCACAGTGTGACGCAGTTCATGGCGGTTCAAACTCGTACCAACTATGTTACATGAAAATGTTATTTTTCAGTTTACTAGCAAATACAGCTGTATTTTGCCATAATGTTTTGATCACGTTATTCTCTGTATTCCGTTATTATGCTGTATAAATTCCGTTGGTGTCAGACGTCTCCTTCTTGGTGTTTTTTTCACTTTCCGCCAGTGTATTTGCTCAGTTTGTAAGCGGCAGGTATAGTACTGCTTCTTCATCGATAAATTACTTATGCTTTAGGAGCTAAGATTTCTGTTCTTTGATGAACAGATTCACACTAATGTTTTTTATCAATATATCGTGTGCGAGAGGTTTTTCATAAAATGACTTCAAAATAATTCAAAAAATGTCCGCATCCCTCTGCATCAGTTTAAGTTGCACAGATAAAGCTACCGATGTGTTTGATATGTTGCATGACATAAGAATTAAGGTATCCGTTATGGAAAGGTCTGCATTAATTAGTAGGAAACACGTAGTGAGACTAATGCTTCAAAACTGATATTTTCGTTTGCTTTGACAAATATACTGCATATTTGCACGATAACTTTCAAGTTATGAAAAAATATTAACTTGAGTGTGGAGCTGAACTTGGAGAAAACGGGCACAAAAAGTAAAGTTAGCGACAAATGTCAGGATATATCATTGAATGAGTGAATTCACACTTTTAGAAATTCTTGCCATAATTTCTCGATATTGTTTGACAACGCTAATAACACATTTCAGAGATTTCACAAGAATACAGTAACTTCAATGAATGAAATACGAGATTACACCATTGTACAATATAAATCTGGAAGATGTGAATCCGTTTATTGGTGTATATGTGGCACGGATGTTAAGTCAGAAAATATCCGAAAACGAAATATTTCGTCTTCCTAAAGCGGGAATCGAAATCCCGTTGACTACCAGGAGTATTTTAGGTGTGGGTTCTTCTAATTTACTTATGTTGCAAGTAATTTAGAGTTGAATTCCATTACATCAAGTGGATGCATTAGTACGTAAGAGGATTTGTACATCATTATACACGGGATTATATTAATCGATTTCTGGAAAATTGCGAACTTTTCAACAACTTTTATACCGGCCAGTAAAAGACCAACACTGACTCTTCACTTTATCTGTTCAACACTGCTTTCTAAACAAAATTGTCTCAGTGAGAAATGAATTTCCTGTTCCTGAATAAATAAGTTTCAGAATTATGTGCTATCATTATGATTTCAAAGATATTTTACTGTACTTTACTTTTTTAATGATAAAAAGGTGATATCAAGTTTAAATGATTAGTATGTCAAGCATATTTCTCGGAATACTATCCTTCACTATATATCCAACAGTGTTCTGGGTACGATTTCCATGTGATGCATAAAACTTTGAAATTATTCTAACAGATATCACCCTCAGTTACCTTAGCCAAAAGATTTGGTGAGTTCTAATAAGCAGTATGTTATAATGATGAAGGACGATAAGGCGAAATCCTCATGAAGCTAGAACGTAGCCTTCACAAAAAGAAAGCCATGGCACATGATTATATAATGTCACATTGCCGATCATTTGAAGCTTGCCACACATTAATTTGGAATGCAAAACCAAATATCAGAATATTATCGTCGAAAAAAATTGTTAACCATTATTTCCAACTCAAGGTTGCATATTAAATCCTAAACCCATCTAAATTTTAGATTCAAAAACGAATAATCCGTGTGGGAATTCGGGATGTAGCTCTCTGAGAATGCTTCTTCCGAAGGGATTTTATACCAAATCATTTCCACAAGAGGTAAATCAAGTCCTTCAGAAATAACTTTTGACCAATCATTATTCAACCCGATGTTAAATAATTCATTTTGGTTTACATTGGTCATAAATATTATTTCAATACTAAGAGGAAACAAATAGTATGTGATCAAATATGAATAAGTCTAACTAAAACTTCCAAATGAAGAATTATTCTTTTCTCATTTGATGAAAAAACACTTAAATAAAATAATACCTATACAAAAATACCGTCTGTAGAGTAGTGCATATTACTGCTATACGATCATCTAATTATATAATTTTGTGTTTGTTTCTTATGTAAAATTTTCTTGTTATTTTCCTTCTTTCGAAAATAATTCCATTGTTTTAAAGTTGACAGCTTTTGCTGCTCACAAAGAAAATATGTCTTCATCATACGTTTACATATTTTCACTTGTTTCTGCTTTTCGCCCATCCTCTATTCATCATTTTTTTTGCAAGGGTTCCGCCTCCATTACCGAATGGTATGATGTGCTGCCTTCGATTCATTCTTCCAAGATAGAATCCCAAGTCAGGCATGAATCTTGCCTGACTGCTCTGCTTTCTGTAGATTTGAATAGCATTTAGAAATGCTCTTTTATGTAGCAATCTTCATGTGGACATCATCACTTACACTGGGCAGGCCTCTCAAATTGGCTCTTGTTTTTTTAGATCGCCAGACTGGCACATTTCTCTATTGTCTCAAAGTGGAAAATTTTTCCAGCAGGTTAAAACTCAAATGCGGTTGTTTCCTAAATAAACCACCGATAATTATAACAGTTAAGATATAAAGGTAACATAATACTTGTACTTACAATACGCAAAATATTGCATTACTTCCTATGCGGATGAAGGCTTCTAAAAGAATGATTTTCTTTTTTTTTTGCCGCCCCGGTGGCGCAGTGGTCTAAGGCGCTGGCCTCTGATCATTCGCCCGTAAGGGGTCCGGGTTCGAATCCCGGTAAGGCATGGATGTTGTGTTTGTCTTACGGCACTGGCTCTCTCCTTTCCCTGGAACCAGTGACCCTAAATTAGGGACGGGCGACTGCTTATAGCACATTGAGTTGTTCACGGTGGTCGTTAAACCTCCAAACAAACAAAAAATGATTTTCTTTTAGTTTGTGTTTTTCCGACTAAGTGCGTGGACACAGTTTGTTCCAGTTCCGACGTGTTGCGATGCGAAACGTTCGTTTGCCTTTCCGTAGATTTCCGTCGTACTTTGTGACGATCTGTACAGTCATCGTGATTTTGCTGACATGTTGCGATGGGATGTGTGGGAAATTGTATTCTTGGCTGCAAATGCAAAATCGATAATCACCAAAGATAGAGAGATGCTACTTTTTCTTCCAATAATACTATGGCTTAATTGGTAAAAATAAGTGTTCATTAATCAGTGCGTATCGCTATTTACTAATTTTTTCAGTTTTTGCCGTTTCTATCGGTCAAGAGAATTTTGCTCTTCGTGTGCGCTTTCCTCGTCGAACATTTAAATTAGAACACAGAACAATATTTCTACTGAGTTTCTAACCTTCCTTATTTCCTACAGCTCTAGAATCCATTCGCTAATAGCTTCACAGAGTTTAAGGATATTAAAAGAACCTAAACATAATCGCTAAGATTTGGTTAAATTATATAAATACATTCACTAAAGTTATCTTCGGACACAGACGCATACATCTTCCGGTTTAGAGAATTACATTCAAATTTTTCGGGTATAAAAAAACATCGAAGAAGAAAGGTTTTAATATTGCGTACCTTGGTTGCATGTTTAAAGTGTTTCTTCAGTATATAACTTTTCTCCTGTTTCAAAGAATTTACACTTCAGTTTTGCAAGGATCTTTCAGGAAAGGGTTGCAGTACCGTGTAAAACAATGTTTTTCGATTCGACCAAAAATATCTGATACAAACGTTTTTAAATGTGAAGTGGTGTATATTTTAGATGTATGAAACAAATTTTATTGTTGTCAATAATATTTCTGAAAGTTATGATATATAAATTATTAACTCTGTAAAACTGGAGTTGAAAGATTACAATTTTACGTAACAACCAAAAAGTGCAGTATCAATATTTCGAAATTGTACGATTTGTTCAGTCAGATAGGAGAAGAGACATAGGTATAGCCACGGTAACTCGGATCATCAACTATTGATGTTACTGCTGAAGGCTCCATCAGTCCTTATCCGTTAACGTACAGGTAGTGTTTCATATTTCTGCCACCGTGGGGCTGAACACCGAATTCTAATGATCCTTGTCCGGAAAATTTCCAACTGGAATTTCGTGGGTGCGGAATCTCATTCATTCGTTTCGTAGGTTCCTTTGTGGAAAATTTTGATATGTAAATAAACAGGCGTTAGATGAGGAGTCATTTGATTTGTCTTGCTATTAAATTTCTTCAGCTGCTAAAAAAACAACGAATCCGTAATTTTACAAAAGAGCTAGCCTAATGTTCCATTGGATGGAGTAAAGAACCGGATAGATGAGATCAACTAATCTGTAATCACCACAACAATAACGAACTATCGAAGAAGATTGTTTTTTATTATTACAATAAAATATTTATTAACCAACCAAATTTTTGAAGTTTAAAAGGTGTTAATTGCGTAGTTCGTATACACTTAAAAAAACCCATTAAAATTGTATTTCCGGAAATATTGAGCAGAATATACAAAACATCTAAAGATAATTTCAAGAATATTTGTTCATATACAATACAAATTCTGACATTGGCTTCTCATTAAAAAAATGCTGATGGGAAACATTGGGCAATTTACTTGATTCACTTAGCAGAATTTTTAAGAAAAAAGTGTATAACATATTGTTTAGCAATCTATTAATATGTTACCTAACTATTCCATTTAAACACACATTCATACATCCTTTTAGTAAATTAAGACATTTAATGGATACTTCTTCTTCTTCTTCTTCTTCTTATTATTATTATTAGAGGATCCTTTAATAATTGTCATTTTCTCATAATTTCAGACAGAGCAGACAACCAACTGAGAGGGTGGGAGCTTGCACAAGAGTTTCCGCTTCTTACAGGAAGTTTACAATTTATTTAGAATTAACTTTTTTGAACACTCTACATATACTTGGTAAGAGGTTCTTGCTAAAAGCATTTCAGATAAAAACATGACAAAAATTAGAGTAAACAAAATAACTTTTTTCTAAAACATGAAAGAATGGGAAAGTTGTGTTACATAATAGTACAGGAAATAATTCAGATAAGATGCAAACACACCAATGGATCCAGTTTTTTTAATTATATGAATACAAATAAATTTAGTTTTCATGTACGATATGCCATTATGGTTAGATATTTCACTGAATACATTATTATTATTCAGTATTATTCAGTAAATTATTGAAATCCTATAGATATTCCTTAAATTGATTTTTTTATTTTTTTTAATGTTTCCGTGAAATTACTGGCGCGATATCAGAAACAAAAACAATATGTGTTTAAGAGTTTAGTTTACTAATTTATATTTTTCAGTTTTATTATATTGCAAATTTTACGATTAATATTGTAATTTTAAATGCTTTATTCTATTATTTTATTTAGTACTTTTGTTCCTTTTTTATATATTACTGGTGTTGATATTTTCCGTTTATTAAAAGCTTTGTGAGTTCCCAACATTCTAGTTTCAAACTCCAGTATTCTTCTGAAATCACATTTAATAGCTATTTTAATCTGCTCTGTATTTTTTTCATTTTTTTTTCGTAAGATCAGGCATTTCGATTTTTCCATATACTATTTTTTTGTTATTGCTGTTAAATAATGAATTGTTAGGTTTTTAGATTCAGAGCAGTCTAGAGGTACATGGTACAAAATGGTGTGGAGTATATTTATGTCTATAATTTATGCATTGTTCTAACCACTCCTAGATATATTTTGCAAAATTGAAATCTAAAGGTATATGTTGAAGAGTTTCTTCTGAGCCACAGAAGTTACAGTTAGGATTAGATATTAGTTTAATTCTATACAACCATTTTCTTGCCGGGATAATGTTGTGCGAAATTTAAAAAAAGTAGAATTCTAATATGACTGCTTAGTTTTAGTTTTGATTGCAGTGTCTAAACACTATGTACCATATTGGATTGCTGTATATCCACACCCAAGGCTGTTACAGATAATATCTTACTGACATTCTCTTCCTCCTCCGAAGACTGTAGGTTTAACGATTGGAAGTCTTATACTTTAACAGTCTAAAATTATATTACTAGTAGAACACGTCTGGCATGGCAGCAGGACTTCAGAATGTCTCAAAAAAAATTTTTTAGGACATTTTCCACCTCGAAATTTCCCATGAAGACAATTTTTCTCAAAATGTGAAACGAAACCAGCACTTTTGTCTTTAAATGTCAGGAAATAAAGTTTTTTCTGAGTTTCAAAGTATAGGAACGTAAACAATGCTTTTCCTGAAGCAATGATTTTCTCGAAATACAGCGTAGACTACATAAAAAAATGTATGCTCGATATTTAATAAATAAACGGCTTACCTATTTTTCAAAATCCAAACCAGAAATATCACAATCACAAAGTTTACAAATCATGTAGCGAAGCTACACAACAAACATAGAGAAAAACATTTAAAGTATGGCAATCAAATAAAAAATGTATCAGAAATAATCGAATCGAAACGAAAGTGCAATAGGGAACATCGCCCAAACAGTGTGTGTGATCTAACCGATAAGCCTAACTGGAACGCACACTCAGCAATCTCGCAATTCCAAACTTTCCGAGTCAGAAATTCTCCCCTGGGTCTAAGGTTATTTTTCTGTTTTTGTGTGGCTTGGCCACACAATAACCAAAGATACTCAGTAACCAATAACCGAATTACACTAAATAACCTTCGGTTTTCTCCGTTTTTGGAATTACAATAAGGTTCACAGCAGTACACCATGGTAGCTACTGAATTCAATCAAGAAAACTTTGCAATTTGAGTGCGATAAAGGCTATAAAATAAATGCTGCACTTTATTGCGCGTTCATACAGTTGAATAACTGAAATGATTAACTTCACGAAAATAGATTGAAACAGACTCGATTTACCTCGCTATAATGCACGTTTAAACAGGACTGCACATGAAAAACTAATTACGATCAGCCAAAAAAAAAAAAAAACGCTAACTGTAGTCGGCGTCTGCACCCTCTAGCGATGAAAAGTGGCATTTTTCTTGTACGCGAATCCCCGTAGAGATCGCCGAAGTGACTGAGCCTTGAGCAGTAACAGTTGATAATCACAGTTAGCCGTGGTATAGCTCTCGGTTCTTTAGCAGCGCTCCAGTGGTGTGGAATGAAACTACGCGTCTGTCACGTGATACAGTAAAAGTGGCTATAGAAGTAGCACCGCGGAGGGAGTTATAAACTATCTGCTTTCTTTACAGGCTCCCACTTATTCCTTGACACTTTCTTCTCTTCCTTCTGTTTCACGTTGGTATTTGTGGTTGACTGCTGTACAGATAAGCATGTAGGGCAGCTACAACTTCCTCACTTAACGGGAACCCCTATACCTCTTTAACATATTTTTGGGCACTACACTATATTTACTTAACTATAAGGACACCCTGTCCCCGCTTCTAAATAACTTTCTTTTTTCCTCCCTCCAAAAGTGCAGCGCGCCGTAGGTGAGTGTACTCTGATTTTTCTTAGGAATTCTTCGATTCGATTTGAGTTGCAAACTCTCGAAAAAAAAACTTTCACGGTTTCGGTTTTCACGCTGTAGTTCCATGCCAATCTAATCGAGTGGTGTTGTATTGAGATTTTTAGGACCCACTTTGAGTCAAATTTATGCCATTAGCGTCTGTGGAAGATCCACTTCATGGTCACCTACTCTGTGGTTTCAGTTTCGGCAATGGTCCACAAATCTCACTAATCGTCCTAATGAAGAAACGTTGCTGGCAATCAACATTAAGGTGCAACTGAGCAGATATATTTCATGAGGTGAGAATGGTTGAATCTTTAACATTTCCGAGGTCCTTCGCTGTACTTTTAGCTTATTTATTCTGATTAACGTTCATTCATATGCCATCTATTATGCTTTGTTTGTAAGGAAGACCTGTACTAAGAGAATGTTGTTTTTGTTTTTGTTTTTTTTATAATGCAGCATCAGTTTTCTTTAAGTCTCCACATTTTAATTGCAATTAGTGAAATGAGCAATTAAAAGAATCATGGCCAAAATTTAACTTTTCCCTTTGTCTGTCTTGGCTCGATGTAATTTTTTTTGTACACTCTACGTAGATTTGACTTTTTATGAACGTGATGGTGTAGGCCTTTCCTCGGGATATCGTTTGTGATATATATATTTTTTTCCTATTTTGCAAACGTACACTCTTTTGTATACTTTCTGTATATTTTGATTCTTTACTGCTGTGCAGTTCGAGCCCTTTGCTCTGGACATCGTGTCTGATATATTTATTGAACTTTTGCTTCTTTTACAAATCCAGTGAGGATTGGTATTCTATAAGCGCTCCTTATGTTAATGCCGAATAATTTCGCATTTTTGTAATTAAAGAGTTAATGGAGTAAAAATAACCAAAAAAGAAGAATTTCTCTGTACGGAAGTAGTACAAGACGGAAAGTCGCTAAGAGATTTTTAATGATTTATGTGAAAAGAAAGCGGCATGTTTCCGCCTAGCAGATCAGACAGCTGAACCCTGAATTGTATGGTAGGAGAGAGTTTTGTTTTCGATGGAAATGTTTTGTAGCAGATTCATCAACGGAAAGTGTTAGCAACAATTTCATGCACGTCTTCTTCATCCACTTTGTTGCTGCTATCAGATATATCTTCCTCCCTATACTAAATAGTTCCGAAATTAAGTTCCTCATTTGTCGCAAAATGGTTTGTATTGCACAAGCTCTTCGAGTTTGTTGAGTTTTCTACATGCGAGAACGTACCAGTGTGGATATAACTCTAAAGGATATCTTTAAAATATGGCCCGTCTCTCTACTGAACAACAGATTAAGAGCAGGACTTGTACGAAACGCAAATTTCTCCAAACACTTTTGACGTTTTAGTACTTAAACAAATGGTACAATAAGAAAAAACAATACTTCTAATGCTTGTAATTTTGCCCTCAAATTTCCGAAATACTTCTTTCTGAAGATCTTGTTACACTGTGCCTCTTGAGGATTGGACACAGAAACAAAAGTGAATCACAAGAGATGTCCAATAAAACGAAAGATTATTACGTTTTCCGAAAAGGCTAAACATTCTGACACTTAATATAACGTTGATCTTCCGGTGCCGCAAGGCAGCTCTTTCCTGGTGAGGGAAGGACGCTACAAGATTTCTAAAGGTATCTTGAGGTATCTGGTTTTTTCACGTTGCAGGCATCTCCCTTAAATCCGGTTTGTAGCATTTTCGGGAGACCGCAGATAGAATTTGCTGTTCCAACACAAAGAGGATATACTAGATTGGTATAGTTATGGGTTATTCGGAAGCCAGCACTATATTTGGAAGTCTTCCTGATGTCCCGCGAACCATCATTCTTGAACTACCTTACCAGTGTGGCATTGCACAGTATCTGTTGAAAGAAGATAGTACTAGAGGGGAACACCTTTGCCATGAAAGGATGTACCTAGTATTCAATGATGTTAAGTTTGATGGTAGAATTCATTGTTACGTTCATGTAAATAACCGGACACTGGTTTTTCCAGCAGAACATTGTCTAAAGCATTGCACTTTTTCAGTGGCTATGTTTTCATCCTACAGTGACTCCTGATGGCAACGCTTCCCCAGGAAACTGAAGCACTCGAATCAACTAGACCAAGGGGCAACTAGAAACGAGGTTCATCTGACAAACGACATACTTACCATGATTCAAAGTCCAGTTCTGGTGCTTGTGTGCCTTTTGCAGGCGCTTTCGATAGTGAAACGAGTTTAGCATGTGCAATTGCAGCTTCGTGCGGCTACGGAACCTCATTTCAGCAGCGTTCGATGTACTGTGTGTAGCGGCATATTCTACACGTCACCAGCATTCAATTTAGCAGCATGTTACGCCACAGTATCCTTTTTATTGACTCGTACCATATTGTATTAATTTCATTCGCTTCCACCATCGCGGATTCATGGTCGGCCTGCACCTTGCCTCCGGTAGGAGTTTTCCCTGTTTGTACAAATTTTTGAATGTACCGATCATGGCAGAACGTAAGCAACTCCACAAGCTTTGCTGTCTCGGAAATGATCCGATTTGGACTACTGGACTTAACATTTTGACTTTCGCCAAACTCGCTAAAATCATGTGACATATCCATCTGAAGAACACTAATAACACGTTGTTTGCCAGCAGTAACTTCGGTTTGCATAAAGACAACCTGGGCGCAACATTTCGGCTCTTCCGGGAATTTAGTTTCTTGTTTATCTGAGTTAGAATCCACCAACAATATTGCAAATCCGATCCAATTTTTATGATTTTACGAATAAAAGATACATAATTTTGCTAAATGTTGTCGAAAATTTTTGTCATACACAAAACTTATGAAGCTGAATTGACAACAGAAACCGAAAAGTTGGCTTCTATCTTAAAAGAGGTGAAGTGACTTTTACTTATTACGGAATGCTCACTTTCATAAAATTTCGGCAGCGGTTGTGAAATTGTTGCCTTGCCGACGTGTACACAAAATAATAAAATTATCTTCTTTTTCAATTCATAGCTGTTCATCCGGTTTATGGAATGCGATTGACTGGGCTTCTGTTGTTTTCGAAAAATATCATACGCTGTTGTTGTGTCATTATTCTACATTACGCGCAGTGTCGATATAGGATAGCATGCAGCATTTAAATGACTGGAATATGTCCAGGGTTACTGCTCCCGGCAGGGACGTATACAAGAAAAGCAATGCAATATTATATGAAGCATCTTTCTTCATATATTCCATAAATTTTGTATTAAAAAGCTTATGCATTTAGCAATGTATACACAATGTTATACACTGTAGAGCAATTGAATTAGAGATACCTGTCTAGTAACGTGTAGCAGCACCTTTCGCCCTGATGACGGCGGTGATTAGTCTCGGCATGGATTCGACAAGACGCCGGAAGCGTTGGGAAGTAATACGGATCCACGACTACTGAACAAGCTCCCACAGTTCACGAAGATTTGATGGAGGGGGTCAGAGCCTCGAACATCTCTCTTGATGGCATCCCAGATGTGCTTGATGAGATTGAGGTCAGGTGACCTAGCTGGCCAAGGAAGCGAGGTCACGTCGGTGCAGTGTTCATCCAACCACTCGGATACAATTCGGGAGCGATGGCACGGTGCATTGTCTTGTTGCAGGATGAGGTCCCCAGTGGGATGTTGAAGACGCACAAACGGGAGAAAATGGTCGTCCAGGATATATCGGTAGCGTTGACCTGTAAGAGACGATGCCACATGTACCAGGGGTACCATTTCAGTCCACGTAAACAGTCCCCAGACGAGAATGCCAACCCCACCAGCTTGAAGAGTACCCTGCTGGCAAGAAGGATCCATCGCATCATGTGGTTTGCGCCGTACTGGTATCCTGCCATCCGCATGTACCAACGTGAATCTCCTCTCGTCAGTCCAGGCAACATTTTTCCACATGTCCGGGGTCCAGTGGCGATGTTCCCGCGCCCATGCTAATTTTTGCACCCTGCGATGTGCGGTCAGCAACGGTACCCTCATGGGACGACAGCTTCTGTACCCCATAGCGAGGAGATGGTTCTGGATGGTGTGGCTGCTTGCACATTTTTGTGCACCAGCGTTAAATTGCCGAGTGATTTCTTGCACCAATGCCCCTTCTATCAGCTGTTACAATGCGAGCTCGCCGACGATGACCCCGCTCATCCACACGCTGTTGTCCACGGCAGTTGGCCCTTTCAGGGATGATCTTGCCTGATTCGATGTACTCACGGTGCACTCGTGACACAGTGGCTCGTAAAAATCCCAGGGCCTGCACGACTTCCGAGATGGAGTGACTCATTCGTTGGGCCCCGATAATTTCTCCACGATCAAATGCGTTTAGATCCTGCGTCTTACCCATACAGCGTCCGACTCTTACTGATTCTTGTCGCATCATTCCTTATATTGTCGGGTCGCTGCATACGACATGTCGTTTCCATTTACAAAGACGCCCACAGTGCCATATTTGCATTACGTCAGCTGTCTCTAATTCAATTGCTCTTCAGTGTACATTTGGTATAATCCATGGATGTGGAATTTACACAACTATAAAGAAATAATTTTTTTGCGGAGCTTCGAGTTTTCAGGAATACGCTTGACAGTTGTCAGGGGAGGTCGTGTATTTGAAAGTTATCAGCAATGCGTTGATAACTACAATATGTTAGGTTATACCAAGATATAGGTCATCTAATAGTTAGAAAAGTGGGTGGTTTTTGTTTTTACATGCGATAATTTTGATAGAAAATACATACAATGCAGCGAAGCTTATACAATTTTCTTTCGTGGATAATTTCGTGCTATTGGGTAACACAGCGGCACACCTTTTTGTTTGTTTTGCAGCTTAGACTGCGGAATTCTCAAATTCAACTACGAGATTTTAGTAATGCTGAAAAAGCTAATAAGTTTCGCTCTTTATGATCTTGGGAGTGAAACGATTTTTTTTTAATTTTATCTTTTTATCCCTTATTGTTTTGCACTTTAGGTTAATCCTGTGAATATCAAATTTGTGTGCGAAATTGTTTCGCGATATTAATCGCGCATATGGATTTTAAGATATTAAGTTTTCTTGAATTTCACGGCAAGTGGAGTTTGAGCTGTTGAGGTTTAATCGAGGCAATAGCTTTTTGTTTTCCCTTCACAATATGTTGATTATATAAAGTACGGTAATACCGCAGTTTGAATATCAAAATAAATCTTCGGTCTTCGAATTCGCATTGGTGGCGATTACCACCTTAATGTAATAAATACTCAAGGAACCGTATCGAATAAGGTAAAACTGCATATCATTGCCCCTTATCTATAAATTTTTATTTTTGCATATTACTGTGTATATAGGCTCTGCTTTCATCTGGAAGCGTATACATTGTCAACATTCACATGGCTGTCTTGTCCTGTCTCGCTGGAACCTCATACCAGCATTTACATTACAGCAAACAATTTTTTTATTCTTAAAAAAGTTGTTAGCTGTAATAGTTTAAATAAGACAAATGTCATCTCCGCCATGTATATCTAGGTAGTATAATAAGATATACACTGGATGTAAAACGCACTCCCTTGTTATAAATAACTAGAGACTTGGTGAGACTAGAGCCTCAATCTAGGAATAACATTTTTTACAGTTTTCAAGAAAGTAGTAATAAAAGTGTACGATATTTTCATGTACAGCATATTTCGTACAGGGGTTATACAGAATGTGTTAATATACTATCAACAAAACGCAGATCCCTGTTGCGTCAGCTACAGTCTTGTATTCTTGGGCGTAAGGAAATTAAACCAGAATATCCGCCAAGGCTATTAATATTTGTCACATTAATTCTTTAAATGCATTACGAACAATACAGACATCATTTGCTCCCGAGGAATCTGTAAAGGACAATTGGCCATGTGAAGTGTTTTCACCGAAAAATGGCAACAAATCCAAGATGTACAGAAGAATCTTCACCTGAATTTTAAAGCAATACAGACAACTGCCTGGAATATCTCTTTTTGTGACGGAGAGGAAAGCAAATGACATTGCAATACTGTACTTCCGGGTTTGTTTGACAAAATTAGGACTGTTCAGAAGTCTTTCACTCCCGTAATTTCTGTAGTCCAGGGGAGGAAATAAGGCGGTAGGCTGTTATACCAGATACATGTACTCGGAGTGCCACTTTTCCAAAATATGAAATCAACGCTGCCAAAGCTATGTACTAGTTTTGTACAGTTTTGTACACCCAAAAGAAACATTTGTACACCACCGGAAGTAGTACATTTCGGCCCTCTGAAGGTGGTACTCCAAGTAAATGCTGAGTGCCACTTTTTCAAAATCGAAAATAAATACTGCCAAAGTCTTGTACTAGTTTTGTAAACCCAAAAGAAAATTGTGTACACCACCGGAAGTGGTACTTTTTTACTCTCCTTTGTGGACCTCCAGCATGTACTTGGAGTGACACTTTTCCAAATTTGAAAGAAAAACACTGCCAGAATGTTGACCTAGTTTTGTACACCCAAAAGAAAATTTTGAACACCACCGGAAGTGGTACTTTTTGACTCTCCTTTGTGGCTCTCGACCATGTACTTGTAGTGCCACTTTTCCAAAATCGAAAATAAACACTGCCAGAATGTTGTACTAGTTTTGTACAGTTTTGTACACCCAAAAGAAAATTTTGAACACCAACGGAATTGGTACTTTTTGGCTCCCCTTTGTGGCTCTCGACCATGTACTTGGAGTGCCACTTTTTCAAAATTGAAAAAAAAATACTGCCAGACTGTTGTCCTAGTTTTGTACAGTTCTGTACACCCAAAAGAAAATTTTGTACACCCTCGGAAGTGGTACTTTTTGCCTCTCGACCATGAACTTGGAGTGAAATGTTTCCAAAATTGAAATAAAAACACTGCCAGAGTTTTGTCCTAGTTTTGTACAGTTTCGAACACCCAAAAAGAAAATTTTGTAGCGGAAGTGGTACTTTTGGATTCTCCTTTGTGGTCCTCGAGCATGTACTTGGGGTGCCACTTTTCCAAAAACGAAAATAAACAGTGCCAGGGTGTTGTCCTAGTTTTATACAGTTTTGTACACCCAAAAGAAAATTTTGTACACCACTGGAAGTGGTACTTTTTGGCCCTCGACCATGTACTTGGAGTGAAACTTTTCCAAAATTAAAAAAAAACACTTCCAGGGTGTTGTCCTAGTTTTGAACAATTTTGTACACCCAAAAGAAAATTTTGTACACCACCGAAAGTGGTACTTTTTGGCTCTCCTTTTGCGGCACTCGAGAATGTACTTGGAGTGCCATATTATCAAAATCGAAAATAAAGACTGCCAGAATGTTGTACTAGTTTTGTACAGTTTTGTACACCCAAAAGAAAGTTTTGTACATTACCGGAAGTGGTACTTATAGGCTCTTCTTCGTGTCTTTCGGCCATGTACTTGGAGTGCCATATTTCCAAAAACGTAAATAAACACTGCCAGAATGTTGTCCTAGTTTTGACAGTATATTTAATTGTAAGGCAAATATTCCTGGGGAGTGTAGAACCATTTTTTAATAAAACTTTTATTTGTGAATTTTGGTCAGTGGTTGTAATGTCCCCAATTAACATGTGTTAAGAAATCTGGTTTGATGGGTTTGTTTGAAAGAGGCTAATCAAAACTATAGTACATATTCTTATATCATAACACTGAGGGGAGAGGGAGAAGACACTTCACTTCAGCAACATATGATAAAAACTAAAGAGTGTTGTATAATTTGTGAATTTCAAATATATGCTGCATTAGGCCTGCTATGGTAATCTAAAATTTTGGTGTAACTTCTTGTTAAGCAAGATCATTTTGTAAAGTAAAATATCACACGTATTTAGTAAACATTCTATTTTTATTTGTGGATGAATTTCTGTTTCTTGTGAAGCGATTAATCTAAAGGTGTCATCTGAATGTTTCTTTAGGTCAGGGACCAAAGTTAGCAATTTTGGAGATCAGCTAAATTGAAGCTGCAAAATTTTGCAGACATTGTGTTGTCTTGGTGAGTCTCCGAATCCTTAAAACATTTTGTTGTGTTTTTTGTTATTGTGGTTAAGTTTGTACAATAAATGCAGGCCAAGTAGCCTTTCAAAAACCCAAACCTTGTGCAGTGAAGAATTAGATTACTCAGTTGAATTTCCTCTCAGGGTCACATGTTCAACCACCTTAGCTTGCCTAAGGAAGGAGACCTCTCTGGAGTTTTGTTTTTATTTAAATAATGCATTTTGTCCTAACCACTAAAATTGATCTTCACCGCCGCCAAAAGTTATTGCACGTGTACATTGTATACCATCCATTTTTTAGTGTTCACAAATGTGGTACACATGTAAACAATAATTACTTATTTTACACTTGCAGGTGTCACAGCTCATCGCAAATTCAAACAACGCAAACTTTCCATAATAACTTTTGGAATGTCCTAATACCAGTGTTCCATTGCATTTTATTTTCATTTATCATGGCCTTAATTGATTGAATTTACTTTTTGTTTCGAAATGCAACCACCTGTCTACCAAATTTTAAGTTTCACCTAAAGTCAATATTTAGCTTAATTTTGACATTTGCTAAATTTAACAATTATTTACACACATGAGCAAAACCAATCCATAACAGTTTGAAATGTGGTCAGGAAGGAAGAAACAAGATGATGGATGTGAAGACGAACTTTAGGAGTGCTCAAACACACTGATCTGTTTCCTTCTGTTCGACAGGCTATTCTTATTGCTCAAACATTACCAGTAACAACCTGTCCAGTGGCGAGGTCCTTCAGCTCTATCAGAACGGTTAAAAACCTGGTTAAGGTCAAAAATGGCAGATGGACGTTTATTTGACTGTGCATGAGGAGTATTCATCGAGAAAAGGTTTTTGAGAATAAATATTAACTCATTCAAAATGTGATTGATAGAATTGGACACACCAAGACGTTTGCAGTTTGTATTTCATAGTATCTCTTCTAAAGTGCAAGAAACAGAAAATTGAAAATAGTATAAAAATAAACAGATAAATGTCTATAAAAAAAGGGGGGTTTATATTGATACTCAATAAAGGACGATGGAGCAGTGCAATTGTTTTATGTAACCCCAAGTTAATGTTTCCATACAAAAAGACTGTATTAAGTTGATTATTAAATTTAGCACGAAGCCTACAGTAAGGTTAAACTTTTGACTCAGATATGAATAATAAGTGGCCAGTAATCGGTAAATGACGTAATTATCATTATTGTCCGTTATTTCAATACTAAATATTGTATATAGAAAGAAAGATGAGTCCAAGTTCCCAAACTTTTCGGGGGGGGGGGGGGGCTAACAGTGCTCCGAACCCACTCCCTAGTTTTAGGGGCTCGATGCATTCGCCTGACCCAACCCCCACTATGTCATATAAAGACGCAGGTGTACTATAAATTTAAGCAATAGTTATGATAATGGGAGTATACCCGTTTGCTCCCTCCCCAGAAAAGTTGCAGCGGACGCCCATGCTCATGGGGGATATCGCTGCGGGAAAAAGTTTCCGGCCCTTTATATGATTTTTTTATCACCAAAATGGCTGTAAAACAAGTTCCCAAAGTTTGGCCAAATATTTTAAAAACTACATGACAAAATGATTATGTACAATTTCGCAGTTTCAATACATGAAAAAAAATCTTTACTTTTTAAAAGCTTTGTAGTAAGTCCGAATGTTATTTTGTTTTATATTCATATCCCTATTACTCCATCTTTATTAGCATCGCTCTTTTCAAAGCAAACTGTTTACAAGTTGATTTCTCAATAGTATTTGAGTAAAATATTCTCTAATCTTTGCTTGTTTAAAACTTGTCAAAGTCAAAGAAAAAACACAACTATGAACGTTATTAAGTTTTGCACCATATGTATCATGGATGAACTACAACAACAAAAAAATCGTCTGCACCATGCCAAAAGCTGTAGCTTGCCTAAATGCACGTTTTATTCAGCGCAACGATTGCGAAATAAATTTTTCATCCAAACCGAAACTAAACCACATATCCTTCTCTGAAGAGATCAAGGTTCGACTTTGCACGAAGAAAGGAACACAACAACGCTGACCGAAAGCAAACAGCATACCCTTCTCTCATGGGATGAATGTTAGACTTTGGCTGCACCAAGAACTCAGTAACGCTGTCTCGATTATCTCAAACTTGTGATATACCGGTTACGTATACGTAAACGAATCAAAGAACTGTGAGTTTGTGATAATCTGAAATTCCAGAATTTATGTACATCGAAAAAAGCGTATAAATGAATTAATTAGCTATTATCGAATTGGAAAAAGCTTAGAAACTACAGTAAAATATCGGGACTAATTCAGAATTACGTGTAAATGTCAAAAACCATTACTGGGATACGCATAGCCAAAGTTTCACTCAATATCTTTTTATTTCTACAATGCAATGCTTAAATTTAAAAATTTTGTTTAAACTGAAAACCACTAGATTGAAAAAACATTGCGCAGAAATTCAAATTGCTTGAATTTCTGTGTGTGACGTAACCTGTAACTTAACCCTCTTTTCGAGTTGCTTCTTAACTAAACATTTTCCCACTGAAGAGTTCGTTACTTCTCTAAACAGCTTGTACATTTAAGCGACACTGACAGTGAGTCACAGCAAAATTTATACAGACAATCTTGATTGTAAATAATGCGGGGTGGGGGAGATTGCAAGTAATTGTGGGGAACTGATATAAAGAAAGAGATTTAAACCAAGCCGTATTGTTGCTATATGCTGATCTAAGAGCTATTTTGTGTCAAATGATGAACCTCAATGTGACGATTTTTTATTAAGAAGACCTTCGAAATTTCATTGAGTGAAAAATTAAGGGAAAGGAGATTTCAAACATAAATCCTTTTGCTGATTCTTTCAACTTGGCAATTTGGCTACTGGGTTATTACGAAATTGTGTTTTATATGCCACAAACTAGGAATATTAATCAAATTAGTTAACCATTTAAGCTACTGCTTCGAAAATTAAAAATTCTACAGGTAATATATTAATGCAGTCATGGGGGTATCTACAACTGAGGATAGCCGTTATACAATCCCAAAATGTACAAATCTGTAATTCAAAAAAAAAAAAAAAAAGATAAAATCGGGTGCAAATAACTTCATTAAGACAAAAATTGGAAATTAAGAACTGTAATCTGCTTACATACGCTCCTAGATCATCAAATTTTACCATTCAGGAATCTTATAAAATAATTTCTTATATTTCAAAATGGAGCATGTTTCTCGCACTTACAAAACTAGTAGAAAACGTGTGTGAATATTTCGGATTTGTGGACTGGTACAAGAAATGTATGTCTGGTACTGAACTAAGACGGATGAAAAGTACCAAATCCGGTAAAGTACAAAACATTTTTTTGAGCTGAAAAAAAAAACGACGACTTTTTGTATTTTGGGCTGCAAGTACATGTTTAGCGGTACACCAAGTAGAAAAGTTCTACTAGTGTCCTGTTCAGGAAAATAATTTTAAAGTTCACGGAAGAACATAAAAAATGTTAATGGTGTCTATTTTCATCTTTGGAGAAACTTTTCTACGATGGTTTTCTAGGAAAACAGAGGCTAGAATGCTTAAGCATAGTAAGTCACCGGTTCCCTTTCGGTGGTGTACAAAACATTGTGTACAAAACCGTACAAAACTCGTACAACACCCTGGCAGTGTTCATTTTCGATTTTACAAAAAGGGCCGTACAAGAGCGCATGCCGGAGAGCCACGAAGGAGAGGTAAAAATAACCTCTTCCGGTAGAGTACAAATTTTCTTTAGGATGCACACACCCTGGCAGTGTTTATTTTTGATTTAAAAAAAGTGGAACTCAGAGTACGTGCTAGTAAGCCAATAAAAACCACTTTCCGTGGTGTACAAACTTTTCTTTTGGGTGTTCAAAACTGTACAACACTAGTGCAACATTCTGGCAGTGTTTATTTTCAATTTTGGAAAAATAGCACTCCAAGTACATGCTCGAGGGCAACAAAGGAGAGTCAAAAAGTACCATTTCCGGTGGTGTACAAAATGTTATTTTGGGTGTTCAAAACTGCACAAAACTAGTATAACATTTTGGCAGTGTTTATTTTCGATTTTGGAAAAGTGGAACTCCAAGTACATGGTCGAGAGCCACAAAGAAGAGCCAAAAAGTACCACATCCGGTGGTGTGCAAAATTTTGTTTTGGGTGTAAAAAACTGTACAAAACTGGGACAAAACTCTGGCAGTGTTTATTTTTCTTTTGGGTGTACAGAACTGTACGAATTAGGACAACACTCTGGCAGCGGTTTTTTTTTCAATTTTAGAAAAGTGGCACTCCAAGTACATGGTTTAGCGCCACAAAACAGAGTCAAAAAGTACCACTTCAAGTGGTGTACAAAATTTTCTTTTGGGTGTACAAAACTGTACAAAACTCGGACAACACTCTGGCAGTGTTTATTTTCGTTTTTGGAAAAGTGGCACTCCAAGTACATGCTCGAATGCCAGAAAGGAGATTCAAAAAGTACCACTTCCGGTGGTGTACAAAATTTCCTTTTGGGTGTACAAAACTGCACAAAACTAGTACAAAACTTTGGCAGTAGTTATTTTAGATTTTGAAAAAGTGCCACTCAGCTTGTACTTGGAGTGTTACTTTTAGAGAGCCGAAAAGTACCATTTCCGGTGGTGTACAAAATTTTCTTTCGGGTGTACAAATCTGTACAAAACTAGCACAAAACTTTGGCAGCGTTGATTTCTTATTTTGGAAAAGTGGCACTCCAAATACATGTATCTCTCCGTGTAGATATGTTAGTTGATAAAATGCAACGATCCTTATCCTCCACACACAACAAAAAACTGGATTACTTGAGATCATCCCAGACTATAAAAGCTAAAGATTTCGTGATTCTATTCGTCAATATTTCCAACCGGACGCTTTTCGAAGATGAAGCAAAAGTTTTGGAGCTTGGACCAAAATTCTGCTTCATAACCAGATCGAACCCAAAAAGCGTCATTTCCGAATTCGAAAGTGTAATATCGCGAGTTCCAAACTACTCAAAAGATGAACTACGCCAGCTCTGTTCTTCTAAATTACGATCTTGGTATGATCCTACTAAAATACCTAATAAATTTATAAATCCGTTACCAGTTTCGATCCTTAGAAATGATCCGTCCATAATATTGACTCTAACGGACAAATCTGGCCAGAGAGCGATTATGGACGCAGAAGACTACAATACGAAAATTGAAGATTTTATCACTGACTCTGGTTCTATAGCCCTTCAAAGAAACCCTCTAAATTCTTGGATTACGTAGGTACAAAGAGCAGCCCTCTTACCAGCTGTTCTAGACGATCTTAGGAAAGCCGCCAGATTACCAGCGGGACCTCATATCCCAAAGCTGTTCGGAAGACTTAAGCACCATAAGCCCGGAAACCCACTGAGACACATCGTATCCAGGAAGTCTGCACCAACGTACCATTTAGAGAAAGCACTATCCAAATTCTTACGTAGTTTTCTTCTTGAATCGGACTTATTAATAATATCCAATCTGGATTTTATAACGAAAGTCAAGAAACTCACTGTCCTGCCAAGCGACATTATCGGCAGCTTCGACGTGGTTTCCCTTTACCAATCAATTCCCGTTACAGAAGCTATCAGAACATTAAAGGAGGCCATATCTAATTCTACAGTTTATACGCAGGAGTCACGCCTCAGCATCTTCAAATTAATAGACTTGGTCTCTAATACTAGCTTCTACAGTTTCCAAGCACAAGTATATAAACAGAATAATGGCGCTCCGATGGGATCCTCACTTTTACCCGTCCTTGCAGAAGCAATACTTCGCCCAATTGAGCGGAATATATTACCCAGCATTACCGCACGACCTACCATTTGGCCGCGTTATCCTGACGACGTATTTTTTGAATGGCCCCACGGAAAAGAGACTCTTCCAGTTTTCCTTGATAAAATCAATGATATACATCCTACGATCAATTTCACGATGGAGATTGAAAGCAACAACGCTTTACCTTATCTGGATGTTTTATTGAGGAAATCGTCTGACAACCGCCTCGGTACACAAGCCTACTATAATCTCACGTCCGTCCCCAACCTGATGCTCCGCAGCTCTTTCTATCTCGCAGAATACAAAGCAGCTATCTTCCGTTCTCGAATTCAAAAAGCCTTCGCCGTTTCTTCTGATACCCATTCTAGACAACACGAAATTAAAAGCGTCATCAAGCTAGCCACTGATGCAGGATATTCATTGAATCAGATACGTAGCTTTATCCAAAAAGCCAGAGCCAAACATTCCAGTCTTCCTGTGCCACAGCTACGTTAGTTAGGCTCAATTCCCTACATTTCAAGTGTGTCTTACAAACTCAAAAACGCCCTTAAGAAGATGAACTACGGCGTCAGCATAAGGTCTCCTGCAACTTTACATACTATACTAAAGAGGAATAGTGAAAAACTACCTCTCTCCTGCGAAGCAGGCGTTTATGCGATCCCCCTACAGTATCCGAACGGCTCTAAATGATACTGCATTGGAATGACCAAGCATTCGTTTGGAATCAGAGTCAACGAACATAAAAGGGACACAAAATTCGGTAAAGTAGCCACGGCACTATCCAGAGAAGTCAAATTCAAGTCAGCTACTCCCATGCGGGATGATATAAAGAAATTAGCTACCTACTCTATCCCTAAATGTGCAGCCATTCGGGAAACCTTGGAAATCATTACCAACAGCGATACTTGCAATGATTGTGTCTCGTTCGAGTTGCCACGAATTTGGAATCAATTCTTCAAGTAACGCCTTTTTTTCCACCAGGATCCCGCGTGCAACCAACGTGATGCCTCGTATCTTTAAATGAATATAACGTCGCATCTATTTATTGTCAAATTCCCGCGTTCAAATTGTTAAGCGTTCTATTTTTTAGTTTGCAGTTTCTGTCTAACGTCCTTGAAAAAGCCATCTGGTTGATATGCGAAAGCTTGGAAACGCTTATGTGTTTATTTCCTATGCCAATAAATCGGATCACTAGTACAGCGTTACTAGTTACTATTGTTTTCCGTTTCATTGTTTCATGCATCCTATTCTCCAGAATAGGACTAGAACCTAATGGGTAGAATATTGCACTAAGGGAAAGAAGAATGAATTATCTGATAAAATCTAATTTAGCTGATTTTCTAAGCCGTAAAATGCAATTCAATCCTGCCACTCAGAAACTTCACTTCCGATGGAAAATAAATTTCCTTAAATGTCTACAAAATTATTTGAAAAAAATACATCACTGCAAAGCAAGGTCTAGTTTACTATGGATTTTGTCGGCACTGAGTTTCTGGAGCGTCAAACCACTATTCATTTAGATTTTGCTATGCCTTCCAGACATAAGTGTAGATAAAACCGTTTAAAAGACAGCGGTGCAAATCTTTGGAATACCTAAGACTATATATTTTCAAATTTCCCGAACAGTGCGAGGAATGTGTCATTTAGTCGGATTGCCCTTTTAACAAGAGGAGGGTTGTGCTGTGGAGCTTGGTAGTGTTAGTGTGTATCAGTCCTGTGTTCAGGCTCAATTTTAAGAGCTATAGCCTGTCTTAGCTCGAAGTATGACATCCCGAGCCCTATGACTAATAGCTTTAGGCATTATTTAAAAAATCTCTTTTACATTCCTCATTGCCTTTCCCCTGGAAACCGATGCATTTTCGCAACTGGGGTGTTGGGAAGGATTCTCTATAGTTTTCTATAGTATAGTTGTACATTTACTTTGCCCATATCCTTCCATCCTGAAGTGCTTCGGTTTCCGGGAATTCGTAGAACTTGGGCGACCGATGTTCATCATTTGCAAATATCAAGCGGCTCTGCAATCTGCGCACATTGCTTAATTGAATTGAGAGGGAGCTAGCTCCCACATAGATGCAGTCAAAATTTAATCGGGTTGCTATCTGCTATCTAGTGACTATGATTCTTGAAGACGCTATTCCTACGCCTAGAAAATATACTAATGTGGGTGCTATTGCATTTGTAATCCAAACCCATAATAAACAACCCTTCCGAGTCGCAACACTTCATCCAGACCCACTAACCAAATAATAATCTTTACTGACTTGAGAGTGTAAGAATATCCTAAACCATTCAAAATCGTATTTAAAATGAAAAGAATACGATTTTCTGTCCCTCAGAGCCGCAGCCCAAACCGTAATAAATATCATGCAGCTCGAGTTCGCCCGAGTCATTGGTCGACATCAGGCACGAGTTCAAATTCAGGTTTTCTTGTTCTGCACCTCTCAGCACTTGCGTGTATTACTTTCTTCACCTGTATCTCTGCTTCTAAGAACCTATTGGATAATTTCACTTTCTTTACTGCATGCCGTTTTGTACAGTAAGGAAGATCTTGTCGCGAAATTCGTTGTCGCTGCGGACCAGATCAGCATCACACCGGAAGTCTACGAGAGAGTGCGACAGCCCTTCATCCGTCGGTGCAAGTTCTGCAACAACGCCCTCAGGCGATGCTCCGAGCAACTCCTTTGAGTCCTCGCTACCGCTTCGTTTACTAACGCAGGTGCATAATTTAGGTAACTTGCAACCCATAATTTAGGTAAGTTGTGTTTTTGCCCAATTTTGAAGGATCAACGTGAATACGGAACTTCAATATTTTTGGGTATTAGGACCGCGAGTGGGGTGCCACGATACGTTTCATTGCAAAAGTTATTCGTCTTTATGTGAACTATTACCCCTCTTTTGTTTTCGCACGAATTTGGGAACACCCTGCTTATTTTCAACTGCCAAATTGAATCCTTAGAAATATGAATTAGATATATTTTTTTCTATTAATGTAAACAAGAAAATAAGGCATTCGAATGTAAGGGAAGCAATCGTTTTAAAACCTCACTTGTTTCATGCGCTGAATTCCACCTATCGCTCGGGAAAAATTCGCATTCTGCGTTTTAATTTGTTAGCGGACAATTTTTTATGTTTCATAAATTTCATTTAGAAGAGTAAAACTTTGCTGGTAATGCAAGTGGCAGCGAGAGGAAAATATAGAAGACGCAAACCTCCACATATTCACGCAAAGAAACGGCAACAGCAGACGTCCTATCCATGTACCTCTGCTATCTGCAGTAAAGCGAAATATTTATCTACATTCACTCGAGAACATCAAAATTGGACTATTGATTACTGCATAGATGTCGCCTGGTTTTACGTATCAATTTTTGATTAACACATTCCGATGAATGGACCAAAATATTGCGTCACAAAAGGAATGCAGGGACCCCATCTGCCAAGTATTAACGATAAAATTCTCTTAATAACACGAGTCCAGTGGTATACGTTAGATATTCAATGCCATCAACTTATCTGAGCAAAGCGAGAGATTCAATGAGATATATTTCTCAGTATTCTTATTTCTGTGATTTATGCTACTACTCAACGTGACACTATTTTTTATGGTATCATGCAGCATTTAGAAGGCTTTACCTGGCAGATAAATTTCATTTTCAATTATGAAATCTATTAAACAACTCTTCGTCTCTACGAACTCAGCACGGTAAGAGCACCTGGAGGATTGTGAGCATGCTTAAAGTAATCCCTAATGTCTCCTTCCTCAGAGGGTGAAATGTTGCGCCAACTTTGACAGCATGATGTAAGTGGAACGTTGTATACTATGGCAGACCAACTAAACAGAAAGCTTTTCCTGGGGTACATTCGTAAATTGGATAACATTATCGATCGTAGTACAACAAGTACTAATTAGTGAACTAGAAATTATTTAACTATTAAAGAAAGAGGGAAAACCCTTTGTAATGATTCTTTTACTAATATGGTTTCGCGCGGAGCATTTTTGGGAATATTAAAATGTATAACCACAAGAGAGGGGGCCTATTCTTAGAGGCGGTTATTTTTGGGGAGGAATATGTAATATTTTGGAAATAATATCCGCAACATTAATATTGTAGTTTACGCAAAGTATGAGGTATAAATCTTCGCGTCAGTCGTGTATCTTTCGAGTTTTGACTTACTTTATACACCAAAAGGTGGCGCTACATCATATCTCCTTAGAAGCAAAAGCCAATTTCCTCTACCAAATAATTTAAGCGTGGAGAACGCCAAATCTCATAGAGATAGAGTGCCGCGGGTGGCCTAGTGGGCAACGTTCGTGACTGCCGCGGAAAGGACCACAGGTTCGATCCCAGGCAGGTACGAACACTCGATTCACTAAATATCCACCGTGCGCCGGATGGCACGTTAAGCCGTCGGACCTCGGGTTCTTGCCCCTGGGGAAAAAAATAAGGGCGTCTTCCTCCTCATTTCTACTTCACTTCCGTGTCACTTTCCTATCGGGCACTCTAGCCCAAATCTCCTAGCTTCCTATTTCTAAGGGTTGTTTAAGACCTGGGGTCAGACACTCTCTTCCTAAAATCCTCTACATATGATCATTTGATCTCATAGAGATAACGTTAAACAGGCGAGAACAGCGCCACTCTATCTTAAGAGGTAATATGCTCTGCGGGAAGATTAACATTCAAGAGCAAAACAAATTAGGAGGACTACGCAGTGAAGCTTTTCTTTGATCCACGATGGTTTCCTTCGATCTGATGACTATTTGCTTAGAGCAGTCATTTTTTGTTGTTGTTGCTGTTTTCTGATATCCCGCCCATCCCTCATTTTGGTGAGAAAATATGCAATAACATTAATGTTACTATTAAACTGAATTTTAGCAAATATTTTAGTTAGGCCTATGGATACGTACAAAATGAAGACATTCCCAGGTATTTGGCATTACTAAAAATGTTTCTAAAAAACTGAAAAACAAACAAAAGTCTTAACTAACCCGACTGGCATAACGAAACTAACATATCCGATTTGCGAAGCGGTTATGCTACCGAGAAGATAACAATCAAGGGCTGTGAGTAGCTCGTTGACTGTTCTATACCCAAATAATTGATGTCAAGAGAAATATGCATGCGCAGTCTGCTCTGGTATAAAACTGTATGGTGGCTTCTGTGGATTGCATTTTAATTCTTAAGACATGGCAGCACTAGTTGCGTCTCGCCGATCCTGAACTTCTTCTCAGTTAGATATTCTTTGCTATGGATAAGTTCTTTTCAGGTATACCCAATACAAATTTTTTTCAGGCGTATTTATCCTCGCATTTCCCCTTGATCATTGTTGATAAATTTTTATTTATCTTTTAAGTGATTTTTGCACAATTATTAGTATATTATACACAGTTATTAGAAGAAATGGCAGCTTCATCATACTCTGTCACTTCTCACTTCCGCTTTCAATTTTCGCACACTACTCAATACTCCCTTTTCCAATACGGTTAGCATTCACAAAGATGCACAGGCGACCATTCGGAAGATCCTTCTAAGGGGCCATCCATTTAGTACGTCCGAGATTAAAAGGGGTTCCTGGCAACCGGACCAAATGGGACATGGGGAAGGGGGAAGGTTTAGTAATTCAGACGCCCAGCGGCAAAAATATATTGGATGACATTTCATCGTTTCGTTTTCTCATTTTTTCTTCTTTCAGTAGTTCATAAAAGGTATGAAATATTTCAGATTTCTGATGATATTTATCTAAATAAGAATCATAATATTAAGTTCTCGTATTTGTACGACTAAATGTATCGTGTTTTGCAGATGGTATAATCAGGAGTGTTGCAACGTTGAATGCGTGCGTTCATTTGCAGATCTTTATTTCAGAATGATAAAGTTTGGGTAGTATTTGGGAATAATATAATACCTAAATAATTATATTTTCTGAAAAAAACGTGTAAATATGCGGAATATTCCTGTAACAATTTATACGTTTTCTTTATGTTTCTCAACGGACTTCTAAAAGAAGTCGTCAAAAATAAAGAGGTTGTGGGAATTAGGACGTACTTTTCAGGGGCATGGGTGTCAACAATCGGACAAAATGTGAGATGGGCGAGGATGGAGTCTAAAAATAGTACAAAGTCATGGACGTACTCTTATGGACGGCCCCTAAATGATTGAAAAGTGTTTGTTTCCATTGGGTGACCCGCTTCTACGCTCCGCCTACTGGCAGTCCGCACACCAATCATGTGCTCTCAGTAGCGTTTCCCTAGATCCATTTATGGTATATGCGTCATTTCATCTTTCTCGTTGAAAAAGTGTTTCCCCTAGCACCTATCTTGATACCGCTTTACTGAAATTTTGCTTTTTATTAGTTACTTTAAATACAGTTGTTGCTAGATTTAATATCAGGAGGTCAGCATGCTGGATCTCTGGAATAGTGGTATCAAGAAGTATGTGGGTGACGACGAACAACGGAACAGCCAAATTTTTATATCAGAAGAGACGTGTTTTCATTACCACAGAAGATAATTGATAATGTTAGGAACAATATCTCGTTGTGAAAGTTTTTCTTGGATTGCGCTGATCACAGCTGTTGTGTCGCGCTAATCATACAACGTGTCGGCAAATGATTGAACGGCCGATTTCCATATCACGTGTTAGTCTTTGCTAACGGTAGAAATTCGGGTAAATGTGTACCTTGGCGTCCTATATTATTTCGTCGGAAAAATGTAACTGTGAGAAAAAAGTGCGACGTGCAATTTTTAAAGCCTGCAAAATGATGGCGAGAGATGCAAAAACATAGTATTCTTAGATAAAAGGAAAGACATTTTTAGAAGTATTTACATGGGAGTACGATGGTTTGGAAGAGTAAGTGGGGTAGGCGTAGGACGACTGGGTGAAGGTGGAGTCCGGTGAATGAAAGTTTCGTTCAGAAGGTCAAGTAACGGGCGGAAGAATACAAAACAAAACGGTTCCGCAGTACGCAGGAACAGAAGCGTCTTTTAGGAATACGCTGAAGGAAAGAGTTCGGCCCTACGCATCATTATTAGTGGTGTTAATAGCTTTTCCAACAGTGTGAGTGGCTCTTTACAAAGTCGTAAACTACCATACTTCATTTCAGGTTTCGTCAGGGCTTAAAATTTCATTACCCAGCACGATACCATAAGAAGCACTTGGCCTCCCTGACATACTACGATTTCTAAATTGAAGAAACTCCTTTTTTTTTTCAAAATATCTGTTTTAGGATGCAAAAACTATTAGCTACACTGTACGGAATAAAAGCACAACTACACTGAAGTGCTTGAAGAAATCAACTACCACTGTACATCTTCGAAACTATAACTAAAACTTGGAGTTCAGCCGGAACCAAAAGTTCTTACTCAACACTTCTGTCGTACATGAAAACGTTTATATTCCTCCATTTCGTTCCATTTTGAGACATTGTGAAACTAATAATGTCATTCCGCACATTTATTTCTCAAAAATAAAAAAAACAGTTTTAAACTACTTCCACTGGCGCCGAATTAAAGCACGTATCACACTCTTCTGAAGAATACACTCCGATCTAATTGGATTCTTCCGCGCATTCACTACGAACTACTGCTCCCTTTCGAGGCACGGAAGCTTCACGTCATTGCCGTTAACATCACTTAAGCCTTCCGCACCAACTGCTGCACACCATCCTACTTAAAGGTAAATACTTCGGTAAAATTGTTTCACAATCTTTTAAATTACTGTGTTTCTGCACCTTCCTCCATGATTTTGCATGCCCAAAGAATTGTACGTAGCACTTTCTTCACACAGTGAACTTATTCCGACTAAATAATTTAGGACGCTAAAGTAAACATTTACCGAAATTCGTCTTTCCTGGCACTCTACACCCGGCTGAAATATTGCGGAAAAGTTTCTTTAATAGTATTTATATTCATGCGCATGTGGGTGCCGGCACAAGATGGAACAACGGTACATTTCAATACCTAATAGCACATGTTGGTCTTTGTTACAGAAAGAATTTGAACGATTTAAAATTTCTTTACACGTACAGAAGCATTTCATGAAAGTTTCTGGCAGTTAGTGGAATCAAAAGTGTATTTTTACCTGTACAATAAACAATCAGGGAAATGTGCACTTTAGTGCACTAAATTATTTTGTCGGAAAAATATCACTGTGTAGGTAAAGTGCGACGTACAATTTTCTCAGTATGCAAAATAATGCGAAAAGGTGCAGAAACACAGTGTTTAAGAGAACGTGATATAATTTAACCGACGTATTTACCTGAGAGTGCGATGGTGGGCACTGTGTGGTGCCGGAGTGTTAAGCTATGCTAACGTCGCGGACATGAAGTTTCCGGGTGCCGAAAGGTAGTAGTTCGTAGTGAATGCGCGGAAGAATACAATAGGAGTGGGGTGTATTATTCGGAAGAGTGTGATGCGTGCTGTAATACTGCGCAAGTGGAAGTAGTTCAGATCTATTTTCTAAATTTTTGAGAAAGAAATGTGCGGAATGTCGTTATTATTAGTTGGACAATGTCTCCGAATGGAAAGAAATGAAGAATGTAAATGTTTTCATGTACGATACAAGTATTCAATAATAAGTTTGGTTCCGGTTGAAACCCAAGCTTTGGTAATGGTTTCGAAGACGTACAGGGGTAGGTGATTTTTTCAGCCACTTCATTTGTAGTTGTGCTGTTATTCCGTACATCATAGCACACATTTATTTCCTTCTGAAACGGATATTTTTGAGAATAAATGAGTTTTTTCAATTCAGAAATCGCAGTATGGCAGAGAGGCTAAGACGTGTTTGTGGTATTGTGCCGGATAATGAATCTTTAAGCCCTGACGAAATCCGAAATGAAGTATTGAGACTCACGACTGTGAAAGGAGCCACTAACATTGTTGAAAAATATTATAACGCTGCGTAAAGCCGACCTCTTTCCTTCAGCGTATTCCTACAAGACGCTTCAATGACTACGAACTGCTCAACAGCTTCCAGTTGTATTCTTCCGCCATTATTTGCCTTTCTCAACGAAGCTTTCATTCACCTTACTACACATTGAAGCAGTCGCTGCACCGTCGTAATAGGCCTACAGCACGTACTCTTCCAAAACATCGTACACCTAGAAAAAAACTTCGGTAAAAAAGGTTTCTGTTCTGTACAAATACTATATTTCTGCACCTATCTCCATTATTTGGCATTTATGCAACTTATTTCTGGAACTGTGCTGCTGTGATATGTGTTATTGGAAAAGGTGGTTTAATGAAGTTAAAAAAGAAGAGTAAACGTCTATTTCCTGGTGTGAAGGACAGGATTTGTTTTCCACATCTAAAAGATGTTCTGCGGGCCATCTCATGACTCTACGTACCAATACGTCTCATCGTTTGTTACAATCCAGGTGTCAGAAGAAACACGCTTCAGGGAATGATGGGTACTTTTACCGTACACTTGGTACGTGCTTTTTTATGGTCAGATTCCTATTTATAGATTGGCGATTCTGGCGTTTTAATTCTCCAAGGGATTGTCTTAGGATGAGGCAATTGAAGAAGCCTCACATGGCAATGTTACCACATCTAATGAGACAGTTTGCGACTGGTATTCGTGTTGCAAGCAACTAGTCTCAGAGTTTATGGTAGCCTCGCAATGTCAGGAAGGAAGGCTTGGTGGTGATGGAATTATCGTGGAAGTGCACGAAGCGAAAGTGGGCAAACAAAAGTACAACTGCGATCATCTCGACGAGGGCACCTGGATTCTTGGTATCTCTGAACCAGACATCAAGCGCTTTAGGGTGCACACCTGCCTTGATAACAACAGATCTGCAGATACATTACTGCCCCTCATCCTCAAACACGTGGAGCAGGGAACCACAATTATGAAGGAACAGTGGGCTGCATATCGGAATCTGCCAAGCTGTGGCCACCACCATTTCACCGTGAACCCCTCTCCCAACTTCACTGAATCCATTACAGAGGCGCATACACAAGGAGTCAAGAAAAATTAGCCTCCCATAAAATATAAATTCACACATGGTAAACACAAAATGTACTTGGCAGACCATATTCTGGAATATTTATTCCGACGGAATTGCCGTCTTTCCTCTGAACATTGCTTTGAAGTCCTGATTCCAAGCGATCAGACAGTTATTTCCTGGCAGATTAAACTTTTCTTGCTTTTATCTGCTAGCTAGACAGTTTGATATTCATGAGGAAAGACAATTCTTCCGTCAAAATAATTATTTCTCACATATGCCACAATCAACATTCAAAAAGGTCCTTTTAAGGGCCATCTTTAATCAATGTTATTCACTTGCTTTGTCACTTTCACAACATAACGAAACGCTTAAAGATGTAGCGATAACATGTCGCTATCTATCTTCCCTTTGAAAAACTATTTCCGGGCGGAACGCGGAAGGTTTACCCTGCATCTTGTATCCCAGGATATGTCGGTGCTGGTTACGTTTCGCCGGGCCTTAGCTTCTTCTCAAGTAGATATTCTTTGACTAAACTGTTACCATGGCTCCTCAGACATTGTTTAGCCAATCAACTCGAACGGGACTCACTCAGATACTGTGGATGGAGTCACCTAGAACGACGTGTGCGACCTGAAAGTACTGCCGTTATGGTAATATTGTTGGAGATACGTGCACTAATACACGCTGAACAAATCATGGGTGTCACTGGATTTTAACAAGCGCACCCAAATTTTTTTGAATCGGATTTTCCCGTTAGTACGAGCGATTCGTTTTCAAAAGAAAAGGCGATATATGTGTTTGCCATTTCGTAAATAAAATAAGTATTTAATTATTTTTTCTGAACAAATTACTGAAAGCTGTTGAATTGATTGAGTAACCCTCTTGGCTAGATAGACGAATGTTACTCTGGTTGAAATAAAAAAAAACCCAGCTTTTTCTTTACAATTTTACAGATATTTATCTTTTTGTGGTGAGGCATTTTCCTTTGTTATTTGTCTTTTACGTTCATGTAAGTAACACCTCAGGAATACGCGCATATATGTGTCAACAACTGTTTAACGACGAGCCAGAGTTTCTAATAAAGACTTGTACTTTTTCGAAAATAAAAAGATAGTCAGCTTTCCTGCTTCTTAAGAGTAACAATGGTTATCAACAAATTTAAAAAAACCTGATAGTATTTAGTAGTGATGCAGTTCTTAATGAAAAAATGTCAAAGCGCGAAACGGATTCAAACATTCTGTGAAATATGACTTTTTATTCTAATTACTTTGGAATGTTTATTAAATTTGCATTACTAATTATTTTGTCAATTTATATTAAAATTGCATAATAATTTTGGCAATTTTAAATAAAAATAGAAATAAAAATTATAAATATCCTTAGCGATATGCTAAGAATACTAAATTTTTATTAAATACGACTGTCGTTCTACACACTTTATTATGAATAATACAAATTTCAAATATTTTTCTGAAAAATACATTTTCCAAATATACAGTCGAATCATAGTAGTGCAACCCTGTGGCGGACTGTTGGTTCAAACTCTGGGGAGGCTAGAACGATAGTTTGTCAGTAGCCACAAAAAAAGAGAGTGACCTTCACATTTATTTTTCATACATACGTACGAATATATCCCGTTCATTGTGTTACTTAATGTTTGTTCAACCCATTTCTGTTTCGTAAAACCCCAAAGCATGGAATTTTATGCAGATCAGCAAAATTCATTTCAAATATTGTTTTAAAAAACAAAGTTTTTGTTCGTTGCAACCAAAATCTGCGCAACATATTGCTTTAATGCTTATGGACATTAGTTAAACAGTGCATTGAGGTGGTTCCACCTAAAATATCTGCCTTATGTTTCCAATGGTAAAATTTCTTTACATATTTTCTTCGCAATTAACGTATTTCCAAAGATGAAAATTTGCACATCAATAGAACTAACTTTAAATTACAGCATGAGATACTTATTCCTTGCTAAAACTAAACCATAATTTTATTAAAATCAATCCTTTTTTTTTTTTTAGTAATGTTCAGACATCTGAATAGATGGCGTGACCTGAATGTTGATGACGTCAGTAGACAAACAAATGTGGAATTGTTTAATTATGGTTATGCTTTAACAAGTATAAAGTATCCCACACTATAACTTAAAGTTAGGTTTTTTGATGTGCAAATTTTAATCCTTGGGAATACATTAATTGCGAAGAATATATGTAAGGAAGTTTCATCATTGGAAACGTAGGCACAGATTTTAGGTAAAACCACTTTAAATTTTACAGGTTTTTATAGTTTATGAATTTTATTTTTATATCTCATTACTAAATAGCATTTCCTGCTATTTCTGTTATGTATCATGATATTCCCTTTTGAAATATTAGAATGAATTTTCAAAGATATTTTTCCATTGTTTCGATAGAAACACGGCTTATACTGGACATATTTCAGCTTTCAAGGAAAGCTTTAATAATGAGATGAAAATGAGTCTCAGCATGAAGGAATATTTTATTTGTAACTTTGAGTAGATATGTTAGACTGGTTTGATTTGTCCTGCATATCATTCAAGATAAATCCTTTGTTTCCTAATATATTGAGAGCAATTAAGATTCCATCCTTAAAATTTAAGTTACAGCGGTCCTTTTACTAAGAGACCAAGAGATAGCGCCTAGTTTAGTATTAATCAAAATAATGCCATTTCTCTCAAGTTCTTGAGATAGCTAGAAAGTTTTCCTAGCGTTTAGCAAAATATCCTGAAGTATCACGAAATTCGGAAAGAAAACTCACTCCACGCTGTTTATTGCATTCCATTTTGAAAATAAAACTTGCGATAAATATATCAGATCAACGAATATATTTACTGAAACCTGTTGCTGTTTTTTTCCTATGGCCCATAAATTTCATTGGACCGTATGGAATAATATAGGGATATTCTATTTTCGTGTGGTGTTCCGTCTACGGCCTTTGATCGTTTCAAATAAATACGTTTTTATTACTAGAACCAACGCTTTTCTTTTGTTGTCTTTTCGACAACTCCATAGTCTCACAACGTGAAATTTTTACTACTACAACCAACGCTCGTTCCTTGTTTTTCTGATATTAAGCTCGTGTGTGACTTTTCAGCTATCGAAACTTAATCCCTCCTGCTACTCACAAACAGTTATGGTGGTGGTGCTGCTTGAAGGGGTAATTTGAAATTTTGTGATGAATGTTTTTACCGAAGGTAGGCGACTTAGTCCAACAACCCACTTCCGCACTACGAGGTTTGTTTTTTCATTAAACGTTGCTCACAATATTGCGAACGCGTTTCTGTTTTTAGCCCTAAGCATTTCTACTTCAGAACAACGTTACTTACATATGAACGGGCCGATGTAGCAGGGAAATAAATTTCGAACAGACTTGTTGCTAAGGTGTCTCAGTATGAACGTACCAAGATGAAAGACACTGATACTGTCGCATGGCGCAAGTTGCTCTCCATACATATCTGTGATCTTTGGCAACCGAAGTCGTCATTTTTATACTTGTATGGGACATGACTGACGAACACGAGCAAAATCGCTATTCTAAATGTGTGTCAGGGTTCTATCGTTCTTTTTTGTGTGTTGAAATTTAATTGTCAAGTTCGACGTGAGGTTCTCAACCATTAGCAAGAGGAAGAGAAACAACACTAGTGGTCGTTCTCTCGAATCAGTGTCCGCAATTAAGGGGAAACATGATGAGATACGAAGGACAATAAAATGAAGCTACGAAGCATGCACAATGAGTGAAGGCAATATATATAAAAAGCACGTTAGTGACACCCATCGGAATTTCAACAAGAAGATAATGTACCCCGGTAAATATATTTTCACTTCAGAGGGCGTAATAGAGCGTTCACACCATTGGGTGGTGAAAAATCAGATATTCTCTCGATTCAAACTATCCTTTTCTTTTTTTAGAATTTTTGAGAGATAGGTCACTCGAATTTGATGGTATTGCTGAATAAATACATATATCACATGATTCAGCGTAACAGACATTTGTAAAAGAGAAGTCGGTAGACTTTCTTCGAGAAGCATATTTTGAATAGTTTGTAACGATGATGTCACATACAGTACATGCGCTGACAATTTAAAGATACTGCAAATGAAGTTTTGAAATAAATTTTGTGAATACAAAATTAATATTCATGCTTACTGTATCCCGAGAAAAGATTCACCATCGTATTTCTGAGACCCCGCCAGATTAGGAAATATAGTGACCCAACTAAATATACTGACCAACTAAAGTATACTACTAAAATATACTGTCTCCACAAAACTAGAACTTTAAAATGAATGTTTTTTACTTGTGTCTTGAGCCGAGCAGAATAAAATCTTTTGCCAAATGGAGTGTTAATAGGGAATGCAGTCATAATTTCTTTTACCACATTTCTTTAAATGAAAGCATTTAGTGTACCATATTCTGAACACATGAAATTCAGAAAAATATTGAAAGGCATTTATCAAACGAAAGACGCTTCTGGTAAAAATCTGTTGATTCGAAAGAGACGAGCCGTGAACCCGAATGAGGGACACATCAAATTTTTTTTTCATTTTAAAATCCGTTGGACAGAAACTCAAATAATGGTTATTCCGGTTAAGCCTGTATAAAAAAAACATAATTTGTTTAGTTCAATATGTGACAGATGATTTAAAAATATGTAATTATTTCAAGTTATAACATATATGATTTTAAAAGTAAAGTAAACATTATTTTATAACAATGCTGTTAATGCTACGGAATTTTATCAGTCAAGTTCACAGAACAGAAATTTAGACGAACAGTAATGCCTATTTTGCAAAAAAATTGTAGTTCTTTACACTATCATTGCTTTTCTTTCTTCGCCTCCGTAATTCTTTTGTCTTCATAGAAATTGTTAAAATAACTGATCAACGATCTCAGGCCTGCCACATGTGTCATGGAAATTATGTGTCACCAGTTATTCTGTCCGTCACCGTAGAAATTTAGAAGCACTTCAGAAATTTGGAATGTTTTAAAATAGAATTTCTCTTTATAAAATTGAATTTTATTATGCTCTTCACATTTTTTGTTCGTTTCGATACATTTCTTGATTTCCATAAGAACTGCATACAGGTTTTGAAATCAGTTTAAAAATACATTGTTCAAAAACTAAAAAACACCTATGATGAGGAGTACAGTTATTAATATCAAATCTTGAATTAAAATATAAATGCTATAGACCACTCCTGTGTGCAAATGGTCAAAAATGCTAAATACTTGACATTCTGTTATTCTGCAGTCAGACTGGACCGTGCATGTGCCAGAATATGGCAAGAAAATGTGCCTACTTTTCTTGCAACTTCATGGGCACTAGATAAAGGAATCGTGATTCATTGTGTTTTCCGCAGTGGCCAATAATATTTTTAGAGCTACAATATAAAACCGCGGAAAGAGTCACTTAATCTTTGGGTAACGACCTATTCCTAGGGTTGTAAACAGATTGTAGTGACTTATCAGTCACGTAATGCTAATAAATGATTATTAAGGAATATCGGATCCCAAAGTTCCATTAAAGAAAAAATATAAATAAACCACATTTTTTTATAATTTACTGAATCTGGTTTCAATTCCAAATCGAATCGTTCCAATCGGATTTTGGTTACATGACATGACTGAAGCAAATACCTTAATATATTTTATCAGCCACAAAAGAAGGGTAAGATGTTTGTATTGTCGTGAAAATTATTTGGAGAATACTTCGAACGTGTAAGTTCACACATGAAATTGCCCTATCCTCTTCAAATGTTTTAGGAATTGTTACTATATATTCGCTACTTATCCCCTTTAACCTCTCTATCACCTGTGCATTTCGTATAGATACGTACGAACGTATTTTCGTACAATTCTTCATGTATGTATGTATGCATGTATGTATGTATGAAAATATCAGTCTCCTTTAAAAAATGTTCTTCTTTTATTTCTTAAAAAATTTATGTATGAAAAAAATCAAAGGGCGAAGAAGCAACTGTGTCTCAACTTACAAAGTAGGGGCTACGTCAACTGTTCTTCGCTGAATACTTTAAGTACGCAGAACTCGTGAAATAGTGCTATGAAATAGTCATAGTAGACGTGCGGCAGGTTAGCTACTGTGTCCCTTTGATTTTTAGCACGTATTTTGCAAAAATAGATCGTGATTATGTTATCGATTTGTCCGTCCGTCCGTCTGTCCATCCGTCCCTGGACACCATATTTCTGCAACTATAAGTCCAATTTTAAAATTTCTTTTTGCTTTAGGAAGCTACAAATAGCCGTCCCGGTGGCGCAGTGGTTTAAGGCGTTGGTCTCTGATCATTCGTCCAGAAGGGGTCCGGGTTTGAATCCCGGTGAGGCATGGATTTTGTGTTTGTCTTACGGCACTGGCTCTCTCCCTTCCATGGAACCAGTGGCCCTAAATTAGGGACGGGCGACTGTTTATAGCACATTGAGTTGCTCACGGTGGTCGTTAAACCTCCAATCAAAAAAGAAAAAAAAAAAAAAAAAAAAGAAAAGAAGCTACAAATACGCAGATGATGGTCCTTTAATTCTTTTTTTTTTCACGATTTACAATTTCGCCGCTAGAGGGCGTAAAAGGGGACAATATAGAATTCAAAATGCATTTTGTTCCCTATATTTGCTTCTAAAGATCCGATTGAAAGAATGCTATTACATTTCGATTTCATTTACATAGAATAGTACACTGCCGGACAATTGCTAAGGACGGATGACAATAGCAACGATAGCAACCATAAAATGGAAGGCAGGAAAATGTGGAAATTAGCATAAGTGCGGGATACAGTAAGACGTGTTGTGCGTATGCAAATTTTGGATTGCCGAACTTGTTCGTGACGTCATAGCGCTGATAAGAGATATAAAGGATTTGACGCGTATTGACCGTTGTTGTTCCAACGCAAAGTTGAAAGGGAAAGAATCAATTGACAAACTTGCAATTTTCAGTATGTCTTCCCGACATCACCTAGATGATTTTACGCGTGGCCGTATTATTGGAAAGATTGAAGAACTGCGAAAAATAACAGATGTTGCCAGGGAGTTCGACGTCAGCCACAGTGTTGTTTCAAGGCTTTGGAAATCATTTCAAACAAATGGAGAGTGTAGCAAACGTCACGGGGGAGGTCGTGTTCACAGTACGACACCTGCAGAAGATCGGTACATAGTGCTATCAACAAAAAGACACCGGCGCAGCACCGCTAGTGAGGTAGCAAATCTGTTTATGGCTGCTACTGCCAAGCGGATCTCCCGAAAAACTGTAGCCAGACGTTTGCATGAAGGAGGACTATACGCCCGCCGTCCTGTTGTGTGCATCCCATTGTCCAGACGTCACCGTACCGCCCGTTTGCAATGGTGCCATCAACATCACAATTGGACTGATAACGACTGGTCTGCTGTCCTCTCCTCAGATGAGAGTAGATACAATCTATCGTCTGATTGTCGACGACAACTGATCTGGCGTGATAGTGGTACTGCATATTGTCCAGCAAACATAGAGGAAAGAGACCGATATCCGGCATGTAGTGTCATGGTATGGGCTGGCATCATGATCAATGGCCGTACGTCCCTCTATGTGCTTCCAACTGGGACTATGACTGGCCAACGATACATTAATGATGTTCTGCTACCTCATGTTTGTATGTTCCGTGGTGCTGTCGGTGATAGATTAATTTTCATGGACGACAACGCAACATGTCATTGAACAGTCGCTGTCCAGGAGTGTCTTGAGAGCGAGGATATTCAACGCCTCGTATGGCCAGCACGTTCTCCGGATCTGAATCCCATTGAAAATGTGTGGGATGCTTTGGGAGGAGTCTTGCTGGTCGCCAGTGCCCTTCAATAAACAAGGACACCCTCATCGGTGCACTGACAGAGGAATGGGATAAATTACCCCAACAGCTGCTTGATAATGTTGTGCAAAGCATGACATGACGTGTGGAATCTTGCATCGCCCTCCATGGTGGCCATATCCCGTATTGACATCTTACGCCGGAACGCCTGCGGTCGGTAATTGCATTTTTTCACGTTTACGTATTCTGCACAAAATGGCCTGTTTGTCCGTTGAACACGTTTCAAAGCCTTCTGGATTTCAGAGCGCAACAAATTGTCCTTCTTGTAATGTCCTGTCATTCTGACATTATTTTATTTCACTTGGCATCCAACCACACTTACTTTTTATGCGCTATATAGCCGTTTATGATCTGTCCTTAGCAATTGTCCAGCAGTGTATTTATGTATTAGTCACTTTTTCCAGTTACGCATGGATTTTCTGCTAGGGAGTGCAAAAGTGAATTGCGTTTCCCCGATATATCTGCTTCTAAGACTCCATCTTGAAAAATTTATCTTCAGATGATATACCTCCTTATGGGAAATCTAGTGCATGTAATTTTCCTTTTTATTAAAGAATGGTTTGGACCCCATGTGCGTAAGAAATAATTTCTGCTTCTGACGCATTTGCACAAAAATCTGAGCTCCTTAAGTCTCGATTGAAAAAAAATTATTTTGTGGACCGATACTAGTCAAGTCGATAAACACATTTAGCACCAAAGGAAATTAGAACTTCAGGCACGCTTCAAGGTATATGGTATACGTGTAGGCGTATTGTTTTAGCGACTTAAGTAACGCCTGAAAAAAATTACGGTACATATTAATATCATGCATACAATTCTTCATCATTGTGTCTTGTTCAAGCAGAAGGAAATTAATATCCTATAATGTGCATACGTTAGTGTCGTTACCTTGTAATTTACTAGATAGAGCAATCTGTGGAATAACATTTAAAGCCATTTCCTTAAGAGATGTGTCATTTCGATAATGAGTTTGATCATTTCTAATGGCGACGCACCATAAGCAATGGTTTGTCATACTTTCTACGATGAAACGGAATTGGTCTTAAGAGTGTAGGGCCCTCTTGTCAACAAGAGCTGTCGTCAGTATTTTAGTTTTTCTGGGAGGAGGCCAACAAGTTAAAGTACGTCTCTCTTGTTCAATGAATTATAAATTTGATTGAAATCATGCTATTTAGGTGCCGAATCCATTCCCGGTATATCTTTCTTTTTAAGAATATTATTGAATAAATAAACTCGAAAAGTTTGGACATTATTGCTGGTAAGAAAACAATCTGAACACTGGGCTGCTTTGAATGCCCTGACATCTCCCTGTATGATTTCGCTTCTGAACCTCAGAGCATAAAAGGAGCGACTCTATATGATGTGCGTGTGTGGTTGGCCCGTCATCAGGATTACTGGTTAGATCATCATGCCACTATTACCAGGGATTCTTTGATGTTTTAGGAACTGTCGAAGGTATTTAATTATCTTCAGAGGTGAATACATCGCAAATCAGTACTTAAACAGAATCTCCATTCATCTGTGAAAAGGAAATTCGCCCACTTCTTTGGAATCAAGTGTGATGCTCGCAAAACTACGATAAACGTGCTCGTGGAATGGCGGATACTTGAGAGACACAACAGTTGGGGTGCTTTCATAAAGGCATTGCAAACAAAGTCTATCTCAAACACTATTCTTTGAAACTTTCTTTGCTGTAGCTGCTTCAGTCTACAATGAGGTTTCCTAACGGAAATCTCTCCGGCCTGTCTGGCAGTCATTCTCATACAGCATTCATCTTTATCGGTTTTATTTATTTATCCAGGTCGGGGAATAAATGATCCTCTAAGTTCAACCTGGCTTCACATTGTTGACATGTCCTTTTGTGGAACATGCAATGCTCTGAAAATTTCCATGTGTGTTTGCTTTTAGTCAATTACTCTTAACCACTGAACATCATACACGAGTAATCTGCTAACATAATTAGTGCGACTTCTCTGGAAGATATTCAAGTTTCGAACAGACTTGCCCCTGTTTTATTGGTCCTAATGTGCATGGCCTACAAGCAGCAAACGTAAATGCGCGACAATCTTCATCACAGAGAAATAGGAAAATTCGCCGTTTTACAGCGTATAAATATATCTACAACAGCAGATAATTACATTTTTGTAGAAAATATTTTAATTTTGAGCCTGAATGTATAAAGTAGATAATTCCGCATAATGCAGTCAGGAGTGTGCGTGTGCTTTTCTTTATATTAAGACTGCCATGCTTTTCAAAAAGGAAGATCTGCGAAAAACAATTTTAAATGAGCCCCTAGCGGAATTATCTACTTTAGCGAAAAATAATTTCTAGCATTAGAATTTGACTTTTTTCAATTGAACAATTATATAAAAACATTTATTATGATACAATCTACAGCAAATTACAACCACAAAAATTCATTCAACATTATAAACGAATAGTAACGCAATGAACTTTACTAGTTGTCCGAATTTATTGGCGTAGATAAAATGAAGGTTTCGAAGCTTTCGCACATCAACCAGATGGCTTTTTCAAGGAAGATAGACTGCAAACTGGATAATAGAACGTTTCAACAATTTGAACGCGGTGACTTGACTTGACAATAAAAGAAAGATGCGATTGTAATTATTCAATAAAAACACGAGGCATCATGTTCGTTTTGAATGCAGAATCGTTGAAGGAAAATGACATTTATTATTTGAAAAATTGAATGTTATTTGTCCATTTTTCAAATAACGACATTCAATATTTGAAAATTGGTTCCAAGTTCGTGGTAATTCTAGCGAGACGCTATCATTGCAGGCCTTATCGTTGGTAATGATCTCCAATGTCTCCCGAACGGCAGTGGATTTAGGAGTAAAATACGCAGCTAATTTCTTTATGTCATCCAACATAGGATCGGCGGACTTGAACTGCACTTCTCTGGATAGGGCCGTGGTTAATTTGGCGTTCTTTATGTCCCTCTTCTGCTCGTTGACTCTAATTCTAAGTGGGCGTTTGGTCATTGCAATATAGTATCGCTTCGAGCCATCCGGATTCTGTAGAGGGATGGCATAAACACCTGTTTCGTTGGAAAATGGGAGCTCGTCAGTATTTCGCCTAAGCATAGCCTATAAAGATGTCGGAGATCTTATGCCGACACCGAGGCTCATATTTCTGAGCGCGTTCTTGAGTTTATAGGAAACATTTGGTACGGCATAGAAATATCAAATGTTTCCTATAAACTCAAGAACGCGCTTAGAAAGATGAACCTCAGTGTCGGCATAAGATATCCGACATCTTTATATGCTATGCTTAAGCGAAATACTGACGATCTCCCACTTTCCAACGAAGCAGGTGTTTATGATATCCCTCTACAATATCCGGATGGCTCCATGCTCGTTGACTCTAGTTCATTTAGAAATAGAGTCAACGAGCATAAGAGGGACATAAAGAACGTGTAATTAAACACGGCCCTATCCAAAGAAGTCCAGTTCAAGTCCGCCGATCCTATGTGGGATGTCATAAAGAAATTAGCTGCCTGCTTTACTCCTAAATCCACTGCCATTCGGGAAACATTGGAGATCATTACCAACGATAAGGCCTGCAAGTATATAATCTTGCTAGAATTACCATGAATTTGGAACCAATTCTTCAAATATTGAATGCCTTTTATTTTCCTATAACGATTCCGCATGCAAAACGAACGTGATGCCTCGTGTTTTATTTTTTTAATAATTACGTTCGCATCTCTTCGTTTATTGTCAAGTCAAGTCACCGCGTTCAAATTGTTGAAATGTTCTATTATCCAGTTTGCTGTCTCCATTCCGCAAAATTGAGTCAGGAGTGTACCTGTGCTTTACTATACATCAAGAATGCGACGCTGTTCAAAAAGGAAGATATACGAAGAACAATTTTAAATGAACCTCTAGCGGAATTACCCATTTTACCGATAAATCATTCGAGCATAAGAAGTCGTCTTTCTTTAACTGAACAATTTCATATAAACATTTATAATGATATATTAGTGAAAAAAATTACAACCACAAATATTTACAACATTATAAACGAAATATTGTTTAAATTTCTTAGCTCTTTCATACCCTTGAACCTGTGGTTTGCGCGCAGTTACGTCTGCGATACGATCTAGTTTCTTACACAAAGGAAACTCATGACCATTTTGATGGGCTTCTTCATCCAGAGTAGCACATATTTTGGAACAGTTAAAGAGACTCACAAATTTCGACAATCTTTTCCTTATCGTTATCAAAATATTTATTTATGAATTATATGTTGCTGATCACGAAAACGATAATGAGTTTGATATATTGGCTCTTATATTTAGAATTTCAAAACAAAGGCACTTTCCAATATTCATATAAGATATATATTATTTATATGACATTATACCATATATATACAAACTTTCATGTCTTAGATTCGACTCCTTTTTGACTTTCGCTTGTATTCAGTTCATGGGGATCCTTTTTTATAAAATCCAAAAATAACCAGTTGACATGGCAGAACTCCATTTTCAATTTTACTTCTGCTCCATCGCCGGCACTAACCGTTCTCGTAATTATCTGATTCCCAAGTAAACCTTGAATTTTTATGAAACATGATTTCAAATTAAAATAATGTTTAACTTAAAATTATTACATGAAGGATCTACTGATTACGGTATTACAGATTAGTACTTACAGCTCCAGCATCTCAAATTTTTGTCAGAAAAGGTATTGCCTGCTAAAGAAAAGATGGCTAGAAATTTGGTCCTAGTCGGACATCCGACTTTTCCGAACTTTTTTTTAAAGATAGTGTCAAACAAAATCTTGAAAAAAACTACATTTATATAATTTTCTTCTCAGAAATTTTACTGTAAGCTATTTTGAAATGAAAACTGTTAAAAATTGAAAGCTACCTAGACAGTACAAGAATTTATTAAACAGAGATACCACGACATTCAATAAACATGTGATTAGAAAAAACTGTATATGTTCAGTTAATAGCAATATAACACAATGTCAGCTGAGAACTTAAAAACGGTATCATCTGATTTTCTCGTATTTATTCTTCCAATCTGGAATCAAATGAACTTCAGATAAAAAGAAATTCGTGGGATCCTAAAATCATATATCATAATTTCTTTTTGTGCATTTTGACGTGCGATCTAAAATCAAAGTCGTGGAATAAAGTGTTAAAGGTTGCCACGTATTTTGGGTTCTAAGATCGTGGGTCACACCTGTTAAAAGAGCAGCACATTTAAATAAATTAATACCGAAGACATATACACCAACAATGAAGAAAGTAGTACAACTATTAAGGTAATTTGAATTTGTTCGGGAAGAATAAAAATCAGTTTTTCGTGCTTTCGCACATCAACCAGAAAGCATTTTTAAAGAAGACAGAATGAAGTGCGCTGCTGTCATGCAGTTTCTGTTTAATTCATTGACAAAAGCTATTTGGTTGAAATGCGAAAGCTCGGAAAACTGATTTTTATTCTTCGCGAATAAATTAATTCGGAATACTAACATAGTTGCACTGTTTCTACATTAAATTGAGTTTTGCCTTATTTCACAAGAATGCTTTTGAATGTTAAACGAGATACACTACGAACTCATACATTTTTTGAACAAAGAGCCGAAACTTTCTTTAACCTCCTGTAAGAACGAAATTTATTTGTTAAAATTATTTCCCTGAAAAGAGAGTTCCTCAAAGAAGTAATTTGGATCTTTCAAATTTGGACCGTTTGGGTCAGATACACATCAGATAACACTCTTATTAAGGAAGCATTTAGTATTTATTGATCAAAATGATTGAAACTTCTAAGGGCATCATAAAATAAATTTAAGATATTAATAACTGTAATAATGATAGGTAAATGTCACTACAATAAACATACATACTTAAAATACAGTAAATACACAAAATAAATACCAGCAATCAATAAATGCTGCATGTTGTTAACCATGATTTGAATTAAATATGAGCCAAAAAAATATGGCTAATACAATTCTTTTCAAAAGCAATGACAAGAAGCACTTTGGGATATCATGAACGTTAAAATATTATGTGATAAAGGCTGAACTCAAAGGCATGATTTTACACCGAGCACATATTTGGAAATGTAAGAAATTTTACCTATATTACAATTAGTAATAAGAAATAAACCATACCAATAACAATGTTTAAGTAAACCGGTCCACGTGTTGGTCATATAAATTTTAGGCTATCTGGCAATAATAATTTCACTCCAAAATGAACTTCTTTCAAACAGTTGACGCCAGCTGTCCAACGGTAAGGTAAGTAAAATCTCAAAAGACCTTTGACTCTGGTAACAATCTCCACAGCATAATTGTTACTATTGGTACGGCAGATATCATTTCGAACATTCCCCATATAGCTCTGTAAAAATGCACGATCTATGCCAAGCAGCTGTTATTCTTACGGTCATTACTTCCTATATGTCCCAAATTGCTCCAAGTACAAGCTAGAAATTTCAGATCAAGAAAAGGTATGATTTCCACTTACAGTAATAATCATATTTATTTCCAGATTATTAATTAGCAGTAGCAGTTGAACAGTCATTTATGTCCATTTATTTACGAAATTGTCCCGGGTAAAGGTTTCCTCGTAATCGCTTCACCTCGGCTACAACCTTCAACTTATCTGACGCAGATACAGATAACACCACACATGATCAGCCAATAAAACGATGTTTTTTTCATTAAGCATACTCGCTGCTTTGAGATAATAAATACTGTTGGTTAGAGCGGCCACTCTTACAGATCATCAATTTTTTATCTACAACTTTTAAAATATTTAACTAAACGAAATGTTATTTAGTACATTCCTTACGATATTATCAAATTTGTTTGTCACTCAGAGAATGCCTTCCGAATCATATATAGTAAAAACGGAAACAAGGTACTGACGTGGAAAAACAAAATCACAAAGATTATTTTTTTTTTAATATTGCCCTTTAACCAATCACCTTGCTAATCAATTTTGAGGGTATTTAATTTCAAATGTCCTCAGTTGGACTCATTTGTTTATGGAATATAATTTTAGATAGATGGAAATCAATATTTCATCATTGCTACTGGTATCAATCAGTAATCCAGAAGAAGAAGCAGTAACAATTATAACAGTAAAAGTTGAAATATTGTTGACTTGCATTACATCGAGCATTTTAAAAAAAATAAGAAAATATTGATAAAAATGAATTCTAAATACTCAAGCAGGCCTTCCTATATAACACTTTGAAGAAACATAGGAAATGATATCAACCTTACTCTTAATGCCAATAAAAAACCCGAACAGATTGTAATTCTAAGCCATATAAATAATCCATTATCTGCACAACAATCGGAAAACATCTGACACAAATTAAAGGTAACTTTTGTTATAAATAAATTATATCCCCATAGGGTTTTTTGCAAGCACATTGTGTGCATGAGTTAGCTGTATGCATCATAAAATTAGACAACGCCATTGGCTGCAGCAGCTGTTCTGGCAGAGAGCCAATGGGTTTTAAGTAATCCCACCTGATCAAGCTACAGAACGTAGCATAATCATCATTAAGTCACTTGAGGTATGTAGAGACTGGAATCTGTAAGCCTCACTGATCTCCAACTTTAGCCAGTTAGAAATGACGCCCTCTACGGGGATTTGCAAAAAAATAAAATACGGTAGATCTTTAGTCGATTTTTTTGTGATTGTGTGGGATTTCTTTATCGATTGAGATTTGGCAATAAAAGTAATGTGCAATGAATATTTCTTTGCTTTCGGAAGTGCTCCGTTTAACAGGCTCCGGTGCGCATGGTCTATCTTAAAATCATGTATTTCAGCGATTTTACTTTTTAGGGCTTAGGCAAACAAATCTGTTCAATCTGGCTGCGCTATGTTTTTTTATTCTTGCAAGGGAAGGTTATATGTGCAAACACTCACTTCAGTAATTCCTTCAAAATATTTCTAATTGCAAGCAAAAAATATTTATTAGCAGTTTTATTTAAAATTAATATACTATTCAGTTTTATCCAGATATTACTGGACATTCATTAAAGAGTTAGTGTCTAATAAAAAATTAAAAAGGCCACTGAAGTTACATCGATTTGTGATTTTTTATACCAGGGGATAAGGTTCGAACAGGGTGTAATACATCAGTTTTAAACCCAAAATGAAATATACCCCATGCCATTTGGAGTACTTTCGTATGCTTTTAGCACATTCTTGAAAAATTATATTATAGATTATAATGAATATAGCTTTTAACTAAGCTAATTACAATGAATATAACTCTTCTAAGCTAAGCTTCCTTCTAACTAATTATAATGCTTCTTCTAATGGTTTTTGTGTGGTTAATTATATCATGAATAAACGTTCCTGCCAGTAGTGTAGTAATAATAATGAACAAGCTTATAACTGGTAGTAATGTTGTAGTAGTAATTAAGATGAATAAAGTCTTATGCTGGTTGTTACTAATAACACTAAATGAAATAAACCTAACAGCCAGACAGAGGTCTGACAGTACTATGAACTGAGAAAGACGTACTTACTTAAAACTCTTTTATTAGATAAACTCTTGAATCAACCAACACACACACACTAATCGTATCACAATAATGAAGAAAAAACCTAATCACATAGAACGAAGCTCTCCCTACGCACATCAACAAAAAGCTCTCTCACGTAACACAAAAAGCTCTCTCACGTAACACAAAAAGCTCTCTCACGTAACACAAAAAGCTCTCTCACGTAACACAAAAGCTCTCTCACGTAACACAAAAAGCTCTCCTCCACATAAGCAAACTCTCTCCCTACGTATCGTTGAACGCGCCTATTTACACTGGCTACCACCACGTCATGACTTACACTCATTGTCAGATCTCATTTAGCGGGAGAAATAACATCTCGTTCAGTAAGAAGATAATTTACATAGGAAAATAAAATAACCAGAGATAGTAAAAATCAAAAGGAAAGTGAATCTAGAGTATACGTAACATCATCTCCCCCTTAAATTTTTTTTTCCGAAAAACCTATCAATTTTGGAGTGTAAGTCTTACACTTCGTTGATTGACGTTTATCGACCTCTTTTTTGTTTTGCTGTTTGGTGGCAGCAGTATGTACAATCTCAAACTTGGCATGACAAAATCAAGAAATCTGTATTCGTCTGTGAAACACTTTGTATACTTGAACAAAACAAACCTGCATCGGGATACCTTCCTGTTATTCTGCCTAGCAGGAATCACTTTTTTAATTTTAAATTACGGCCTCATATTATCGTTGAATACACACCAACTGTATCAGCAGCGAAGATTGCCTGTAGCTGCCTAAGAGTAACAATTTTTATTATTTTATCTCTAAGCACATAGATATATAAAAAAAATTTGGATTAGTAGATGGACATAGAAGAAATATAAAAAAAAACACATTTATACACAAAAAAGAATGCATAGGCCACCACGAAAAAAAGAAATTCTGGCACGCCAACTGGTCGTTCAGGAAAAACAACAAACGGAGAAAAGAACCTGTCCACGAGAACTTACTTATCTCGAGGACGCATAAAAAACTCTAGTACGATAACGTTTTCCAGGCCTAATCGGACTGGTAAATTCAGGTGGCGTTTAGTGTTTCAAGCATTTGAATGGATCTGGAACATCTGTATTCTGTCGGTCAAGAAATCCCGCCAGCTGACAGGAACGCTCAAGAACGGCTGAAATCCGTCGGTCAGGAACGGCTGAAGTCTGTCGGTCCGGAAATCCCTGCGGCTGATAGGAACGGTCAGGAACGGCTGACGTCCGTTGGTCAGGAACGGCTGAAGTCTGGCGGTCCGGAAATCCCTGCGGCTGACAGGAACGGTCAGGAACGGCTGAAGTCCGTCGATCTGAAACGGCCGAAGTCTGGCGGTCCGGAAGTCCCTGCGGCTGACAGGAACGGGCTCCCCAGGCTTTTGATATGTAGTCCCTTTGTGCTGGGGCCCGTGGTGTCCTTCCAGCATTCTTTTGGACGGACGTGGCTCCGGCCACATCGTTTGTTTTCGTTTTCTCCCTCGTGGCATGAGAGTTGCAGCAGGCATCGGCCCTGTTTGCCCGGAGCGTAGGTTCCAGGGGCAAAACCCGGGCGGATGCAAGGATCTCTGCCTTTGTCGCTGTTGCGGCGAAGCAGATTGGGGAGACAAGTTACGTTTTTGACCAGCTTTTGGTGGTGCTGGACGGTTTGTAATTGGTGTTTGACCTTTAGGAATAGTCAAATTATTGTTCATAACTGATAAATCAGAAATATCCGAAGCCTCTGAGTCGCTGCTGTAATTTAGTGGTCGTGCAGGGCGATGTTTATTTCTGCCTATAGGAATACTCTCTGACGAGGTATTCAAGGAAGTGGGAGCTTGTGTTGGTGCAGAGTTATCATAAAATGGTGCAGCAATAGTCTTGGCAATGGTTGGAGGGAAAGGAACGATACTAGTATTTGAAGAACTTTTTGAAGGCAATGGAAGACATAAAAATGATTACATTTTTATGACAACCATTTCCTTGAAAAAGCCTCCCAGTGGAGTGCGAAAGCTTGGTGAATCTTTGTGCTTACTACACCACCAAAATAAACGTATTTAACAGCTATATGCGCCTCTTGTGTACTCCTGAATGACATTGTATAAAATATCGGCTCAGGATCTTATCTCTTTTTCTGTGGTAACAACAGATCTACTCTACCAGATGTGCAACTGATTGAAATAGACTATCGAAATACATTCACCTTACAAAGCCAAACTGTTGCACTTTACATTACGTTCTTTTCTTGATGGAACCAAATTATTAACGAGGAATTAACCTCAAATGGAACAACTAAATAAGGTGCGATTTATGCAAAAAATTATCAAATACTTTGTTTATGTATCTAATTTTTTAACATAAATCCTGCAAGCTATTAGTACACAAATAAAAAAAAACACACATTTACACTTTATGAGAGTAACGGCAACATAAAAATTTTATATTTCTCTAATTTACTACGCCTGAGAGAAAGAACATTGTATTTTTAATTGAAATATTTTCGGGAAATTATTTTTCTAATATACAAAAACCTTTTTTTCGTTCTCTACGTAAATCATACATTATTCATATCTGTAAGTGATATGGCAAACCAATAATGTCACTCCTGTGGCGCAGTGGCCTAAGCTCTGGTTTCCGATAATTATATCTGCAATGCATTCAACAAAGTGCAGTTAAGACTACGAAAGCTATGTTACTTACAAGGAGCTTTGTTCATCCCTTGAGTGTGTATAAGTGTAACCATTATTCTTTTTTTATGCTTCTCGTGTTTGTTTTAGAAACATTTTCCGTCATTACACACATTTGATAAATGAAATGTTTACAGCACAGGAGTTTTCGTCTTTCACAATTTGAAATCTGCCACTACTGCCGTGAGTCTGTATTATTCTTTCAAAACTTATTTACGAATTAGGAATCCCTTGTAAAACCTTATTCTTAGAACGATACCTTACACCATAACATTACTTTGGGGGACATTACACAATAAAAATTTCTTTACACAATGAAAATCACCATGGAAATTACGACACAACTTCTTTGTGTAGCCTGCTGAAGGTTGGTCACCTATTATTAACCTTTAAATTAATTTCTAGCTAGCTGTCGAAAAAGCTGATAATTGAAGCCTAATCTAAAAACTGGTATGTTACTTCTCATTCATTGTATCCTTAGTATTTGCGCGCGAGAGGTTAAGGGTATAATTTTGTGACAAAATTGCATTTGGTCCAGATGCATTTTTGAAATGTCGTCTTGAAAGCGAATACTGTAAAACAAAAAAAATCTATTAAATCTGGTAACATTTTTGTTCCGAGTAAAGACACATTAAATACAGAAAATTAAACTTTTATTTTGACTTCACATACCATTTATTTTCAAACAAAAAAATATTTGCACAGGATGTAATTATTTTACCTTAACTGATAGCTACGCCGCATAGCTCAATATTTTTCACCATCATCTATCTCCATCGAAGAGTGCACTACAATACATAAGAGCTGTTAGAAAAAGAGATTAAAAGCGCAAGGTGCGTAATTTTAAAAATATTTCAGTAATATTTCTCAACACTAGTTCAAAATCTGTTCGCTCGCCCGCGTCATACATTTGTTTGTAAAGGTAATATCGTAAGGTGGAATAAAAATATATATCCAAATCACCTTTGACTTGCATATCCCTAGTAAAAAGGGACATTCGTTTTATAAATTGTCTTTCATCTGCTCTCTGGGAAAACGGAAATGAGTATTGTTGGCTTCTCAGAAAATTACCGAAATTTATTTTTTTAGAATGCGTCTAAATTTGTAATATTTCCTTTGAGTTGCGTTCTTTCGTTTTTAGTATTATCTTTTGTGCATTTTTGAAACTTAGGATTCACCCTTTGATAATATTCCCCACCTTGGTGATATGACTGCACGCACACAGCGAGAATTCCAGTATTTCACGAATTATGTTTGTGTAACTTTAAGTTATTTGTTGCGCTTCGAGTAGCGCTTCAGAATGTTTTACTCTCACCAGACGTTTCTCTTACTACTCAAGTTTATTAGATTTATTTTTAAATTATATTTGTATTAAAAAACTGCAAGAAAATTTCAAATCTGTTAAAGAGTACAAGATTCGCTATAAAACTGAAAAGCACACTTCAAGTGGAAAGGATGCTAATATTCTAACGTAACGTAAAAGTTAAATACATATTCTCTTTAATTTTTGTTTTAGAAAATATAGGTGTCACTGCAAGTAAGGATATAATTTTATTATCAGAAATGATTTACTCGAGAACTTAAACTTCGATTGCATTTACATAGTTGCTACATATACTACTCAAAAGAAATACTTAGGAAGCAGGTTACTTTCGGGGAATTATGCTAGACATCAGTGTGATATCTTTCAGAAACGTTGGAAATGGAAATTGGGTGCGTTGCTGAGAGAAAATCATGCATATTCTTATGGAAATTAGCGTATGTACCGTCAGATTGCATAAATCGCTGATTGACATGAAACGAAGGTTTTCTAAGAACTTCCTTGTTATCCCGCAATTATCGTGGTATTTCGTTTATCGAACTGTTCGGTACGAATGGTGTCTGAAATGCATCAAATACCGGAATCAACTGCGTGGGGGTCTAATGGCTGGATGGCAGGCGGTCAGATACCAAGGTGGTTGTAGAAGACATTGGGGTGTCACGAAGTATCATTTGCGGACTGTGGACACAATTTCAGAATACGATAAGTATTCGAAGAACGCACGGTCGTGGCAGTCTAAGAGCAACTACAATATTGAACGATGGTTATCTATTTTTAACATCCTGTCCCAGTAGGGCTGGAAATGCTCTCCACTATTAGGGAGGTTTTCTCGTGTCAAAAGGAAGCAGGTTGTCAACTCAAACTATCCGCAACTGCCTTCCCCAAGGATATCTTTATGCAAAAAAAATGGGGTGTATCCTTTTAACCGCAGAACATGTTACGTACCGTAGAAACTGGGCTGAGGAACATCGTCGTCGGAGACATGACGATTGGAATCAAGTTCGTTTCTCTGACGTGTCAAGATACATTCTGACAACGTACGAGATCTTGCATGCAGGAAACCTAGAAAAGGAAGTAACCCAGCATTTGTGTAGGAAACAGCACATCGCGGCAGACATGAATTGATGATCAGGGCAGACATAGATATCGGTGGACGTAAGAAAATGTACGTCATCCGAAACGGCAGTTTGACGGACCAGACCTACAGAAACGAGATTCTCCGAGCTATTGTCATGTTGTATGATGGATAACTTCGGTAACTGTTCCTTTTCATGTACGATAACGCTCGCCTCATAGAGATCGGCAAGTGGATAGCATACTTCAAGAGTTGGGATTCCAGCGTTTGTAGTGCCCAATAAGTTGTTTTGCATTAAATTCCATTCAGCAAGCCTGGGATGCACTTGGCAGGCTCCTTGACACGCGGCCGGCATCTGTGTTGACTCTTCTTGCATCGGAGACTGCCCCTAAAGGGGAGGTGGCAAACATACACGCTAAAACCTTCTGGCCAAACACACTCTAGGAAATATGCGCGCTGCGCCCTCCGTGTCTATTCCATAGAGCTTCCATTCATAAGTTCTTCTGCGAGTCATAAGCAGAATGCATTAAAGTCCGGATATTGATATGCAAAACAAAGGGTCTTACCGTTATCTAACGGAAAATCATTTCAATGGGGAAGGAAAGTGAGCATCTGGAGAGTCATAAGAGGATATGGCCGTCCCGGTGGTGCAGTGGTCTAAGCAATGGCCTCTGATAATTCGTCCAAAAGGGGTCCGGGTACGAATCCCGGTGAGGCATGGATGTTGTGTTTGTCTTACGGCACTGGCTCTCTCCTTTCTCTGGAACGAGTAACCCTAAATTACGGACGGGCTACTGCATATAGCCCGTTAATCCTTAAATCAAAAAAAAAAAAAGAGCGAGCATATGAAGAAATGCGGAAAATTCAAGAAACGCAATACTGAATTCAGTTTTTTTCTTGGGTGCACTATATTTTTCTTTATTACTAGCAATGGACAGTAGTTTAAATATTGTCACATTGCCGCCCCGGTGGCGCAGTGGTCTAAGGCGTTGGCCTCCGATCATTCGTCCGTAAGGGGTCCGGGTTTGAATTCCGGTCAGGCATGGATGTTGTGTTTGTCTTACGGCACTGGCTCTCTCCCTTCCCTGGAACCAGTGACCCTAAATTAGGGACGGGCGACTGCTTATAGCCCATTGAGTTGCAAACCTCCAAAAAAAAAATATTGTCACTTGTTAAAAAGGAAAAAAAAAACTTTTTAGATGGCATGTGGTGGATGAATGCTGTAAAGATAATTAATAATTGTTGCTTAGAACTATGGTTTCTTTCTTAATCTACAGTAATGCAATAAAATAGTGATCATGCATATGCCGATATGCATCATATGTTGAAATGCAGATAATTTAGGAAAATGGTAATGTAAAATCAGAGTTATTTAGCAAATGTATATTGGTCAACTTTTCTAAAATCTTCAAACAAGTCCCTGCTATTTTTGCAGCAAAGCACAAAAGTCATGATATAAAAGTACGAATATTTAAGTGAATAATTGGAATCTATATCTGGAAAAAATGCACATCTCTTGTACTTCTTCACTTTTTATCTTTCCAATATAAGAAGCAGGCATTTAAAACAGAACTGAATGCTGCATTTAAAGTCCAAATTTACTTTATAAGGCAAAATGTGGTAGAAAACAAGTAAAGAATATCTTGAATGCATGTTACAGTAAATCCCATAGAGCGTGCTGAAAATTTCTAATATGTAATATAAAATTCTGTGAAAATAGAACGTTTTTTTATGAAGCAGTACTTGTACTAGTACAAGTTAATACGTCGCTGAGAGATTCTTTTCTGCAAGTGAGAAGTATCAGACAATCTCGAATGCACCCATCCTGCCTCCAGTAGAAAAGCCGCTGCCGGTTATTGCTTTGCTTGAGGGTGTGAACCTGCACTTCACACATTGTAGTCAAATAATTATAAATTGATTTAGTCAAATTTGCCTATAAATAACATTGTTTTAGAAATTAAAACTTAATGCTACTTAGGTTGGTTGGTTTATTTTGATGGCGCAAGGGCCATGTTTGGCCAAAGAGTGGCAGACACAAGCCAAACAAACAGTATTAAAAACGTCATATAAAACTTGAAATATGGCTGATCAAGTAAAACTGAAAAATGAGAATGATTGAAGGGCTAAAAAGACAATCAAACAAACAGTATTAAAAACATGGAACAATGATGAAAATCTAACTGATTCAGTAAAACTGAAAAATGAGTGACGATAGGGCTAAAATCTAAATACGTTTAAAAAAGTCACTTTGTTTTAAAAATGAGAAAACAGCGACAGTATCGCAGTGGTCACCAAGCAAGAGCTGCAGCGCAGCGGCGTCCGCGGTCAACAAATGAGAATGAAAGAAATGAAAACGTACATCACGAAAACGAACACAGGTACACAGAAGGTGAGTGACGGTGAGTCAGCAATTGCACGTCTTACACATCGGCGCAGTGTCGCCAAACAGCAAAAAGCGGTGAGTGAAACGACAATCCCCAATACGGAGACGCGCAAGCACCACTTCCTCCCTACGGTTTCGACGATATGAGGATTTCCAGATTCCAAGAATAGGTTTAATACGATGCAGCTTATTTTCCACCTCCTGGTCCCACAGACCCTGCCACGTTTGCTTGATATGGTCGTGAACAAGAGAGCGGAAATCCCGGTGAAACAGTGGCAAGGGTGTGACGACCAAAGAGGAAGCAGATCTAGCAGCTGCATCAGCACACTCGTTACCCGAGATTCCAACATGCCCAAGAATCCAGCAAAACTGAACATGAAGACCAACCCCGAGCAAACGACGAAGTAACTGTCTCACATCTAAGAGAACAGGATGGTCACGGCAATCTGCTGATGATAAAGACTGCAGGACACTTAAGGAATCCGTATAGACCATGGCACGATGAAGAGAACTCTACTGAACATGGATAAGGGCCAGATACACAGCATGCATCTCCGCCGAAAACACCGTGGCCTCAGCTGGGATCCGCGCTACCGAAACGTCATCTACACAGACAGCCGCGGATACAACGACTCCATGCATCTTGGAGCCATAAGTGAAAATGGGAGTGTAGTCAGGATTGAGGGCACCGTGCTCAGCGAAGAGCTGCTGGTACACTGATGCAGGGGTTGAGGCTTTATCGAAATATTTAAAGGTGGTATCAACCATGACACCAAGTGGGTGCCATGAAGGATCCCCAAAGCCCCTGGTCTCTCCAACAAATCACAAGTCGAGCCCTACATCACGGGCTACGGCCGCCAAACGAAGACCGAAGTTTGAAATGCACGAGGGCCGGTTCTCGAATAAACGAGCATGCTGAGGATGAAAAACTGCATCGTATAAATGATGGTCTGGAAGAGATTTAAGTTTCAAGTAGAATTGAACAGGCAGCTGCAGACGGCGTAATTCAAGCGATAGTTCGTTCGCGTCAGCGTAATGGCTGGGAATCGGAGATGTTTGAAATGCTCCCGAACAAAGACGCAGCTCTTGATGGTGAATAGTATCCAAAGACCGGAGAACGGAACGACGAGCAGCGCCATACACGATACAACCATAATCCAGTTTCAACCGTATTAAGGAATGGTAAATGCGAATTAAAGACACCTTGTCTGCACCCCACGAGACACTTGAATGGATCTTAAGAATAGATAGATCCCGCAGACTGGAAGGCTTTAGCCGCTGAACGTGCGCACGGAATGTAAGCGCACGGTCAACAGTCAAACCATGGAACTTGGTCTCGGGCAAAACTGGTATATCTGCACGGTCTAAATGCAGCTCTGGGTCAGGATGGAGGCCGCGCCTCAGGCAAAAATGGACACAGGCTGTCTTGTCGGGAGAAAGAACGAAACAATTGCTATTCGCCGCTTTAAAGATCTGGTTAATCGCAGACTGCAACTGCCTTTCAATAAAATTCATGTTTGATGACAAGCAGAAAATGTGTAAGTCATCACCATAGACAGTAGCCGAAAGCGCAGGAGGAAGATTTGTGAAGAGACAATTAATGCGAAGGATGTACAATGTGACAGATGAAATGCAACCTTCAGGAACACCTTGTTCTTGATGGAACGGTGCCGAGAGCGTCATACCCAGGCGCGCCTGGAACACACGGGTGCGAAGAAAATTAACGATGTAAGTCGGAAGATATCCTCGCAATCCGCATGCGTGGAGGTCACGGATAATACCGTGCCGCCAAGCTCGATCATAGGCTGTTTCAATATAAAAAACAGACACCAGGTGCTGCCTACGCACGAACGCCTCGCGCACAGATGTCTCAAGGTGCAGGAGATGATCGTGAGGTGAACGATGACGGCGAAAGCCGCTTTTCGATGGTAAAATTACTTGATGATGTTCTAAAAAATGAACTAAGCGGTAATTAACCATGCGTTCAAGAACTTTACACAGACAGCTAGTGAGAGCAATTGGACGATAACTAGAGGGAGACTTGGGATCCTTGCCAGGTTTAGGAAAAGGCAGAACAAAAGCTTTTCTCCAAGATTCCGGGAAACTGTGCTCCGACCAAATACGACTGTACAAGATTAAGAGATTCTCGAGAGACGACTGCGAGAGATGACGGAGCATGTCATAGTGGATGCCATCAGGACCGACAGATGTAGCGCCGGACCGATTGTGAGACACCCTGAGTTCAACCAAGCCGAAAGGGGAGTTATATCCAGTTTCATGAAAAGGCGCAAAGAAGATTCTCTGGCGTTCCACAGTGGATTTTATTCTTTGAAAAGAAGAAGAATACGCCAGGTCACTCGATACGGAGGCAAACGGCTCCCCCAAACAGTCAGCAATCTCCCCGACTTCAGCATAAGTGCAGCCGTTACTCTAGAGAATGGAGATCTAGTGAGAGCTGTAGTTACCCCGGATCTTACGAATCTTGTCTCACACACTTTTCGAACTGGCACGTGAAGTGAGAGATGTAACATACTGGATCCAAGACTCTCTCTTGCTACGTCGACGCACCAACCGAGCATAGGATTTTGCTTGTTTGAATGTAACGAGATTAGCATCGGTTGGATAACACCGAAACGTAGACTAGGCCTTATGTTGAGCTCTCCTAGCCGCTGCGCATTCAGGGGTCCACCAAGGCTTCGGACTTCTGGAGAGTGTCGTAGATGTTTTTGGTATAGAAAGATCAGCTGCCTGAAGAATGTAATTTGTGACTTCAAGAACAGCTGCGACGATTGACTCTTGGGTCACCATTGCAGAAGATACCACTGCTAACGATGTGAAGACCTCCCATCTCGCACGCTCCATCCTCCACCGAGGAGGGCGGGAGGCAGAAGACGGCATGTTCGCATGATGCGAGAGCACAATTGGAAAATGGACGCTCCCGTGGAGGTCGTTACACACCGTCAACGACCAATCAGCAATAATTGATGGTGATCCCAAGGTCAAATCAATCGCACTGAAGGATGTTGTTGGCTCATGGAAGTACGTGTCAGCACCGGTGTTAAAAAGGCACAAAGAGGCCGAGGACAGAAAAGACTCTATGCGACGACCTCTCGTGCTGATGCTGACACTACACCACAAATGATGATGGGCATTGAAGTCACTCAATAGAAGAAAGGGTGAAGGCAGCTAATCAACCAAGCTCTCCCGAACAGAGACACTCACGTTCTCGTCCGACGGCAGATAGACACTGCAGACAGTAAGAGGCACAGGCACAGATATACGAACCGCCACGGCCTGCATAGTTGTGGATATCGCAACGGAAGACACCGGAACACTGTGAGGGACAAAAATAGCGATTCCCCTACAGGCGATGTCTGCCGATGCATTATCTGTCCGATAGGTACTGTAGCCTCGAACTGAGAGCAGGTCTGATTGTTTAAGTTTTGTCTCCTGTAGACGAAGGCACACCGGATAGTACAACGAAAGCAGATGTTTCACGTCATCAAAACTCGTCCGGAAACCTCGACAGTTCCACTGAATGATTGAAGCCATGGTTAATAGTGAGATGATAATGGAAATGCTCAAACGAGGTCAGGCTCCATCACCTCTGATGAGGGTTCCCCCTGATCTGGAGGCGTGTGACCAGGGGCCAAGATGGGAGCATGCTTTGTCCCAAGTGTCTTAACGGGAGGCGCTCTCCGTTGAATCGTTTGCTGAGATCTTTGAGGAAAAGAAACGTTCTTGTTATCCTTGGCTTTGGTTTTCTTGCCAGAAGAAGGGGCCTGAGTTCATTTGCTGGTGGTGGGGTAAGCATGCTTCTGCGAAGTGGTGGGTGCCGCTTTCAGACCCCTAGCTCGAGACTGGAGTGCCTACAGCCCAGCTGCAATGATATCGTCGAGCTTGTAGGGATATGTAGGAGGGATCTGATTGTCGGTTTAAATGCCGATTCTAGATTTGGGAACCACCACTGATGCACATGATCGCCGATCAGAAGAAGCAGGAACTACTCTCCTTCTGGCCTCAGGATAGGAAATATTCTCCACCATCTTTATTTATTGAATTTCTTTGTCCTCTTTCCACTTCGGACAATATTTGGCTGATGCTGCGTGTGAACACTTGCAGTTCACACAAAACTCGGCCTCGGCCACACATTCCGGCAAAAGATAATCCGTGGCACCACAGCGTCCACACCTAGGATTGCTCCTGCACGACTGCTGAGAATGGCCGTACGACTGGCACCTAAAACATCTCAAAGGGTTAGGGATGTACGGACGTACCTCAAGGTGCAGATACCCTGCCTTGAAGGACGTAGGCAGGGAAGGGCTGTCAAATGTTACAATGATGTTGCAGAATGGGAGGGACAACCCATTCCGCCTGAAGAGAATACGCCGCACACCTGTAACGTGTAGACTCCTCAGTTCTTCAAGTAGTTCTTCCTCAGTACACTCAACGAGGTCCTGAGAGGAGACAACACCTCGAAATGAATTTAGGTACCCATGAGGTGTTATTTTGACAGGAGTCTCAAGCAGCGTGGTAGTGTTAATAAGTGTGGAACTGTAGGCCACAGTAGACATTTCCACCAGAAGATCTACAGACTGGAGCTTTTTTACGCTCTTAGGAGAGCTTGCAATAGATTGAAGTGCTTTATTAATCCAAAATGGACTTTTGGCACTCAAATCCTTTTAAAGGTCCATTGAGTGAACAAAAAAAAAACGAGCGTTACACGAATCAGGCACATGCTTTTTGGCGGAAGGGGCTAAGCCTTCCTCCATACCTCTTTTGGTTGTTGGTTCGTGGGAAACAGAATTGAGAGCCATGAAAAAAATTTTAAATTCGTCCGCCGACTTCCCCACCCACAATCGAGCCCAACAATGGAGAACCGAAAGTTCGCAAGCCCAAGTGGACGCAAGACACAGCTCTAGGAATAGGAAGCGGATATAGCAAGTTGATAGGACAGACATGCACTCGGCGTGCACCCAGACTTTCCCATGCCTGGGGAACACCCCTTTGGCATGCCCACCCTATCCCCAGACTCACCCTGTGATGCGAAATGACAAGCCGTTAGAGATCTGGGCTCCACTCGGCCACAGACCTCATTGACTAAGAGTGGGTCAGTTCCTAGCCGCCCGTTTAGGGTGAAGCAGGGGGCAAAGAGGAGTGTTGGCAACTGGCGACAACAACATTCTGGCCTCCAGAAACCTCAAGCTCCAGCATCTCCTTTTCCACCTTACGGGTCACCGCACACGGCAAACGCTCAGGCAGGTCTAGCTAACCAGCTCGGAAAACCAAATAAGGGTACATAAAATGGAGAGGACAGGAAAGAAAAAGAGAAACTAAAATTCTGAGCTGGCGCATAATCACAGCCTCAGCAACTTACAACTGAGGCGGGTGCGTGTCAAGTGAAAAAACAAAAAACATAAAAAATGTGAAAATCATCACATATATTACATGTCGGCTCGGGCCGTGGGGACCCCATCGCCCAGCAGCTGGATGTACAGCTGTCCCTTCGGTGATGTAATCGTACAAGACGAAAAAGCAAGATATTCTGTCACAAGGTCAGCTCGAGCCGTGGGGGCGCCGCTCCCCAAATAACTGGAAAGCCAGTTATCCCCGTGCGGGGTAATGCTACTTAGCAGGTTGCATTAGGTCTCTCAAAAATGCATGAGTATGAATTAATACTATGCGAATGAGAGTAAATATGCTGTTCGACGATTCATGTGGCTTTCAATTTTTATGAAAGAAAATAATTAATTCTTTACTTGTAGCAATTCTTCGTATAAATTCATGTTTTTTATTTGCATGTACGATAAAAAATTAGCTTTCAGTATTTATTTCTTAAATTAAAATATATATAAATCTTGTTTGCTCAAAAAGTCTAATTCTAGATCTGCACTACTCTAAATCCCATGCACCGTACGACTGGCATCTAAAACATCGTTCTTTCATTGAGACAAACCTAGTTCATCTTGCACGTTTTGATATGTTTGATATGTTTTGACATTCCGTAGCATTTTCATCAAACGTAAAGCAATCAGATGTCGGACGTTCGGAAATTATTCAGCATCAGCCATATGAGCACTTTGGAATACAAAATGTCAGTGTCTCTAAAGATTTCAATTTCTACTGACATCCATCATATTTTAAATAAGGTGTTTTTTCCTTATAAAAAGAATAAAAATAATATATAGAATACATCCCGTTTTTATGATAATCCTTGTTTTTGCAAATTAACTTTTTTAACAACGAATTCAGTTTTGTTGCTGACATAATTAATAAATATCTGTTCAATCATTTTTAACTAACAGTAATGCAAAAAGGCGATATTCTATTTCAGATATATTTTTAAGCGATGATTTATATACTCAGCAACGACATAACTGTGGATGTTTTCCTGTGCGTTTCCTCATTCCAATAGGCTATGAGTTTCATCTTATTTACTACACTGACGTTGATTAAAAAAAGCGAGGAAGAAGTGCAATAGAAGTTAATATTCAAACCTCTATAGAAATGAGCTACGTGTATTTTATTTTTTATAATTCAGTATTACATTCCTATGAAACGTTTTTTTCGTTATAAAATTCATAGCTACTAGCGTAAAATTTATCTTGTTTCTTGAAAATGCTTTCCAGGATATGTAGATTAAGCATTAGCCCTTTTACCCCGTCATGGTGGAAATCGTCAAAGGATATGCCAATAAAGCCCAGCAACACACTGTGTACTTCAGGATCTGATAATCAGAACATCAGCCATGTTTTTCTATTGAGAAACAGCTATGATACACAGAAACAAACGAGCTCACCAGCTTCCTACAAAGGTGCGGAAAATTAAACCTTTGTATGTGTTTGCTAACAAACTGCCGCCTGTTATGTTTGCAGTGTTTTGTAAATCTGATCACCATTATGTATTGTTTGTGTGCAAAAGTTCTTCCCGTTTCTGTAATAGATGCAAATTGCGATCAGAGTAATTACGTCACAGGTCATGCTGCGATACGAAATGTTCGGCAAATATAGAGACACTAGGTTTGTCCGAGTAAGTCTTTCGTAAGGAAATCACGGACGGTGTAACATGGCATGCCATTAGAAACACATTAGACATTTTTTAATCTATGAGTTCAATGAAGGCAGTATTGCAGCCGCGACTTGCCACAACATCTGTCAAGTGTATGGGGAGGATACAATTGATGATAGCAAATGTCGCCGCTTGTTTCGGAAATTTGGTAACGGATACAGAACCTGTAAAGATCAAGCATGACCTGGAAGTTCATCTGTGGTTTCTGACGAGGATGTGGACCAAGCCATAAAAAATGACCCACATTCAATCCTTCAGGGATTAGCTGAACGTTGTCAGTACACAGAGCAACAGTCGTAAGACGGATGCATGCGCTTTGGTTCATCACCAAGTTCGATAATTGGTTTCCGCACCAGCTATCTGCATCTGTCTTTCTTTGCTTTCTCGTCACATAAATGAACCGTTTTTGGGACAAATTATAACGGATAATGAGAAATGGTTACTCTGACATAATGTAAAACGTCGACAGACTGTGTGCTAAGATGCGGAGCCTGCTCCTTCGACCTCAAAGTAAGGACCGCATCCCAAAAAGCTCCAGGGAATAATAAAATGGGAGATGTTGGCACCCAACCGAACGATAAATGCTGACCTCTGCTGCCCACAATTGGACATATTGTGAGAACAACTAACATCGAAACGGTCAGCACTCATCAATCGCAAAGGTTTGATCCCTCATTATGACAACACCAGACCTCATGCACATTTAATCACTCGACAAAAATTACTGGTCTTCGATTGGGAAGTGTTACCTCACCCGGCGTGTTTCCCTGACCTGGCACCTACGGAGTACCATATTATTCCATCGTTACAGAACGCCTTCGCTCTAGAAATCTTCAATGATATTGACGATGTGAAAAAGGTATTATATGATTCTAAATAACAGGAGTTTTTCCGGCGTGGGATTCACCTGTTCACAGACAGGGCAAGAGTTCATACAGAACAATGGCAATTATGTAAAATTCTAGGTACGTTATTTGTTGTGCCTCCTTTCCTTGTAGTCTACAAAAACTTGTAAAATTTATGCACACACCTGTTATTTACTTTTAATCAATTATGGCCAGATATGTAATGAGTACTTCTTTCTGAGAAGAAAATGGTTCTTAACTTGGTCCTGCACAAGAAGTGGGATTGACGTCCACTAGCGTGATTCGTGCATCAAATCAATATACCTTTGTTGGTGCAATGGTGCAACATATGTCTAGTATAAATGTGTTCTTTTTCGGAACATAGTTTTTTTTTCTTTTTAATATAATCTCAAAATATGTTATATATGTATTTAGAGAAAGTTTAATGTTAAAAAATAATCATTCACGCACACAATAAATGTTTTCCTATCAAGTGGAGAAATTGAAACAGTTCTCGCCCAAGTTTTCACTCGATGCCTTAATGAAGGGAAGATTCCTGAGGATTGGAACAACGCTCCAATGATCCTGCTATTAAAAAGGTGACATTGAGAATCTCAGGAACTACAGACCTATCAGCCTCTTATCAGTGGTTTATAAAACTTCACTAAATTTCTTTCACACCGCTTGACGGTAACACTGGACATGGCTCAACCGAGAGAACAAGCTGGATTCAGGCTTAGCTACTGCACTATAGATCATATCCACGTACTGAGAGAACTAATTGAAAGAGCAAGGGAATATGAACTTCCATTGTGCATGGCTTTTATCGATTATGAGAAGGCCTTTGATTCGGTGAAACCATCAGCATTACATGGCTTTGAAATCCTGCGGTATTGAAGATGCATACATTAATATTATTAATAACATCTATGAAAATGCAAGTGCAAAGATTCGTGTGTTTGAAAATACCACACACGTAAAAATATGAAAACCAGTGAGACAAGGTGACACCATATCTCCCAAGCTCATTAATGCCACATTGGAAAATATATTTCAGTCACTGTAATGGGAAAACAAAGCGATAGATATTAATGGAGATTATCTAACCCACCTTCGTCTTGGTGATGACGTAGTCATTGTTGCAACTACCTCATCAGAGCTGCAAAGGGTGATCCAGGAACTTGCTGAAAAGAGTAAAGATGTGGGATTAAAAATGAACTTTCAGAAGACAAAAGTGATGTACAATGCTTTAACAAGAAATGAAGATTTATCGATTGATGGAGAAAAACTGGAGATAACAGGTACGTACGTTTATCTTGGACAGCCGATATCAAGTGAGGGTCACATTGACGAAGAAATTAATCGGCGTATAAAACTTGCCTGGAGAGCTTTTGGAAGAAACAGCATAATTTTCAAGAGCAATGTGCCATTATGCCTTAAGAGTAGTTTTTTGATCAATGCATCCGTCCAGTGCTTACGTATGGTGCAGAAACGTGGACCTTAACTGAAAGAGACATACAGATGCTGCAGACAACTCAAAGAAGCATGAAGACGTGCATGCTTGGTGTTTCCAGGAGAGATAAGAAGAGGAACTCGTGGATCCAAAAAATGACAAGAGTGGAAGCCATCGTGATCAGATTAAAATCTCTGAAACGACAATGGGCTGGACATACTGCCAGAAGAACAGACCATCGATGGACACCCGAAATTTTAGATTGGATTCCAAGAAATAGAAAAAGACCCAGAGGAAAACCACATGGGAGATGGGTGGATGAAATTCGAAAGTATGCGTGAGTAACACGGATGAGACTGGCACAAGACAGACCGTTGTTGAAGAGGCTTGGAGAGGCCTTCTTCCAGCAGTGGATTGATAATGCTTGACAATGGTGATGATGATATGAACAAAAGTCATGAATGCCTGGCATATGTCATTTTACCATTTGAAATTCATTTGTTGAACGTTTGCAAATTTCATTAACCAAATAACTATTGCTTGTCTGTTTATAGAAGTGTTCATTACATAGGCTTGGTTTAATCTTGTTTCTCCCTCCGTTGCAATTCACTCAATCATATAGAATGCTGATTCAGATGATAGAAGTTATAAATAACTGTACGGATCTAACGACGATGGTGAGACAAAATTGGCTCATTAGGTGGTCCTGCGCTCTTTTAAGATTCAATGTGCTGAAGCAAATCTATCACTATATTTCAAATGAAATACCTGAAAATTTGATAATGATAAGTACGTATAGCTTTGAAATTCTGTCCTGCAGGTTTTGAAAGGGAAAACCTTATTAAGTGCGAAAAAGTCCTCAAGGCATTTTTTTCAGATAGAATAATTTTCATATAAGGTCATGACGACGTTCTTCCGAAGAATTATCTGTTCTTGCTGGATTAGCTATTTCAGATTTAAAAGTATCACTCAGCTTGCTGAGAATAAATAATGCAATTCCAATGAATACAACATCAAACTCATATCGTTGTGCTCTTTTTACAATTATTTATTTATTTCATATAACTGAGTACTCCGAATTTCAGCACTTTAAAGTATAGATTGCCTTTTCCACCAAAAACACAATTTGTAATATTCTGTTTTTATTTGCCTTTACATCTATTTATTTCTCCTTTTATGTAGTTTTTAAGATCCAAAACATATTTTTAATTGTTTTTAAGGATATTTTTTTATTTATTTCTTAATACTGGGTATTCAGAATTCCAGCACTTCTAAATAAACATTTTCTTTTCTCCCAAAAACGCGATTTGTTTAATTCATTGTTTTATTACTCGTTATAAAATAAATTGAAAAAAAAAACCCACCCATAAATAGAAAAAGATTCAGTAAGTAAAGATGTGTCACAAAGGACAACTGGATGAAGTAGTGCGAACATAAATTCCATTAAGAAAATTTAAGTCCGCTCGCAAAGCAAGATAAGAGAGAGGAGAGTTTTCCTTGGCTCCCTCTTGTCGGAAGGGGGGATTAAGACGGAGATAGAGGGAAAGAAGCGCCACTTTTGACGAAAATAATCTGTACCTGACACATTTCTCCTAGCTGAGCGCCGAAAGAGGAAATGTCCGTTCTAAACCAGAACACCAACGCCTCTGCGCAAATGGATGCCAATGGAATGTTCCCAAGAGGAGGTTGAAACAGACGCGGAAAGTAGCAGGGGTGGAGGTAGACACAGAAGCGACTGCAGTGATTGCCTGTAGTATAATCTCGCTTTCATGCTATCGGCAGCGGAATTTGCTATCTCACATTGACTCGTTGCGTTGCATGTACACGACGCTGTGACTCGATACGCATGGGTACTGTTCTGTGTCTGCAACAATTTGAAGTTACTTCGCACGACGGACAAGTACATTTTAATTCTGAATAATATCGCTATAAATATTGTGATAATGTGGGGGTTATGTCCAAAAGAAAAAAAAAGGTAAGTGGATGCAGAGTGTCCTTAGCTTCAAGACAAATACACTGGCGGAAAGTGAAAAAAGATCATCAAGAAGGAATTGGCTGACGATCATGAAATTTACATATGTTAACGGGGTCGAGTTTACGTAGGTGTGATGTTAATTTCGGGACCAACCGGTGAGCGCTTACGCCACAGCACGGCATAATATGCAAATTATCCTCGGTGGTATTTAAGGTGTACGGCGAAGTGAATGTAATCAGTCGTCGGCCTACGGACAAGTGCGAAGACCCTGAAGAAGCTGCAATGCCTGGACATGGAAGACGTGTACAATTTCAGCAGTTATCGGACTTTGAGCGAGGTCGTCTAGTCGGACTCCGAGAGGCCGGGTGGTCGTATCATTGTATTGCGGAGCGAATTGGACGGGAAGTATTGGTGGTGGTACGATGGTGGCGTAGATGGTCAGAGGAACATTCCCACACGAGAAGACGTGGAACCGGGAGTTACAGACGGATTGATGAGCGGACAGATCGACGCATAAGAAGAGCGGCGTTGTCAAGCAGAACATCCACTGCGACGCAAATCCGAGCTGCTGTTGCACCTGAGGTGACTGTGCGAGCAATCCGCAACCATCTACTGGATGCAGGACTACGCGCACGTGTGCCTCTGGCATGTGTACCTCTGACTCCAGCCCACCGTCAGGAACGGCTGTAGTATTGTCACCAACGTCTGCACTGAAGAACGCAATGGCGACTGTGGTGTTCAGCGATGAAAGCAGATACTGCTTGGGAGCCTCCGATGGCCGTATGCGGGTTCGCAGACGCACAGGGGAGCATCACCACCCTTCTTGCATCCGCCAGCGACACACAGGGCCTACACCTGGTCTCCTGGTGTAGGGAGCGATCATCTAACCCTCCCGTACACATTTAGTGCTTGTACCGGGTGCGTTAAACAGCACCTTCTACATCAACAACATCATTCAGCCCGTTGTTGTGCCCTTTGTAAGGTCGGTCAATCGTGGTGTTTTCCAGCAAGATAACGCACACCCACACACGGCACGTGCAACGCAACATGCCCTTCGATGTGTGAGACAACTTCCATGGCCTGCACGCTCACCGGATTTGTCCCCCATTGAGCACGTGTGGGATTTTATGTGACAACGACTTATCCGGTCTCCACGGCCAGCCACGACCATCCCCGATTTACGTGTCCAGGTTGAGGATGCTTGGAACTCAATACCCCAAACTTACATCCAACATCTGTACGACAGACTCCATGCCAGAATTGCACAGTGTGACGCAGTTCATTGCGGTTCAACCTCGTACTAATCATGTTACATGGAAATGTTATTTTTCAGTTTACCAGCAAATACAGCTGTATTTTGCCATAATGTTTTGATCACGTTATCCTCTGTATTCCGTTAGTATGCTGTATATATTTCGTTGGTATCAGACGTCTTCTTCTTGGTGTTCTATTTTCACTTTTCGGCAGTGTAGTTGAAAGATTATTTCTTTATCATGAAAAAGGTTTGCCTGTATGTTTGCTGTACAATGAATCCGTACTTAAAGCATTTAATTTGAAGACATGCTGATCACAAAAAAATGAAGGACAAATGCGTAAAGACAAAATACAGAAGTTAAAGAACTTGGATAACCAGCAGCAAATGTTTAACAAACAAATAACGCAGCCCGATAGCTTTGTAAAAGCCAGTTTTTTGATAAGCGAAAAATTGCAAAGCATTCTGAATCATTTGATGAAAGAGAATTTTTCATAGAGTGTCTGATCGATGTCGCAAACATAATATGTCATGAAAAGAGAAAATACTTCAATAAAATTAGTTTTTTGATACGTGCTGTTGTTTGACATATATAAATTATGACATCGATTCCTGGCTTTCTTGGCTTATGACGTCAAAACTCGTTTGAAAGTGCGGATTACTCGATTCGAAGCATTTTCAATTTCTTTGGATGAAAGCACAGACGCTTCCCAGACAGCACAAATAACCGTCTTTATTCGAGTAGTTGACGTGGACTTCAACATCACAGAAGAGTTATTGACTCTTCAGCCCTTAAAAGGAGCAACTACCAGAGAAGACATATTTGAAGTAGTCAACAGTTTTCAGAAGCTTTGGGCTGAAATAGAGTTTACTAGCTTTGATAGGCACTGATGTAGCCCTGCAAAGGTTGGTGTACGGAAGGGAATTATTGGAATAGTTAATGAAAGAACGATAGAATTAAATATGCAGGCGGGAAATGTAACAAATTTTCATTGCATTATCCGCCAACAAAGCTTGGCTGCAAAATAGATTAAATTCAAGAACGTTATGGAACCAGTATTAGCCAGCATTAACTTTATTAAGTCACGTGCACTTAATCACTGCCACTTCAAGGAGTATTTGGAAGACCTATTTTCGGAGTATGAAGATGAGCTGAGGTGGTTGAGTAAAGGTAAAACGTTAAAACGATTCTATGATTTGAGAAAAGACATTGCAGATTTTATGAACATAAGAGGAAATACAATTTACCAAATAAAAGATGATCAGTGGGTGTGTGATTTTACATTCCTTGTAGATGTCACTATATACCTTAACGACCTGAATCTTATATTGCCCAAACAAAACTGTTAGTGCATGAACTGCATGGATATTTGAAAGCGTTTCGTAATAAACTAAGATTCTGGGAATGTCAAATAAGATCTAAAAATAGTTACAATTTTCCGACTCTAGCAACTCTAAAAATATCATATGTAATTCTTATGGAGATGAACTGAAATCAGTAATAGAGCAATTTGATACAAGGTTTGTCGACTTCCAAAACAAAGGCTCCACATTCGCTATATTTGCTCGTCCAATGAAAGCTGATGTAAATAAAGTACCAGAAAAATTACAGATCGAAATTATTCAGCTTCAGAAGGACTTAATTCTGAAATCACAATTTAACGACATTGCTTTGACGGATTTTTATAAATTATATCTGGTGGAAGAAAAATATACAAATTTACGAGCCTTCGAAAGAAAAATAATTTCTCTTTTTAGTATCACATGTGCGTGTAAACAGTTTTCTTTGAGGATGAAACACAACAATTCAAAAACTAGGGTGAGAATAACAGACGAAAATAGCATACGTTCTCTGCGATTATGCGTAAGCAATATTAACCCGAATATTGAGAGAGTCTTATAATTCAAGTACAAGGCCAATCATCACACCAAAATTTTTCATAAAAGCATGTTTACTTATTTATTTATTATTATGTTATTCGTAATTATATGATTATAAAATACACATAGAATATAAGTAAAAACGTTGTACAACTTCAGGCTAATAAACAAAGAAATAAGTAGCAACTCGTTTTAATTAATTGATTTATTTAATATCGTCGTTTAATTATTACTCGTTTTAATTTATCTAATATACCAGACAAAATTGTGATGGTTGATCGACAATTTACCAAAAGAGGTAAACTGTAATTGATTTTAAGGAGTCTGCACATTAAAACATGCAAAGGTAGGCACTCGTTGATCTTTTTTTTTTTTTTTTTTTTTTTTTTTTTGATTTTAGGTTTAACGACCACCGTGAGCAACTCAATGGGCTATAAGCAGTCGCCCGTCCCTAATTTAGGGTCACTGGTTCCAGGGAAGGGAGAGAACCAGTGCCGTAAGACAAACACAACATCCATGCCTGACCGGGATTCGAACCCGGACCCCTTACGGACGAATGATCAAAGGCCAACGCCTTAGACCACTGCGCCACCGGGGCGGCTCTCGTTGATCTTCAACCGCGGAACTTGCGCTAATGTAGCGTCTGCCAAAATCGATTTACTTTGTCCCTTGACACGGAGAAAGAACCATAATTTGGCCCCCAAAACAGGAAAGGTTGTCCATGCCTAATCTAAAGGAAGTGCAAAATGTCAAGAATGAACTCACTAATCCAATTCCATAAAAGTAGCCAGTTAAAAATGAATGACTAAATCTATAAATAATAATAAATGCCTTGCACTTGTTCCTTTTGCCCAGTAATTTACTATGAAAAAACACGTAACGGAGGCAAATATGTTGTTACATAACTAATAACTTTATGTGCCAGATAACAACACAATCACTGAATGGTTGCATAATTAAGCAGAAGTTTCTGAGTTTCATGAATGCTTAAGGAGTGAATGGTGGAAATTTAAATAGTTACAATATGTAATACAGAGTACATAAGATTGAATTTTAACGAAAGGAAGATCAAGTAAGCAATGGGACAATTATTATGGAGTTCAAAAGGGAAGAACCGACAGATTTATACAAATACTCATCTTTAGATTCGACTCTGCAGATTTTTTGTAATGAAGTTAAATCACTGCAAAATACTTTTGTTACAATGAGTTAATTGCATCATATGTCCTATGTATCTGCAGGATGATTTGTTATTAAAACGGAATATCGGAAAATGAGTATTTGTTTTTCTGAAAACCTGGTAGCATATCGAAATCTCGGTGGACTGATCGCCATCGTGCATAATAAACAGAGAAACAATAATTCCCCGAGATGATCCATACATTTGAATATGTGTCAAATGATTCAACATGGATGATGTTGGCATGTTGAGCAGTCTTTTGACATAACTGATCTCCAATTTTCAGTTTATATTCATTGCGAATTTCGTTTATGGTGATTAACCTTCCTACAGATATACTATCTAGAGATGACCACTGTGGAAACATGGACATTTGTGTTTGTTATCAAAGCAGAAAATACATTGCTTGACCCTTGAATCAAATGAGGAATCTTTTTAAATCCTTCGGGACAAAAATATGAAGCTCCTGAATAAATTTAACTTCAGTATTTATGATATTGGAAATCGTTCCTGCAACGTAGAAAAGAAACGAAACTTTTCATCATAGCAGCTGGGTCAAATATTTTTTCGCTACCGCACCTGAAGAAATAAAAATATCATATTTCTTAAAAGAACTGGATTTCATTCCGTTGAATTTAATCCTGCTACTTTCAGGAAATATGTATAACAAAATCGAATATATCGCAGAGTAACTACTTAATTACAAAGAAATGGTGAATAAAACAGCGGTAAGAAATATTCAGAAATTTCATAAAGTAGACACAAGATCCACCGCAAAATTTATATTTTATCTGATCTACGTTAATAACAAGATGTATATTTACCAATCCTTGCCGTTTCTGTAACGTGTTATATTAAATTTCTATATTTTGCATTTGTTTGCGGTAGTGAATTCGAATAAAAATATTAATGTTAAGTTGTTTCTAAGTCACTTTCACTATCTTATTACTTCCAACATTGTTTTTAGGCTGCTGTTCTCTAAGGGAACACAACATTTCTTGCTGACATTCCGAATATGCAGATGCTACTTACCATTGGGTATTTGGTAACAAGTCATAAAATCTGAGAGTTTTCGTTTTAAAAATTATGGACTCTTAGTGGTTCAGGTAGCCCAGTTTCTGCATTAACTTTTCCTATCTCTGTTGATCAATGATAAATCCCTCATACTTGAATTTTATTTATTAAGATAAAAGAGTTAGGAATATATTTCCGCCTGGCAACAGTATTTTACCGTATCCAACTTCACATATGTTGAAATGTAACTTTATTCCAACACTATTGGCAACAAAAAAATTAAAGAACATTCTTGATGTGAATACATTTATGTTTACCGATGTTTAATAGTATAAAAAGAAAAGGAAAGCGAATGTTTAAGTGATAAATTTACAATTCATACAATGAATGATTACAATTTTCTAAGATGGAACACGCTTTTACTCAAAAGTTGTGATGCGTTTTATATTTCAAGTATTAAGATCAATTGTAAAGTACCTTTTAGCACAACAGCATATTTCTCTGTTTATAACAAGCATTACGAACTCACTATTCCTTAAAGCCATGTACTGTTAAATTGGTCAAATCTGTTTTTATTGATATACCAGCCTCTATATTCGCTATATGAATAAACTGTTTTATTCGTACATGAAGGAATAACATGGTTTTATTTTGTAAAACAGGGTATATAAATCCTTGCCCAGCACTAAATTCCGATTATAGTCAGATCACCCGGCGAAGTGCATTAGTTGGGTAGGTAGTGATTTCCTAGATTAATAAGATAATAAAAATCTTGAAACGTCGCTAAATCAAATTGAAATGGTAAAGTTGGACCCAGCTCCATTGAAATGTTTTCAATGACACAGAATGTCGAGAGAGTGCTATCCGAGGCAAAAGATAAAGAGGATTCGCAGTACATTACGATTTTTTCTGATGCTCATGTATTCATTTTTCTGATAGAAGAATTGACCTTTCTCTATGATGTCTTGTTCTGAGAACAACTGTAATGCATAACGCTAATTACCACAGCGGAAAACAACTACTTCTTTAATAAAAATGATAGGAGTATTTTAATGTACCAGTTATTAACTATGGAAGTAACCCTCCCTAAAGGGAAACGCGGATCAGGATATAACTGAAAGAATCTTGAATAGCTATATCCGTTCTTAGGACATTATACCAGGGATATCGTAAGAACAGTCTGGAGGGATTCTTGAAAGACACCGAAGGATGGCGACTTTTCAGGAGGGTGCATTCTAAGTTTTCCTGAAGTAGTCGGTGTTTCACACTAAATCGAAAAACAAAAAATAAAAATCGAACGTACTTCGGGTACATGATACTACATGGAATGTTCACTATACTGTGAGCTTCTGTAGTCCTTCTTATATGAAGTAGGATGTCATCACGTTCACTATCATTGAAATGAAAAAAAATTATAACTGTGAGATTTTAAATGAAAACATCATTTTTCTACAAGTACAACAGCAAAACAAAACATGAAACGAAAACAAAAAAGACTGCGCTCTCGTAATGCGGAATACCAGAATTAGATGTCATTTGCTAACACAACAGTAAAACAGGTGTTTCGTGAATGAAACTTAAACAAATAATAGGTACAAAGTCTTTTACTTCCATTGAAGCTTTTCCCTTGAGTAAACGTTTGATATACACTGAAGAGCAATTGAATTAGAGATACCTGTCTAGTAACGTGTAGCACCACCTTTCGTCCGGATGGCGGCGGCGATTCGTCTCGGCATGGACTCGAAAAGACACCGGAAGCGTTGTGAAGCCATACGGATCCAAAACCCCTGAACAAGTTCCCACTGTTCACGAAGATTTGATGAAGGGGGTCAGAGCCTCGAACATCTCTCTCGATTGCATCCCAGGTGTGCTCGATCGAATTGAGGTCAGGTGACTTAGCTGGCCAAGGAAGCTAGGTCACGTCGGTGGAGTGTTCATCCAAACATTCGGATACAATTCGGGAGCGATGGCACGGTGAATTGTCTTGTTGCAGGATGAGGTCCCCAATGGGATGTTGAAGACTCACAAATGGGAGCAAATGGTCGTCGAGGATATCCCGGTAACGTTGACCTGTGAGGGACGATGTCACACGTACCAATGGTCCCATTTCAGACCACGTAAAAAGTCTCCAGACGAGAATGCCACCCCCACCAGCTTGAAGAGTACCCTGTTGGCAATTAGGATCCATCGCTTCATGTGGTTTGCGCCGTACTCGTATCCTGCCATCCGCATGTACCAACGTGAATCTCGACTCATCAGTCCAGGAAACATTTTCCCACATATCTAGGGTCCAGTGGCGATGTTCCCGCGCCCATGCTAATCTTTACACCCTGTGATGTGCGGTCAGCAGCGGTACCTTCGTGGGACGATGGCTTCTGTACTCCATAGCGAGAAGATGGTTCTGGATGGTGTGTCTGCTTACACGATTTTGTGCACCAGCGTTAAATTGCCGAGTGATTTCTTGCACTGTGGCCAGCTATCAGCTGCTAAAATGCGATCTAGCCGACGTTTAATCCGCTCATCCACACGCTGTTGTCCACGGCAGTTGGCCCTTGCAAGGATGGTTTTACCGGAATCGATGTACTCACGGTGCACCCGTGACACAGTGGCTCGTGAAAATCCCGTTGCCTGCACGATTTATGAGATGCTGTGACCTATTCGTCGGGTCCCGACAATTTGCCCACGATAAAATGCGCTTAGATCCTTCGTCTTACCCATACTGCGTCCGAGTCTTACTGATTCTCGTCGCATCCCTCTTTATATTGTCGGATCGCTGCATACGTCATGCCGTTTCCTTTTACATGGCCGCCCACAGCGCCACAATGCATAACCCCAGCTGTCTCTAATTCAATTGCTCTTTAGTGTAAATGGGAATAATAGCAAGCTGATCTAAGAAATCAAGAACTTCTGTTTATATTGACAACATATTTTTCTTTGATCCTGAAAAGTATTTTTATTATACTGTATATCCGGTAAACGTACATCTTCCGCAAGATCCTTCGCGTACTGGTGATTCATGTGACTATTTTAAATGTCTTCAATTTAGTAACTTCATGTATATATATATTATTGATTTGATGATTGAGATCAAATATGTACTCAAATGTATTGTGATTAGAAGTATCAATCACACTTATCAATCGTTAAAGTTTCCTTAGACCACCAAGATATAAATTCCTTAGAGAAAATATATTTGAATGCATTTGAAATTCGAAAACTTTAGTTAATACACAGCTTTTCCTGAGACTTTGAATTTAATTAAAGAAACTAATTCGTGATTCAGCCATACGAGGAAATTATGATCATTTGCTTTCACGAAGTGAGACGCAGAGGAAAACATTCCTAGCAACACTGTGATAATGATACTCGTACTTTTACTGCTAGCACGCGGATTATTAGTATAGTTATGAAAGTTTTACCCTAGTGTTTGAAGCTGATTCATTATAAAAGGACGGCTATCAAGAAATACCTATTGTCTTAAACAACGAGATTTAATGGGTCACAATCATCGAATCTTTTTCTAATAAATAAACCTCCTTCAATTGGTTTTCACAAAAATCGAATCTCCTTCAATTGTTTTCACAATAATCGAATCTCCTTCAATTGTTTTCACAATAATCGAATCTCCTTCAATTGTTTTCACAATAATCGAATCTCCTTCAATTGTTTTTTACTTTTATTCTGAACGAAATTATCACTCTTCATGTATCGTCTGCAAATTCAGTTAAAGAAACAGATATTTTTCAGGATATCAGTATTGTATCAAATTCTCTTTTTTACCTCATTTTGATGAAATTTGTCATTTCTGTTCTGCTTCACTTGCAACGAAGTATCTAGAAATGAGATATGAAATGAATGAAATGTTTAATTATATGTGTACTTGTTATGCACGTGTATTTGACGATCAGTATATGCAATACGCTTATTATAATAAGTACAACAAGAAAAATGAATCCGTCACAGCATGTGAATTATTTTTCAGTAGTTCATTACAAAGTTTTATTATATAAACTTAGGAAAAAAATTGTTTGTGAGTTAGGAAATTTATTTAATTTTGTTGGGAAAACGGACTTCTCCGTATGATGACCAAAATGTGTGGTCCTCACAAATTAAGATGTTGCGTAGCAACAAAAGTTCGTGTACGTGCGGGGGGCCTCATGCGAGAACACACAATGTCACTCCCTTCACCCAGTACCCCTAATTTAGGTGTCCCATACGAAGACAGTATTCACTACTGGTAGTAAATTCGGTACTACGCGAAGAACACATCACAGTTGCCACTAAAACTATGCTGCAAAGGCTGTGACAAGAAAAAAATAACGACTGTGAATACACGATGCCTCGACCGACAATTACCAACTACTCATGCGTATTGATAGTACGGTGCTACAAAGGAAGTCTCATCACAAGTGATATTTGGGCCAAAATAAATATCCCTTGGTCAACCATTGATGATGTGGCAAACAAATGGCTGCTATCTAGAGCTGAGTCATGAACACATGCCCTGTAAAATGTCTGAAGCTAGCAGAAAGTGAAAGGAGAATTTTGCAAATGGTATTACAGTAAGAACTCGACTCAGCAATACTTCAAATGTTGAGAAGCCTACCTAATACTATTTTCACTGATGTCAGCACAAGAACAGCCCGGTGAATACTGCACGATACATATTACCACTGTCGAGTAGCCATCGATTAATCGCTTCAAACAGCGGAACACGCCGATTAGTGCGAGGTAGATACATTGAACTTGAGCTGTGGTCCATTGGTAAGCGCTTCTCAGGTTGACGAACCGATGGAAACATTCGGCCAATATCACGGTTGTCTGGGTGAGGCCGGATGTGGAAAGATATGCACATGAAGATTGTTTCGTCTCGACAATTAAGCTTGTCGAACACAAGGTGATGGCATGAAGCCGTTTATCATGTTTCGGCTAAGGCTCATCAGTTGTTTTGGACAAGCAGATGAATGTAGAGCTCCACCACGACACCTTCGACGATTAGGAATTGCCAACGTTCTGGCAGTACCTTGGGTTAAACCTATACATATAATAACAGTAGAACTTACCATGTCATATTGCTAGCATTGTTACATATCGCTTTATGGATATGGGTTTTGCAATGTTGGACAAGACTGAAAGAGCAAAGATTCCTGACCAAAACGCTACACAGATTCTCTCGGACAAATTGCATCGTCGAGCGTGAGGAAGAATTGATAACTTTAGTTGAATTGTTCAGTTATTTGATGGTCGAACGGCGGAATGTATTGGTTCACATTTATCCGTAACGGAGGCACGAGTGAAATAGTTATAATCAGAGAAGAGCATCTATGAGGCATTGAATTAAATCCGAAGGCCTTAAATCACTCCTTTTTCTTTGGCACCTCTTCTTCTATTCGTGGTCTTGGTGTTAATTTGCATAATCGTGAATGCACGTTCCTTGGCAATTGTTTGAAGTGAGACAAAATAGCATGTAACAAGAATCTTATTGAACGCCACTTTGTGTGGCCGCTGCTGCGTTTTTACTTTGTCTTTCTTCTTCAAGAGGTAACAGACGTAGAAACCTTTAAAACCGGGAGGCAGCTATTCTTGCTGGCGTTATGCTTTTTGGGGAATGCAGAAAAAGTTAAACGTGACTATGTGTAGAGCGTGATGCTAAAATGTCGTTGTTTTCTTTTTGCCGAAAATTGCGTCTTCCTTGAAGAGACACGTAGGCCGAGCATGATTCCTGCCTGATAAACTTACTTTCTTATCTTTCCCACCGACAATTGTGTCTGCCCTGGAGAAGCGCATGGGACGATTTGAACTGCTTCTTGCCGAACTCCCGTTCTCATCTTTCCTGCCGACAATTGTCTCTGCCGAGGAGAGGCACCTAGGCTGAGCGTGATCACTACATATTGAACTGTCATTTTTCCTTGCACGTGGTATCTGCTGAAGCGTGCTTCCTGGGATTGCTTTTTGACTGAGTACAATGAGATGACAGCTTCTCTTCTACTGTATTATAGCTGCTTAAAATTGATGGAGAATTATGTCTCTGAATTTTCCTGTTTATGCAAGGTATAACGAAGTAAATTTCTCCGTCATTTCTGGTGTACGCCGGGATTTGAACCCGAGTCCGCTTATTCCGGAACAAGTCGCTCTACCAACTGAGCTACGCAGACGTTCATTCTGATTGCTATCTGTCTTTATGTCGCTTGCGTCCTGCTGGCAGGTACGTCACATCTCCCCCCCCCCCGAAAGAGGGCCGGGGGCATGGCCCACGGGTCAGCCGTGACCATGAATCGTCGATGGCAGCATCCGCTGAAGAACGTACACTTGAGAACTCCCAGTCAATCTGGTGTGTGGAATGCAACGTCACATACTTTTATTTTTCGAAGCGCTGAAGAAGGGATTCTCTGATTTTTCCTATCTCGCGGTGTGGAAATAACATCACACCATTGTGAGATTTTGAACGGTAGGGTCATCCGGAAAGTTCGGGCGCCATTATAACGAAGTAAATTTCTCCGTCATTTTTGGTCTACGCCGGGATTCGAACCCAAGTCCGCTTATTCCGGAACAAGTCGCTCTACCAACTGAGCTACGCAGACGTTCATTCTGATTGCTATCTGCCTTTATGTCGTGTGTGTCCTGCTGGCAGGTACGTCACAAAGGCTTCATGCTGTTAAAAGACCTTTGAAGCAAAATGTTGTTCTTTGATTTATTGTTGGAAATTAAACAGTTGAGTTCAAAAATTGTGTTTGTTAAAACTTTGTGCATTAATATGTACATGTAAACTTAACTTTAAACAGTCGTTCTTAAGGGATTAAGCTATTTGGGCTGGGTGGAAGAGCTAGGCTGGTTGGACCGTCGCACATTTGCAAGAAACTGTTGGAGGGTATTCCGAGAGTTAAAGGTTCACCATAAAAGCGTTTTGCGTTTTCAGCGCCCATCAGTGTAAATAACTGGAAATAAAGATTATTCGTTGAACGTCAGCTCTCCGGATGTTAATAGTAGGGCAGTGTATGCAATAACTACTGACGTAAGGCGTATGCAGTGTTATTTACGATGTATGTTTTAAATGACTCAGTTATTTAAAAAAACGTAACTGTATTTTCAATTACAAAATCTGCCTAAATTCAATGCAAGTAAACATCTTCAATGGCAATCTTAATTTATATTGGGATAACCTTTGTTAACACATGTTTTTTCCCTTCCAATTCCTGTTTATAGGACTGAAAGCATGATGTTACTCTTCACCCTGTGAACGCTGTCCCGAAATATTCTGTAGTGGGTGTCCTGTTCCTCAGTCGCAGCATTTGGTTTGTTAAAGCACAGAATGATATATTTTTCTGACTATTTCAGACGAATAATATTGCAAGCCTTTCGAGCAGAAAATATTGTGTGCGTGATGGATGCACTGAAGTACGGGTTTCACTGAAAATAAGACTTTGGGTCGTCGGAAAAGTCATGACGTATTTTGGCACCCGATGGCGGTTGGGCGTTTTTGGAAGTACTACAGGCATGCGCAGTTCTGTTATCGCTATGGAATTCGACAGGTGCCAGATCTAGCTGCAGTCTAAAAGGAATAGTGAGCGATGTGGTTGATTTGCAGAGATTTGACATCAAGTTGAAGATGGAAAACCAAACTGTGCATTTTCACCATATTTTATTGTTTTACTTCCGTAAAGGGAAGAACGCGCGTCAAGCTTGTAAAAAATTGCAAAAAGTATACGGCGATAATGCTCTAAAAGAACGTAAGTGCCAGCGGTGGTTCGCTAAATTCCGTGCCGATTATTTTGACCTCAACCATGCTCCTCGGTCCGGGAGGCCAACCGAGGTTAATGACGACCAAATCAAAGCATTGATCTAGTCAAACCCACGTTACACAACACGAGAGATTGCATACACATTGCACATCCATCATTCAAACGTTCACGACCACCTGAAGAAGCTGGGATACGTAAGCAAGCTCGATGTTTGGGTTCGTCATGAACTCAAAGAAGCTCAATTGACGGCGCGTATAAACATCTGCGATATGCTCATCAAACACGAGGAAAACGATCCTTTTTTGAAGCGACTGACAACACTGGTGACGAAAAGTGGATCGTGTACAATAATGTGCTACAAAAACGGTCTTGGTCCTGACATCCTGCTTCGCATCAAACGACATCCAAAGCAGACATTCATCAGCGGAAGGTTCTGGTCTCAGTGTAGTGGAATTTTAAATGTGTCGTGCTTTTCGAGCTCCTAACACGGAACCAAACAATCAATTTGAATGTGTGCTGTCGGCAATTGGACAGTTTGAACGAATCCATCATCCAGAAACATCCAGAGCTGGTTTATCGTAAAGGTGTTGTGTTCCATCACGACATCGCGAGACCATACACAAGTTTGATCACCCGCCAAAAATTATTGGAGCTTGGGTAGGATGTGCTGCCACACCCAGCATACTCGCCTGACCTTTCGCTGTCAGACTTCCACTTGTTTTGCTCTCTTCAACAGTCCTTGCGTGGTATAACATACAGTTGGAATGAGGCTGTAAATCAGCATCTTGTACAGTTTTTTGCCACGAAAGACGGGTCTTTTTCTATGAACGAGGCATTCTGCAGCTCACTGAATGGTGGCAAAAGGTAAAGGAACAAAACGGGCATTATATCATTGATTGATCTTTGTTCTTTCTATCAATAAATGACATTTGCAAAACATGGCTAAAATAAGTCATAACTTTTCCGACAACCCAATATATAAAATAAAACTAAAATAAAAGATATGTGCTACGCCCCAGGAAAGACACTTTGATATCTTTAATATTAATATTTTTGTCCTCCCTATCTTATCAAAGGCAAATTTTGTAGTCTTTTCCCAAAAGGGTAACTTTCCTCAATGGTGAATTATAGCGAAGAAGTAAAAGAATGCACATGATAAAAACTTGAGTGCTAGTAGGATCTCTTTTTCTGCATTAATACTTGAACGTACCTTAAATTTCAAAACGCACATTAGAATTCTACTGGTTTAAACTTGTTTTGTAAATTGCATACAGACGGACACAAGTTAGACTGCAAGCATTAAAGGCGGATTAGCATAACATATTTTTAAGAATTCAGGTGAGATACTTATCATTGATGAATAATACACTGCCGGACAATTGCTAAGGACGGAGGACAATAGCAACGATAGCAACCATAAAATGGAAGGCAGGAAAATGTGGAAATTAGCATAAGTGCGGGATACAGTAAGACGTGTTGTGCGTATGCAAATTTTGGATTGCCGAACTTGTTCGTGACGTCATAGCGCTGATAAGAGATATAAAGGATTTGACGCGTATTGACCGCTGTTGTTCAAACGCAAAGTTGAAAGTAAAGGAATCAATTGACGAACTTGCAATTTTCAGTATGTCTTCCCAACATCACCTAGATGATTTTACGCGTGGCCGTATTATTGGCAAGATTGAAGAAGGGCGAAAAAAAAAACAGATGTTGCCAGGGAGTTCGACGTCAGCCAGTGTTGTTTCATGGCTTTGGAAATCATTTCAAACAAATGGGGAGTGTAGCAAACGTCACGGGGGAGGTCGTGTTCGCAGTACGACACCTGCAGAAGATCGGTACATAGTGCTATCAACAAAAAGACACCGGCGCAGCACAGCTAGTGAGGTAGTAAATCAGTTTATAGCTCCTACTGGCAAGCGGATCTCCCGAAAAACTGTCGCCAGACGTTTGCATGAAGGAGGACTATACGCCCGCCGTCCTGTTGTGTGCATCCCATTTTCCAGACGTCACCGTACCGCCCGTTTGCAATGGTGCCATAAACATCGGAATTGGACTGATAACGACTGGTCTGCTGTCCTCTTCTCAGATGAGAGTAGATACAGTCTATCGTCTGATTGTCGACGACAACTGATCTGGCGTGATAGTGGTACTGCATATTGTCCAGCAAACATACAGGAAAGGGTCCGATATCCGACATGTAGTGTCATGGTATGGGCTGGCATCATGATCAATGGCCGTACGTCCCTCTATGTGCTTCCAACTGGGACTATGACTGGCCAACGATACATTAATGATGTTCTGCTACCTCATGTTCGCATGTTCCGTGGTGCTGTCGGCGATAGATTCATTTTCATGGACGACAACGCAACATGTCATCGAACAGTCGCTCTCCAGGAGTGTCTTGAGAGCGAGGATATTCAACGCCTCGTATGGCCAGCACGTTCTCCAGACCTGAATCTGATTGAAAATGTGTGGGATGCTTTGGGGAGGAGTCTTTCTGGTCGCCAATGCCCTCCAATAAACAAGGACACCCTCATCCGTGCATTGACAGAGGAATGGGATAAATTACCCCAACAGCTGCTTGATAATGTTGTGCAAAGCATGACACGACGTGTGGAATCTTGCATCGCCCTCCATGGGGGCCATATCCCGTATTGACATCTTACGCCGGAACGCGTACGGACGGTAATTGCATTTTTTCACGTTTACGTATTCTGCACAAAATGGCCCGTTTGTCCCTTGAACACGTTCTAAAGCCTTCTGGATTTCAGAGCACAATAAATTGTCTTTCGTGTAATGTCCTGGCATTCTGACATTATTTTATTTCACTTGGCATCCAACCACACTTAATTTTTTATGCGCTATATAGCCGTTTATGATCCGTCCTTAGCAATTGGCCAGCAGTGTCTATGTAAATATGAGCTTTGCAGGAATAAGACAGAAGAGGAAATGTTGACGATATGTAAATTAAAAACTTTTAAGGACTTCGTTACCTAAATATAATTCCAGATTTATATTAGGATATTTATATTTATTTAGACTTCTGGGATGGAATTTTCTCCTTCTTGTTGCTTTATTCGAAACCTTGGGGTTTTAACCATACTTCAACCAGTTTAGTAAACTTATATTTAAATCCACAGCATAAATTAGAATAAGAGTAATACTCATTTTTTTTAGTGTTGCAAAATAAGGTAGGTAGTGACACAGAGGCCAGCATTATCATTTGCAGTCATTGTAAAACAGAAAATTTGACATATGTTACAGTAATAAATTTTGTTAAAGTAGTATATTATATTCTTAAGGCCTTTTTGAATTAAGGCAGCTGTGTAACTAGGGTTTTTGTGAATGAGAGTTTAAATTCTCCTTGACCAATACAGTATGAACTAATGCAAACTGTGGCTTTGAATTTGTTCATCGTTAAATTAATCTTTACAAACAAAAATGGCCAGTTTCTCAGTAAATATTAAATTAGATGTAAAATAAAGATACAAATACGAGTAAATATCTAACAATTTAGTGATGTTACACAGTGCTGGGAAAAGAGTATTTTAATTTTCGAAAAAGTTTTCTGTTGCCGACTATAGTCGGGCCAAGCACAAAATCATGTTATCCAAAATTTGATTTTCTTCAGAACGGATATTTGCATATTTTGGAAATAATTTATTCCCACTTTCGCATAAGTAGTGCCAAAAATTAATCTGCCAGTTGTGATAAGCACTCACTTCTACTTCTTTATTTTATACTCCATGGCTAAAGCGTGATGGGTTAAGCCTAGTTCTCCTGACATGGATATCATGCCGTTGGATAAAATCAAGTTCCTGAAACACCCTCTCTGTCTTTTGTTAAATTTGCTGCCATTTTTTCAGTTTGTTAACCAGGTAATCACTCAGGAAAGATCGTAGCCCCACTTCGAATAAAAATCATAGGCCCACTTTGAATGAAAATCGTAGTCTCACCTTGAATAAAAACCGTAGCCCCACTTTGAATAACAAAACTAAGGGTAAGGAAACACTTTCTGATGCTCAGGTTCTCTCTCACACCAGCATTCGGCGTAGTTTTTAGGCAGCAAATTTATTCTTTCCCGTGGATTTCAGCCCATTTTGCAAATCCCGAATTAATTCGCTCCAGCCGGTTAAAGGTTTAAGTACCGAATTCGGAGAATTTCTATATAAATACGTCGGGATGTTTAGCAAATTTCTATCGTTTTATAATTTTCTGAAGGGTTGAACATTTTCCATGTGAATAAATGACGTTTTACATAATAGACATATAAACACAAACATCACACATTTGGTAGTGCTCAGAGAATTTTCAAAAAATATAAAAACGGCCTCGAATATGATAAATTGCCATTACATTCAAAATTAAAATTCGCTTGGTTTTCTTAAATTTCGATATCCAAATTTAAGCATCTCACTAGGCTTTAAACATATTATATTGTTAAAGAAATATTCAATTTTTCTTTATTCAGCGCTATTCTGCAAATTCATTTAAACAATATATGTAGGTCTTTCATAAAGTAATAGCAAATTCACATAATTTCATGAAACGAACATCCCAGGCTTTTTATACTCCCGCGCAGGGAAGTTACTTCCTGAGAGAAGGTGTTGGCACTGTCCAATAGATGGTGTGGAGTGTTTAAGCGGAAGAGCAGCATAAAAGATGCGGCGGCGCCTTTTGCCTTTTGTACCGTAGAGGAACAGATGACAATAATCAGGATTTTGTGATCCGAGTGTTGGAAACCTCGTGAAATTGATAGAAGAAAGCTACAACAGTATAGAGATGCACGTGTACATTGGCGAATAAAGAGTGCATTAGTGGGTACATGTGTTTAAAAATGGGTGAACATCCATCCGTGACGAGCAACGCTCCGGTCGTCGCAGCACGGCCGTCACTGATGCGAAGGTAAATTATGCTAATGCCATTACTCTTGAAAACAGGCGCACTTTTTTGGATTTCCGGCCAGGAAATTTGATACAGTAACGGATCATCTCATACCATTGTCAGGTACGTTCTCAAGTATCACATGTTGTGTGCACTATGGGTGCCTAGGATGCTGACTGATGAGCACAAGATGATTCGTGTCCAGACTTCCAGAGCCCTTAAGGCTCGGTAGAACGACAAAGGAGATGACTTCCTGGCACGTATTGTCAGAAGGGAAGAAACCTAGGTGTATCAGTATGTGCCCGAAAGCAGGAGGCAGTCTTCCGCTGGCGGCACACATCTTTTCTAGTAAAGAAGAAGTCCAAGTCTCAACACTCCGAAAAGGTCCTGTTCACTCCTTTCTGGGATATGAATGGACCAGGGTTGGAGCACTATCAGAAAAAGAGGAAAACAGTTAATAGTTCCCGATACACCGTAGATTTGGACGAGGACCTGAAGCCAGCAATACGGAGCTCGCAGAGGAGTTTTGTCTGAAGGCGTTCTTCCTTTCATGATAATGTCTGTCGTGACAAGCGCGCTGCAACTCTCGATACCAGTAAACATCTTGTACAAACCCAAAATTTGTGTTTCTGGGTCATGTAGTGATGATTCACACCGAAAATTCTATAGTTAGAAATAGAAATAAATATATTTACTTATGGACCTATATACTATTACGTACCATGATACCATTAGAAGATTGAGATTTCATATCTTACAGAATCCCCCACGCAGCCGTTATCTTCCTCCTTCCGATTATCATGTGTCTGGATTCCTGAAAGATGCTTAGAAAGGACGAATATTTGAGAGTCATGAGGAGGTCAAAGAAGCGGTTCATTCCTGGCTGAAGACACAATCAAAAACATTTTTTCTTTCGGATGGACTAAAGCAGTTGGTGCAACGGTGTGAGAAATGTATTGAAAAGGTGGGTGATTATGAGGAAAAATGAAATATCATTTGTAACTCTAATTGAAATGTATCTCAAAATATTCAATTTGCTGTTAGTTTTTAAACGGGCACTCGTAAAATAATACTGCAAAAGATTAAAGCAATTGTTCACCAGATAACTGTAACTGCAATTTAGAAAAATTTCAGTTCGAATGTTTAAATTGCAAATACTCATATTCCGCATCATTTCTATCATTTTTTTTATTTTAGGGTTCTTTTATGAAACATACATGGTGTTTTCCGATATTTTGTCCTCTAAAAGACTGCACATAGAGCAATATACAATGCAGGGTTTTAAGTACATAAAATCTGTAATATCCGGTCTAAAACAATGACTTTTATATCCCAAATACTGATTGGTAAATTAAATGTTGTTTTTCTTTTTCGATTTCCATAGCTGAATTATAGAAGAGGTTATCCACTGTTTTTTAACTATAGAAACTGGGCAAGCAAAATGTACAACAATCCTTTAACATAACCAATGAACTGTAGTTTGAAATGTTGTTTAAGAATATTTCTCATATTAAATTAAGTCGTTCCTTACCAACGCATTCCAAATATATTAAATGTTCGTCAGTCATTAATTGGAAAATTTTAGTATATCTAGTGAAGCAACTTCTGTATCGTTGCTTTCTCTTCATACTTAAATTATTCATGGAAACGGTTCAGATGGCGTCAACTTTTAACTTGATTGATCATCAGTTTCAGAATTTCAAGAGGTATATACCTTCTCTCACATCACAAGCAAAAACCTAATGCTCAAGAAATTTGCTAAGGACTTTCTTGAAATGTACAAAACAGGAAAGCATTGGGTGGAATTTTTGAATTAAGAGAAGATATATCTTGTACAATATTGCAATAAAACAGTCGAATGCAATTATTTGTAACTGTCCTGGAGGAGCAGTGGTCTGAGCGCCGGCTTCTCACCATTTGTCCTTAACGGATTTAGCCTCGAATCCCAGTGTGTCATGGATGTTATGTTTGTTTTACACCAGTAGCTCTGTCCCTTTCCTTTAACCAATGCCCCTAAATTTCGGACGGGTCGTTAAATCTCTAACCAATATATACACTGAAGTGCAAGAAAAACTGGTACACCAGCCTAATACTTGGTAGGTCACCCACGGGAGTGCAGAACTGCTGAAATACGACGGGGCATGGACTCCACTATCTTCTGTAAATATGCTGGAGGCAATGCACCCCATAATTCCTGCAGAGCGTTCCACAATTCGGGTGTATTCCGAAGTCTCGGATTCCTGTATTCGATAGCGCGTTGCATGGCATCCCAAATGTGTTCTATCACGTTCAGATCTGAGGACATGGGTGGGAATTGCAACACCCCAAACTCAGATGAATGCTCCTATAACCATAATGTGGGTTCCGACTCTTGTGTGGAGGTGCATTGTCCTGTTGGAACTGGCCTAACCCATCAGCATGAATGCAGGTCATGAAAGGGTATACCTCGTCAGAAAGAATGCGCACATAGGGTTGGCCGGGCACAGATGTTTGTAGACGTACCAGGGGTCCCAGTGAAGCCCAGCTACACTCACCCCATATCATTCCGGACCCCCACCAGCCGGTTGAGTTCTATGGTGACAGGAGGGATCCATGGTTTCATGGGGTTGGTGCCACACACGAATCCTTCCATCAGCCCGATACAGTAAAAAACTCGACTCGTCAGACCAGGCTAGTTGTTTCCAGTCATCAAGTGTCCATAAGCGGTGTTGCCGTTTCCAGGCGAGGCGCATAGCTCTGTGTCATGTACCCATCGATGGGACTCGATTTGGGCGTTGGCTCCCAAAGTCCATATCGTGCACGCTACGTTGCCCAGTCCGGACGCTAGAGCTTGTTGAGGCTCCAGCATTAAATTCCGATGACACCTGCGAGAGTATTGCACGCCTATCGCGTGAAACGATTCTTGACAGCCGACGATGATCACGTTCACCCAATGTCTTTTTATGGCCACACTGGTACCGTAGGTTGGAGGTTTTGCCGGAATTCTTGTAGTCAAGGTACACCATCGCAATGGTTGTCCGTGAAAATCCGAATTTCGTTTCTACCTCCGAAATACTATGAACCATCTCACGAGCGCCAAATAGGACACCGCGTTGAAAATCGATTAAATCGTTATTATAATACTTGTCATTCTCATGCAGAGAACAGCTGTGACAGCTGGCAAGGATGTCTATCGCTTTATATACGCACTGGCGGACGCAACCGAGTACACGCATAGGTGACGTTGCTGTGTATTTTGCATAAGTTCGTCTGAGCCAGTTTTTCTGGCACTTCAGTGTAGATATATACACTGGTGTGGAAAAATTAAGGACGAAGAGGTGAAATTAGCATAACGGCGGAACGAGCACGCAGAACGGAACGAACGACCACTCAGGAGATAGACTAGGGTACGGTACGGTAGGGGATGCGCATATATGCAGCATGACGTGGGGGTCGAAATGATATAAAGCACACGGGCGTTGTACGCACAGCACCTCGGTGAACGCTATTGCACGGTGTACACCGGTTTGAACGACGTCGAGTTGCTGCCACCGTGTGATATGGCGAACAAGCAATCCAGTAGACGACATCTGAATGACTCAACCTGAGGTCGCGTCATTGGGAAGTTGGAAGAAGGTCGAAGTGTGACTTGTGTGGCCGAAGAGTTCGGGATAGCTCACAGCATCGTTTAACGAGCTTGGAGAAAATTTCAAACGACAGAAACAGCTGTCCGAGTGTTCAGAAGCGGTTGTCCACGAGCAACCACGGCGGCGGATGACCGGAATATTGTCCGACAGGCGAGAAGAGGCAGACGTCAGAGAGCGGGAGAAATCGCAAGGCACTTGCAACAGACAACAGGACGTCCGTTATCGCGTTTTACCGTGGCCAGGAGGCTTCACAAAGGTGGTCTATTTGCACAACGACCAGTACGGTGTGTGCAATTAACGCCTGCTCATTGGAGATCGCGGTTTCTGTGGTGCCAGGAACACAAGAACTTGACACATCAGCAATGGGGTCCCGTTCTGTTTTCGGATAAGATCCGATTTAGTCTGACGAGCGATTCTGGACTTATACACATCTGGAAAGAGCAGGGAACACGCAATCACACCTCCAACATCATCGAAAGGGACCGGTTTGGAGGTGGTGAAGTTCTCGTTTGGGGCAGTATCATGCTTGGTAGCCGTACTGACCTCCACATCTTCCAAGGAGGTACAGTCACTGGTGTCCGCTATTGTACCAAGGTTCTTCTGCCTCACGTGCGTCTGTTTAGAGGTGCTGTGGGTCCTGAGTTCCTCTTCATGGACGACAACGCTACACCTCATCGTACAGTGGCTGCTGCAGAGCTGTTAGGCAGTGAAAATTTTCAACGCATGGATTCGCTCGCAAGGTCATCGGACCTAAATCCAATCGAACACGTGTAGGACCTTCTTGGGAGACGCTTGGCAGCACGTCTCCAGCCGCCAGCAACGATTCCGCAGATGCGATTGGCGCTACAAGAGGAATGGGCCGCGATGCCTCAACAGCTCCTTGACAACCTCGTCCTCAGCATGGACAGACGTTGTAAATCCTGCAACGCAGTCAGGGGTGATCATATCCTCTACTAAAGACTGGATTTTTCTTGGAAGCCGCCTGTCACATGGACGTTTCTGTCTTCTGTCCAGTTCTGCTCGAAGCTACCTATTCAATAAAGTGCCTTTGTATCGCTTGGATTCCTTGTTTGGACGGTTTTGCTCACTTGTCCCATATGCTGTCATCTTGGGAATCTTATGGTATGATTTCAGTCGATGTGGAGCACTTCTGCACGACGTTATATTCGAAAATCCGTCTCGTCCTTAATTTTTGCACGTCAATATATATGGCATTTCTTTCCACATAGGAACTGAAAGAAATCAGGCAAAACTATTTTTTTTTCGGAAATGCCAAGGAATGTGCACAAATCGCTGAATCTACAACATAATTCTCGAACTTTCCATCAAGACAACCAGGACGATACGTAAGTGTTCAGGTGTATCTGAATTTCAAATATTTTACAGGTTAGTCGCACAGTTGCAACCGCTGCCCGGAACAGACTCAAATTAGGTCCATACGAGAATTCCTATCATAAGAAGAAAAAAAAATGTGATGCTCTAAAAGTGTCTGGAAGAGAATGATAACATTCTGGTGGACATCTCTCTTAGGGAAATGGCAATTCTTTTAGCATTTTATTTTAGCATCAGTTATCAGATGCTTAGCCAGTTGATATTATTTCTGGTGGAAAATGAAAGAACATATGAATTACCACGTAAACAATGACAAATAATGTTAACTGATGATTCAATTTAGTATATAATGGAACACCTGTGGTACGTTTGAAAACAGTTCACGGACAGGTGTTGGCTGACATTATTTGATACTTTGCCAAATAAGCATCGTAGTAGCAAGAGACCTCGATTCAGCTTTTGGAGATAAACGAAATGGCATAGGATTAAGAACTAGGTGTGTGCATCATTTGAATTATATAGAACGAAATGGGAGAAATTAATCCGTCACTGTTACGTATTCAGAGACAATTTCATTTGATTGATAGTTTTGCGGGATTCGTAAGGCCGTCAAATCCTCGGTATTACTCCACTAAGACGTTTTTCGTTACGCATCCGTCCATATTCACATTTCCGAAGTATTTCACTACACAGCTACATTTGATTTCTTCCTAACCTACCATGGTTTCATCGATCCTAAAACTCAAACCAACTACACGAACCATTCTTTTCTTTGAGAACCACGCAATTTGAAATATGTTCTCTGAAGTACTGCAACCCTGTGAATATTCTTTTAGACGAAATGGCTAACTTTCTCATGTGGCGTGTCCGAATTTGTGTCCACAGAGAAACACAATGCACACGTTATCACTGTATTCAGTGAGATACAAGAGATTTAAATATCATTATTAAGAAGAGAGCAGATTCTTCATGTTTTCCTTCCAAATGAAGTGAACTTATGAACCAAAAAGCTGTTCAATGCGTTAAAGAAATGCACAAATCCATTGCTGGAAATTTTATGCTGGGATGTTTCTACCCCACGACATGTGGGGCAACCAAGTATATGCAAAATCTAAAACATAAATAAAACCTATACAAAAATCGAGCTATTCAAAGTAATTTATGTTGCTAATTTGTATAGTGGTGGGAAAATTTTATCACCGTAACCCTTCACACAAAACATTTTGATTCTATATTTATCACATACTTTTATTTCATTCCCTTTTTAGTTACGTTTTGTCCATACCAAAACAATTGTTAACTGCAAAAACTGAAAGAAAAATACTTAGGTACTAGCATGACATCTTCAAGCAAATATATATGCAGCATTGCAGAACGTCGGGAAGAAGAATTACAATACAGGTTACATAATAGTTGACACTAATTATTTAAAAAAATTAATATAAAACTACGAAAGTTAGTAAATGATTTTTGAAGTTAATGGAAAACGTTTTTCTAAAAAGGTCGAGCCTCCTGAAAACCAGGGGTGATCACTAGCGTCTGGGTACGGCAATAGAAATGTCTTAGGAAGATCCTCATTGGCAGGAATAAAACGCAAGCAACCAATTGGCGTGCGTGATGTGTGCGATAGGAAACACAGGCAGACAGGCATTTTTGGCGGGTAGAATTCTTACTGTTGTTACTCCTCACTGCGGATTTTTGGCGTGTTTTCATATTTCGCGGTGACCATGGATACTGCGAACAGATTCATTTGTTCAATCTGTGGTGGTTCATTCGGGATGAAATATAACTTAAAGAAGCATGTTAAAAAATTTCATGGAACCAATTGGCGTACGTGATGGGCAGAGCAATAGCTGGTTTTAAATGTTAGTCCTAGCAAATTCTGATGTGTACGTTACATTCATTTTTAGTGATGTTCGTCCTAGAAACAATAGCGCGTTTTCGATGTTAGTCCTAGCAAATTCTGATGTGTACGTTATATTCATTTTTAGTGATGTTCGTCCTAGCAACAAAGGCGCGTTTTTGATGTTAGTCCTAGCAAATTCTGATGAGTACGTTTGATGGATACAAAAAGGTTTGTATTGAAGTACCAGGTACTACTATGAGTTTAATACATATTCATTTTTAGTGATGCTCGTTTTAGCAACTCTGTGTGCAAATATTCCCTTTATATGCACGTTTAAAATGCGTGCGTGACTTTTTACACACACCGAGAATGCCGTTTCAATTTTTGCAGTGTCTCGGATATCTTTAGCCGCTATATAGTGCTTTATTTTTAATCAGACTAGTTCATCGTAGTGTTTGTTCACGTTTGATATCATTATCCTATGTATGAATTACCACCAGCAGCGTTACTAGCGGTGCCTCCCCCTATCGCAAGATTTACTTCAGCGCCCCTAAGCACAAACATTTTCCCAAGATTTGGAACGATCCAGGAAGGATGTGTTTTTTACAGTGTGTGTGTGGTTCGGAGGGGGTCAGGAAGATAGGGAGAGTGTCTGAAAAAGTAAGGGGGTGTACCTAGAGACCTGTGATTTTTCCTTTTTAAATATTTTTTTTTTTTTTGGATTTGGGGTTTAACGACTACTATCAGCAACTCAATGGGCTATAAGCAGTCGCCCGTCCCTAATTTAGGGTCACTGGTTCCAAGGAAGGGAAAGAGCCAGTGCTGTAAGACAAACACAACATCCATGCCTCACCGGGATTCGAACCCGGACTCTTGTCAGGCGAATTATCAGAAGCCATCGCTTAGACCACTGCGCCACTGGGGCGACGAATAATTTTTGGAACAGAAACACTGTGTAAGGTTATTAATCGGCCAATCAGGATGAACGGTGCGCGGACTGGTGCATGAACATGAATATCCATTTTATCACAAGGAACAAATTCAACAAAATATATTTAAATGGTAAAATTAATAATTATAAGACTTCATAATCATCCGTTTCACTTTCAGTTGTTTCTGATGGGCCCAGTTTTTGTCAAATGCCAGCTTTTGAACAATTGATGAACTAAACAAATCACCACTCTTTTCATCAGAAACGTCACTTGAGCTAACGGGCTCAGCGTAAAGAGAACTGCTTGGGTTTGGGAAGTTCCTTCGTGGGCTCTCGTTTTCTTTTCCTCTGATACTGTGGTCCCCTTGGACATTTGTGGCATTTTACAAATGGATGCCATTCTCCTGTATATTAAAGTTTCTACACAGTGAATGAGAGGTAGACATTCTTACTATAAAGAAGCAATAGAAACATTTGTTTTGTTCAAAATAAAACAAAGCATTTGAAGAAATCACCCTCATACACATCGCAGAGTTGCGGTGAGTAAATACGCCTGTCGTGTTCGTAATCCTAGGTGATTGACTGTTTTCGCGCATCTTTCACAGGGTATTCCCATATGGCTTCACACTTTTCCGTAGCAGCACAGAGGGAGAGCGATCATATTACATGCCGGAGCCAAAGGGCGGAATAACCTCAATTAGGCTATCCAGTTTTTAAAAAGTAAAACTTGACATATATTTACTTGCAAAGCTGAATATATCTTAAAGGAATATATTAATCTTTGGGTAAATTATTTATTTAGTTTTGTGCATGTTCGGATTTTTAAATGAAACTATAAAGTCTGTCAGCTGTAGTACGCCTCTTCTTTACCTGCGCTGCCGCAGCTGCAGGGATGGTAGTTACGCCACTGATTACCACAGGCGTGTTTACAATTTACAAGGTGTCTACCAAATTTGGGAAATGCAATTTCATGACCACTTAAGCTCTCTGTCTGTATGTATATATAATTTTTTGCAAATGGGATATATATATATATATCCAAGGCAGCGGTATATGTGCAACACACGTTACAGAAGGGAAACACTCCACCGCCTCTAATTTTTTTTATATGAACACCTGCTAGTAACAAAAAACTGACTTCGTCATACTTTTTGACTATGCCTAAAAGTAAGGCATAGTCAAAGGATATGTAATGAAATTGTGTAGCACGATTCTACTACACTCTTTCATTGCAGTCTTTCTTTAGCAGTTATACCTGAAAAATATCGTGATTTCCTAAGCAACATATTTTAAAATTGTTAAATTTATCTCAAGATTTTGTACATATACACTGAGTGATCACTGAAGTAAGACAACCTACCCAATACTTCATAGGTCATTCTTTCACCCTCAGTACAGCAGCTAAATGACGACATCGATTCAATAACATGCCAGAAGCAGTAGGAAGTTATGGCCAACAAAGCTGTGTGTAATGCAGCTTTCAATGCTGATATGGAGGTATTATTGTTGTATTCAGACGACTTGAAATGTCGTTTTATAATGTCCACACAAGTGTTCTATGCGATTGGAGTTCGAAGTCTAATCGATATGCTTGGAAGTCCGAACTGTGTTCCGCAAACCATTTCTGCACAACATTGGACCTGTGGCTTGGTGCATTGTCATCTTGAAAGACAACATCACCATTCCTTAAAAAGTGCAAGATTGCTGGGTGTGCAGAGTCGGCAAGCAATTCACGACAGTGGGCACCAATTTCATATGTTGTTTAACATGCATCAGGAGTTCATGTTTCTTCCAGGTAAACATGCCCCACACCATACAACTGCCAAAAATAAATGTAATGAAAGTATTATTTAGGTAATGAGATAGTGTATTTTATTTGATACTCAACACCTAAGTGATGTAATCTCCAATAATTATAAATAGCTGTAGTTTAGTGCAACTTGATTATAATATTAATACATATTGCAAGTATATTTATTTCATGTTAATGCGAGCTTCAATCGCCATCAAACAAAATAGCAGTCATCAGTTGCGTTTAAGGTATTAATGCATTTTTTTCTTCCGTGGTGTACAATAATCATTTTTTTTGTGTGCCAAGGCTGTTCGGAGAATTAAAATCTGCTGTGTGGTCATACATAAAGTAAAATCTATCTCTGTTTATCCTGGTTACACCAAGCATGCACCTCTCCATGCTACTTTGAGTTGTCTGCAGCCTTTGTATGTCTCTTTTAGCTAAGGTCCACGTCTCTTCACCATACGTAAGCACTGGAAGGATGCATTGATCAAACACTTTTCTTTTAAGACATAATGGCATATTGCTCTTGAAAATTATGCTGTTGCTTCCAAAAGCTCTCCAGGCAAGTTTTGTACGCCGATTAATTTCTTCACCAATGTGACCCTCACTTGATATCTGCTGTCCAAGATAAACGTACGTGTCTGTTATCTCCAGCTTTTCTCCATCAATCGATAAATCTTCATTTCTTGTAAAAGCATTGTACATCACTTTTGTCTTCTGAAAGTTCATTTTTAATCCCACTTCTTTACTCTTGTCAGCAAGTTCCTGGATCATACTCTGTAGCTCTGATGGGGTAGTTGCAAAAATGACTATGTCATCAGCAAAATGAAGGTGGGTTAGATAATCTCCATTAATCTTTATCCCTTTGTTTTCCCAGTTCAGTGATTGAAAGACATTTTCCAATGTGGCATTAAAGAGCTTCGGAGATATGGTGACACCTTGTCTCACTCCTTTTCCAATTTTTATGTGTGTTGTATTTTCAAACAGCCGAATCTTTGCACTTGCATTTTCATAGATGTTATTAATAATATTAATGTATGCATCTTCAATACCGCAGGATTTCAGAGCCATTGCAACTGCTGATGGTTTCACCGAATCAAAGGCTTTTTCATAATCGATAAAAGCCATGCACAATGGAAGTTCATATTCCCTCGCTCTTTCAATTAGTTCTCTCAGTACGTGGATATGATCTATTGTGCTGTAGCCACTCCTGAATCCAGCTTGTTCTCTCGGTTGAACCATGTCCAGTGTCACCTTCAAGCGGTGTGAAAGAACTTTAGTGAAGATTTTATAAACCACTGATAGGAGGCTGATAGGTCTGTAGTTCCTGAGATCCTCAGTGTCACCTTTTTTATGTAGCAAGATCATTGTAGCGTTGTTTCAATCCTCAGGAATTTTCCCTTCATTAAGGCATCGAGTGAAAATTTGGGCAAGTACTGTTTCGATTTCTCCATTTGCTTCTTGTATGATGTCTACAGTAATTCCATCTTCTCCTGTAGCTTTCCCCCGCTTCATGTTCTTGATTGCATGTGCAACCTCTGCTGGAAGGACTGGAAGAACTCTGGTACTGGTACCTTTCATGATGTCTGGAGTACATGTATCATCCCTTTCATATAATTTGGAGTAGAAATCTTTCACTCTTGTCAAAATTTCGCCTCTATTTCTTGTTACAGAACCATCTTCTTTTCTCAGTGCCATAATCTGTTTTTTCCCCTTACTGAGATGTCCCTTTGCTATCTTTAGGCTTTGGTTGTTTTCAATTGCTTTCCTTACTAGTTCACAGTTGAATTTCCTTACGTCTTCAGTGATACTTTTTCGTACTGTCTTGCATAGCTCTCTATATTCCACTTTGGAAGTCACATCTTCTTTAGTTGTACTCATAACTCTTCTTTTTTGCATCAACATTTTGGTTTTTCCTGATAATTTGTTCACATGCAATTTGTTCTTAGACCCAGCTAATTTTGTTGCTGTTTCCATAAGAGCTTTGGTTACTTTTCTGTTAACTTCAGAAATATCCACTTCTTCCGATGTTAGGCCTTCTAAAGCAGAGAATCTGTTCTTCAGTTCCAATTTGAAGGTATTATGGTGTTTTTTAAGGTTGGTTATGTCAATACATTTTCTTTGTCTTATGAGCTTGCTACGTTCGAGTTTAGTGTTAAGGTGCATCTTACATCTCACCAATCTATGGTCACTGCCTGTGTTGAACTTGTTAAGCACACTGCAGTCTTCTATGTCGAATTTTTTGTTACACATAATAAAATCAATTTCACTTGTCGTCCCATTTGTATGTCTCCATGTCCATTTCCTGTGTGGCTTTTTCTTGAAAAAGGAGTTCAAGATGAAAAACCCTTCTGCCTCTGCAAATTCTACGAGAGTATTTCCACGCTGGTTTCTGTAGCCGTCACTGAAATTACCTACTGAAGTTTCATTCTGTTGCCGTTGCCCTATTTTTGCATTGAAATCTCCCATAATTATCTTCAAGTGCTGCTTACCTTTATTATTTAGATCACGAATTTCCTCATAAAATTCTTCAATTTCTTCTTCTGCATGACTTGTGGACTTGTGGTGGGTGCATAAGTTTGAATAATCTGAGCCTGGTATCTTCTCGAGAGTTGGATAACGAGTCGTGCAGCTCTGTCAGAGAAACTTTTAACTTCTACAACTTTTTCCTTCAGTTTCTTGTTTATTATAAATCCAACACCACTAGTTCTGCCAGTATCTGTCCCACGATAGTAGAAGAGATGTCCACTTTTCAGTTCAATGAGATCTTCTCCTTTTCTTCTTACCTCACTTAGCCCGACGATGTCCCACTTGATCCTTTGTAGTTTCTCTTCCAATTCAAGAAGCCTTGAATCAGAAGATAGGGAGCGTCCGTTATACGTAGCCAAGGTCAGCATCAGATGGCAGCCTAGTCCGGTCCTCCGGGGATTCTTAGCACCCTCTGCCTTCATGTCGCACTGGCCGCTGCCTTGGCCAGGTACATTCCAGCTGCCGGAGACTGAGGGCCAAGATTTAAGTTGTGGAGTCATTTTGGAGGGGTTTGGCCATAACTCACCACTCTGGCCAAGCGGGTTGGTGAGTGTGGGATAGCATTTCCTCTAATCCCGATGGTATAGTTATACCGCTATTGGCGGTCGTCAGAGCCCCTTTAGTGGGAACAGGATGTACCACGAGAAGGCGGGGTTGACATTTGTCAAGGAGAGGCTGTGATGTTACGCATCACCTGACCTTACATCCCACAAACAAATATTAGATTGCATAATTATGGTTATGTTTTAGAAAATATTAGCTATTCCAAGTTATAAAATGATGAAATTTTAATCGATGTTCAAATTTTCATGCTTGTGAACGCATTAATTGTCCAGAAAAAAGATGGCTCGACCTGTATTTTCATGACGTCAGTAGACAAACAAATGTTGGATTGCATATTAATGGTTATGTTTTAGAAAATATTGAGTATTGCAAGTTACACTATCTACCAACAAGTAATTGGACACCTGTGATAGCAAAGGAAAACGAAGTTTATTCACCTTCAGTAGTTGGTGGAGCCTCCACGAGCGGCGATAACAGCTGTGACCCTCCGGGGCATACTCTCAACCAGGCGCTGAACGACGGCTAGCGGTATTTTCTTCCACTCGGCTTGGAGAAGACAGGTCAGTTCCTTCACCGATTTCTGACGGTGGGGGCACCCCTTAGGTTGACGCTCCAACTCGTCCCAGAGGTGATCGATATGGTTAAGGTCCGGGCTCTGCGCAGGCCAGTCCATTCGATTAACCCCATTGTCACTATACCAAGCCATGGCGGACCTCGAAACATGACAGGTGGCATTGCCATCCAGAAAGTAGCATGGGTCCACCCCGTAAAACTCCCACAACGTAGGAAGCGCATGGTCATCCAAAATAATGCAGTTGCGACCAAGGGTCCCTTCCAATACCAAGAGAAACGCCCCATAGCATAATTCCACCGCCGCCGAACATCATAGTTGGCACAATACATTCCGGCAGGTGGCGTTCTCCAGGCAGACGCCAAACCCAGACCCATGTCATCCGAACGGTAGAGGGTGATCCTTGATTCGTCGCTCCAGAGAGCCTGTTTCCACTTTTCAACGGTCCACTGTCGACGTTCTTTGCACCACGTTATCCGAGCAGCGCTATTGGACTGGGTGATCAAAGGCTTGTGGGCGGCAGCACGTCCAAGATAACAGAACAGATGGGCTTCCTTATGGATGGGATTCATCGAAAAAACACTCCCGGATGCCGGTTGAAACTCCTCGCGGATGTGGCCTATCGATTTGGTGCGGTTCTTCCGAATTTCTCTGGCCAGCACCCGTCGGTCTCTAACTCCCAGTTTTGTAGGTCTGCCGGGTCGGGGCACATTCCGACAGTCACCACTCATCTTCGCCTTCCCAATCACGTAGGCCACTGTCGATTTTGGGTACTTCAACTCGCTGGATATGTCACGTATGGATAGGCCATTTCTGTTATACCCGACGATTACACCTTTCTCGAAATCAGAGAGCTCCGAACTGCGTGGCATCTTGCATGCGACTGGTTGCTTTGTTGTTTCCCACACGATATTTAACGTCGGCGGCCGTGGCGTGTATCAGGACCGCAGATATTGTCGATTGCAGGGGTGTTTAGTTTCTTGTTGGTAGATAGTGTATAATATGAAGATATTTTAATCGATGTTTAAATTTTCATCCTTGGGAACGCATTAATTGGGAAGAAGATGTGTACAGAAGTTTTTCCATTGGAAGTATAGGAAGCAAAATTACTTGACGTCCACCTTAAGGGAGCAATTCTTGTATCTATGAACATTTTATTTTGAAAACGGTACTAAGGATGTTGATAAAAGTCGTTAACCTACCGTTTTCTGATACTAGAAATCGTTTTATTTTGATCTCGACTTTAGGAAAATTCGTTTAGTGGGTTAAATAAAGACACCGAATTACCACGGTGACATGGCGTCGTGCCATTAGATGTTGGCCCGCGGTCACGCCATTTGTCTCATTACGTCACGCTTTGTGCGCGGATCCTATTAAAGTTTCATGACGTCACACACTTGCGAGCAGATGGTTGCGATTCCCATCTGCCTCATTACGTCACGCGTTTTGTGCGTATGTCCGTCAGCACGATAACTCGCGTAAAAATCTTTCGATTTCGATGAACGTTTAGTATGTGGTAGGGGAACACCTCGGAAGGAACCCTGTTGAAAGTGAACGAAATGGGGTCAAAGGTCAGGACATTGGAGTGGGATCCATTCCACTGCTCTTATGCGTCATAACTAACGTAAAAAAGGTTCGATTTTGATTAAATTTTTGTATGTGGTAAGGGACAACCTGGGGATAAAACCTATTGAAAATTGGCGAAATGGGGGTCAAAGGTCAGGACATAGGAGCGGAATCACTTCCATCGCCATTATGCATAATAACGTACGTAAAAATGTTTCGATTTGGATGAAATGTTAGTATGTTGTAGGGACCTACCTGGGGACGAATCCTATTGAAAATGGGTGAAATGGTCTCAAAAGTTAGGACTCAGAAACGGGATTTATTCCATAGCCCTTATGCATCATAACTTATGTAAAATTGCTTCGATTGCGACAAAACTTTATCATGTTATTTCGGAGGTATACTGAACCAGTTCTGTTGAATATTATCGAAATGGGATCAAAGGTCAGGGCACAGGAGTGAGATTTATTCCATAGCCATTTTCCTCATAACTTGAGTAATAACTTGAGTAATGATTTCTAATATGTGGGAAAGCGTATCATAATCAATGCATTGCATGATTTTACTAACTTGTTGTTATTGTGATAGACGTGAATTTTCAGCAGCAATGGTTGATTGATTCCTTGTTGTGGGTGATTATTCCCCATAACTGTCTTCTTAAACAGCTCATGGTTGTGCTTGGTTGCTCGGGTGAAGAGGACTGGCGGCTTTGTAAGCCACCTCTGGGTGGAATGAACGAATTTTCCTGTTGGCCGAAAAAGTAACCTGGTTTGAGTCTTGATAAACGTGAAATCTTGGTGAGTGTGTATTCTGACGAGCTTGGTTATGGAAATGAAAACATATCTTTTATTTTGTGTTTTTTTATTACTTTTTGTGTATTGGTAAATTACACTGGCGGAAAGTGAAAAAAGAACACCAAGAAGGAGATGTCTGATACCAAAGAAATGTGTACAGCATAATAACGGAATACAGAGGATAACGTGATCAAAACGTTATGGCAAAATACAGCTGTATTTGCTGGTAAACTGAAAAATAACATTTCCATGTACCATGGTTAGTACGAGGTTGAACCGCCATGAACTGCGTCACACTGTGCAATTCTGGCATGGAGTCTGTCGTACAGGTGATGGATGTAAGTTTGGGGTATTGAGTTAAAAGCATCCTCAACCTGGACGCGTAAATCGGGGATGGTCGTATCTGGCCATGGAGACCGGATAATTCGTTGTCCAATTAAAATCCCACACGTGTTTAATGGGGGACAAATCCGGTGAACGTGCAGGACATGGAAGTTTTCTCACACCCTGAAGTGCATGTTGCGTTGCACGTGTTGTGTGTGGGCGTGCGTTATCTTGCTGGAAAACACCACGATGGACCGACCTTACAAATGGCACAACAACGGGCTGAATGATGTTGTTGATGTAGGTGGTGCTGTTTAACGTACCCGGTACAAACACTAGTTGTGTACGGGAGTGAAGCTGATCGCTCCCCACACCAGGAGACCAGGTGCAGGCCCTGTGTGTCGCTGGCGGATGCAAGAAGGGTAGAGACGCTCCCCTGTGCGTCTGCGAATACGCATACGGCCATCAGAGGCTCCCAAGCAGAATATGCTTTCATTGCTGAACACGACAGATCGCCGTTGCGTTCTCCAGTGCAGACGTTGGCGACACCACTGCAGCCGTTGCTGACGGTGGGCTGGAGTCAGAGGTACACATGCCAGAGGCACACGTGTACGTAGTCTTGCATCAAGTAGACGGTTGCGGATTGTTCGCACCGTCACCTCAGGTGCAACGGCAGCTCGGATTTGCGTCGCAGTGGATGTTCTGCTTGACAACGCCGCTCTTCTTATGCGTCGATCGGTCCGCTCATCAGTCCGTCTGTGACTCCCTGTCCCACGTCTTCTCGTGTTAGAATGTTCCTCAGACCATCTACGCCACCATCGTACCACCACCGACACTTCCCATCCAATTCGCTCCGCAATACTGCGATACGACCACCCGGCCTCGCGGAGTCCGACTAGACGACCTCGTTCAAAGTCCGATAACTGCTGAAATCGTATATGTCTTCCATGTCCAGGCATTGAAGCTTCTTCAGGGTCTTCGCACGTGTCCGTACACCGACGACTGAGTACATTCACTTCGCCGTACTCCTTAAATACCACCAACGAGAATTTGCATATTATGCCGTGCTGTGGCGTAAGCCCTCACCGGTTGGTCCCGAAATTAACATCACACCTATGTAAACTCGACTCCATTAACATATGTAAATTTCATGATCGTCCGCCAATTCCTTCTTGGTGTTTTTTTCACTTTCCGCCAGTGTATATAAACGAACGAACGACAGATCTGGTTTTCTAAAATTGAAAAAAATAAAATAAATAAAGAAACCAAATGAAATCAAAACGAAACGCAGCCTCTAATACCGTGAAATGAACGAAATTTAGGTTATTTGTCCAAAACGGCGTAATCAGTTATATGTCGGTAGTCCAAGACGGCGTAATCAATTTTGGGACAGCGGGTCAAGAATGAATAATCAATTTCAGGTAAGCTGACAATAGAGCTCTTTGCACAAAAAAACAGACATTTTGTGGGTGAGACCACGCTGTCTGAAATAAAGTGGGAATGTCTTACAAACGGGTAGATTTCCGCCCAACTAATTTAGAACTGGCTAAAATTAGGGCTAAATAAAGACAGCAAGGATACACTAGTGGAACTCCCCACACTGCAAACGGTACAGGGATCCGCATGCAGGGTAAACTTATTTTCTATTAGGAGGACTCGGTACGAGTGCTTTGATCAATCCTGTTGCCGACTACGAGGTTGAGTAGGCTTGCTGAGGGCTTTTTCTTCATCTGAAAAAGAAACGCCAGTGGGATTAATTTATTCCCACACTCATCTCAATAAACACACAAGCAAACTATGGTGGAGGTCCGCAGGAACGACAAATATTGTCCTAGTACCAGTCAAGTAAATTAATATGTAAGGAAGCAATACCAAAATTTATCTAAATCTAGATTTCGGGAATCATGTGAAAATTCGGTAATTTGAACGAAATTTACAGGAGATGTTTGATGTGCGTCAGAAGAGTATTTTGTTAATGTTTAGACAGCTTCTAAAATATTTATACGGAAGGAAAATTTCCTTAATACTTACTCTGACAGAAAGTGAAAATTTTAATTTTTTTTGTTGAAGTGAGGATTGGCAAACAATATTCTGTGATTCACGGGGATAATTAATGTTTTGGCGGAAAAAACTGCAATTGTGTCTAACGAATTCGTTTGACAAGGTAAGAAACTAAGAGTTACTGCTATTATGTCGTACATCTTATTGATCTCTCATCCAAGTATGCATTTTACATCTAATCCTTTTGTCGAAAAAATACACCAGAATTATAACGATATCAAGAGGAATATGAGAATTGCGCAACAATGTCCCACATGTACTGAAAAAGGTCGTCCTTCCCTCTAACGTGATTCTTCCGGCGCCTGAATTATTGAAAAACATTAGACATATCCAGTTTGTGTGCTATTGCGTGAGTGTCTGAACATTTTCTTGAAGTTGGAAAATATCCTTGGACTTCACATCTTGAAATACACCTAGCCTCATTCCTACCACTTTCACTGAAAAATATCTTCCAAATCTTCATATAAGGGCACCATAAGCAAAAACGTTTATTGCATGCGCCTGATGTAAAAATACTTGCTGAAGGAACAGACTGGAACTAACTACGAAGCGAGAATTCGCGATTCAACGTGCAGAACGAGCAAGAGCTAAGGAGCTGACGTGCTGCCCTGTAGTGGTTGTTCATTAATTACAATATATCATAATACATTACGGAGAGCCAGCCATAGTTCGAAATACAGCCGAGGATTTTAGTATACCGTGTAGAAATGAAAAACAGAACATTCTCGTGTCATTCCCATTTTAAAGTTGTACTATATTTTTGTAGCTGACAGCGCAATCTCATGACGATCGACACATATAAATTTTCACGTACCTTTCAGTATTCGAAATACATGTCGGAACAGATGAGGGCGGAAGAAAGTTAAATGTGATGTAGATGCCAGCAATGGGGCATTGAATGATTTTCTCAGTGGCGAAAGCTGGCTGTTGGATACGTTATTTTCGGAACATTCAGGAATGGTCTACCATACTGTACTTTGCAATTAAAGCTAATTTCCATGATGGACAATTGGAAATAATTCCAACTCGCGAGCAATGATAACCCTCTGATCGGAATGAACGGGTTCGGCGCGTTCCACGTCCCTCATGTCAAACCGAACTTGTGTGCGAATGGTTCGTTCTCTCCTACTGCTGCGAAAGCGATTTCACCGCATTAGCCGCAACTTTTACGACTACTTCCTCAAACGGTTTACATTTTAAATATTGGTTTCTGCTACGTATATGTTCATGTTATCATGCACATTATAACAATTCAATGAGCAGAGAAGATAGAGCTGAAATAAAGTTCGTAGACTTTGGTACTTTGCGGTTTCAGGTGCTAATCCGAGCATATATACAGGATAACTTCAAATAATGAACTTTAAGCATAAACGGAGAAATACTTTCTTATTTTTATTGCTTCAAGAGGAAATATCCACAGAAATAAAATCTGAAATGTAGAGATCAATTGAAAGAAAATCAGTGTTCCACTCCCAGCAAACATGAAACCAACATTTTACAGGTAACATGAAACCCTGCCAGTATCTTGTAAAGCAATTTTGCTAATACCACAGAAAACGCTATATATGTTTCAACTAGATAAGGATCACATTCTTAGGAGCTGACTCAGTGCCTGACAATTTCATCTCTGCTAACGAAGAGGACAGAGCTGTTTGTTCTCTGACGAATGGTTGCAGAAATTTGTAACAAGTGTTACTAAATGTGCCATTAGATTACCACTTTTCGTTGAGCAAAGATTTAAAAATGCCTTTACATTTTCCCAGTATTTATTTCTCTGAAACAGAAGTAGCAGTTGTGCTTTCGAACAAAAATCAACATTGAGCTGAGTTTAACTTTAAGGCGGAAGACATTTCTTTTTTTTTTTACGGACACTCGAGATAGTTTTCCCATTTCTATAGCAATTAGTCGCAATCAAGAGCTAGATTAGCAGAAGTTACTTGAATAAATTATCTACGGATTTGGTTAACCGCATCAAAGTGAAGTAAATGCAATGAACGGTAAAACACAGTTGGCCACTTCGTGAATGAATCAATGGGGATACCTTCTCATTCTTAAACAGAAAATCAATAATTTTGACTCCACTTCCTATTCCTATCACACACAAGAAAGTAATAATGGTTGATTAACATTCAAATTCGCCTGTTTAGTGGCCGAGTCATAGGAATCGTTGGATTCTAATCATCGGCCGACACGGGTCCGGTCGCATAAAAGCTAACTTTACTTGCATATGGAAGTGGAGAAATTTCAGCCAATCAGAAGCGGTATTAAATTCCAGTGAGGACACCTATAGATGCGGCTTATCTTCATGAGTCACGTGCAATCTTTCATTAATGGAACCGGTGGGTATTACAAACCGAATGTGTAACTGTTTGTCGTAAGGATAATGAGTTTGAAATGTTATGCGGCTTTTTAAATGTTCCCCCTTTTTTGCACAATTGCAGGGTCACATATGAACTACAGTATAGACCAAAATTGTGGAAATCTTTTGGAAAACGTGTATTTTTGAGGTTTGCTGGCTCACAACACCACTTTGGTTTGCAGTAATACCATAAAAGTATATATCAATGGCAAGATAATTTCATCAAGAATGTAATTCTATAAAGTGTCTTCAATGATCTGTATTCTATGAAAAGGTATAGCGAAATAACCAGAACAAGGAAGCACAACGTGCTTAGGTTGATATGAAGTAGCTTTCCTTCTTCTGAATGTAGCCAATGAGCATGAGTGTTTAGAGAGCCAATCATGTGTCATCTTGTTTTGGCAATGAGCCAGTCAGGTCACAGTAGGATTCAGCTACTGATGTCATGTGTTGGAGCTGAGTGGAGGACATTTGTCAGTGTGTTATGTGATTGCTATCAAGTTGATTTTTTTTTGTGTTCTTTCATTTAGTGAGCTTGTAAAACTTAATAAAATTAAAAAAATGGAGCAAAGAGTTGACTAGTAACCCAGAAAGCTATGCAAAATAGTACTATTAAGTGAACAAGGCTTCAGTTATGAAGAAATTAGAAGAAAAATTAGTGGAAACTTAACCAAAAGAGGCATTTCTAAATTCTTGAAGAGGTATAAGGATACTCAGTCACTACAAAACCAGATTAGTAAATGCAGGAAAAGGTACACAACATTAAGGGATGACAGAATAATTAGGAGACTGTGCTTAGGTGACAGAAGAAAATCATCTACAAGATGAAATAGCGCAATGCAATGTGAAGTTGAGTGCAAGAACTGTTTGGCGCAGACTGTAGGAATTTGGTCTAAAATCTAGAATTCCACGAAAAACGCTATTTTATCTCTCAAACAAAGGTTGAAAATATTAAACTAGGCTAAAACCCATGTTAACTGGACAGCGGAACAATGTAACAATATTATTTGGAGTGATGAGACCAAAATCTCCATGTTTGGTAGTGATAGCATAAAATACATAAGGAGAAGAATCGGAGTAGATAACATCAGCATGTAATGAAATCATAGATTAGCATCCTGATTTCATTACATGTACCGTAACACACCAGTTAGTGTTATGATCTGGGGTTGTATGACATAAAAAGGTGTTGGCAGAATTTCGTGATTAATGGGAATATAAATGGCCAAAAATACATTAACGAAATACTTGAGCCCAAACTGAAGCCTTCCGCATGTGATTTTTTCCAAGGTAATGAAGCATTTATATTTTAACAGGATTCAGCTAAATGTCATGTTCCTGCTGTGTGCAAGACGTGATTTCAAGGTCATCATATTCCACTGCTGGATTGACCTGGGAATAGCTCAGACTTTAACCGCATCGGAAATCCATGGAACCGACTAAAGACACTTGTTATTCAGTAGCAACCCAGCAATAAAACCCAATTAATAGAAGCAGTAATTCAATTTTGGTTTCACGTTATAACAGCTGAAGAACTAAAATACTTGGTTAATCTGATGAGAAGGCGTTTTACGGCCGTAATTAACACTAAAGTTTACCCAACTAAGTATTAACTGACATGGTGAGAATTTCTGTAAATCTCATTTTTTTATGTGTTTCACTTTTCTTCTTTATAACTGCTGTTCTAGTACAAAATCCTTTATAAAAGTTATTGCATTGCATTCTTGAATAAATTATCTTTCCATTGATATACTGTATAATTTTATATTACTAAAAAAAAAGTGGTGTTATGAGCCATCAAACTTCCAAAATACACTATTTCCAAAACAATTCCACAATTTTGGCCACTACTGTGTGTAAAACGGCCCTGTAATAACACATTGGTCTGCTGTACTTCCTGAAATCCAACTGCTGTTTGTACAAAATTGGCGGGGGAGATGTGCTAGGGACATTAACTTTTACAATATTTCACACTGTATTGCCGATCAGTCGTTAGCTGTGACTAATTTATTAGTTACTGCCATTAATTCTACCACGTACATAGTGAAAAAGACTGGTCCTGAAAGTACAGACCTTACTAAAATTAAAACTGGGTTTTTAACGGTAAAAATAGAAAAGTTAGACAAAGTATGAACACACAAAACATTCGTCACGAGGTTTTGTAGTACAATTCCAGGATGTGTAAGTGATAAAACCAAATTCTTTAAACTTGCACTTAATATCTTCCATGTAATTTACATAGCTTTTAATCGTCGGACCCTGGTTCTTGGAATCACTAATAATTTCTTTGGTAAACGACTCAGAAAGAACATTTTTCCAATAAATCCGTACTAAGACTAAAATCAGCAGCAGACATGAAACATTTGCGCATCCACAAATTTGCACAGCCACTGGTTACTGCATGGGAATTCAGATGTAAATACACTTGACACATGAAAAAAGCTAAATGCATAGGTGTCGTGACTGAAACTGAATACAGCCCTGTAATTGGCTGAAAGTTCCGCAATCTCCCATTAAAGTAAGGCTTGCTTACATGCGATCCTGCCGCATACAATTCACAGGTGGAGCACGGTTGGTGTATTTGCCTTACGACACTGGCTGCCTTCCTTCTCTGTATCCAGTGACCACAAATTACAGAGAGACTCAGGGATTTATGTAGCGGATTTTAGGAAAGGAGTGCCGGATCCGATGTCCTAAACAGCGCTTAGAAGTAGGAAACGAGAAGATTTGGGCTAGCATGCCTTAGAGTGAAGTCATACAGAAGTGAGGTAGAAAAGTAAAGGTTAAGCCCATCAGTACAACAGATTAACGTGCCCATCAAACGCACAGAGAATATTTAGTGGCACCAGCGTTTGTGTCTGCCTGTGATAGATCCTGAGACATTTACGTGGCAGAACCACAAATTAGGAACGGGTGACTGCTTTATTGTACATTGCGTTGCCCCTGGGGGTCGTTATATACCCAATCAAAGAAACAAGGAGCCCTCAATGTGAAACTGGCATTGTGTTAATAGCCATGCTGTTTGAAACAATCTGTGTGATTCAAATGCAGTGATCCACCCTTTCAAAGAAAGTGACGATAGATTAACCTGACCAATCGTCCATGGCGGAGTTTCGTAGGGAATTACTTGAGCTTGACATAGTATAAATTAGAACATACAGTAAATCATAGAAATACTTTTGCACGATAATCTCCTTAAATCCTTTTCATTGCAAATGGTGGTTTAATAATAGTTTGTAGCATATTTTGAAAACAAAAGGTGCTTTTAGTCTGAGGGCGGCAGCTGAATGGCTAGAAGAAGTTCCTTCCAGGATATATTCATAGTGCAGGGATTCCCAGAAATCTGTTCCAGGATAATACAGACGAAAAGTGTGAATGGCGGTTTAAAATGTTCAAATGTAATTCACAGTGGAAATATTATCATATTTGGTTTCCTAACAAATGAAGTGATTTGACATTATAAGCTCTAAAATTACTCCCCACCTATGTATTTCTTTAAACTCAAAAAACCGGCCATTAAAACGAGAAATAAGAAAAGTACAACATGCTCACTTTAGGAGCAATCCATGGAAACTAAATATCTGTCTGATAATTTGTGTCATTTGTATTTATTGGGAAGACTTATAGCACAGAAGCTTTATTATTGCTTGCTTTCCTTGCTTTTAAATAAACATATATCCCATTATTCATCAATTCCCTTTTCTGGTACATAGCAGATTATTTATGAAGTATGACAAGATTTTATTGTTTCAAATGGCACTATTCGTAAACTAATCAGTCTATATATAGTCTTTACCTAAGATACCAAATTGCTGCGTACCCTGTGATAAAATATGGCCCAGCCCGTTCAGCTGGCATAGACTTCGGTCGAAATAAAATACATTTTTAGACACCATACAAGCCTAATGAATTTAGTTCTTGAATTTTTACTTCGAGTTTACACAACTATAACTCATCAGTAGTTTGAAAATACCTAAAATAGTGCACAGGTCCCGGGCACAGAAAAGATGAAACCCAGAGAAAAGACATACTGTGTTGTTCTCTTTGAACGAATGAACAAACTGTAATGCAAAATGGTTTAAAAAAAGCAGAAGGAGAATATCTAATGTATCTCTGCATCATATGAAGCTATCTTTTATATTGATGATTTGCCTAATAATATCTAATTACGAAATGGGAATTATTACTCTTTCGGTTTATTATTTTAAAAATAAATTATATAAAAAAATTTTAAACTATTTGTTTAATATCCATTGTAACAGTGAGAGTGTCTCAAATGCGCCCATAAAAATCTGGGTAATTCGTGTATAACAAATGGTACTCGTAATAGAGATACGGAAAGCAGTAACGTTAACTGGTTCGATCATTTCTTTAGATTTTATGTATGGGAATTTAAAGACGTACACATACGTGCTTTACTTAATACAAGCATACGAATGTCGGTGAGCCCATGAAAATTACAATAGGAAGCACGCAAAACTATTACCGCTAAAACACAGCACAAATGATAAAAGGAGCGGTTATGACTTTAAATACAGAAATGTGTCCATATTACCCTTCCCTACATTATCTTGGTTTTAACATACGCTCCATTCCCTACCCTTGAAGCAGGTTTTCTATTAGTCGAGCTCTATGACGTCGAGCGTTATCGTCCATGAAAAAAAAAAAAAACCAAAAAAAAAAACCGAATCACCGACGGCGACAGCATTCAGCCGGAGAATACGTCTCAGAATTTCGTCACTGTGCCTTTGTGCCGCCTGGGAGAGAACTTGATTCTAGTCGTCGTGTATCCAGCCAATATATTCTTTTCAACCCACTTTCTGAGAGTCGTAGTGTGTTTTTCGGTTAATAGGACAGATAACCGTTTTTCTACGTTCATAAAGAAAATTTTGGTGAAGGAGACTGCGGATAGTATGAGTTGACAACCTACGTCCTATTAACAGGACTAGCTTTCGCTCGCGCGGAGCATCAGTGTTTCTCCTGGTCAAACAGATTATATTTTGGACTCTTATCTACTTTCAAGAGATGACATTTGGTAACCCTGAATCTGATTCTTCTACTACCCTCTGTGTCTGACTTACCTTTTGCCAGCCGATAGATCTGTACGCCTTTGATTCTGGTAAATCATGTTGTTGAAACAAAGTTCCAGCCCAAGACTTCAAGAAAGGACATGCCACGATAAACGCCACAGAATAAAGTCGCACCGGGAACATCAACGTTCTCATTCCAATCTATGGTTTATCATTTTGAAGGCACATGCACTAATTTCCATGAGTACATGCATGATTCTACTGTCTACGTTATAATCGACTTGCCTTTTTCACGTTTCAAAAATATATGACACAACTGGCATGCACAAAAATCCCACTCCCCCTAAATATTTTCAGCATTGTTGTTTAAAAATATGAAATCGCACCGAATTCGTTAACCTAGAGTTTAGTATGGAATTTTAATAGAAAAAGACGATACACAAAAATAATATAGAACAGGGTTCGAAGGCAGCAAAGAAAATATTCAGTTGCGTGTGTATGGGGGGGGGGATGTACTGAGCCACATGAAATATGTGGAAAACGCAATTACGACGGTAACTCACTAGGAGTGCGAAATTACTTTAAGTAATTATAAAAAAAAGGATATTGCTATATTGCCATGATTATCCCTAACCTTTAGGACAGTCCGACAGCCGAAAGACTTGGGGCAGATTGTATTCTCATGATGTATCGAATGCGCACAATTTTTGTAGAAACGGAAGTATAGTTTTTCGTAATATAGAAATCTCTGCTCTTTGAATGACACAGAAGTGTTAAACAGCCAATTTATTGCAGAAGCGGAATTATATTTCTATGTACCTTTAGTCGATAAAAGTATGTTTTCATAATGCACGGCACAAGTTTAGTCATGGTAAAAACTGTTTAATAAAACACAATGAAATACAACTTATCCTAACGTTAACTCATACTGAATGTAAGAACATTAGCCA